>OX104040.1:5920958-7120958 GCA_944470415.2 Schistosoma rodhaini
CAGACGATATAAAAGATGAGTTTTACAGGATACTTCCTGACCTTCTCCGAAAAGCTAGGCGTTCTGATGTAGTAATAGTGGCTGGTGACCTTAATGCTCAAGTAGGTAAACTAATTGAAAGGGAAAGAAACCTGGGTGGATCTCATGGTGTAGTGGCTAAAAGGACAGATGATAGCGATATAACAAAAAGGCAGCGTCAATAGGCAAAAGCAGACAGCTATTCAGACTTATTAAAGAAACCGGCATTAGGAACCCAACTATTAGCGAAACTATCTCAGACAAAGATGGGCATATCATTCATTCTCAATCCACGAGATTGGATCGATGGGCAGAACACTTTAGGGATCAGTTCAACTGGCCTTCAGCCACACTTCAATTACCCACGATCCCCAGTCGTCCTGAATGGCAAATTGAGGCAAGTCCTCCAACCCTCTGTGAGATTGAAAAAGCTATAGGTAATCTAAAGCGAGGGAGAGCCGCAGGCCCTGACAGGTTTACCCCTGAGATTTTTAAGGATGGTGGTCCAGTACTAGCAACAAGATTGACTGAGGTCTTAGGTAGAATCTGGGAACTGGACGTAATTCCATCTGACTGGTCCCAATCACTGATTGTGCCAGTCTATAAGAAAGGACAAAAGTCCTCCTGTGACAATCACAGTAGAATCAGTTTGACTAATATAGTGTCTAAAATATTAGCTTCAATAATACTTGGACGCTTAACCAAAGCTCGTGAAGAGCAGACTAGAGAAAACCAGACTAGTTTTCGACCTGGACATGGTTGCATAGATCAGATATTCACACTACGTCAGGTCCTAGAACATAGACATACATTAAGACGCCCCACAACAGTAGTATTTCTTGAACTTAAGGCGGCGTTGATCGTGAGGTTTCTATGGCAGTGTTTGTCAATGAAAGGAGAACCAAAGAAGTACATTAACCTCATAAAGGCTCTCTACTCGAACACAAATGGTCGAGTTGGAGCCTATGGCGAACTGTCATCAGAACTAGTTACCTCAAGTGGTGTTCGTCAGGGCTATTCACTCTCCTCATTCTTGTTTAACTTTGTCGTTGACATGCTTTTAGAGATAACACTTTCATCATCTAAATCTCCTGGAGTTGAACTTTTACCGGGAGATTCACTTGTTGACTTAGAATACGCCGATGACATAGTTCTATTTGGTGAAGACGCTGACAAAATGCAGTCTTCTGACCACTATGAGCAACTATGCAGACATGTTCGGAATGCGATTCTCTCCCTCGAAGTGCAAAATGTTACTTCAAGATTGGGCTGCATCGGCACCTGAACTAATGATAGGGAATGAAGTAGTTGAGCGTGTTGACCGCTTCACTTATCTTGGGAGTCTCATCAGCCCTTGTGGTCTGGTGTGTGACGAAATCTCAGCACGGATACAGAAGGCTCGTCTAGCTCTCGCCAACTTGCGTCATTTATGGCGTAGGCGAGATATCCGTCTAGCAACAAAAGGACGGGTTTGTTGTGCAACAGTTCGTTCCGTCCTACTTTATGGCAGTGAAACATGGCCGATAAGAGTAGAGGATATTCGTAGGCTACTAGTATTCGATCATAGGTGTCTTCAAAGAATTGCTCGTATATCCTGGAACCACCGAGCCAGTAATGCAGTTAGGAAACGGGTACTACGTAGGAATGGCAAGTAAGCCCCCAAATGCCCTGGTATGGCCGAGAGTGGGGAGAGTTCGCTCTCCCTCTCGAAATACTCTCACATGGCCATGCGTAATATAGCCTCTGCGAGGGAAGTCCTACTCACTGCCTTCTCGTGGCGGGGGTGTTGTATACGAAATTGAGAGGACGAAAGTGAATGTCCGGCGCTTTAACCGGGTTAGTGGACACGGAAAGTTCACCTAGGGTAGTTAAAGAACTCTTATTCCAAACCAATGGTGCACATGGGCTCCAGTATCCTGAGGGAACGAATGACGTATGAATCAATTGTTGGTCACCGGCTTCCATGGGAATGCATCTCCTCACGATGCTCCACTGCCTTGTAGATCAGACCTTTAGGTGAAAGGGTCGGGGTGTGGCCCCCTAAGAAAACCACCTACTTCAGTTTGGGCACTTGGGTAGTATCACAGTTCTCACACAAATCTCATTTAATTTGTGTGGCGCATATGTATCTGGTACTTCCATGTACCAATATTTGTGTATAAATAAATATAAATAAGGGATGGCAAGTGATATATCTGAAGCGTTACGAATTCACTAGTAACGAACGGAACAAAGACACGTGACCAGAGACCGATAACTAGCTATACTGACGCGACCCAGACCCAGCTAACTAGAGTAAGAAGTCCAAGTTGGAGCGGGGAAGTTATATTCCGTAGCAGCCAGAAGCACAGTAATCAAATAAGGGAAAAAGTCAAGCGTATTTATACAGCAACGAAATGTCCTTGGGCATCGTTAATAATTAGCACACACAAAGAAACAATGGACCGATAGTGTTTAAGATAGTTACAAGTGGGAAATATGATGTGAAGGTAATAAGAGCACGTTTTGGCGCGAAAACAGCTAAATTCAAATTTCCAAAATAAAATAACAAAATTGAGCCACTTATCAAGTAAGTTCTGGGGATTTGACATCCCCAACAGCAAGTCAATTGATAATGAAGTGAAACTTCATCAGTTAAGATGGCTGTACACGTGTTACGTATGCCCAACCACCCACTGCCCCGAAGTGCGATGTTTTATGGTGTAGGAATAGTTGGGAGAAAGCTAGGGGCGGCCAGACAAAAACATGGCTCAAATCCATGAAGTCACTGACAAGTGGACTGAGCCATGTTGGTAGGTGTAGACTACCTGGTTGGGATCCGCGAGATGATAGCAATCGATGGTTAGACCTTGAATGACATAGCTGAAAATCGTTTGCAATGGCGAAGGTGCATCCACTCTTTGTGTTCTGCCGAATTCTAATCTTCTGAATTCTTCATGTCCCTGTCTTTTTTTCTCTTTCCAAATATACTTCACTGGATTATACTTCTTGAATAACTTCTTAAACCCTAATCTTTCACATTAATGCTTATACTCTTACTACTTCTACCACTACGGAATTGGAATCGCCAATTGCATCTCTGTGCTGATGTGGTGTGGCAACTCGAACTGATGTACGTACGTACGAAGTTCTACATTGTGATTGACTGACTGACTGAGTTTGATGTTCAAAATGGTTCAAGGCAGGTTAATTTTATATTCAGTCAGTCAGTCAGTCAGTCAGTCAGTCAGTTACAACGTAGAACTTCGTACGTACGTACATCAGTTCGAGTTGCCATACCACATTAGCACAGAGATGAAGTTGTCGATTCAAATCCTATAGTGGTAGAAGTAGTAAGAGTATAAGTATTATGTGAAAGATAAGGGTTTGAAGATGTTATTGAAGGAGTATAATACGGTGAAATAAATTTGGAAAGAGAAAAAGGATACGGACATGAAGAATTCAGAAGATTAGAATTTGGTAGAACACAAAGAGTGGACGCACCTTCGCCATTGCAAACGATTTTGGACCATGTCATTCAAGGTCTCTAAACATCGGTTGCTATCATCTCGCGAATCCCAACCAGGTAGTCTACACCTACCAACACGGCCCAGTTCACTTGTCAGCGACTTCATGGATTTATGCTGTTTCGGTCTGACCGCCCCTAGCTTTCTTCCAACCTGCTACTACACCATAAAGCATTGCACGTCGGGGCAGTGGGTGGTTGGGCATACGTAACACATGTCCCAGCCACCTCAACTGATGAAAATTCAGTACTTCATCAATCGATTCGCCATCCTTACCTAGTACCCGTTTCCTAATATCTGCATTGCCCCCAAATGCCTTGGTACGGCCGAGAGTGGGGATAGTCTGCCTTCCCTCTCGAAATGCTCTCATATGGCCACGCGAATATGTAGCCTATACCAGGGAAGTCCTACTCACTGCCTTCTCGTGGCGGGGGTGTTGTTTACGAAAGTGAGAGGACGAAAAGCGAATGTCCGGCGCTTTAACCGGGTTGGTGGACACGGAGGGTCCACCTAAGGGAGTTGGAAAACCCTGATTACAAACCAATGATGCACATGGGCTCCAGTATCCTGATGGAACGAATGGCGGACGAACCTGTCATTGGTCAACGGCTACCATGGGACTGCATCTCCTCACGATGCTCCACTGCCTTGTGGATCAGACCTTTTGGTCAAAGGCTCGGGGTGTGGCCCCCTAAGAAAACCACCTGCTTCGGTTTGGGCACCCGGGCAATATCACAGCCCACACACACAAATAGTGTGGCGCATATGTACCTGGTGCCCTTTTGTACCAATATATATGTGTTTAAATAAATAAATAATAAATGAAGTAACATTTTGCACTTCGAGGGAGAGAATCGCATTCCGAACATGTCTGCATGGTTGCTTATCGTGGTCAGAAGACTGCATTTTGTCAGCGTCTTCACCAAATAGAACTATGTCATCGGCGTATTCTAAGTCAACAAGTGAATCTCCCGGTAAAAGTTCAACTCCAGGAGATTTAGATGATGAAAGTGTTATCTCTAAAAGCATGTCAACGACAAAGTTAAACAAGAATGGGGAGAGTGGACAGCCCTGTCGAACACCAATTGAGGTAACTAGTTCTGATGACAGTTCGCCACGGCCTTTTTGTGGGGGATTTTTGACGTGTTAGCTCCGTACCTGTTGGGACCTCACCGCCGGAGACGGATATTCGTGGAATAAGGTGAGGTGTGCATTTTTAGGGTCGACCTTTTCTAACCCCAACCCTCCTTGTAGTAAGGCGGCATCACTGTTATGCTGGTTGTCTGAATGAAACGCCTTACTGCTGTCATACCTCTGTACAGTCGGCAGTACGACTTCGCCTTCGGATCTTGGGATTGCTGCTTTTAGTCTTACCGCTCTTCAACCGACCTTTCTGGCATGGTAGGACCTCGAGGAACGATTGTTCCAGCCAGTATAGCTCGATTGGTTCATCATGATAGGCAAGCCCGATCACCACGTCAAGGTAATAGCAACGGTCGGGTGAACATCAAGCTAACGAAATTATGTACAAGTACAAATTGTGAATCTTTCATCTCAAAGGAACTACGCAACTCACACTGACTTAACACCGCGACTGAAACAGCGCTTGTATGTGATACACTTGCTGAGCCAGAAGTATCAAGACAACGTGCAACGCTGTCAGATGAAAACAGTCAGTAGGATTGTGCCTTTGGTTGGTAATGCCATTATTTATTTAAACACATAAATATTGGTACAAGGAAACACCAAATACATATGCGCCACACAAATTAAATGAGATTTGTGTGAGAACTGTGATACTACCCAAGTGCCCAAACTGAAGTAGGTGGTTTTCTTAGGGGGCCACACCCCGACCCTTTCACCTAAAGGTCTGATCTACAAGGCAGTGGAGCATCGTGAGGAGATGCATTCCCATGGAAGCCGGTGACCAACAATTGATTCATACGTCATTCGTTCCCTCAGGATACTGGAGCCCATGTGCACCATTGGTTTGGAATAAGAGTTCTTTAACTACCCTAGGTGAACTTTCCGTGTCCACTAACCCGGTTAAAGCGCCGGACATTCACTTTCGTCCTCTCAATTTCGTATACAACACCCCCGCCACGAGAAGGCAGTGAGTAGGACTTCCCTCGCAGAGGCTATATTACGCATGGCCATATGAGAGTATTTCGAGAGGGAGAGCGGACTCTCCCCACTCTCGGCCATACCAGGGCATTTGGGGGCCGGTAATATCAAGCCATTAGCTATATATTTTGATAAGGAGGGTGTGGAGTCTCCCCTAAATTAGGATCAGATTAGAATACTAGAAGGCCAAACTGTTACATTGCACTGACTTATTGTATCGCCGATGGGTAGTATAATCACTCTAAAATCCATAGGTGTAACTTTTACAGACAGAAAACAGGTATTAAAACACCAGCAGTTTATGACCATTTAGTTAAATAGGACGACAACTCATTTTTAATCCTGAGGATTAAACCGACAGGAAAAACGCTTCAACAAACAAATTAACTAGCCTAAAACTACTCTTCAATCACCTACTTTATTTAAAACAAATGAAAAATTGTTAACTCAGGAAGCATTTCGTGCCAATAGACGTCGGTTGCCAACTGGCATCCATATGCATCCGGATAGGCCCCACGACAGCAGGATCAAGCACAAACGAAAGCTGGAGCTGACAATTCCACTCGTGGACTGTCTTGATCATAAAAAAAACGTGTAAAGGACAGGGACTACCAACTCGGTAAACATCGTATAGGTAGGCTACCTGTCCACTCACACACGGCTCATATAGACAAACAAGAAGAGGTTCACGCGTTCCAAATTGAAAGCATAAACTGCCTATAAACGAACGCCGCGAGCTTGCCAAACAAAATGGATGAGCTACGTGAACTTAGCAACGCTAATGATGCCCATCTGATAGGAATATCCGAAACTTGGATAACGTCTCAGTTTACGGACCAAGAGTTAGCAATAACTGGGATGTCTTTATTTCGCAACGACAGAAAAACAGGAATGGGGAGTGGGGTAGCACTATACGTACGGTCATGCCTGGATGCGCACCAACTTCACAATCAAGAGTTTCACAATCTTGACGAGTCAGTATGGTGCTCAGTAAGATTATCTACCACCTCGAGGTGCCTAGTTGGGGTCGTTTACAGGAAGCCCACTGCCGACATCGAATATGACAAACGTCTGCTGGAAGGATTAACTCGCTCTACGCGTCTTGGATTCTCTCATATCCTGATTCTAGGGGATTTCAATCTCCCTAGAATCAACTTCGTGGAACATACATACATTGGTGGTGCCAACTCTACTGAAGCTCTGTTCTTCAACCTTATCGGCGACCTGGGATTATTTGAAAATGTGAAGTCGGCAACCCGTTGGAGAAACAGTCAGACGCCGTCACGCTTAGACTGGGTATTCACAAACGAAGAATTCCTAGTTGACGACCTCTCAGTCCTGGCTCCCCTGGGCAAAAGTGATCACGCCGTCTTATCATTCAGCTTTGTCAGCAAGACGGAGCTACGATATCCTACTAGCAACAAGCGCTGGAACTTCAAACGGTTGAATGTGTTAGCTTTACAGAACTATCTTCAACAGGTGGATTGGAATGTTCGCCCTGAAATTGAAGTGGATGCTCATTGGGATTTTTTACTGCACACGATCTTATGTGCTACTGAGCATTCAGTTCCTAAAATGGTCCCAAAAAGCTACAAGCAACCTGCAATCATCAAGAACCGCACTCGTCGTTTGCTAAGCCGCAAAAGGCACTGTTGGGCTGAATATAAACGAAAGGATAACAACGGCGCGTACAGGCAATACAAACATATAAGGAACACATGCACAAAGGCAATAAGAGAAGACAGGCTTCAGTTCCAGACCAAGCTTATCGATAGATTCGTCTCCAATCCCAAAAGCTTGTTCAGTTATGCAGCTTCTCTTCGACAAGGCAAAACTGGAGTTTCCCAACTGCTTGGTCCTAATGGCCCGACCAACAACGACAGTGATGCCGCTAACCTTTTGGCTGAACATTACTCCCAGACATTCCAACTGACCCACATCAACCATACTGACGAAAGCTTCAGCTGCACCTGTACAGGACTTTCCGAAGTAGACCTGAGTGCTGACTTGGTGCTCCGTAAACTGCAGAACCTAAAAAAAGACACTTCTCCTGGTCCGGACATGGTTCATTCCGCCGTATTGAGGGAAGCAGCTTCAATCCTGGCGACACCACTTAGCGTGATGTTTGCACACTCGCTAAGCAGAGGCAAACTACCGGAAATATGGAAGCTGGCCCACATCACACCAATTTTCAAAGGAGGTCGACGCAGTGAACCCTCAAGCTACCAACCAGTGGCCCTTCTCTCCATACCTTCAAAAATTATGGAATCCCTAGTATTCGACGGCATACTAGAACACTTATCATCCTCAAAGTTCTTCTCGCCTCAACAGCATGGTTTCAGAAAAGGTCATTCTTGTACGACCAACCTGCTGACTGCGGTGGATAAATGGACAACCATCCTTGATCGCAAGGGGAAGGTTGACGTCATTTACCTGGACTTCTCAAAAGCTTTTGATAGGGTCAACCACGCATGTCTTATCAAGAAGCCTGGACGATTGGGTATAAAACCCCCTTTAATTGACTGGATCACTTCATACCTAGAAAACCGACATTTTAAGGTCAGGGTTAACTTCACTCTCTCTCAGGCTATGGAATGTCCTAGTGGGGTCCACCAGGGCTCAATACTAGGACCTCTTCTCTTCTTCATTTATATTAACGATCTTCCTCAACAAGTTTCATCTAACTTATTGCTTTTTGCTGATGATGTGAAACTTTGGAGAGAGATACGTAGTCATAATGATATACTAGTTCTTCAGAAGGATCTGACCCGACTTCAAAGTTGGGCAGACGACAACGGACTTACCTTCAACACTTCAAAGTGCAAGGTAGTCCATCTGAGACATGTTGCAGACTATAGTTATAACTTAGGTAACTCACCTCTAGAAGTTTCCCAAGTTGAAAAAGATTTAGGAGTGTTGGTACCCTACGACCTGAAATCGTATGCGAACTGTGACAAAAACGCCTCTCAAGCAAACCTTGCACTGGTAACATTGAAGCGCATTTTTGGCCAGTTTGACGGTAGAACCTTCCATATAATCTTCAACAGTTTTATTCGTCCCCACTTAGAGTACGGAAACATAGTATTTCCTCCCTCCAAAACGATAAGGTCACTTTGGAACGTATACAACGTCGAGCCACGAAATCAGTTCGGGGTCTCAAATTCAAAGAGCGCCTCAAATCACTTAACCTTTACCCGTTAGAGTATAGGCGTCTTAGAAGTGATCTTCTTATGACTTATAGTATCCTTAATACTTCTGGTCATCCCCTTAAACAACTTCTTAAGCTTAGTCATAACACTAACCTCAGAGGTAACACCCAGAAATTGGAGACCCTACATAGCAGAACAGACTGCAGACACAACTTCTACTCCGTTAGAGTTGTCAAGTGCTGGAATTCGCTGCCGACTGAGCTAGTCGAAGCGACCTCCCAGGAGTCCTTTAAGAGAAAACTTGACTTATTCTTAAGGACTAAGGATAACATATTATTATGATTTACCAAATTCTTTTTTTCCCTCTATTATCGTTCATATACCTAGGTCCTTGCCTGGAGGTATTGGTGATCCACTGCTACCAGACACGGAAGCCCGTTAAGCGAAAGCTTCTTCTATTCCGTCCTCAACCATTTGAACCATTTAACTGACAGTCATTCATACAATAACAACCTATCTATACCATTGTGCTTTTATTGTGTACTCTTGAGCATTGTTTACTGCCTATATATATATATATATATATATATATATATATATATATATATACTGGCACGCACACAGAGCCGTGCCAAAAAAGGCCTACCTACAGGACAATAATTCCGCGCCTGTTCTAGCGGGAGCGAATGAAAACGACGTTCATGATATCAATAATGAAAATGTCTTGAGGACCAATTTGCACGTCTTCAGTAATAAGGATAGTAGGTTGATGAACTTGTTTTAATCCTGACAGATTTCTTTCCAGTGAAGGTCCAGCTTCTTTTTGAAAGCGTTCACTGATGGTGCTGGCACCACTTGTTCTGGTAATGCGTTCCAGTCATTGACCACTCGATGAGAAAAACGGGACCCCACCTTTAGTTTATTAGATCGTGGTTTGTGAACATTCTTGCTATGACCTCGGAGATTATTAGTGCTGGAGGGAGCAAAAAGATAAGACATATTAACACCCAAATCATAATTAAAGATACGAAATGTCAGTTTAAGGTCACCTCGTGTCCTACGATAAGATAAGGGGAAAAGGTTTAAACGTTTCAAACGCTCATCGTAAGGGAGTTTAGAAAGACCCTTCATTATTTTTCTCCCCACACGCTGGACATGCTCAAGTGATTTAGTATCCTTTATCAGACATGGGCTAGCAGCTTGGATACTGTATTCTAAGTGTGGCCTTACACAAGTGGGATATAAAATGCGAAACATCTCCTTGTCAAAGCATCTAAATGCTCAGTAAAGTGACTACAGCGCATAATAGTCTTTGGAAGCAGCCGCATTGCAGTACGTAGTAGTTTTCAAGTCGTGACTTATAGTTACTCCCAAGTCTTTATGTTCTTGAACGCGTGGAAGAGATGCACCATTAATTGTATAATAGTAACTATTGTTGTGCCCGATGTGCATGAGCACGCTCTTCCTGGAGTTGACTTCCAAGCCCCGATCATGAGCCCATCTAACTAACTCGTCTAAATCAGCTTGCAGATGACAACGATCAGTCTCACTTCTTATTGTTCTCCAGATTTTAACATCATCCGCAAACAATAATGTCGACGACTAAAGTAATAAAGGTAGTTCATTAACATACAGAAAGAAAAGTAAAGGGCCTAAGATAGTGCCTTGGGGTACACAACTTTTCGGTTTCCATTCGGATAGCGTTCCATTGACCCTTACTCTCTGTCTGCGGTCACATAAGAAGCTTCCTATCCATTCCTGTATAGCACCTGTTATTTCAAAGCTCGAGAGCTTCTGCATAAGACTCAAGTGTCAAACCTTGTCAAACGCTTTGCTATAATCTATGAATATCGCGTCAACAGATATTCCGTTATCTAGGGCAGCTGTCCAATCCTCTCTCGCAATAAGTAAGTTAGTGAAGCATGAAAGCTTGTTACGAAACCCATGTTGCTCGGGATTTAACAGATTATACGAATCTATGTGACTCAGTAGCTTATCCCGGATAATTTTTTCAAGTAACTTAACTACTATGCTGGTCAGGCTGACAGGCCGGTTCCAGGTATTTGGAAATGTTTAATGGGCGATAGTCTAGTCACTCAACTGCACTAATTCTAGTCAGTTTGGTAGCTATCTGTGGGTTTGTATATCTGTAGTGACCTACTTTTATGACGAGAACGCGATTGGTACAATGGAAGCAATTATTATTATAGCCAATTGTACCAGTGATTGTTTTGCCGTATTTCTTTGCTTAACTGTACGTGAAAATGCATATCCAGAGAAGTTCATCCACAAATATGCAAACACCAATCGTCGAATAAAGTATGATCGAGTTGAAAAGAAAACATGCTTCCTATACCTATGCTTCAAAGGTGACGAAATCGCTGGAATAATTAACCACAGACTTAATTCCGCGTTGAAAGTGACCTACCCAGCAGCTAAATTGACGACGGTGTGGGAAACAAACTGCTCACTCAAACAAACCAAAATCGATAAGTCCTCTTTTCTCAGTACCTCCAACTGCATTTACCAATTTACATGTACGTGCCGAAGCACATACATTGGAAGAACCGAAAGAAGAGTGCATGTCCGCATTTCTGAGCATGTTCCCAAGAAACTGAGGTTGCAAGGGTCTAGGGCTCTCAACAGTGCGATAGCTCGGCATTTACTCTACACCGGGCACAGCATCGACATTTCTCATGCCTTTAAAATCATTAGTAAACAAAGAAGTACAACTGCCTTCCGGTTTGCTGAGGCGATCGCGATAAAAAAACTCAAACCGGACCTATTTATTCAAAAAGAGAAGGTGATAAACTTATTACTACCTTGGTAACCCATTTTTGTTTTGTTTTTTTTGTTTCAGTTTTGTTGTTGTTATTAGTTCAATTTTGGTTAATATTCAGTTGTTGTATTTTTTATACCCAATTCTTAAACCACTCTTTCTCTCACACATTTCCGCTCATTTGTCTCTCCTAATTATATGAACTATCCAAATCTTATTCAACCATTACGTAACCCACCCTAATTGTTTTCAACTACCTCTATGAATTATTCAATTATTACGCAACCCACCCTAATTGTTTTCAACTACCTCTATAAATTATTCAATTATTACGCAACCCACCCTAATTGTTTTCAACTACCTCTAAAATAATCACATTTTTGATTTTATCTGTCTCTGAACTCCACTCAACTATTACGCCTCCCTTTATTTCAATACCTAATAACCTCTGACCTTTCCTTGCCCATATATATAGTTATCATCGATGACTTTCGTTATTCCAATCCTTTACATTCAATTATGTCAATTGTTCCACATTATTTGTTACTCCAATGATAAAACTCTAATGCATATTTGGTTGTAAGCAGCTGATGAGAAACCACGAAATATAATGAATTCATATTATTCTGCATCAATATTTGTTCTATCTTTATTCAAATTCATAAAGGGAACTAACTGCATGAAATATATCTTGTCTGGACCATTAACAACCTTTTGTTTATTGGCCTAAAGAGAGATCCACGTCGATATCTGGCACGCAATCTTATTGTAGTGGTGATCACAGTCAATCTCGACTCGACACGCCATCTACATATCTTGTCTGTATCATGGCAGTAGGGTTTCTAGGTCCCAGTATCTATCATATCACCATTCAGGAGCCTGGTCAGTGGCACTGTGGAAAATAATGAATTGATAGTTCGATTGCTGAGAGAAGACTATTGTTTCAAGAGGTGAATAAATATGTAGGTTCACTCGTCGATATTCCATACTGCGCTAAAGGTCTTGAGGGCAGGGATGAAATTGGAAACGTAGGTCATAATAAGCGAAGTAGAAAGCCGCTACTACTGCGTAGTAATGATAACAGTGGGTAAATTATGAGACTTATTTGCAAAGCTTGTTCAAACTTCAAACTATAATCATTGGGTAAGTACGTCTTTGTCAAGTCATTTCTTGAAGCTATCTCTTGTGCCTTCAATCCCAGAGTATTTTTCACCTGACTTATTCGTCAATTGGGATACGATCCATGCAATCGTAGCACTGTGCCAAACCAATGATGTTCGGCCGCTATGAGCAGCTTATTGTCCATATTGGCCCTTTGTCTTCATAGACCTACCAGTTGAGTCCAGAACACCAATATCGGCTTCCACTATACTAGTCATTTATTTCAAATATACCTGGTGTATATACAAGCCAAATGGACCACATCACATCATGAATTGGGAAATAACATTTGTACAAGACCAAGTCAAAAAGCGACTGTGATCGTGAGACCGTATTTAATTAGTTGAACATAATTTGAGAACAGTAAATCGTTTAATGATTGACTGTGGGTCAAAAGAGAGCTTATAATGAGAGGAATATAGATATATAGATAAATAATCCGGTTATCAAATGGTTATACGATAAAAATATACATAATATTAGTCCATCAATAGTTCTCAGAAGTTGCCCGTAATTTAATTTTCACTAGATTACGACACTGTCCACAGGAGAAACTTTGGTCATTTCGGAAGTAAAAGCGTTTCAATTGTGAGCATGCCTGGGTCTTCGCTCTTTGATGTGCACACTTGTGTTCTCGTGCACTACATTTGGTGTGGCTGGCATCCAGGAGAGGGATTTGTGCTGTTTTGAGGACGCCGATGCAGACCTGCAAATGAGGTGCCAGGTGGTGTGGTGTATGCTACGTATATCGACCTTGATAGTATATAACTGTCATAACGCTCGGATTTCCTATTCTGCAATAATCGGACGTTAAGTTACTTTAGACCGATATCTACACTACATTCCCTCCATGTGTCCATCATAAAGGAATTCAACACAACTCAGGTCAAGAACACGTGATTAGTTTGACTAGAAAGTAGATATGTTTCCAAACCACAAACCGACAACAAGCAGACACAATCCAACAAAAATCATCAACAATATCAATAATAACAACAACAATGATGAAAATATAGACAGGAGAATATATAACTCATTTAAGGACTGTCAAACTATCGACTAGTCTGACTTCATTACTTCAAGGAATTCTACACGTGCTCGTGGAATTCGGCCTCTTTGTAGCAGAACAAAGCTTCTTAATTGTCGGTCCGAACTGGCATTTGCTGAAATCGGGAAGGCGGAAGAGTCTTAATCGTAAACAACTTAGGAGTTTGTTCGGTATAGCAATGAACGAGAAAAAATATCCGAAAATATGAAAACAATATCACACCATGTAAAAAGAAAATGAGAAGGTGATTCATAAAGTTTCGAAAAGAAGCACACTCACAGTTTACGAAAAGTACCAGATTGTGTCGGTCTCATGACTGAAGGTGCCACAGGTATTCAGAGTTTGACAATTCCTTAAGCCGTAGCACGTTTATAATCACAGCATGACAACCCAGGCAAATGGAATCCCGAAATGAAGAAGTGAGGAGATATATTTGAAGAGTTGTCGATATATTTGGAAGCGTTTAACCTAAGCTGGTCAACGGTTGTAAGAGATGCATAGTACAGAGTACCCACTCGTGATCTGGTGAGGATGCGTGACCGAACGTTTTCAGCTAGGTGTAACCAGCAAAACTAAGGAGGTCAACATCGATGTCGAGAACTCACTGAACTATTTGCTTTTTGGATTTATTTATCGCCACACTGGTGGCAAGCACGAGCACAGTCAACATATGGATAGGCCATAACGACCAAAGTCCCTATACAAATATTCCGGCATGCTCTCCGATCAAACAGTCAAAGGTTGACATTTATCCACTGAGCCACACTGTGACCATGAGTTTAGTCAATGACCTGGCAAAAGGCAACAGTAAATTTAGTAATTAAAGGTCGATCTTTAACTGGGATCAATTGGAAAGCGTACCTACAGGGAAGACGGAGGAACATAACGTGTGTTTAAAAAGAGACCTGAATAAAGGTTAAAATACAAAACAGTGGGAGGGAAAAATAAATGACAATACTAAATTAACTTAGTATTGTTTGTTTGAATCTTCCCATTGATGTTTAGGACTGTAACCGATCAGTCTCTAATTGGCATATGTGCATACTGTGCGTATTGCCTCGATATAGCCTAAATTCACAAGAATTGTAGGGAAAGATGGATAATCGGTAGCAGTGGAATCTAGGACGCGCGTTTCATCCAATTTGGGACTCGTCAGCTGGAGGTACCTGCATCTCAGAGTTGATGTTCGCTCTGGGACTGGAACCCGGCGTTTGAAGCGAAAAATACTGGGTTTTTATGATAGATATTTTTATAATTTTTGCAACACATTTATTAATCCATTTTCTTCGAAATATATTTTTGACGTTCTTTTGAATATTTTTCCTCTGTATAATGTTCATTTAATAGTTTTGCGTTTAATTATATCACATACTACATTTTAAACTTTTTAAAGTTTATAATTTGCAAGCGTTAATTTTTAAACGCTATATTTTATTAGGCATGCTCAGATTTTAAATTCCAATAATATACAACAGTGTATTGTAAATATGTTCTCTGCAGATCTGACAGTACCTCATGGTTTCAAACCTGAATTGTCAAACGAGCGTCACGTGAGTCTGGTATATTAAACACAATTGCATTGCTAGATCGCCTTATTCTTTCAAATACCTCTGATGCAACACTATCTAGGAAGTCATTTATGTCATTCATTTGATCTGGAGTCCCTGTGAGGTTAGGGTTGATGAGAAACTTAAGGGGATTGAGAATGTTCGTGTCAACTTGCAGTCTTTTTATATCATTCGCATGGTTGTAGTTGTGATTATCATCATTGTTTACCAACAGAGTTTTCAAAACGTCTGGAATGACGACAACCGGTAAAGGCTTGTCTGCCTCCGGATGAACTGAGTAGCTCGTCTCGTTGAAACTGTCAGTAGTAATTTTAGATTGTGTAGTTTTCCTACGTTTGGCTGGACGCCTACAAGCATGAGCCGTAATGACAGGACTCTAACGTAATTTTTTATATACAATAAAGTGAATATTATTATTTTCTTCTGCTATTGGTTTCTAATGTTTAGCATCTCACGTTCAGTTGAGTTTGTTCACATTTAATTTGGTTAAGCCTTTTTGTATGTGCACATCGGGAATTTTAACTTATCTATTACTATATTCGAAATATTTTTCATATTCTGATTTCAGTGTATATAAACTTCTAAAAGCACTACTGTATTCTTTTGACCTACCATTCTAATCTTCTCTGGCCTCACGGACGTATATGAACTCAAGGTTTCACATATTTGTAATAAGGTACACGATAGTTCTATCACACATCCCAAATTCGTAAATTTTGATATTTACTGCTCTGTTAAATCTAATAATTTTTCTCGCAAACACAAACACTGTTTCGCATTGTAGCTGTAAATAAATCTCCAAAATCAATAGCTCATTAAGTGTTCGACATTGGATGCTGACCACGTTGTTTAAGTGGACTTGTTTAACTGAAGGCTTTCGGTCATGCATCCGTACCAGATCACGTTGCAACACGGCATGGGACACAGCTCCTACGTTACAATAGCCAGTTAAGAACGAAGTCTCTCGATATATTGGTAACGAATCAAATATATCTTTCCTGCCTCTTCTCGTCTGACTTCTGGTTTCTATTTGACTGGGAACGAACGATTATAGAAGATACTACTGGTTGCTAGTTGTAAAAATAGAATATCCGTTGTATCCTCATTGGTGAGCCCGACGTGATCTGGTACACCAAGCCAATATACTGTGAGTCTGTTCCATTTTGGAATATTATTGTTCATTGTTATAAATAATAATAATAATTTATTCTCAAATAACATTGTTACATGGGGCATGCCGGTTTACAGGCAAGATCAAATTGTTAAAGAAGCTACAATTTTCACTGTTGAAAGTTACTCAGCTGCGTTGATATTTTATAAGATATGAATGTAAATGGATTTCGTAAGAAACATGTCAATATCACACTTGGCGCACTTTATGAAGGTAGGCTCCCCTGGGAAAAAGTGATCACGCCGTCTTATCATTCAGCTTTGTCAGCAAGACGGAGCTACGATATCCTACTAGCAACAAGCGCTGGAACTTCAAACGGTTGAATGTGTTAGCTTTACAGAACTATCTTCAACAGGTGGATTGGAATGTTCGCCCTGAAATTGAAGTGGATGCTCATTGGGATTTTTTACTGCACACGATCTTATGTGCTACTGAGCATTCAGTTCCTAAAATGGTCCCAAAAAGCTACAAGCAACCTGCAATCATCAAGAACCGCACTCGTCGTTTGCTAAGCCGCAAAAGGCACTGTTGGGCTGAATATAAACGAAAGGATAACAACGGCGCGTACAGGCAATACAAACATATAAGGAACACATGCACAAAGGCAATAAGAGAAGACAGGCTTCAGTTCCAGACCAAGCTTATCGATAGATTCGTCTCCAATCCCAAAAGCTTGTTCAGTTATGCAGCTTCTCTTCGACAAGGCAAAACTGGAGTTTCCCAACTGCTTGGTCCTAATGGCCCGACCAACAACGACAGTGATGCCGCTAACCTTTTGGCTGAACATTACTCCCAAACATTCCAACTGACCCACATCAACCATACTGACGAAAGCTTCAGCTGCACCTGTACAGGACTTTCCGAAGTAGACCTGAGTGCTGACTTGGTGCTCCGTAAACTGCAGAACCTAAAAAAAGACACTTCTCCTGGTCCGGACATGGTTCATTCCGCCGTATTGAGGGAAGCAGCTTCAATCCTGGCGACACCACTTAGCGTGATGTTTGCACACTCGCTAAGCAGAGGCAAACTACCGGAAATATGGAAGCTGGCCCACATCACACCAATTTTCAAAGGAGGTCGACGCAGTGAACCCTCAAGCTACCAACCAGTGGCCCTTCTCTCCATACCTTCAAAAATTATGGAATCCCTAGTATTCGACGGCATACTAGAACACTTATCATCCTCAAAGTTCTTCTCGCCTCAACAGCATGGTTTCAGAAAAGGTCATTCTTGTACGACCAACCTGCTGACTGCGGTGGATAAATGGACAACCATCCTTGATCGCAAGGGGAAGGTTGACGTCATTTACCTGGACTTCTCAAAAGCTTTTGATAGGGTCAACCACGCATGTCTTATCAAGAAGCCTGGACGATTGGGTATAAAACCCCCTTTAATTGACTGGATCACTTCATACCTAGAAAACCGACATTTTAAGGTCAGGGTTAACTTCACTCTCTCTCAGGCTATGGAATGTCCTAGTGGGGTCCACCAGGGCTCAATACTAGGACCTCTTCTCTTCTTCATTTATATTAACGATCTTCCTCAACAAGTTTCATCTAACTTATTGCTTTTTGCTGATGATGTGAAACTTTGGAGAGAGATACGTAGTCATAATGATATACTAGTTCTTCAGAAGGATCTGACCCGACTTCAAAGTTGGGCAGACGACAACGGACTTACCTTCAACACTTCAAAGTGCAAGGTAGTCCATCTGAGACATGTTGCAGACTATAGTTATAACTTAGGTAACTCACCTCTAGAAGTTTCCCAAGTTGAAAAAGATTTAGGAGTGTTGGTACCCTACGACCTGAAATCGTATGCGAACTGTGACAAAAACGCCTCTCAAGCAAACCTTGCACTGGTAACATTGAAGCGCATTTTTGGCCAGTTTGACGGTAGAACCTTCCATATAATCTTCAACAGTTTTATTCGTCCCCACTTAGAGTACGGAAACATAGTATTTCCTCCCTCCAAAACGATAAGGTCACTTTGGAACGTATACAACGTCGAGCCACGAAATCAGTTCGGGGTCTCAAATTCAAAGAGCGCCTCAAATCACTTAACCTTTACCCGTTAGAGTATAGGCGTCTTAGAAGTGATCTTCTTATGACTTATAGTATCCTTAATACTTCTGGTCATCCCCTTAAACAACTTCTTAAGCTTAGTCATAACACTAACCTCAGAGGTAACACCCAGAAATTGGAGACCCTACATAGCAGAACAGACTGCAGACACAACTTCTACTCCGTTAGAGTTGTCAAGTGCTGGAATTCGCTGCCGACTGAGCTAGTCGAAGCGACCTCCCAGGAGTCCTTTAAGAGAAAACTTGACTTATTCTTAAGGACTAAGGATAACATATTATTATGATTTACCAAATTCTTTTTTTCCCTCTATTATCGTTCATATACCTAGGTTCTTGCCTGGAGGTATTGGTGATCCACTGCTACTAGACACGGAAGCCCGTTAAGCGAAAGCTTCTTCTATTCCGTCCTCAACCATTTGAACCATTTTAGCGTTGCAACATACAGCTGATGATCGAGAATAGATACATGCGAAGTTGGCGGCTTTTAGAAGTTTCGAACTTATATCTCTCCGGAATATCGGAAGCTTTAATAACGGTGTAGACGAAGTCACCCGTGCCATATCTGTTTTCGGTGGAGTATCTGCAGGAGGCTGAAAAAGGTGTAAGAAAAAGGAAGGACGAAAAGCAGAGTACACAATATTCATGGAGGAATAGTTAAGGTATAACCATTTAGTCTATTTGTCTGTTACTGAAGTATTTATTAGGTATGAACATACTAATGTGCTAAAGAAAAATAAGTGTGGGCAAGGTATGAGTGGGTAAGGAACTGTATAAATGAAGGTAGTTCAGAAGAAAGTATGGAATTGTGTAATTATAAAATAAAGTTCTGAAAACAGTAATCCGATACAAATGTCTGTCTCCTTTTTTTCGAAGCTGTTTGAACTCTCTTTTTTTGTTTTCAGATTTTATAGGGTATAGAGTGGGCTTCGTTTTTAGCCAATTGTCTAGTTTGCTTGTAATAGGATTACTCGGTAGGAAGTGGAACCAATTTAGCTTTTTTAAACATGATCTAAAGTGGTATTTTTCATGAATAATTTCGCATCAATACCGTTGGTTCGTGACATTCCACTAGACATAAGGAGCCGTAATTAATATGTTCTGCCCTACAGACACGGGTGGATTGAAGTTATCTCCTGTTATATCCCCCGGTAAATTACGAATGGTAACTTTTAGGTCTATTTATGGATCAATGTAATGCGTCTATTTCCTACTGTACAATTATTACGTAA
This sequence comes from Schistosoma rodhaini, assembly GCA_944470415.2. Taxonomy (NCBI): domain Eukaryota; kingdom Metazoa; phylum Platyhelminthes; class Trematoda; order Strigeidida; family Schistosomatidae; genus Schistosoma; species Schistosoma rodhaini. Next base: position 5,940,795 of record OX104040.1, read on the forward strand.
CTGAACTATTCATATTCGTATTTCTCTTATCATCAGCTTTATTTTGACCTTTGACTTATTATCATATGATTCTTGAGTTATCATCAGTTTATTGATTACTTTGGTTTGTATAAAAACCCAGTGTTTTTGTAAATAATGATTCATACCACTGAGGCTGTTATTGGTGTTTTGGACTTAACTGGTTGGGCTAGGCAGATTGCAGGACCGGTTAGCACTCTAGTCTGCTAGTACGGGTTTCGTGTCACTGTTCCAATCGACATTTCGCTGCTCCCTGTTAGGCGGTCTTATCGCGTCACACATTAGCAAGGCATCCACTCGGCCACAGATATAACACTCCTCACCATCATGTTTGCTGGTCAGTAACTCCACTCTCCCTCCTTTTATGATGTTAGGCTCTCTTACGTTTGTGGTCAGTATGAATATTGCTTTATTCGAGGACCATAGTTGTAGTACACTGTCTCTACAAGTTCCATGTTACAAGCAAATCAGATGGTAATAGCATTTGTATTATGGGTTAGATATCCATTTAATATATCGTACTACTATGAAGATAACTAATGGTAAAGGTTATAAGAGACAAGTCAGATTATATGTGGTTATGAGATGGTAAGGACTAATAGCGAACCAGAGGATATGAAAGAGAATATTGTAAAATTTTCAGGGTAAGGAAAATAAAACATTGAACAACTAACAAGAATTTAGGACATTTGAGCTTCTTTTGATCGGCCTTAGTGTAACGGAGTCGAAATTGCTATGTATGATATACTAATGCATTCTATTTTCTTTCTATTGCAGGGCGACCAAACATAAACTCTTTAGAGGAAGAAGAGCAAGCCCCTCCTGGAAAACTCGTCAGACTATACAGTGTGGAAGTTCAAAGTCACAGCATATCTTCGTAAAGTTCCAGCCTCGGAACATTTCGATTATCTCGTGTCCTACCTCAGCGACGAAGCTACCAAGATAGCTATGGTCAACGGGTTTGTGGCAGACAACACTCTCGCTCAGAACTGGAAGATCCTCGACGATTGTTTATCGATGCCGGTGGATCCCCAACAAGCAGCTATCCGATTTTTGTCACGACATGAAACACCCGCGAAAATCCAATAGATTATTTTAATTCTTTGCAACAAATGGCTGTGCAAGCGTTCCCTTGTCTTGATGCCACTGGAAGAGATCAATTGATTGAGCCTCGGTTCGTGGAAGGGTTAAAATCCAGTTCTTTGAAGGAACACTTTCTCCTAAACCCTCCAACAGATATAACTGCCTTAAAAAGAACTACATTCCGGTTCATGGCAGCTGAGCAGCTGAAAAGCCCATCAGACATGTACCAACCAGCAGTTATGGCAGTGACACAACCCGCCAAAACTAGCCGCCAGAAGAACTCTCAGAACGTTACAGACGTTACCCAATCTGCCAGCTGGAGCAACCGTCGACAACAATCAAGTCCAGCCGAGAAGAAATGGAGATAAAAATAATAATATATTCTGAAAATAATATTTACAGAATTCACACCAGTTTACAGGCATGATCAGATTGTTATAAAATTCAACATTTAATGTAGAGAACAAACATGAAATATAAGAAAGTTTTATGTTTGCTGGTTTAGTAATTGATAAATAGTTTAAATATGGCATATGTCACGGCAAGCCAATACAACACCAGGGAACTTGTCATTTTTTTTATTAAGTGGATAGCCTGATGATTAATCAACATTGTTCTGTAAGGTTATTACCAGTGCCAGAGCGAGTTATTATTAATTATCTACAACTAGAGAAAGTAAGATTAAAGCAAAGAGCACGGAACAACAAAACAATGATAGCAAGTAAGAGGTTAAACATTTAAAGTTCCTATAATCTCATTTGTGGAGTAAGATACACTTGCAGGCGCTAGAGCATTTAATGCATTTTCAGAAGAGCAAAAAGCATTAATTGAGCGAACAAACAATGGGAGAGAGTCTAACATACGGATAGTTTGGGGTAAATTATTCCATAGTCTAGAAAACTTACAGGTAAAGTAATTCATATAGAGAGAAGACCTAGAATATGTTTGTTTCGCTAAAGACAAGGAGTTACGAATGTCGTAATGTGAGGCCTTAGCATATTGAATCGCCTGGCTGGATGTGAAGGAGAGTTTGTTAAGTATTTTGAAAAAGAAGATAAGGTTAAGTCTGAGTCTCCTCATCCATAAAGGGTCAAGCCCTAGTTTACTACACCTCGAATTATATGTCAAGACACTATCAGGTCCAAGAGTACGAAATGTAAATCGTCTCTGTACTGATTCCAGTCTTAATTTATCCTTTATGCGCGTGCTACTAAGGAGAAACGCGCAGTATTCGAGGAGTGGTCGAACACAGACTTTGTACATTAGAATACGAGATTCGCTGTTATGAAGGTTTCAAGTTATGAAACCTATAAGGCGTTGAGACTTGGACGTTTGTTTCATTATCTGTTCAGTAAACGACAAGTCGTCAGAGTACATAAGTCATAGATCTACTACTGTGTGTAACCTAGATAACATTTCCCTATTTATGGTAAGATTAAGGTTGAGTGATGTATCACCGAAGCATAACCAACCACATTTAGCTGTATTGAGCTCCAGTTGCCATTTCGAGCACCACTGTGCTACCTTGTTAAGCTCCGTGCTGATACAATTTTGAATATTGCTCAGCTCATGTGGAGAAAATGAGTACACAACCTTAAGATCGTCTGCAAACAGAAGGGACTTACCCACACTAAAACACTAACAAATATCATTATTGAAAACTAAAAAGAGCAAAGGACCTAAGACACTACCCTGAATTACCCCACTTCTAACAGGGACTGCGTTCGACATTGAAGAGTTGATTTTAACTATTTTATGTCGATTGCTGAGAAAGGAATCAAACCAGGCTAGTAACGGGTTTTAGACCCCATAAGATGCGAGTTTGCCTATGAGAAGTTGGTGGTTGACCATGTCGAAGGCCTTAGAAATGTCCAGGTATAGCACTAATACTAGACATCCTTGGCTACGAAGCGAATAGACTAAATTAAAGAAGTCAAAATGACATGTCATACAGGATCGATTTTTAAGAAATCCATGTTGAGAATCATCAATAAATTGTTCAGTCAATAAATAGTTGGATAGTTTGTCACTAATAATTTTTCCCATAATCCTAGAGATAACTGGAGTAATATTTATTGGCCGATAGTTGATTATTATTATTATTATTATTATTATTATTCACAAACACCTTATGGGTACATAAGTGCTGTGAAGAAACCATTTCGGGTTTCTTCAAAAATTCAATAATACACAATTTTCAATAATGTTAACAATACATATGCCATGTTTGAGAAAGGAAGGAAAAGGAAAATAAAATATTAATAATAGAATAGTAATAATAAATGAGGTTCTGTGTAATTGGCAAGAATTTTGAATTGATTTTGAAGGAGGAAAGGAAGAAACTAAGGAAATAGAAATAAAGGAGACGCGGGAGACGTAAATATCTTAACGCAGAACAAGAATAAACAACTATGTATGTATAGCAAAAACGAGTAATAAAAATAAAATAAAACAGAATAAATTAATAAGTAAATAACTTATTATTGCGGTAAGATATGACGTTAGAATAAGTGTTTGTGCGAGCACAGTCATAGTTTTGGGTGATGCTCTGAAAGTTTCAATTAAGTGCAAAAGGTAATCAATGTGTATGAGGTGTATATACATAGTGAAGATAAAAAGAGACTGATAAGTTTTAATTCAGCGTAACACAAGTTATTGCCTTAATCAAAAGCTTCGTAATCTTAAGAATAATATTTATTTAGAAGGAAAAAAAAGGAGAGAGTAAAGAAATGAACACATAGTCATGTCAGTCTTATCTCCGGATTTGTAACGTGGTATGATGTACGCGGTTTTCCAACGAACAGTTATCACGGTAGCCAAGCCGAATGCCCATACTGCCAACGATTTGGCAAAAATGCAAGGAAATGTGGTCATAACCGCTCTGGTAACCCAAGTAAGCCCTATTTTTTCCATTTGTCTTCTTATGTTAATCACATGCGACCAATTACGTTTAAGGGTAGAGTCCAGGGTGTCGATATCGAAATTTTATTAGACATCGGAGCTTCGGCATCCCTAATTAAGGATGAGCTTTTAAGAAGACTTAACCACAAGGTCCAACAAACGCGATGCCCACCTACACTACTCACGGCAAGCGGGGACCCACTAAAAGTAAACTCTAAAGTATGGTTGGATCTAATGATAGAAAAACATCCGTTCCGGCACGAATTTTTAGTTTGTCCAGCATTGACTTGGGACATGATACTCGGAGTTGATTTCATGTTAGAACATCAAGCGTGTATATTCATGGACAGATTAGAAGCAAAGTTTGGGGATACTAGAATACGCTTGCACCATGCTGACACGTCATTGAAAGCTGTGTTGTACGTGGGGATCTCAGACCTAGTGCGGCAAGTACAGGGCAACCGAACAATAACAGAGAAAGACCGCGATGCAACGATTGCCAAGCTTCAACAGTTTAGTTCGGTTTTCGAAGAGGGTATTTCTGGCAATCGCACGAGTACGGTGCAACACACCATTTTCACGGGGGACCACAGGCCACTTAGGCAACCGCCTCGTAGAGTGCCAGTGCACTATCAACCACAGCTGGATAAGATGATAAAGGATATGCTTGACAAGAATATTATAGTACCGTCATCATCCCCCTGGGCATCACCTATCGTCCTGGTTAAAAAAAAAAGATTCCTCTCTGAGACTCTGCATAGACTATCGACGCCTTAACGCTATAACTAAGCGTGACTCTTTTCCTCTTCCGAGAATCGATGCTATATCAGACGCTCTGAGTGGCGCATGTTGGTTTTCAACGTTAGACCTAGCATCAGGGTACTGGCAGGTGGAAGTCAAACCGCAAGATAGAAAGAAATCCGCATTTGTAGTGCCAAACGGTTTATACGAATTCCAAGTAATGCCTTTCGGTCTAACGAATGCCCCAGCTACTTTCCAAAGACTAATGCAAACAGTTTTACAAGATATAGTACCTCATAAATGTTTGATTTATCTTGATGACATTATTGTGTATGGTAGCACACCCGAAACTCCGCCTGTAGCTCTTCTAGAGTTACTGCCGGTCCCAAGCCCGGGTTAAGGAGGAGGGTTGGGCATGGGGTTAGCGACCCCATCCCGTAGAAAAGCTAACTCGCTAAAAAAACGCTAACCAGAAAAAATAATTCAAACCATTTAAACTCTGCCCTCCAAGTTGAACGAATAATTATGACGTCTCATGATGAAAGCCGAAATTCTTCGGAAGTCACGAGACCGATGCACCTTCTAACAACCAGAGCAACACTCTTTATAGGTACATGGAACGTCCGGACGATGTGGGAGACAGGAAAAACCAGCCAAATAGCAATGGAAGTGAGAAGATACAACTTGGCAGTACTCGGAATCAGCGAAACCCATTGGACACAAACTGGACAACAAAGGCTAGGTACAGGAGAGATGCTCCTGTACTCCGGTCACGAAGGGGAAAATGCTCCACACACTCAGGGAGTTGCTCTAATACTGTCCAAAGAAGCACGAAATGCACTTGTGGGATGGGAATCTCATGGACCCAGGATAATCAAAGCATCATTCAGAACAAAGAAGCAAGGGATCAAAATAAACATTATCCAATGTTATGCACCCACCAATGATAGCAACGACGATGATAAACATCAGTTATATGAAAGGCTTCAATCAATTATAGAGAAGTGCTCACGAAAGAACCTCACCATCCTGATGGGAGATCTAAATGCTAAAGTTGGGGTGGACAACACAGGATATGAAGATGTAATTGGACGACATGGATTAGGAGAGAGAAATGAAAATGGGGAGAGACTTGCAAACCTATGTGCATTCAACAAATTGGTTATAGGCGGCACAATATTCCCACACAAACGTATACACAAAGCTACATGGGTCTCACCGGACCACACCACAGAGAACCAGATTGATCACATCTGTATCAACAAAAAATTCCGAAGATCAATGGAAGATGTGAGAACCCGGAGAGGAGCTGACATAGCTTCAGATCACCACCTGGTTGTGGCCAAGATGAGACTGAAGCTTAAGAAACACTGGACAACTGGACAAACAGCACTACAAAGGTTCAATACAGTCTTCCTTCGAGATACTCACAAGCTCCATGAATTCAAGATAACTCTCAACAACAGGTTCCAAGCTCTACAGGATCTACTGAAAGAACAAGAAACTACTTTGGAGGACAACTGGAAAGGGATAAAAGAAGCACTAACTTCAACGTGTCAGGAGGTTCTTGGTCCTAAGAAGCATCATCACAAGGAATGGATCTCTATGGGAACCCTGGACAAAATTCAAGAAAGGAAGAACAAGAAACTAGCAATTAACAACAGCCGAACACGAGTAGAGAAAGTCAAAGCACAAGCAGACAGGGAAGTGAAGAAAAGCATTAAAGCCGACAAGCAGAAATATATGGGAGAACTAGCAACGGCGGCGGAAAAAGCTGCAAGAGAAGGGAATATGAAACAACTATATGACACAACGAAGAAATTGGCAGGGAGATATAGCAAACCAGAGAGACCAGTCAAAGACAAAGAAGGAAAGACAATCACTGAGATTCAAGAACAGAGGAAAAGATGGGCAGAATACTTCGAGGAACTGCTGAATAGACCAGCCCCATTGAATCCACCGAACATCGAAGCAGCCCACACTGACCTTCCAATAGATATCACTCCACCAACGATTGAAGAAGTCAAGATGGCCATCAGACAAATCAAAAGTGGGAAGGCGGCAGGACCTGACAATATACCAGCAGAAGCACTGAAGTCAGACATTGAAATAACTGCAAATATGCTTCACCTTCTATTCAAGAAGATTTGGGAAGAGGAACAAGTGCCAACGGAATGGAAAGAAGGATATCTCATCAAGATACCAAAGAAAGGAGATCTGAGCAAATGTGAGAACTACAGAGGCATCAGTTTGTTATCAGTACCAGGAAAAGTTTTCAACAGAGTGCTGCTGAATTGGATGAAAGACGCAGTAGACGCCGAACTTAGGGATCATCAGGCTGGATTCCGTAAGGATCGGTCGTGCACAGACCAGATTGCGACACTACGGATCATCGTTGAACAATCAGTTGAGTGGAACTCATCACTATACGTCAACTTCATTGACTATGAGAAGGCGTTTGACAGCGTGGACAGGAGAACATTACGGAAACTTCTTCGACACTATGGAGTTCCTGAAAAGATTGTCAACATTATCCAAAAATCATACGATGGACTACAGTGCAAAGTGGTGCATGGAGGACAGCTGACAGATGCATTTCCAGTAAGGACCGGAGTCAGACAAGGCTGTCTACTCTCCCCATTCCTCTTCCTTCTAGTGATTGACTGGATTATGAAGAATTCGACATCTGAAGGGAAATACGGAATACAATGGACTTCTCAGAATCAATTAGATGATTTGGACTTCGCAGATGACCTAGCCTTCCTCTCTCATACACACGACCAAATGCAGATGAAGACAGCAAATGTAGCAGCAGCCTCCGCATCGATAGGCCTCCACATTCACAAAGGAAAAAGCAAGATTCTCAAATGCAACACGGAGAACACCAACCCAATCACACTTGATGGCGAAACTCTGGAAGAGGTGGAAACATTCACGTACCTGGGGAGCATCGTTGATAAACAAGGAGGATCGGATGCAGATGTAAAGGCGAGGATTGGCAAAGCAAGGGCAGCATTTCTACAATTGAAGAACATACGGAACTCAAAACAACTCTCAACCAATTTCAAGGTCAGAATCTTTAATACGAACGTCAAGACAGTCCTACTGTACGGAGCTGAAACGTGGAGAACTACTACGACCATCATCAGGAAGGTACAAGTATTTATAAACGATTGTCTACGCAAAATACTCAACATCCACTGGCCGGATACTATCAGCAACAGCGTTTTATGGGAGAGGACAATACGCATATTATCGGTTCATAAACGGATCCCAAAAGTTACCATTCATTATTCTTATCGGGATATAACATCTTTCTTTTGAAGATCCGGAGTTGATATCCGGATTTCAAATTTACTGAATTTATCCTCCCTCACCAAACAGCGTTGGATCCTCATATTCCCATGTTATAATTAATTTAACTTTATTTAAAACATACTTGTCGCATTGAACGGAGAATCCAACAAAAACTGACCACACAGTGAGGATAAATGCCATTTGACTTGAGGTCATCAGAGTTTGATTCTTCCGAAATATTGTCATCAAATTTATTGGAAACCTCATTTGTAGGTAATGAATCGTTAGGGTAACCAGCATCTACCAAAATTGTATTAGGTTTCTGATCATTTGATGCATCTGATATATTGTCCTCATTTTTATGAGAAATTTTATCAAGAACATGTGAATCATTAAGATGGCTCATACCTGGTAAAACAAGAGGATCCCGATAATTAGATTCGTCAGAATCTTCTATCACAGAATGATGACTTTCGTTTGCTGTAGCTGCATCTAGGATACTGGTCGATTTGTTCTCTGTTTCTTCGTGGGAGGTTACTGCGACAATTTCATGAACATTTAACAGAGCATCGTCCTTTTGTGAGCTGGACAGGTCAGTGTTTGCACATGCTGTTTCGAGAATAATGGGGTTTGAATTCACTACCGGGCATGGGTCTGAAATGGACAGTACTGGACCAATGGGCAGATCTTGAATGACTGCTGTTTCGTTTAAATTACGGTTTGTCAAGGATTCATGGAGGCTGAAATCACTTTCTAGCTCTGTGCACACTTGAGAAATTGATCCAAAGCATGGATGATTCAGCAGCTGTGTGCGTATTTCGACTAAAAACTCCAACTGTCGCTGAAATAGCAACTGTAATCGGTATCAAGGGAGAGTCATTTCTTCGTGTGTTCATCATTACAGTTATGAAAATGACTGTATGACTAATGACCAATGCCGTTCATAGACACCAACGACAATTCTGAATGCTGATTATACGAAATAATTAGCTGATTTTCGACCAATAAGAGACTGACTTTGGTTCATTTTTTACCCCGTTGCAAATTGTCATGCTGAATACCATTATGATTTGATTTTACGGAACAAAGAGTAAAGATACAGTGACATAATAGGCTATTCTAATTAGTTATATTCGGCCGTGCCAACTAGGTCAAGAAGTAATAATGAAGCATAGAGAACGCTATCTACATGCATCCAGAAAATGCGAGGTCACAAAGTACACAAATCACGCTGATTTATACGATGATAGAAACGCCGTTGTGAGAGCCATAAAGTCGCGCTATTTAAAAGGACAGTGGTATTGTTTCACGTTGAGTTTAGTTCACTGTTTTGATCGTAAATTACGCATCAAAACTATCGTTTACACTTTAATTGAATTTATTTCAGTTAACGTGACATTGTATTTGTGTGTTTTGATCCTGCTTTTGTGTATTTACTGCATCAAAGCATTCTTGGTCGACTGAGGCTTGTTTATTTGATAAGGTTGTGATTTATCTTACATATCTACCTTGCCTATCATTTTGCTTTATTCTAAGATGGTCGGCTCTGTACACAAGTGTGGACAGCCATATTGCTTATTCCCCGTGGAAGAAGGGATGCAATGTGACGATTGTAAGAAGTGGTTTCATAAAATGTGCACCCGCTTAAGCTATGCTGCCTATAAAAGGTGCTCGAAACCAAATTTTCATTGGCTCTGTATGTTTTGTTGCTCAAGTAAGACATTACTCATTCAGGAAGCCATCAGCCTTCTAACGTTAGCTTAAAAGGTCGAAGTAGGCCGTGCCGGCAACATGGATACTGATAATGAAGATTGTATCAGTGTCGTAAATGCTGCCATGGTAGGTACCAGACACCCAATTTCGCAACATGAAGCAAAAATTTGTACTCCGATACAACCAATGAAAGCCATGCCATTGAGTACTGAGGGACCAGTCGCCTTAGCAGCGACTGAGGACCCGGCTAGAACCACTATCGTCCAGAATAGTTCCAATCTGGATGCTGAGAATAGTGTCAAATGGATTACGCGGAAACGCAAAAGAGACGGAAAAATACCCAAAGAAAGCGCGCGTATAGTCGGTAAGTCATCGTTGGACTCACGTCCTGAGCGTCAGGCAACTCCGCTCAAGTCCAAATGTAAGGAAATATTTAATACTGTTGTGGATGGAAATAGTCTAACTTCACCGAATTTTGCTGGGAGTAACTCGCTTGACCCACATGACACTGTGAAAAAGAAAGCTAATAGCAAGAAGCCGGTAGCTAACCGGCAGGATCTGACATCACGGTCAAAGGCCGTGAACACGACTTTTAAGGCAGTTAAACAGGTGCCTAGTGTTATCATCTGGAACTTGGCAGAATCGAAAGACACCGAACCCGCTAAGAGACATGCCCACGACCTGCAGTTAGTCGGATCTCTCATCAGAAATATACTGCCAGAGGAGGTCCCAGGGGTACATATCTCGAAAGTCATCAGACTTGGTAAGTATGTTGGAGGCGAAACCCAACAGAGAAGGATCCTCAAATTAGTACTCGGTAATTCTGAGGAAAGGGACGTATTACTAAATAACTCACGCAAAACTCGTGACTCAAACATTCGTATTCGACCTGACTGGCCACTTGAGGATCGGATCAAGTGGAAGAATGCCCTAACAGAGTTAAAAACTCGAAGGCTAAACGGTGAAGCGAACCTTACGATTAAGGGTTTTCGGGTAGTCAGGTCTCGGAAGCATTGGCTTCCAAGACCTGTGTGGGTAGAAGGCATGTCTCCAAAAACACCCTAAATGTGTGTCATACGAATGCTCGTAGTCTTCGGAATAAGATGTCTGAACTAAGTTTGATGGTAGACGACTTAAATCCGGATATAATTGTTATCACCGAAACTTGGCTCACTGTAGATATAGACTGTTCTCCAGTCATTTCAGGCTACATCTGTGTCAGAAGTGATAGAGTTAGAAGTCGCAAGGGAGGAGGCATAATATTATATATTAGGGACCACTTCCGCATTAACTCAATCATATCGGAGGTGCATGTAAGTGGTACATGTGAGGTAGTATGTTGTACAATTAGGTCTAGAAACGGGTTAGTGACGATAGGAAGAATATATCGTAGTCCGTGTTGTCTCGCTGACGACTTTATCCTAAAACACGTCTCTTCTTGGAGTAAAGCAGAATGTTGTCTCATCGTTGGAGACTTCAATGCACCCCATATAAACTGGATAGAGCTCACAGCTCCAGGTGGGGGTTTCGATAGCGTCCTTCTGTTATCAATTATTCAATGTGCACTTGTACAATGTATCGTTAAGCCGACGCATATAGACTTGGAACATAATCCGTCATTGATAGACCTTGTCCTCACACATCACTGTGAAGATATCGTTGACATTCAACATCTTCCCCACTGGTGAATAGTGACCATGTCGTACTTTCCTTTAAGTTCCGGATACATGGTATAGAATTTGCATCAGCTCCACCCCGTCCTAATATCTGGAGAGCTAATATTCCGGCAATCAGGGACTAAGCTATCTCAATTGACTGGTCGGTCGATGCTGATGGATCGATTGATGATACATGGAATAGGTTTAAGTCTACGTTCGAATCCGTAACTCAACCGTTTATCCCATGGTCAGCACGTAAGTTATCATATTGCCCTCCATGGATTAATAAGGATTAATAAGCTGTTGTGGCGTAGGAAACACTTCTGGGACTTATTCTTGTTAACAGGTCAGGCATCATTTAAGTGCGAATATAAAAAAATCCGGAATATATGTAAAAAGACCATAGCTCAATCCCGCACGGCTTACGAACGACAGTTGGCATACGATAGCCGTACCTGTCCGAAGCGACTGTTTTCGTACGTTAAAAGGCGGAGGAAACGTAGTGATGGTATCCCCTCATTACTGTTGAGCGAAAATTCAGCTTTATTGGCTGAATCTGGCCTTTCGGTCTAACGAATGCCGCAGCTACTTTCCAGAGATTAATGCAAACAGTTTTACAAGATATAGTACCTCATAAATGTTTGATTTATCTTGATGATATTATTGTGTATGGTAGCACACCCGAGCAACATAGTGCTAATCTGAAAGCAGTTCTCCATCGCCTTCAACAACACAACTTAAAAGTAAAACCGTCCAAATGTCGCCTGCTGCAGAAAGAAGTAGTTTTCTTAGGACATCGTATCACTGCAGATGGAGTAGGCACCGATAAAGAAAAAACACGTGCCATTGTTAATTGGCCACAGCCCAAATCACCTGAAGACGTTCGTAGATTTCTGGGCCTAGCTTCTTACTACAGGCTCTTTGTTCGTGACTTTGCATCGTTAGCAGCACCCTTACACCGTTTGACGCACAAAGGACGAAAATTTTTATGGACTGCAGAGTGTCAACAGGCGTTCGATGCTTTGAAGACGCGACTAAGCTCTCCACCCATATTAGCCGTTCCGGATACCTCAGCAAGCGGGGGAGAATTTATACTTGATACGGATGCCAGTTCCTCCGCTATTGGAGCAGTTCTATCACAAGTGGCCCCAGATGGGCAAGAACGAGTCATTGCGTACGCTAGCCGTCGACTGGATAAGAGCGAAACAAGATATTCGACAACGCGTCGAGAGATGTTAGCGTTAGTAAAATTCTTACAACACTTCCGCCATTACTTACTAGGTAAACCTTTCCGTGTACGCGCAGACCACCGTGCTTTACAATGGCTCCGCTCCTTCCGCGAGCCAGAGGGGCAAGTGGCACGCTGGCAAGAACGACTACAAGAGTTCGATTTCACATGCGAGTACCGACCTGGAAGCCGACATACAAACGCAGACGCTCTTTCTCGCATACCTCAAACCTCAGGTACTGTTAATGCAGTTCTTAGCACAGCCCTAGAGATTGATTGGCCTTCCCTGCAAGCAGCAGACCCAGACATGCAGATTATGTATCAAATACAGTTACAGGGAAACAATAAACCATCCATGAAAGAGTTAAAGGATCAATAATTAATAACTCGTAGTATTTACACTAAATGGAGTAATCTAAAATTATATGGCGACACGTTATTCTTAATTAACGAAGCAAGACAACCTCTATTGGTAGTAACACAGATAAAAGTTGAGAGCATTGTGGAGCAGGTGCACCGCGAACTAGGTCATGCAGGAGAACGAAGGACGGAATACGCGGTCCGCCAGCGCTTTAGGTGGCCACCCATGCATGAAAATGTAGTGCAATTTTGCAAAAATTGTAACACGTGTTGCCGTTTCAAATCGCCTCGACAGACACCTCGTGCACCGTTCACCCCGATGGTGACCACAGGACCACATCAGCGGATCGGCATAGATATCATGGGACCATCAACAACAACAAAGAAAGGGAATCGCTTCATACTGGTTATGGTAGATTACCTTACTAAATGGTGCGAAGTAGTACCCCTTCGCCAGCAAGACGCTCTTATGGTTGCCCAAGCTTTCATCGATCATTGGGTTTCCCGCTATGGCGCCCCCTTCTCACTTCATTCTGATCAAGGTCCAGCCTTTGAAAGTCACCTCATCGCCGAGATATGCCAGCTTTTGGGAATCAGGAAGACACGAACCACTGCGTATCACCCAGAAGGTAACGGGCTGGTAGAAAGAACAAACAGAAGTATTAAAGCCATATTGAAAGGGTTTGTGAGCAGATCGTCTCAGGAGTTATGGGATGAAGTCCTTCCTCAGTGTATTTTGGCATATCGCACATCGGTACATGGCTCCACCGGTTTTTCACCCGCTATTTTATTATTCGGGCATGAATTACGCTTACCATTGGAGATACAGACGCCCCTGCTGCCCTGCGAAGAACAGGAGCATGTACCATACATACGAACTCTCCGTAACCGCTTAGCTGATGCATACCGCTTGGTCAACAGCAATTTGCGCAAAGCTAGTGAACATCAAAAGGACTTGTACGATCGTCGGGTGCACGGACCAGTGTATAAGGTCGGTGATCGCGTTTGGCTACGTCGTCCCATGACATCGTCAAGGAGTTGCAGTAAGTTCCACCAGCCATGGCAAGGCCCCTTTGAAATCGTCCTCATCCGATCCCCCACTACGTTCGTATTACGTAACTTGGAACGACCCCAGGATGACGTGATAGCTGTACACTATAACCAAATAAAACCAGATAGGATGACAGTTTCCTCGGATGCCCAGTTCGCCAATCCACCACCTGCCACTACGTTTTATGAGGTACCATCAGAAGGGGGAACAGCATATCCATGTCCGAGACCAGCCACTGAGGACAGTGCCTATTTAAGAGAGGGGGCGGTGTAACGGAGTCGAAATCGCTATGTATGATATACTAATGCATTCCATTTTCTTTCTATTGCAGGGTGACCAAACATAAACTCTTTAGAGGAAGAAGAGCAAGCCCTATGTACACTAAGCTTACAGGATGACTCATAAGACTACTTTGTAAACTGACTCTTCCCGCTGTACTCTCGCACACCGCGCTTTTTGATTTTGAAAAAAAGAGGCTCGTGACTCCCACTGTGTTCTCTCTTGGTGTGAAGTCCTCGTTTAACATTCTGTGCTGTGCTGTTTTTCAGATCTGTACTGCTGTTCTCTAACTGCTGATTCCACGTGTTACATTAGTTGGTCAGCATCCGTAAGATTAGTGAGTTATCTGCCTACTTGTAATAAGAAAAATAAAAGAACATGACACTTAGGAAGAATAATTTGGCTTTATCCATTAGAGAGTTATTCTTTATTTGAATTTTATATGATGTGATATACTGTTTTTTCGCGAAGTTTTTTCCCCTGATATACCAATCGCAATCGAAATTGCCTTGTGTAACCAGCAATGTTACACATCACATCTCGACTACAGGACCACCTGTATTTTCGAAATCTCGGAGACTCGCTCCCGAGAAGCTTAAGTTAGCTAAAAACGAATTCGACCACATGATGGACCTAGGGATAATTCGACCATCGAATAGTCCATGGGCATCCCCATTGCACATGGTCCCTAAAAAGGGCAGCAATGATTGGCGGCCAACTAGTGATTATCGGCGTCCGAATGCAAAAACCATTCCCGATCGTTACCCGTTGCCTCATATTCACGATTTGACAGCTACCTTGAAAGGTACAACTGTCTTTTCGAAAATCGACTTGGTTAAAGCTTATAACCAAATCCCGATGGCACCTGACGACATTCATAAAACCGCCATCATCACTCCTTTCGGTATTTACGAACTTCTACGAATGCCTTTTGGTTTAAGAAACGCGGCCCAAACCTTCCAAAGGTTTATAGACGACGTCTTTCGAGGTCTCAACTTCGTACATGCGTATGTTGATGACTGTCTAATAGCAAGTCCGGACAGAGAATCGCATCTCAAGCATCTGGACATTGTTTTCGATCGACTCCAAAGGCATGGCATTACTGTCAACATTCAGAAATGCCAAATTGGAACAAACTACTTATACTTCCTAGGACACACCGTTGATGCTCAAAGCATCCGACCCCTTAAAAAGAAAATTGGTGGCCATTTTGGATTACCCAGAACCGACCACGATCAAGCACTTACGAACTTTTAACGGACTTGCAAGTTTCTATAGACGGTTCATACCCAAATGCGCATCCCTTATCAAACCGTTAACCGATCAGCTTCGTGGGAATGCGAAATCAATTAGTTTAGACGACATAGCTCGTAAAGCATTCTCCACAGTTAAGGAACACATCGCTAAAGCAACCTTGCTTGCTCATCAGGACACTCAAGCGCCCATTAGTATCGTTGTAGACACATCCGACTCAGCAATCGGAGTAGTCTTACAACAATGGGTTAACAATTCGTGGCAACCTTTAGTATTCTTTTCGAGACGGTTGCTAGACGCGGAATCTAGGTACAGCACGTTCGGTAGGTAACTCCTAGCTATGTATTGTGCTGAACGGCATTTCCAACATTCCATCGAAGGAGGAGAATTCACGCTTTTTACCGATCATAAACCTCTTACCTTCTCCTTAATTTTCATCTTCAGACAAGTACTCACCGGGAGAGTATCGACAACTCGACTACATTTAGCAGTTTACTTCAGACATACAACACATTTCTGGAGCTAACAATATAGTCGCAGACGCCTTGTCTCGAATAAGTTCCTTGAACAGTTTCCAAGGAATCGACCTTCTTAAACTCGCTCAGCTTCAAAAAGAAGACATTGATTTTCAGCATGAGTTATCCTCAACAACTCTTAAACTACTTGTTAAGCAGATGGGAACAGGTAAGGAAACCTTACTCTGTGACACATCTACAGGTAGGGATCGTCCAATAGTAACAAAACATTATCGACGCAACGTCTTCAATACGTTGCAGGTGTTCGTGCAACTGTGAAACTTATAGCCGAACGGTTTTGTTGGCCTGGCATGAATAAAGACGTGAGTGAGTGGGCACGCTCCTGTGTAAGCTGTCAGAAATCTAAGGTAATCAGACACAACAAATGTTCCTTAGGCTCGTTCAAAACCCCTGACGCTCGTTTCGACCACGTCAATCTAGATTTGGTAGGACCCTTACCCGACTCGAACGGATACTCATATCTCTTAACATGCGTAGACCGTTCCACTCGATGGCCAGAAGCAGTACCGATTAAAGACATTACTGCTGTAACCGTGGCCCACGCTTTCGTCGAACGATGGGTAGCAAATTTCGGTTACCTCTAAACCATCACTACAGACCGCGAACGCCAATTCGACTCTGGACTTTTCCGTTGTCTGACCTCACTATTAGGAATCACGCGCTTCCGAACGACCGCCTACCACCCACAGGCAAACGGGTTGGTAGAACGTTTTCATCGACAACTAAAAGCTTCATTATCAGCTGAAAACGTTTCACAGTGGACAGACGCTCTTCCACTCGTCTTGCTAGGTATCCGCAATCCAGTGAAAGCTGACATTGGATACACAGCATCTCAACTCGTTTACGGAACGACACCTCGACTCCCAGGAAAATCCGTGGATCCTTCAGCTTCTTTATTGAACATGGATCTAAACTCTTACACGAATAGGCTTACAAACGCTATGCATTCAGTTGAACCTGCTCACACTCGACCTCAATCAATTGATGTTTTCGTTCAACCCGAATTACGACATAGTACACACGTCTTCGTTCGTCGAGACTCACATCGACGACCCCTCGAATCAGCATACGAAGGACCCTTCAAACTTCTTCAACGCAAACCTAAGTACTATGTAGTAGATAAGAACGGTAAGAACGGTAGAGTCAGTATCGATCGACTCAAAGCAGCGTACTTAGAAGGAAACCCTAGCTACGTCGATTTTCCTTCGGTACAAGCAAACGACAGAGCCACTACACTCGTAGTACCCTACACGACAACCGACACACACCTTGATACTTCGTCAACGTCGATAGATAAACCTAAAACAATGCGTTCTGGAAGACGAGTAAGATTTCCAGAACATCTTAACGAATATTGCACGTAGGACATAAGCTCATTTTTTCATTTATATAAAAAAAAAACAAAAAAAAAACATTTTTATCTTTTTTGAGTGTATATATATATTTTTTATATAAAAAAAACAAAAAAACATTTTTTCCTGATCGCTTTTACTCTGTTTGTAAGTGTATTAGTTTATTTTTTTCCGCTCATCTTGTGTCCCTACGCCAGTACGAGTGTATTTTCGACATGCACACACAAGTTTTATTTTTCCTCTTTTCCAGGACGGCTGGAAAAGAACGACGAAGTTTCACAAGAAGCCAAAATTTTCATTGTACTATATTTCTTTATTGCTATGTTGTACATTTTGGTCCCATAGTTTAAGGAAAGACGACCAGATGCTGCTAAACGAAGCAAGCTATCAGAAGAGTGTTTACCAACGACAAACTCGTTGGGTTTAAACTTCTGGCTGGTCACGTCTTAGGAGCATCACTACCTCACCAGGGGGGAGTGATCTGTAGCTGTAAATAAATCTCCAAAATCAATAGCTCATTAAGTGTTCGACATTGGATGCTGACCATGTTGTTTAAGTGGACTTGTTTAACTGAAGGCTTTCGGTCATGCATCCGTACCACATCACGTTGCAACACGACGTGGGACACAGCTCCTACGTTCATTAGCCAGCTTATAGTAAAGGTTCCTCGATATATTGGTAACGAATCAAATATCTCTTTCCTGCCTCTTCTCGTCTGACTTCTGATTTCTATCTGACTGGGAACGATCGAATATAGAAGGTGATACTGGTAGCTAGTTGTAAAACTAGAACATCCGTTGCATCCTCATGGCATTTCTGAATGTTGACAGTAATGCCATGCCTTTGGAGTCGATCGAAAACAATGTCCAGATGCTTGAGATGCGATTCTCTGTCCGGACTTGCTATTAGACAGTCATCAACATACGCATGTACGAAGTTGAGACCTCGAAAGACGTCGTCTATAAACCTTTGGAAGGTTTGGGCCGCGTTTCTTAAACCAAAAGGCATTCGTAGAAGTTCGTAAATACCGAAAGGAGTGATGATGGCGGTTTTATGAATGTCGTCAGGTGCCATCGGGATTTGGTTATAAGCTTTAACCAAGTCGATTTTCGAAAAGACAGTTGTACCTTTCAAGGTAGCTGTCAAATCGTGAATATGAGGCAACGGGTAACGATCGGGAATGGTTTTTGCATTCGGACGCCGATAATCACTAGTTGGCCGCCAATCATTGCTGCCCTTTTTAGGGACCATGTGCAATGGGGATGCCCATGGACTATTCGATGGTCGAATTATCCCTAGGTCCATCATGTGGTCGAATTCGTTTTTAGCTAACTTAAGCTTCTCGGGAGCGAGTCTCCGAGATTTCGAAAATACAGGTGGTCCTGTAGTCGAGATGTGATGTGTAACATTGCTGGTTACACAAGGCAATTTCGATTGCGATTGGTATATCCCGGGGTATTTGTCGAGTACTGATTGGTACAAGGGGTCTATGGTGTGTTTAATCGTGACTGGGGATAACCTGCAATCAGAACAAGGAGTTACGCTAACAGATAACTTAGTGTTTCCGTCTATTAACTTTCGTGAGCGTGTGTCGATAAATAGATTGTGGTGTTGTAACAGACCTATACCAATAATTGGCATAGAGACATCTGCAACCACGAAAATCCAGTGTATGGGTTTGCGTAAACCCACGTTAAGGTAGGCGTACCTTTTACCGTAAGTAGCGATCGGCTTTCCGTTTGCCGCCTGTAAACTTAAAACAGACTCGCGAAGTCTGTCGTCGGGATTTGCTGGAACAACGCTAACTTCTGCGCCAGTGTCGACGAGGTAGCGAACTTTCGTATTCACATCCGTGACATATAAGAGGCGGCTGTGTTCGCCGGCTACAGTTGCCGTTAACGCGTGCCGGCTGGGAAGTTTCCCGAAATCTTATTCGTGTCAGTCGATTTTGAGGTCGGATAATTGCAAGGTTTCCTGCAATTTCTAGAAGATTTACCGTACTAGTTATGATACCAGCACCAGCCGGGATTGTCCGTCTCTCGTGGTCGAGAGGCAGATCGCTTACATGAAACGCTTCTACGCGGAGTTTTTGACCGACTACGGTCATTGCGAACTCTAAGATATCGTGCAAGCGTGTGACATAGTTCAGTTATGTCAGACGGTGTCGATTGAGGTTTTTCCTTGACGGAAAAAACCTCGGCCTTAGAAGATTTAGTGATTTCTGAGATTTGGTTGGCAGATGCAGCCAGCTCATCTACGGCGTTGTTTTGAAATTAGACGAGCACTCCCTGCACCTGATGAGGAAGTTTAGACAAGAAGGGTTGTCTGAATAGGCCATCATCGAAAGTTCGTTGGCCGATAACCTCTCCCATTCTTAGCAACATGTCTGTCGCGTAACCATGTTGCAAGTCGATGTTATGCAGGAGTTGGTCTAACCGTTGTCGGTCCGTTAGGTCTCCACGTTTTAGAATCGAACATTTGAGAGTTTCGTAAGGTTCAGGAACATCACTAGTAAACATACTAGGTGTTACGTACCTGTTAAACTTGCGCGGTAACGTCTTAACTACAGCGAGGAATCGTGTGCGCGAGTCCGTGATTCCGTGCATGCAAAAATCAGCTTCTGCGTAGCAGAACCAGGACTCGATATTGTCGGGCCAAAATGGCGTTAACTGAATCGAAATAAGGGGAATAGACTTTAACTTAAAAACCTTGGGTGAGTGTCCCTTCATACTAATATAGATAACGAAAAATGTCTAATTAAAATATATCCGGGGAAAAAACTTCGCGAAAAAACAGTATATCACATCATATAAAATTCAAATAAAGAATAACTCTCTAATGGATAAAGCCAAATTATTCTTCCTAAGTGTCATGTTCTTTTATTTTTCTTATTACAAGTAGGCAGATAACTCACTAATCTTATGGATGCTGACCAACTAATGTAACACGTGGAATCAGCAGTTAGAGAACAGCAGTACAGATCTGAAAAACAGCACAGCACAGAATGTTAAACGAGGACTTCACACCAAGAGAGAACACAGTGGGAGTCACGAGCCTCTTTTTTTCAAAATCAAAAAGCGCGGTGTGCGAGAGTACAGCGGGAAGAGTCAGTTTACAAAGTAGTCTTATGAGTCATCCTGTAAGCTTAGTGTACATAGGGCTTGCTCTTCTTCCTCTAAAGAGTTTATGTTTGGTCACCCTGCAATAGAAAGAAAATGGAATGCATTAGTATATCATACATAGCGATTTCGACTCCGTTACACCGCCCCCTCTCTTAAATAGGCACTGTCCTCAGTGGCTGGTCTCGGACATGGATATGCCGTTCCCCCTTCTGATGGTACCTCATAAAACGTAGTGGCAGGTGGTGGATTGGCGAACTGGGCATCCGAGGAAACTGTCATCCTATCTGGTTTTATTTGGTTATAGTGTACAGCTATCACGTCATCCTGGGGTCGTTCCAAGTTACGTAATACGAACGTAGTGGGGGATCGGATGAGGACGATTTCAAAGGGGCCTTGCCATGGCTGGTGGAACTTACTGCAACTCCTTGACGATGTCATGGGACGACGTAGCCAAACGCGATCACCGACCTTATACACTGGTCCGTGCACCCGACGATCGTACAAGTCCTTTTGATGTTCACTAGCTTTGCGCAAATTGCTGTTGACCAAGCGGTATGCATCAGCTAAGCGGTTACGGAGAGTTCGTATGTATGGTACATGCTCCTGTTCTTCGCAGGGCAGCAGGGGCGTCTGTATCTCCAATGGTAAGCGTAATTCATGCCCGAATAATAAAATAGCGGGTGAAAAACCGGTGGAGCCATGTACCGATGTGCGATATGCCAAAATACACTGAGGAAGGACTTCATCCCATAACTCCTGAGACGATCTGCTCACAAACCCTTTCAATATGGCTTTAATACTTCTGTTTGTTCTTTCTACCAGCCCGTTACCTTCTGGGTGATACGCAGTGGTTCGTGTCTTCCTGATTCCCAAAAGCTGGCATATCTCGGCGATGAGGTGACTTTCAAAGGCTGGACCTTGATCAGAATGAAGTGAGAAGGGGGCGCCATAGCGGGAAACCCAATGATCGATGAAAGCTTGGGCAACCATAAGAGCGTCTTGCTGGCGAAGGGGTACTACTTCGCACCATTTAGTAAGGTAATCTACCATAACCAGTATGAAGCGATTCCCTTTCTTTGTTGTTGTTGATGGTCCCATGATATCTATGCCGATCCGCTGATGTGGTCCTGTGGTCACCATCGGGGTGAACGGTGCACGAGGTGTCTGTCGAGGCGATTTGAAACGGCAACACGTGTTACAATTTTTGCAAAATTGCACTACATTTTCATGCATGGGTGGCCACCTAAAGCGCTGGCGGACCGCGTATTCCGTCCTTCGTTCTCCTGCATGACCTAGTTCGCGGTGCACCTGCTCCACAATGCTCTCAACTTTTATCTGTGTTACTACCAATAGAGGTTGTCTTGCTTCGTTAATTAAGAATAACGTGTCGCCATATAATTTTAGATTACTCCATTTAGTGTAAATACTACGAGTTATTAATTATTGATCCTTTAACTCTTTCATGGATGGTTTATTGTTTCCCTGTAACTGTATTTGATACATAATCTGCATGTCTGGGTCTGCTGCTTGCAGGGAAGGCCAATCAATCTCTAGGGCTGTGCTAAGAACTGCATTAACAGTACCTGAGGTTTGAGGTATGCGAGAAAGAGCGTCTGCGTTTGTATGTCGGCTTCCAGGTCGGTACTCGCATGTGAAATCGAACTCTTGTAGTCGTTCTTGCCAGCGTGCCACTTGCCCCTCTGGCTCGCGGAAGGAGCGGAGCCATTGTAAAGCACGGTGGTCTGCGCGTACACGGAAAGGTTTATCTAGTAAGTAATGGCGGAAGTGTTGTAAGAATTTTACTAACGCTAACATCTCTCGACGCGTTGTCGAATATCTTGTTTCGCTCTTATCCAGTCGACGGCTAGCGTACGCAATGACTCGTTCTTGCCCATCTGGGGCCACTTGTGATAGAACTGCTCCAATAGCGGAGGAACTGGCATCCGTATCAAGTATAAATTCTCCCCCGCTTGCTGAGGTATCCGGAACGGCTAATATGGGTGGAGAGCTTAGTCGCGTCTTCAAAGCATCGAACGCCTGTTGACACTCTGCAGTCCATAAAAATTTTCGTCCTTTGTGCGTCAAACGGTGTAAGGGTGCTGCTAACGATGCAAAGTCACGAACAAAGAGCCTGTAGTAAGAAGCTAGGCCCAGAAATCTACGAACGTCTTCAGGTGATTTGGGCTGTGGCCAATTAACAATGGCACGTGTTTTTTCTTTATCGGTGCCTACTCCATCTGCAGTGATACGATGTCCTAAGAAAACTACTTCTTTCTGCAGCAGGCGACATTTGGACGGTTTTACTTTTAAGTTGTGTTGTTGAAGGCGATGGAGAACTGCTTTCAGATTAGCACTATGTTGCTCGGGTGTGCTACCATACACAATAATATCATCAAGATAAATCAAACATTTATGAGGTACTATATCTTGTAAAACTGTTTGCATTAATCTCTGGAAAGTAGCTGCGGCATTCGTTAGACCGAAAGGCCAGATTCAGCCAATAAAGCTGAATTTTCGCTCAACAGTAATGAGGGGATACCATCACTACGTTTCCTCCGCCTTTTAACGTACGAAAACAGTCGCTTCGGACAGGTACGGCTATCGTATGCCAACTGTCGTTCGTAAGCCGTGCGGGATTGAGCTATGGTCTTTTTACATATATTCCGGATTTTTTTATATTCGCACTTAAATGATGCCTGACCTGTTAACAAGAATAAGTCCCAGAAGTGTTTCCTACGCCACAACAGCTTATTAATCCTTATTAATCCATGGAGGGCAATATGATAACTTACGTGCTGACCATGGGATAAACGGTTGAGTTACGGATTCGAACGTAGACTTAAACCTATTCCATGTATCATCAATCGATCCATCAGCATCGACCGACCAGTCAATTGAGATAGCTTAGTCCCTGATTGCCGGAATATTAGCTCTCCAGATATTAGGACGGGGTGGAGCTGATGCAAATTCTATACCATGTATCCGGAACTTAAAGGAAAGTACGACATGGTCACTATTCACCAGTGGGGAAGATGTTGAATGTCAACGATATCTTCACAGTGATGTGTGAGGACAAGGTCTATCAATGACGGATTATGTTCCAAGTCTATATGCGTCGGCTTAACGATACATTGTACAAGTGCACATTGAATAATTGATAACAGAAGGACGCTATCGAAACCCCCACCTGGAGCTGTGAGCTCTATCCAGTTTATATGGGGTGCATTGAAGTCTCCAACGATGAGACAACATTCTGCTTTACTCCAAGAAGAGACGTGTTTTAGGATAAAGTCGTCAGCGAGACAACACGGACTACGATATATTCTTCCTATCGTCACTAACCCGTTTCTAGACCTAATTGTACAACATACTACCTCACATGTACCACTTACATGCACCTCCGATATGATTGAGTTAATGCGGAAGTGGTCCCTAATATATAATATTATGCCTCCTCCCTTGCGACTTCTAACTCTATCACTTCTGACACAGATGTAGCCTGAAATGACTGGAGAACAGTCTATATCTACAGTGAGCCAAGTTTCGGTGATAACAATTATATCCGGATTTAAGTCGTCTACCATCAAACTTAGTTCAGACATCTTATTCCGAAGACTACGAGCATTCGTATGACACACATTTAGGGTGTTTTTGGAGACATGCCTTCTACCCACACAGGTCTTGGAAGCCAATGCTTCCGAGACCTGACTACCCGAAAACCCTTAATCGTAAGGTTCGCTTCACCGTTTAGCCTTCGAGTTTTTAACTCTGTTAGGGCATTCTTCCACTTGATCCGATCCTCAAGTGGCCAGTCAGGTCGAATACGAATGTTTGAGTCACGAGTTTTGCGTGAGTTATTTAGTAATACGTCCCTTTCCTCAGAATTACCGAGTACTAATTTGAGGATCCTTCTCTGTTGGGTTTCGCCTCCAACATACTTACCAAGTCTGATGACTTTCGAGATATGTACCCCTGGGACCTCCTCTGGCAGTATATTTCTGATGAGAGATCCGACTAACTGCAGGTCGTGGGCATGTCTCTTAGCGGGTTCGGTGTCTTTCGATTCTGCCAAGTTCCAGATGATAACACTAGGCACCTGTTTAACTGCCTTAAAAGTCGTGTTCACGGCCTTTGACCGTGATGTCAGATCCTGCCGGTTAGCTACCGGCTTCTTGCTATTAGCTTTCTTTTTCACAGTGTCATGTGGGTCAAGCGAGTTACTCCCAGCAAAATTCGGTGAAGTTAGACTATTTCCATCCACAACAGTATTAAATATTTCCTTACATTTGGACTTGAGCGGAGTTGCCTGACGCTCAGGACGTGAGTCCAACGATGACTTACCGACTATACGCGCGCTTTCTTTGGGTATTTTTCCGTCTCTTTTGCGTTTCCGCGTAATCCATTTGACACTATTCTCAGCATCCAGATTGGAACTATTCTGGACGATAGTGGTTCTAGCCGGGTCCTCAGTCGCTGCTAAGGCGACTGGTCCCTCAGTACTCAATGGCATGGCTTTCATTGGTTGTATCGGAGTACAAATTTTTGCTTCATGTTGCGAAATTGGGTGTCTGGTACCTACCATGGCAGCATTTACGACACTGATACAATCTTCATTATCAGTATCCATGTTGCCGGCACGGCCTACTTCGACCTTTTAAGCTAACGTTAGAAGGCTGATGGCTTCCTGAATGAGTAATGTCTTACTTGAGCAACAAAACATACAGAGCCAATGAAAATTTGGTTTCGAGCACCTTTTATAGGCAGCATAGCTTAAGCGGGTGCACATTTTATGAAACCACTTCTTACAATCGTCACATTGCATCCCTTCTTCCACGGGGAATAAGCAATATGGCTGTCCACACTTGTGTACAGAGCCGACCATCTTAGAATAAAGCAAAATGATAGGCAAGGTAGATATGTAAGATAAATCACAACCTTATCAAATAAACAAGCCTCAGTCGACCAAGAATGCTTTGATGCAGTAAATACACAAAAGCAGGATCAAAACACACAAATACAATGTCACGTTAACTGAAATAAATTCAATTAAAGTGTAAACGATAGTTTTGATGCGTAATTTACGATCAAAACAGTGAACTAAACTCAACGTGAAACAATACCACTGTCCTTTTAAATAGCGCGACTTTATGGCTCTCACAACGGCGTTTCTATCATCGTATAAATCAGCGTGATTTGTGTACTTTGTGACCTCGCATTTTCTGGATGCATGTAGATAGCGTTCTCTATGCTTCATTATTACTTCTTGACCTAGTTGGCACGGCCGAATATAACTAATTAGAATAGCCTATTATGTCACTGTATCTTTACTCTTTGTTCCGTAAAATCAAATCATAATGGTATTCAGCATGACAATTTGCAACGGGGTAAAAAATGAACCAAAGTCAGTCTCTTATTGGTCGAAAATCAGCTAATTATTTCGTATAATCAGCATTCAGAATTGTCGTTGGTGTCTATGAACGGCATTGGTCATTAGTCATACAGTCATTTTCATAACTGTAATGATGAACACACGAAGAAATGACTCTCCCTTGATACCGATTACAGTTGCTATTTCAGCGACAGTTGGAGTTTTTAGTCGAAATACGCACACAGCTGCTGAATCATCCATGCTTTGGATCAATTTCTCAAGTGTGCACAGAGCTAGAAAGTGATTTCAGCCTCCATGAATCCTTGACAAACCGTAATTTAAACGAAACAGCAGTCATTCAAGATCTGCCCATTGGTCCAGTACTGTCCATTTCAGACCCATGCCCGGTAGTGAATTCAAACCCCATTATTCCCGAAACAGCATGTGCAAACACTGACCTGTCCAGCTCACAAAAGGACGATGCTCTGTTAAATGTTCATGAAATTGTCGCAGTAACCTCCCACGAAGAAACAGAGAACAAATCGACCAGTATCCTAGATGCAGCTACAGCAAACGAAAGTCATCATTCTGTGATAGAAGATTCTGACGAATCTAATTATCGGGATCCTCTTGTTTTACCAGGTATGAGCCATCTTAATGATTCACATGTTCTTGATAAAATTTCTCATAAAAATGAGGACAATATATCAGATGCATCAAATGATCAGAAACCTAATACAATTTTGGTAGATGCTGGTTACCCTAACGATTCATTACCTACAAATGAGGTTTCCAATAAATTTGATGACAATATTTCGGAAGAATCAAACTCTGATGACCTCAAGTCAAATGGCATTTATCCTCACTGTGTGGTCAGTTTTTGTTGGATTCTCCGTTCAATGCGACAAGTATGTTTTAAATAAAGTTAAATTAATTATAACATGGGAATATGAGGATCCAACGCTGTTTGGTGAGGGAGGATAAATTCAGTAAATTTGAAATCCGGATATCAACTCCGGATCTTCAAAAGAAAGATGTTATATCCCGATAAGAATAATGAATGGTAACTTTTGGGATCCGTTTATGAACCGATAATATGCGTATATTTTTATCGTATAATTGTCAAATAACTAAATTATTCACATTCATGTCTCCCTCATTATGAGCTTTATTTTGACTTATAAACTATTGTCACACGATTTACCGTTTTTGAATTATGCACCGTTTATCACTTACTATCTCCCCTATTCACAGCCACACTTGGCTGAATCTTGTACAAATGTTGTTTCTTATTTTATGGTACTATGCGGTCTGTTTGATTGGTATATAAACTCAGTATTTTTGAAATATGATGATTCATACCACAGAGGTTGAGATTGGTGTTGTGGACTTAACTGGCTGGGCTAGGCAGATAGGAGGACCGACAAGTGCTCTAAACTTCTAGAAAGGGTTTCGTGTGTCACTGGTCCGACCGATAACTCACTGTATAACAATTGACGCTTTCAAGATATAACAATTGGCGACTGGGTAAAAAAAAGAACCAAAGTTGGTCGAAAATCAGCTAATTATTTCGTATAATCATGTAGACCATCTACGTTGATGTTCCATGTCGAAATGATTGGGGGCCTACTATAGTTAGACGAGAATGGGGACGAACCAACTAACGCTGAAGTCACACCTCGCGACCAGCCCTTACGTGGATTGAACCATCAAAACACCAAAGGATAATAGATGCTATGGAGACTGTACAACACAAAGGACGTTATTACAAGAATATATTAGTTAAGGTACAACTACGGAAGTACAGAAGTGAAAGAATAACCACTGCCGCGTGGGCCAGTCCTTGGCGTATTATTGGTTTGTGCGCGTTGACTATCCTTGACCTTGACAGGGATCAATGATCTGTTCAGTATTCAGTGACCCTACAATACTCCCTCACCAGATTCAACGGCCGATTGAATCGATGCCAAACATGTTGGGAGTAGTCGCGCGCCGGAGGTTGCCAGACGATTAATATGAATCCCCCGGGTATTGCCGAGCTGTAAAAGAAATGGAAAGGAGGCGGCAGAAACTGATCGGGAAACAACGAGTAATAACACGTAACAAGGACGTTGGTTGAATGTTAAGCGATCAACCATAGAAATAATAGAAAAAGAAACATGACATTTTAGAGTTTTATCAAGTCGCGTTGAAATAATTAGCTTTGAAAAGTGATTGAGGTTCTCAGATGCTAAACGTTGAGTCCGCTGCAAAAATTGTGATGTCACAGTGATAGTACGATAAGTGTATTATCAATCGATGCCGATATTTGTACTGCCCTCGGTACAAAGTAGAAAGTCAGTAAGTGTCGCTGACAACTGTTCGTAAGCGTCGATTTCTAGTTATATCTATATTTAACAGACTAACTGTAAATACAGAAGTATAACCATGAGGATAAGTCGTAGTTTCCTTGTGCAAAGCTTCTGATCAACTTGCAGCCAGTTTGGAAAAACTGATAACTGCCGTGAAAATCAATATGGGTCGAAGAATAGAGAGCGAGAGCGAAAGGTGGCACGATGAAATCTCTAAAAGATGATAATTGGTGAGTGCTGCACACGTGTTTGATGAGTGAACCGAAAAATGTCGAAAAGAACATGAGAAACCAAGAGTGTCACTCTGGACTCATGTCAATGATATCGGTGAAAAATGCTGTCAGTGTTGGGGTCGAGACGACAATATCGTTGTCAGTTTGCAGGAGATGCGCTCGACTGCGTAAACCGATGATTCGCGTGAATGAGTGTCGTCAAATCACCAATTGAACTGGACAGGCTTTAGATCGCCGAGTAGTTGAACAGCCGATTGATGCACCCAAATCATCTGTTAGATAACAGCCACGCGGAAACAATACTTCATAGGATAAAAATACGACGTCGAAGTTGAATAATTACAATAGTTCGGATGTGTTGTAATGTCACATCGAAGTAACATCATTTCGTATACTGACAACTGTACTGAACGTTCGTTTGGGCATTGTTAATGTAGCGATTGGATGTACAGTAGCAAACATACTATCGTGGGGTTCGTGGGGAGTTTCAGAGGTCGTTTAGATGTTTTCCAAACCCGTATTGCATGTGAATAAACCGAAGAAATTGAAGTGATTTACGTGCAATATAGAAATCGAGCTATGATTTACCATGTGAGATAACGGCATATACAAAGCGTGTTGCAAACATTAATTAAAATGGTAACCACCAATGTAACTAAAGTTTAGGTTTAGATAACGTGATCGTTTCGTAAAATGGCTTATTATTTAGCGTTAAGTGACATTAAATACGATGAATGTCTGGTAAGGACATGGACTAAGATAGCTCCTGACACGTAATACGTTTTTCTACAGCATGTTGACTTACGAGTCATAAATGTACATAGTTTCGACTAAAACTTGACGGCAGTGACAGAATGTATGACTACTCCAAGTGAAAGTAGCCTCGAAATGTTATTAAACATCATAAACATTATACGAAATTATTTAACACAGTTATGAAAATCGCCTGGGTTACTCTTGCTCCAAAGTAATTAAAATTTGTTGATTAACTTCGTAGATTAACGAAGCGTTGTAGACTGAATTGGAATAAGTCCAATTTACGTCGAAAACGTAGAATTCCCTGACGAAGGCTAAACAAGATCTAACATTGCAGGAAATTTATAGTTCAAACTCACCGTAAATTTATAGCATTTGTATCCTCTGATTCGCCATGGAACTCAGCAATTGGAAATTAGGCATGCAGTGGTCAAGAAAGTAAAATATTCTAGTAGATAGTTTTTGATAGTAGTTAGTTGACAGTGAATAAGCAGAAAGATGAATTTAATAATCGGCAGTTTATCCTGTATTGGTTATACAAGTGGATAAGTTGTAAACAGATATGAGTACGTGTTGCCTTGAGGCCATACTTATGAGTGGTTGATATTTTAACAGACATATTACACAGGAGCATTTACATGCTGCTAATGTTTGTTAAAGAACCACGATAGTCGATTATAGTCGTAGTTGATTGATTAGTTCTATCGATTGAACTAATTATTTCAGTTGAAATACTAATCAACAGTGATAAGAAGCAATGAATGTTCACAGAAACTGATAAATATAGCCGAAGTTAAAAATGAAAATAATAAGTATAAAATGCAATAAGAAAGATCATAATGATAGGTTGCGTTATTCGAAGTCTTGCTCACCAGTGCAAGACCATCTACGTTGATGTTCCATGTCGAAATGATTGGGGGCCTACTATAGTTAGACGAGAATGGGGACGAACCAACTAACGCTGAAGTCACACCTCGCGACCAGCCCTTACGTGGATTGAACCATCAAAACACCAAAGGATAATAGATGCTATGGAGACTGTACAACACAAAGGACGTTATTACAAGCATATATTAGTTAAGGTACAACTACGGAAGTACAGAAGTGAAAGAATAACCACTGCCGCGTGGGCCAGTCCATGGAGTATTATTCAGATGGTTCAAATGGTTGAGGACGGAATAGAAGAAGCTTTCGCTTAACGGGCTTCCGTGTCTAGTAGCAGTGGATCACCAATACCTCCAGGCAAGAACCTAGGTATATGAACGATAATAGAGGGAAAAAAAAGAATTTGGTAAATCATAATAATATGTTATCCTTAGTCCTTAAGAATAAGTCAAGTTTTCTCTTAAAGGACTCCTGGGAGGTCGCTTGGACTAGCCCAGTCGGCAGCGAATTCCAGCACTTGACAACTCTAACGGAGTAGAAGTTGTGTCTGCAGTCTGTTCTGCTATGTAGGGTCTCCAATTTCTGGGTGTTACCTCTGAGGTTAGTGTTATGACTAAGCTTAAGAAGATGTTTAAGGGGATGACCAGAAGTATTAAGGATACTATAAGTCATAAGAAGGTCACCTCTAAGACGCATGTACTCTAACGGGTAAAGGTTAAGTGATTTGAGGCGCTCTTTGAATTTGAGACCCCGAACTGATTTCGTGGCTCGACGTTGTATACGTTCCAGAGTGACCTTTTCGTTTTGGAGGGAGGAAATACTATGTTTCCGTACTCTAAGTGGGGACGAATAAAACTGTTGAAGATTATATGGAAGGTTCTACCGTCAAACTGGCCAAAAATGCGCTTCAATGTTACCAGTGCAAGGTTTGCTTGAGAGGCGTTTTTGTCACAGTTCGCATACGATTTCAGGTCGTAGGGTACCAACACTCCTAAATCTTTTTCAACTTGGGAAACTTCTAGAGGTGAGTTACCTAAGTTATAACTATAGTCTGCAACATGTCTCAGATGGACTACCTTGCACTTTGAAGTGTTGAAGGTAAGTCCGTTGTCGTCTGCCCAACTTTGAAGTCGGGTCAGATCCTTCTGAAGAACTAGTATATCATTATGACTAGGTATCTCTCTCCAAAGTTTCACATCATCAGCAAAAAGCAATAAGTTAGATGAAACTTGTTGAGGAAGATCGTTAATATAAATCAAGAAGAGAAGAGGTCCTAGTATTGAACCCTGGTGGACCCCACTAGGACATTCCATAGCCTGAGAGAGAGTGAAGTTAACCCTGACCTCAAAGTGTTGGATTTCCAAATATGAAGTGATCCAGTCAATCAGAGGGGTTTTTATACCTAATTGTCCAGGCTTCTTGATAAGACATGCGTGGTTGTCACTATCAAAAGCTTTGGAGAAGTCCAGGTAGATGACGTCAACCTTCCCCTTGCGATCAAGGATGGTTGTCCATTTATCCACCGCAGTCAGCAGGTTAGTCATACAAGAATGACCTTTTCTGAAACCATGCTGTTGAGGCGAGAAGAACTTTGAGGATGATAAGTGTTCTAGTATGCCGTCGAATACTAGGGATTCCATAATTTTTGAAGGTTTGTGCGCGTTGACTATCCTTGACCTTGACAGGGATCAATGATCTGTTCAGTATTCAGTGACCCTACAATCAGTATTCAGAATTGTCGTTGGTGTCTATGAACGACATTGGTCATTATTAATACAGTATCTTTCCTTACCGTTCTGATTTACACAGAAGCAGAAAATGGCTCTCACTTCCGATCAATTACAGTTGCTATTCCAGCGACAAGAGCAGTGTTTCAAAAATAGTCAGTTGGAATTTATTGACGAATTACACACAAGGCTGCTGAATCACGCATTCTTTGAGGATGTGACAGAAGTTAACGTACAGAGCTGCAAAATGAATAAATATGCTGGTAAAATCCTCCATGAATCTGTGATAAACAGTAATGTAAGCGAAGCAGTAGATTCATTCATGACCATCACAGTAGTGCACTACTGTCCGTTTCAAAGACATGCCCTTTAGCTGCTTCAAATACTATTATCCCCGAAACTGAACGTGCAAACAGTGTATTGTCCAGTTCACAAAAAACGATGTCTTGCTAAGTGCTCATGAAATTGCCGCATTACCCGCAGACGAAGAAACGGTAAACAAATCAAGCAGTATAGTGAATACAGTTGCACCAAATGAAACAAGTCATGATGCGACAAAAGTTTCTAATGAATCTAATAATCGGGATTCCCTAATTGTTTTGCCAGATATTGATTATTTTCATGATTCAAATGTTCTTGATCTGAGTTGTGTTGAAGTCCTGTAGAATAAACACTGGGAGGGAATTTAGTGTAAATATTCGTCTAAGGTAAATTAACGTCCCACATACGTGTGAAAAGTAAGAGGACCGTAATAACAAAGAAACCCTAGAGTTATAACACATTTGTAAAAAAACCTCAACTTTTGAATAAAACTGCCGATTTTACGCATTCACCTGTTACGTATTTTTGCAGTGAAGAGTAGTTTAACAAAGTAAAATAATAAAATCAAATCCAATTGAAAAATATTATATTAAAGGTAACCATCTATATTAAGAACAGTTAGTGTAGGATATAGATGTTAAATTTTGTGGGAAAAACTTTTAGCTTACTTTTACCTAAATGTTTATTGAGTACCTTAACACAATATCTGCTTTCAATGTAAGATTGTTTGAAGTATTTAGATTAATTTTTGAATTAAGTAGATTACTCTTAACTTTCAGATATATTTGCTCTATTTGGATATCGCCTGTTGACTTTTAATTCTGTTGTACATAAACATATGGTAGAATAAATAGTATTCATTTCATGTGGTACCTGCGACAGTCTCGTTATTGCCAATGTCTTTGTTGCACACTAGATAGATTCGATATAAAGTGAAGTAGAATCACTTAATTATTTTTACGTCATTCAGCATAGTATTTAATGACTAAGTAATTCAACACATTGAGCGGCCCAAAATGACTAAACGATAATGAAAAAAGAAACTCAATAAAGTTAAACCTGGAAGTAATATGAGTGAGTTGGCTCACCCGCCATCTCCAATGTGCGTCATTTGTTAATAAAACTGTAGTTGCTGCTTCTCTTTGACTTCTGATTTTTATGCACCATTGAGATATTGGAATTATAACGGTTATCAATGTGAACGATTAACGAAGCATGGCACTACAATATCACATTCGTCTTACCTTACTTACTGTTTCTTTTCACATGAACCCATAAAATACTGCCAAACTTGTACAGAAGTGATGGTGAGAGTATTAATACATCTTCAAACGTTGAACAAATTTAAACTATCTCGTTAAATGTAATATAAACTTTTACCTTATTATTTGAAGCGTTAAGGATAGGTAAATTTATTCCTTCTCTCTAGTTTTATTTGAAACGAAAGCAAAATGAGCGTTGAATGTATTGACTAATCTACGCAATCAATACCAGGTCTCTTTTAACGGGAATCATTATTATTTTTGCAAGAAAGTGGACATAAATTTTTGAAACGAGTTTGCCGACTTAATGATACAAATAAGCAAGTCATTTAAAAACAAAATTTAAGATAGCCTCATTGAAGCTGGTCTGTTTTGAGTGCTTAACAGAACAAATAAAAGTAATTATTTGACACAGACCAAATTTAAGGTATGCTTGAATCAAAAATTTCTGAATCCACTTCTTTTTAAATAGATAAGATTAAAACGGGTTGGTGGCTTTCAAAAAAAATAGGTAAGCTTCATGTTCTTAACATTATCAATATCTGTAATCACTATTTCGTTTCTTGTCTCCAAACCTTTTCGGTTACCTTTCATTTCTTAATTTTAAGTAAAACTTACAAAAAGACCCTAAGAAACATTTTAACGAAACCTTCTAATGTGCATTCTCTCACAGTGAAACCAACTCCTTAGGATTTGAAGAGTTTTCATGATACTCTGGTATTATCTTGAAAACTTAGTAGCCATCAGTAGATATTTCGTAAGATTTGCCTATTGAGTATTTAGTGCTTTGTACCAGAACTAATAAACTATGAAAAAACTTTTCATTGCTAGTTTGCACAATGGTAAAACTATGTAAATAAAAACAAAATGCTACCAACATCTCAGCAAAAAACTGAACCATATCTCAACAAATAACAGCTAAATTGCTAAAATGTTGCGTTTTCAGATTTCATGTAGCTACTTTGTATCTTACAAATAGTGTATGCTTCTCAGACCTATACTATTAATGATAGATGAATTCATGAGTCAATCTAAATCTTGATAGTGAATCTGCTACTTCGTTTTCGTAACTTTTAATATATTGTATATTGGACTTGAACTAGGAAATAAATTCTAAATAAATTCACTCGGAGAATGATTATATTTGCTTGGCTCTTAGTGCTAACGCTATTTTAAATCTGATTGGTTTTTTCATGGATTGTATTCTTAGCGAATCTATTGTTAGTTGCTTACCCAAAAAAATTTTCAGACAAACAATTAAAAAACCTTACGTGATACCATGGCTATATCTATTATACTAATATGACGAAGGAGCTTCTCTGTTATAACGCCCACATGAGCTTATTCTAGTTCCTGGACAGATGAATTACCTTGATCTTACCGGTATACTTGGTTTCACCAATTCTTCACTTGCTCCTCTACCGTTTTTTATACGCGTTCATGATAGTAGATACTCACCCATCTACTTACTTGTATTTTTCGTGAATTGTGAAACCAGCGACTTTAATATTCTTTGAGTTAATATATTACCGAGCAACGGTTATGTTTATCCCATGTTTTATAAAGGACTAATGATTTGCATGCGTGATATGTACGTATTCAAAAACCTGTTCGTATTCGACTTTCATAACTTACGTTGTATTAAGGTGATAAGTAGATAAAATTTATAAGTTAATAAGGTGCTATATTCCATTGTCATGATTTTTCATCATGGAGTCAATGGGGTGCCACAATATTGTTGGTACTTTCGAAATAATTGGAATGGTTTATTTACATTGTAAATTGCAGTTCTTATCATGATCTACGTTTACAAACATCATCAGTCCAACTTGTCACATTAAGAAATCTATCATTAATATCAGCTTGGGAACTTGTGGAGATTGTAATAGTTGAATTCATGAGTCCAACTAAGCTAGACCACCATTGAAAACCTGGAAGCACTGGATGGCCGTTTTGTCCTGGTATGGAACCCCTCAGCAGTGCGCATCTACGATCCCACACGCACGACTCGAACCCAAAACCTCCGGTCTCGCGCACGAACGCTTCTCCTCTAGACGACTGAGCTGGCATCGATTGAAGTTATACATTAACATTGTTGGATATAGACAGTAAAAACGCAATCTACATCTGAGGATCTATGTCATCCGCCAACTTCGTCATTACTCTTAATATCGGATAAAGGATGAAGTCGTGTCAAGATAGAAAAATGATAGTAAATTTCGTTACTAGAAGTGAAGCATCTCAACCCAAATCTGTTACTAAACTTAAAGAACAATAAAATTCCACACACAGAGTTCATACAATTAGTTGTTCACCATGAGTTTATCTCTCAATTAACACCATTTAGTCCAGTAATTTGCAATATAAAATGTTTTAACAAGCATGTAAAACCTAATATTTCACTTAGTAAATAACCTTGATGGTTTCTTTTTAAAGGATTTCAACCAAAACTACAGTGTAGGAAGTAATTGTCTACCGATGTAGTCCTAAGCTATTCTATAGACTGACGAGTACATAGTATTAACTTAGCCAAAGTCAGAACAAGAAAGCCACTGACTTGATTAACTTCATCTGTTTCTAAAATTGTAAATTAACACTGTTAATATGTCGTGAATTTCCTTAGTTAATCAATCACATTTGTAACCGTTATCATATAAATTCCAATGGTGTTTGAAATCAGAAGCGGCGACTACAGTTTATTAGTGGTTAGCACAGATCAATAAAGCTATAAGCAGAGTGAGTGGATTTGAAGCAGAAAGGCGAATGTGTGTGTATGTGAGCAAATGCGGAGCTAAATTTATAGTCATATCGAATAAGGGAACAGGAAGGAAAAGAAAAGACTAATAATAATAGTCACGTACATATACACATGAGGAAGAGAATGATTCATCAAGAGATATGTGAGCTATCGATGTTTAAGCTAGAAAGAGAATATGTGCGAACACGCTTATACAGACAAGATAATGATTATAATAGATCAACGAAATAGGCGAGTTCTTACTGCTCGAATAACATTGTCTGTTAAAGTTAATAAAAGGGCTTAACCGAATTTGACCATAATCGAAATTGGTTATAGATTAGTTGCTATAATGGCATTGCGTTATATCACAGTCTCTATTATCAATGCAGTGTTTGTTTACTTAATATTATGGAGGAAATCATAACGAAAGCTTTCAGTTGTATTTCACATTGCTCGAACTGCAAGTCAACTGAGCATTCGGTGTAGCTTGTACTTTCTGAAATAATGAGCCCGAATCTAATTAACCAATGAGACTGTAGGTTGATATCAATCAATCAGGACTTAGGAATAGTAGCACGTCCGTTAGTAAACGTAGTCAGTGTGTATGGGCAGGTAAGCATGACCGCCTATTACAGAATGATTTTTCATATGAATGTAACTTAATTTACTGCTTTAATTTTACCTATTAATTTCAATGGAATGTTACTACTTTGAGGTCATTACATTATTGATGTTACAAAGAATGAAACAAATAAAGTTAGTCTACTTTGTTGAAGATTTGCTGAAAGGATTATTTATTTTCGACCGACCAATTAGATGCTGAAAATCAGCGACAGTTCACCAGAAAATAGATAGACTGAACTTAACTGAGGAAAGTTAAATAATAACATGAATCCAAAGAACATTGTACAACGTAATTGAAGCAAGACATTGGCAACTTTATTCTTTTGAAAGAACAAAGCAATATATTCTAAGTAACTACGATTTCAGGGAAGTAAACGTTCATGTAGGGTCCTATAACTAAAGAATCCCAGGAAGCACAAAAGTATATTAACTGGAGAAATGTTGACTGTGACAAAATTTTACGCAGACAGGACTTTATTACTGATAAGTAGATTCCTCAGCATACGGCTTATTCTTTACTAAGCTCATGAATTTACATATACTTATAAATATAACTGAAATAGGAATTTTATGTTATTTAGCTTACATGAGTCGGAATGGATGTTTGATATAGGAATAGCAGAAAACAAATAAATCCGCTCTATCAATGAACGATTGACAATGATAAGCATTTGACAGTGTAGATAGGAAAACCTTACGAAACTTCGTTCGACACTATGGTGTAACTCAGAAGATCGTCAACGTCATCCGAAATTCATACGACGGACTGCACTGCAAAGTCGTGCATGGAGGACAGTCGACAGACACATTCTGGGTGAGGACCATAGTCAGATGAGGCTACTTACTCTACCCCTTCATATTTCTTCTGGTGGTCGACTGGTCTCAACATAAACAAGAAAAAAAGTAAGATCCTCAAATGCTGCAACACGGAGAACAAACCAATCACACTTAATGGGGAAGCTATGGAAACTTTCACGTATCTGAGAAGCATCATCGATGAACAAGGAGGATCCGATGCAGACGCAAAGGTAAGGATTGGCTTAGCAAAAGCCGCATTGCTATAACCGAAAATTATATGGAAATCAAGACAACTGTCAACCAATATCAAAGTCAGAATCTTCAATACGAACGTCAACACAGTCCTACTAAACGGAGCTGAAACTTGGAGAACTACTATAAATATCACCAAAAGTAGCCTGAGTGATTCCTGAAGTTACCATTCATTTATTCATCATTCGGACATAACAGATCTCATCATCAACAACCTACCATGAGAACAAACTAACGCCCAACTGAAGAGAAAGCCCCTGGTACGGCCGAGAGTCACCTCTTTCTCTCGAACTGCTCTCACATGGTCAGCGAATATATAGCCTCTGCCAGGGAAGTCCTATTCACTGCCTTCTCGTGGCGGGGGTGTTGTTCACAAAAGTGAGTGGACGAAAAGCGAATGTTCGGCGCTTCAACCGGGTTGGTGGACATGGAAAGTTCACCTAGGGGAGTTGGAAAACCCTGATTACAAACCAATGGTGCACATGGGCTCCAGTATCCTGATGGAACGAATGGCGGACGAACCTGTCATTGGTCAACGGCTACCATGGGACTGCATCACCTCACGATGCTCCACTGCCTTGTGGATCAGATCTTTCGGTCAAAGGCTCCGGGTGTGGGCCCCTAAGAAAACCACCTACTTCAGTTTGGGCACCTGGTCAGTATCACAGCCCTCAAGCAAATCTCATTTAATTTGTATGGCGCATATGTATTTGGTGTTTCCTTGTACCAATATTTATGTGTTTAAATAAATAAATAAGTGTTGAGTAACACACACACTTCAAAACTTATCACATTGGATGACGAGGCGAGTTCTAATGTGAAATCCTCAAGGTAAAAGGAAAAGAGGCAGACCAAAAAACATACTACATCGGAAATCGTAGGCGAATATTAAAAAAATGAATAGCAATTGGAAAGGAAAACCCAGAACAGAGTAGATTGAGGAACCCTGGTCAGCGGGCCAACCTCCTCCAAGAGGGGTAACAGGGATAAGTATTATTAATTTAAAAACATTAACATTGGTACAAAGGGGCACTAGATACATATGCGCCACACAAATTAAATGAGATTTGTGTGAGAACCGTGATACTACCCAAACTGAAGCAGGTGGTTCTCTTCGGGGGTCACACCCGGAGCCTTTGACCTGAATTTCTGATCCACAAGGCAGTGGAGCATCGTGAGGCGATGCATTCCCATGGAAGCCGGTGACCAACAATTGATTCATACGTCATTCGTTCCCTCACGATACTGGAGCCCATTTGCACCATTGGTTTGGAATAAGAGTTCTTTAACTCCCCTAGGTGAACTTTCCGTGTCCACTAACCCGGTTAAAGCGCCGGACATTCACTTTTCGTCCTCTCAATTTCGTAAACAACACTCCCGCCACGAGAAGGCAGTGAACAGAACTTCCCTGCTAGAGGCTATATACGCGCGGTCATGTGAGATAATTTCGAGAGGGAGAACGTACTCTTCTCACTCTCAGCTGTACCAGGGCATCTGGGGGCCATCCTGTGATGCTTATCGCAGCCACAAAAAGCTGTTAGGGTTTCGATTACTCATTAGTTTCGTGAAGTTAATCTCAGTTTGCTACTGGGAGGTAACTAACAAGTAATGCTTAGAAAATAAATCATGTTTAGCTTACATAATACCTCTCAAAATGCACAATTAGTCTATAAATTGCTTCTAAGTTGCGAATATCAATTATTGCGTCGTAATTTTAGGTAATTGTCATCGCCATTACTAGTCTATAAAGTATATGCTAAGTAGACTAACATACTCAACTTGACGCCCCCAACGTTGTGATTCTGGATACCTAATAGAAGAACATATATGGCTATAAAGATTTACCAAAGGTTTTGACTACTAACTATGTTCAACTTGGATTGTACACTTTTTACGAGCAATTAAAACGAAGGATTTGACGTTAAGATTTATTGTCCAACAGAATGAACAAATAAGTTTTCGAGAATTTGAATATGAAATCCGAGTTAACTATCCGCGTAGAAAAATATGGAACACACGGAGAGAAACGTTTATTAACCAAACTCAGAAGCAACAGTGAAAACAAGACAACTTGAACGTTTTCTTAAAAACCTTTATCTACTGGGCACAGCAAACAATGCTAAATAGTTAATAATAAGTTAAACAACTTGGCGCAAAAATGGCAAGTTCGTAATCTAGAAAGCTGAGCTGGTAACAACGATGACATTAGATAGACGATAGTAGAATCCAGAAAGAAGTCACGTGAAAACTGAAAAACTTTCAGCTTTATTAATTAGCATAATTCGGAGAGAACATTGTCTTAAAGGGTAAAATAAAGGTCCCTGGAACCAGCTGGGTTTTGCTAAAATATTCCTAACAATTAAGAGATCACAATGCTTTACTGGATGATAATTAGTATCAGTACAGCAAAGGTGGTCGAAAATTTAGGTGGCAGGAGATATGAGAATGACGGAAATATTTAATGAACATAAAGTGAAAGAACAGCAAATCTATTATAAAATAAAATCCGGTAATTTTTTCAAATACATCATTATGCTTAACAAAGGGGAAAACACGACTGTAAATCCAACACTGGACACAGAAAAAAAGAATGCTGAGTCCTAACAGTTGGAAATGAAACTGGACGACTTATTAGGTCCAATACATCGCACCAATACGTTTCAAAACAGAGCACAGTGATTTTTGAACTATGAAAGTTTACACTGATCTGTGAGCATCCAGGATATGTGGAGAAATATAGGACCATATTAATTTGGGAGTACATTGGACACAACCAAAGAACATTTGAATAAAATAGGGGGCTTTTAATCATGTTATGTGAGTCCACTTCCTAAGTTGTTTTGCAGCTGTAAACTGACACCATACGTTGTCAAACATATTTGAGTGGAAGCACATATGTGATATGAATAATGCTAACTAGTCAGTTAGCATAGGCACGAAAAGCATCAAAAAATGTTGTGGATCCCTGGAAATGTAGATCAGATAGGACACGAACATAACAATAAAAGAAAAACAATGGCTCATAAATGGAATGAGAAATAATACATCAAATTACGCGAGATAGGTGCGCAGTAGCTACAACACATAGGATCTGATCACAGGTTAAAGTAAAAGGTAATAAGTAGGTATAATAATTTAGCAATCCACTAAGTTAAAAAACGAAGATATTTTTTAAGATGTGGCAGGAATTACAAAACGAAGGAAAATACAGAGACTATGCGGTTTAAGGAAGTTTTGCAGCATGATATAGCTTTGCACCGGAATGAGTTAATTAGCAGAGAAAAAGAGAGCCCATGACATGATAAATTAAAGAACTTAGTCGTTGTGATAACAAAATCGACTGCGTAAAAACAATTTAGACAGAATATTCAGAAAGGTAACCACAAAAGTATAGTTATATCTAGAATTATTAAAGGAAAATGCAATCAACAACAAGACATGAGAATTAGAAAGACTAACTCATAATAGCTTGTGATAAACAGCCAGAATTATTCAGAGTTCAAAATAATTAAATAAGAAGGAATAAGTATATATTCGTACACGATAAAGAGAAGCAGAATAACCTAACTTGAGTTTTAGATTGACCATTGTGCAGAGAAAAAACTGGATGCAACAATTACAATCAAAGTACATAACAGATGACCATTTGATTGGAAATGTTTTACATATCTCAATAATTGGCGGAGTTTAAAAAAAATTAAATAACAATTATATATATATA
The DNA here is from genome assembly GCA_944470415.2 of Schistosoma rodhaini. Lineage (NCBI taxonomy): Eukaryota > Metazoa > Platyhelminthes > Trematoda > Strigeidida > Schistosomatidae > Schistosoma > Schistosoma rodhaini. The sequence continues at coordinate 5,982,426 of OX104040.1, forward strand.
TATATATATATATATATATATATATATATATATATATATATTAATGATAATGAAGTTATGTAATTTCGGATGGATCTGCAAAAATTAAGCATTTCTAATGACAGAGTAGATTATAGTTCTTTTATTATAATTATTAAGTGATAATTTGATAATATGATGCACACTTATTGAGGTCAGAAGAAAAATGTATTATTAACCATACACACACATAACACACGGTGCACGGGCTATAAGCTTATCAAACAAAATTACTGTTCTTAAGAGGTAGGTAAGTAATGTCTAGAGCATGATTTGAGGGACAAGAAACATATTGCACCGGTCTACAATTAGGACAGTGTATTTATAGAATTAAAGACCAAATAATTTTTGCATTTTAAAGACGAGAGAAATGATGAGAAAATTAGAACGATGAGCATAATTAAATACATCACAGTTAGGGTCTATCAAACGACATGATCTGTGTTGTACTAAGATGAAAAAATACATTCTCAGTTTAGATTGATTAACTCAATGAAATCACGCAAAATGTACTACATATAGAGGAAAATTAAGAGAGTACAAATGAAGTATAGGTACACTCAATGATATAATATTTAGGGCAAACTAAATACTGTTCAAAACGGACGAGGAAAACACTCGACTTATAGACCAGAAACATTAAATCCTTGGCGATGCTAGAAGTCTCTTTATAAAAAGATAAATAATGAAACGATTTACAGATAATAGAGACTGTCCAAAAAAGCACACAAATGAAAGACTACTAAAACTGAACGGCTTAAAAAACAAAACTGTAACATACAACAGGCAAACAGTTAGGCTACATTCGCAAACACAGAAATAATGATGAGTGAAAGGCAATGAGGTATTTTAGTGTATATATATATATATATATATATATATATATATATATATATATATATATATATATATATATATATATATATATATATATATATATATATATTATATGGGGAGATAATGGATAAAAAAGGACGCTTATAATTAACAAGGCAATTCTGACTAGTTTTGATCCGCATATAATTTTGTAAATTCAAAACGCATGATTGTAATAATATTGGATCACAGAATGTTCGCAGGCACAGCAAACGATGAACTAAATAGGGGTATTGAAAGAGTATTACATACTGACAAAACTTGAGCATAATTTAAGTTAAAGTCATTAACTTTTCTACTAACAGATTGGCTGCGCTTCAGAGACGTGAATCTGAACGTGAAAGCGTTGAGATTGGAAGACTTCCCTAAGATATTCAGAGAATAAGAGATTCCATGAGACGAATATCTTTCTCAAAAATAGAAATCTTTACTTGCTTCCACATACAGTTATTCCGAAACGAGAAATATGAGGATTGGGCTTTTTGCTATTTGAATTCATGGGGGAGTAAAACTGTCCATTGCTATTCAAATTAGGTGACGTGGCGTGTATATCAGATGATGTATTAAACTGATTGCATGTTAGACCATCTCCAAAAGCGTTCAAAGACTAAAATAAAAATAAAAATGTTGAGAAACACCATGTAGTCGACATAGTAACAAATGCTATACAAATGTAATACACACAGAACGATTATTTCGAGATTATACTACTCTTTTCACATAGAGTGTGATACCTGAGAAAAATGGAAAACTAAAATTACTTTTATCTCATTTTATTTTCAAATAAGACATTATCTAAAAACTGGAGAAATAAGATACTTTTAGGAAAAATTAATTTAGTGAAAAATAAAATTATACAAAAAAAGATTAATACTGCTCAGGAAAAATGTGAACAGAAACTAGATGAAAAGCTGCGGGTAGTATTTCAAAAGTAAATCACAGGTCATCGGATGAACGCTACACATGGTACTTATCGAGAACAAAAATGCGCTTGTATGGAGGCTGTGCAAATAACCAAAACAGGATTAAATGAAACGAAAATGCAAACTGACTTCTTACTGATGTTTTTACAACTGTTGGGAACAAATATCGTAGTGCTTATATGTTGTAGTGAGGTGCTACAGATATAATGTCAACTGAAATGGTACTAAGTTATCTGCTAAGCAGAATGCTAAGAGTTGCTCATTTAAAACGTCTTGAAAGTTTTCAAGAAATTCAATATAAGGAGCAGGACTTTCTTTACAAAATAATTTAAAACGAAAAACTGACACGGAACATACTAGCTGTTGCAAATGAACGCGAGCATCGAGATCGGACAACGGTTCTACAGATAAACGGTCGCCAAAAAACTTCGCTAAGTGCAGTGAATCCTCGAAATTTTGAAGTTTTATTAGTACGCTACAGCTGCTTGAACTCAAAACATGAAAACTAGTAAGTTTGAAATGAGTTGATAAAATGTTTTGCAGACTATGAATGTTTGTACCGTTCCATCCTAAGAGCGGCTGCACCAGCAGCCATTGACCCTGAGCTTCACCAGATAGGGTACTCGAAAGGTTGTTTTTTGACACCGGAAACTTCAAGTTACTCTCTAAAGCACATCGTTGTTGATTATGTATTAGTTGCCATTGATTATGAATGGATCGGAAATTTGAACATGATGGATTTATAGCAGATGAAGACCAGGTAGGAGACCAATTACCAGATATTTTGCAAGTAGGAGTGCGTGTGAAGTTGCTCATTTTAGAAACTGTAAATGGACAATTAGTATCAGAAAAAAAGAAATATAAATTAAGCGCATGTCAGCATGGAATAAGGAAACTCGCTAAATTAGCGGTTTCAAATATATTCACAGATAGAAAAATAGATGGAAATACCAACCAACTGTAACCGAAAACGATTGCATTGATATATTCCGTAACTTAGATGCACGTATAACCTAGCATAGCGAGATAATTCCAGTAGTAAAATCAGTAACTATAAGTGGTAGATGAAAAGATTGTTCACAGAAGATATGATCCGAGAAAATTAAATTGGTAGGGTAAAAAATTGCTTTTAAGGTAATTGAGAGACTTAGGATCTAAGGGAAGACAAAGAGTAAATGTACCTGCACCGTTGCGAACGATCCTGAGCCATATTGCCCAAAGTCTTCAATCATTGGTTGCGATTATCACGTGGACAACAACCAGGTGATTTGTACCTTTCTACACGACTTGGTCTAACTGTCAGTGACTTCATGGACTGATATCACGTTCTAGTTCGGCCGCCCGTGGCTTTCTCTCAACCTATTCTTACACTGACTAGCATCGCGTGTTGAGGTAGGTGGTGATCGGGCATACATGACACATCCTATACACCTCGGTAGATGAAGGTTCATTACGGCATCAACCGAATGGTTATCCCTACGTAGTACCCTCCATCTAACCTCAGCATGGCTTACTCAGTGGTTCCGATGTATATAAGTAATCCGTCAAAAACGTCTATAGTACAATACTAATAACCGACAAATATGCTCTACCTTTAGAGGCCACGTTTCGCAACCACAAAGTAAAATAGAAATAATGAGTATATTCCCTCATTAGTTGGCGGGCGAACATCTAGTCCACACCATAAGCGACGCAAGTGAACTTGTCTTCACTTCCCATCGTATTTAGGGGCCGAAGGAATGAGTATCCAAGAATCTAACAATTCAGTGAACGTCACCAAAATCCATTATTAACCTTTTTGTTTAAATAGTTGGTAGGTATCACTATTGTTCTCGTCAGTCCTTGGATATCATGTCAAGCCATATTCGAATAAACTTTTCTTTTTAACAATTGACTGACAGCTTCTCTAGATTTTCGACTTGTAATGTATCGAATATACAATTGTCGGCACTGTTGGATTACCCTAGAGAAAGCCGGAATTTAAACAAAAAGTTGAACTAACAAATCTGATATATACATACTCTAGTAAACGACGGAAACAATTTAAAAGCTATATAGAGCATTTAGTCACCTCGCCAGTATGAGGGCAGTAGTGAAACAAAATTGATAAAATTTTGGCGGCTTAGTAATCAACGAGATCAATTCTGTGTTTCATGGACTTTTACGTTACTGAGGATGAAAAGAAAGTATTTTGTTTTACATACCTGATCCATCAATGGTGTTTTTATCAAAATTTTCACCACAATGTGGTGAAGGAGCAATCCATGTTCCAATAGCAGGAAACGAGTTATCAGAAATATCGGTACCTAAAAAGCAAACAAAACACAAGACAAAAATTTGTTTTTAATCTAGTACGTAAACTCGAAATGCTGAGAAACTGAAAAGTGATACCTACAATTTGGTTGATGCGGTAATGAACCTTCATCTACCGAGGTGTATAGGATGTGTCATGTATGCCCGATCACCACCTACCTCAACACGCGATGCTAGTCAGTGTAAGAATAGGTTGAGAGAAAGCCACGGGCGGCCGAACTAGAACGTGATATCAGTCCATGAAGTCACTGACAGTTAGACCAAGTCGTGTAGAAAGGTACAAATCACCTGGTTGTTGTCCACGTGATAATCGCAACCAATGATTGAAGACTTTGGGCAATATGGCTCAGGATCGTTCGCAACGGTGCAGGTACATTTACTCTTTGTCTTCCCTTAGATCCTAAGTCTCTCAATTACCTTAAAAGCAATTTTTTACCCTACCAATTTAATTTTCTCGGATCATATCTTCTGTGAACAATCTTTTCATCTACCACTTATAGTTACTGATCTTACTACTGGAATTATCTCGCTATGTTATGGTGTGGCAACTTGAACCGATGCACAAGTGCCAGGTTATGAGTAGATGACTGATCAGGTGAGAAAAGTTTAGTTCAGGTAGCACGTGTAGAAACGTTATTCGGAGTAAAAACCTTGTTTATCCGCTATATTGATGACTAGGAGGAAGAGGTGAAACAAGCCGTATGGAACGACTAATATACTTCTGATTACCAGATGAATCTGCGATATGAACATATCATAGTCCCAGTTGTGGTATTTTTTTCAGTTTCTTGCATTTGTTGTGCATTTTGTGTACAATATTCAAAACCAATCATTCTAACCTTATGAAGTATAAACAACAGTTCGAGTTGAGAAAAATACCTTTCATAAACAACTAACCGTTCGTCGGTAATAAAGGGGTCTTTACAGCTTGTGTTACAGAATCTTGAGTACGAGTTATGTTAAGCTGTGCTCGCTTTCCGTGTAATTGAGTTTCAATTTGTTGCATTTGACCTTGAAGTTCAACAAGTACGTCCGCATACTGAGGTTGTGAACGAAGGGCAGGGTTATTATGATACATATTTAATTGATGTTGAATACTCTGTAAGCAGAAAATAGAAGAGTAATCAGGATGATAAGAAACAAGATCAGATCATTTCAACACAAGACATACAGCTCAGTGGGTGTTTTTCCGACGAAATAAGTTATTCAGCATGCGTTGTTATATAGATTTTTTATTGTAAACACCGGTTGGGGAAATGTAACATTTTTAAACGTGCATACGGTTAATCTAAATCGTGAGTATTTCTAGAAGTCACTACTTGAATTGAGAATGTCATAGCTCGATAATGGCTGGTTGCAGTAACGAAAAAACAAAAGAGGTTATGTCGGCAATCATTATATTTCATTTGAACCTTCAAGAAACTGTAGGTTCTTCAGTTCTATACAATTTGTTTTATAAAAGTTCACACTTCTCGTGATTCAGTTGCTGGAATATTTGTTATCGATATACAGTCTTCTGCTACATTTGAAGAGATTATGATATCACCTAGACCAGCGAACGGAACGAAAGTCAGGAAAGCAACAACAGGATAAGCTACATTATTCACTGTGCCCCCAGCCCTGCTAACTAGTAGAAAAGATCAGATTCAGACGAGGGAAAAAGATATTCCACAAACAGCCTGGAAACACAAACAAACAAACACACAACCCAGGCGTACATATACGATATAAAAATGCCCTTGATAAATGTCACAAAATAGAGTATTAAAAGAGGAGACGAACCAATGATATTTAAAGTCCTTTTAAGTGAGAAATACAATATGAGGGTATAAATGGGCGCTTTCGGCGCGCAAACAAAATTACAAAAATAAGACGTTTACCAAGTTATTTCTGGGGATCTAGCATCCCCAACATCTTCAAAAACCTTGGAATAACTACCAAACATTCTGTGTCAAGGTTTGGCAAGGACAAGAATTTCACACAAATCAATTTCGTATCTACCAGACAAAAAATTCAGTACCTCGAAACACATCCCGGGAGGAAATTCGCTTTAGGATTGTAAAAGGAATTTGGTAAGTCAAAAATAAAATTAGTGATGAGTGGAATTTTTAGGTCCTAATGACAACAAACAGGAAGAAATGAAATAAATAGGCATATGAATTTGAATCAATCCTACCCACTTGATGTTTTTTCTGCAATTCAATCATGGAGTTTATGATCGAAATTTGACGGGGCGACCTTTTTGTTGAGTTTTGGTTTAAAGATATCGGTCCAGTCGATGTACGGCTATTTTTGATGGGACATAAACTAGTAATAGTTGGCAGGCTAGTGCTTGAATGTGGATTAGCGGACGATGAATTTTGAATGTTGGAATTAACGCTTGATAAGGAAAGAGGTGGAGGCTGTCCCAAAAGCGAACCACCACAAGTTCCCACTGTGGCACTTCCGTTCGTCTGTAGACCTAACGGACTTGGAAGGGAAAGGTTTAAAGCTGATCGAACCTAAAGGGAAATTAAAAATACTATCAGTCCTCGAGTACAAATGAATGACAAAAATTGAAGAACAAAATAAACGGATTTTGTTTCAGGTAACTTGATAAAGTTAAGGAATAAATTGTCTTCACTGTGCAGTGAAAAGTTTCATAGCAACTCGGACCCAGTAACAGTAAGTGAAAAATCTGCCATCCCTCATTTTTATTTATTTATACACATAAATATTGGTACAAGGAAGTACCAGATACATATGCGCCACACAAATTAAATGAGATTTATGTGAGAACTGTGATACTACCCAAGTGCCCAAACTGAAGTAGGTGGTTTTCTTAGGGGGCCACACCCCGACCCTTTCACCTAAAGGTCTGATCTACAAGGCAGTGGAGCATCGTGAGGAGATGCATTCCCATGGAAGCCGGTGACCAACAATTGATTCATACGTCATTCGTTCCCTCAGGATACTGGAGCCCATGTGCACCATTGGTTTGGAATAAGAGTTCTTTAACTCCCCTAGGTGAACTTTCCGTGTCCACTAACCCGGTTAAAGCGCCGGACATTCACTTTCGTCCTCTCAATTTCGTATACAACACCCCCGCCACGAGAAGGCAGTGAGTAGGACTTCCCTCGCAGAGGCTATATTACGCATGGCCATGTGAGAGTATTTCGAGAGGGAGAGCGAACTCTCCCCACTCTCGGCCATACCAGGGCATTTGGGGGCTTACTTGCCATTCCTACGTAGTACCCGTTTCCTAACTGCATTACTGGCTCGGTGGTTCCAGGATATACGAGCAATGCTTCGAAGACACCTATGATCGAATACTAGTAGCCTACGAATATCCTCTACTCTTATCGGCCATGTTTCACTGCCATAAAGTAGGACGGAACGAACTGTTGCACAACAAACCCATCCTTTTGTTGCTAGACGGATATCTCGCCTACGCCATAAATGACGCAAGTTGGCGAGAGCTAGACGAGCCTTCTGTATCCGTGCTGAGATTTCGTCACACACCAGACCACAAGGGCTGATGAGACTCCCAAGATAAGTGAAGCGGTCAACACGCTCAACTACTTCATTCCCTATCATTAGTTCAGGTGCCGATGCAGCCCAATCTTGAAGTAACATTTTGCACTTCGAGGGAGAGAATCGCATTCCGAACATGTCTGCATAGTTGCTTATCGTGGTCAGAAGACTGCATTTTGTCAGCGTCTTCACCAAATAGAACTATGTCATCGGCGTATTCTAAGTCAACAAGTGAATCTCCCGGTAAAAGTTCAACTCCAGGAGATTTAGATGATGAAAGTGTTATCTCTAAAAGCATGTCAATGACAAAATTAAACGAAAATGAGGAGAGTGAATAGCCCTGACGAACACCACTTGAGGTAACTAGTTCTGATGACAGTTCGCCATAGGCTCCAACTCGACCATTTGTGTTCGAGTAGAGAGCCTTTATGAGGTTAATATACTTCTTTGGTTCTCCTTTCATTGACAAACACTGCCATAGAAACCTCACGATCAACGCCGCCTTAAGTTCAAGAAATACTACTGTTGTGGGGCGTCTTAATGTATGTCTATGTTCTAGGACCTGATGTAGAGTGAATATCTGATCTATGCAACCATGTCCAGTTCGAAAACCAGACTGGTTTTCTCTAGTCTGCTCTTCACGAGCTTTGGTTAAGCGTCCAAGTATTATTGAAGCTAATATTTTAGACACTATATTAGTCAAACTGATTCTACTGTGATTGTCACAGGAGGACTTTTGTCCTTTCTTATAGACTGGCACAGTCAGTGATGGGAACCAGTCAGATGGAATTACGTCCAGTTCTCAGATTCTACCTAAGACCTCAGTCAATCTTGTTGCTAGTACTGGACCACCATCCTTAAAAATCTCAGGGGTAAACCTGTCAGGGCCTGCGGCTCTCCCTCGCTTTAGATTACCTATAGCTTTTTCGACCTCACAGAGGGTTGGAGGACTTGCCTCAATTTGCCATTCAGGACGACTGGGGATCGTGGGTAACTGAAGTGTGGCTGAAGGCCAGTTGAACTGACCCCTAAAGTGTTCTGCCCATCGATCCAATCTCGTGGATTGAGAATGAATGATATGCCCATCTTTGTCTGAGATAGTTTCGCTAATAGTTGGGTTCCTAATGCCGGTTTCTTTAATAAGTCTGAATAGCTGTCTGCTTTTACCTATTGCCGCTGCCTTTTCCATCTCTCTTGCTTTCGCTACCCACCACTGTTCACGATCATTGAGTAGGCTTCTTATTAGCCTTCGCTTAAGCTGACTTCGCTCTTCGTTATGTTTAGAGCCAGGGGGGATGAGTTTTCGAGCATCTATCAGTGCGGAAATCCGTGAGGTGAGGCATGACATTTTCAGGGTCGACCTTTTCTGACCCCTTCATTCCTTGTTAGAAGGCAGCATCACTGCAGACGCTGGCTGTCCGAGGGAAATACATTACTGATGTCACACCCCTCTATAATCAGCAGTACGACTTCGCCATCAGACCTTGAGTTGCTGCTTATAGTCTTACCGTTCTCCAATCGACCTGCCTGACATGGTAGAACCTACAAGAACATATGTTCGAGTCCATATAGCTCGGTTGGGTCATCACGACAGGCAAGCTCGACCACCACGTCAAGGTAGTAGCTGCGGTCGAGGTTTTAAGTAAAACTAGTAGGTCAAAATGTTTAAGTTGAAGGTCACACTGAGAGGGTTAATCAGTTAGTCAGATACCAAGATACAGGAAATAAAACCTATGAAGCTTGAGCTAATTTTATAAACTAAAGACGTACAGATAATACGTTAATTTTAAGCATATCAAAAAACTATAACAGAACAGCGTTCAGACAGTTAACAAAGTGGTCGAAATTTTGAATCCTTAATTCAGTGAGGTCTTAATCTTACTGAATAAAACGGTTGAATATTCAGGCCTAGACTTGGTGATCCAACAAACTAAACGATTAAAATAAACTAGTTAGTTCACCTCCAATAGATGGACTTAGTCCACTGATTAGAGCCTGTCATTTATTCAATGTACATAAAATATAATGATCACACAATAAAATCAATAGTAAATCAAGGAAACATTTTGAAAAAGCATCATTTAGGAAATCGATATCCTAGAAGCACATTTAGTCCAAAAGATAAGTCAGTAATTGGATAACAGCTGAAGGAAGTATGAGCGGTGTTGTACATAAAGTAGACATGATATAACCGCATATGCAATTATATAAAGCAGTAATTTGGAGTGAACATATTACCTGTTGTGTAATTTGCTGTCGCATGAATTGAGAGTTAGGAACTGGTTGCATAGATAAAAGTTGAGTTGTATTACTCTGTGTAGACATACACAACCCTGACTGCTTCAGACGATGATTTTGTGCAGAAACCGAAGAGTTATTTCCAGAAGGTGCAAGCTGAGATGAAGACGTATGATTCGACAGCTGGTGCATGGGTCCGTTTCTTGTTACGTGTTGAACGCTATTAGCTCCATAATTACGATTAAGCTCTGGAGGTTGTGTCATGGCATTTATGGCCTTATTGGTGCTGTAACGCTCCCGTAATTCAACTATAGCTTTATCTGGTTCCATATTGGAGGCAATTAACGCAGCATGTGCATCTTCTCTCTTAAATCCTTGGCTCATTAAATATTTGACCAGATCTGCGCGATAAGTATTACTGTATGGGTGAATTAGTAATCGTTCCTGTGGAAGATAAAAGAATTTTAATCACGATATACATATATATGCTACGTAACGTGAGCAACGCCAATTCATTTGAAAATAATATTTAGTTTTTTTTATTTAAGCACATAAATATTGGTACAAACGGGTACTAGATATATATGTGCCACACAAATCTCATTTGATTTGTGTGAGGGCTATGATAATGTCCGGGTGCCTAGACTGAAGCAGGTGGTATTTTAGGGGACACAATCAACCTAAAGGTCTGATCTACAAGGCAGTGGAGCAGGAGGCGCAATCGCATGGTAGTCGGTAACCAACAACTGATTCATACACCATTTGTTCCATCAGGATACTGGAGCCCATGTACACCATTGGTTTGGAATAAGGGTTTTCCAACTACCCTAAGTGGACTTTCCGTGTCCACTAGCCCGGTTAAAGCGCCGGACATTCGCTTTTCGTCCTCTCAATTTCGTAAAAAACAGTAGGGCTACGAGCAAGCAGTGAGTAGGACATCCCTAGCAGAGGCTATGTACGCGCGGTCATGTGAGAGCATTTCGAGAGGGGGAACGGACTCTTCTCACTCTCGGCCGTACCAGGGTATTTCGGGGCTCTGAATAGTACGAAGTAAAGTGATTTAAAGTCTTTTGTTATACGACCCGCACATCCTAATTGCTTTGTGTTCTTCGGATACATTACCTCAATCGACTAGTCCCCAAAATCAGAATACGGCTTGGACAGGTGCGTAATTATATATCACAACAAGTCAAATCTAGTGAGATAAAATCACAGTAAGAAAAACGTTAGTATTGTTATGATTTTGTACAAGTATATCCTAGAACCTCCAATTATCTTCCAGCGCTGATTAGCTAAAATTGGGTCAGTGTGTTCTAACATAATCCTGTATGGAACATGTTTTAATCCAATCAATGCCTTGCTAACCAGTACAGGAAACATAAGATACTAGCAGACAATACTAAGAAATGGTGGATAAAACTTTCTTTTATGATGAATAAATATAGATGGACTGAAGTTACAGTCATATCAGAGAAAATTGGGGAAACTGTAAAAAAAAACATATAAACCGTATTGATATGATGCATTGCATTAAATAACTGTTTGCAAAACTAACGAATTACATCAAAACAAATAGAACGACGAATATTGTAAAGCTGGAATTTTCGAAACTAGTTTTCGAACTATTTATGGATTGGGTAGGTGATAGTTTTCTCATCCTTAATAGGTTTTCGGATTTCGGGATCGAACAATTCAAAAAGGACATTACCAGCATATATTGGAAACAGAAAAGCTTCAATTCTCCTGCCAATTATTAAACGGTGTGTAACCAGGAGCGAAAATTCACACAGGCGATTGGAAGGAGTGTTGGTGTCTTTATGTACACAAATATATTCATCGTAAGTTGGTACATGAGGCACTTTTTAGACCCAACAACTGGTGTCCACACTAACAACGTAGAACCTATGTGGGCCAGATTGAAAAATTTTTCTCGAGTCTACAAGTCAAATGATGGATGAGCCTATATATCGGACATATCATGACTATAATATTGGAAACTCCACTGAAAATCCATTACTATTCATGTAAAAACTACTTATACATTCAAAATTGTTAATTATTTTACAATAAATTATTCCTGTGTACCAACTATATTCTAATTAGCTTAATGATTATCAATGTAATTTAAGAATGGCTGTCGTAATATTATGCTACCCCATAAAACAATGGAAACTGGCCGCTGACTTCCTGGTCTTAAAGCAAGGATAGAGGACTAATAGGAGTTTAACTGTGTCGACTCTAAGTCAACAGTGCTGGACAGACGTATAATTGGTCAAGTCAGGGACACTATGCTACACAAGTAGCAGAAGCGACATAGTCAAAATTAGGATCCTCATTAGTCACTTTGGCGCGCGGTATTGGTTAGCGTCTCAAGATGCAACAGTAACATACAATAGATGTCTTTTACGATATGTATTTTAATCTGTTCTAACTTATTGAGATACGAAAGCTCACTATGGTTTTGGTTTTCATATCATTACTTGAGCAAACAATTTTATGGATTTCATAAAAGTCAGAGTTACTTGTTACGAAATAAATGCAAATCTATATTATGTAAGCTCAATATCTTTTTAGTGTTAGGCCAGAAACTGGACTACTTACTTCCTCCCCATATGCCGGTACGCAGCTCAGACTAGCATCGATTGATAAGTACAACAAATTATTTGGTTGAATATAAAATCATGTAATTCTAAACTTTTTAATGTCATTTCAACATATTAAGAAAGAAATACTTACAGATCCCTGAGGAAGTGAGTTAGTAGTCATGAAGTTCTGTTGATGCCTAACATCATCTGAAACAGGTGTGAAGTGAGTTTGTATGGGACTTATTAAGCTGGAAGCACCAAGAGTTCCCCAAGTGGTGCTGACCACGCTACTGGGTGACGTGTCCCACGAAACAGTACCATTCGAATTGACACCGGACCTTAAGAAGTTCGAATCCGGATCCCACGAAAACTCGTCCGGTGGATTGTGTGTCGGAACTATGGGACGGGTACTACCAAGTACAGGACGACCGTTGGATTGTTGAACATTTCCACTATTCCAAAAAGCTAAATGTATGCAAAACCATTAGGTTGGTAAGCTAAATTATCACACGATGATGAAAATTTAACATCAATATATTCCTAGTATCTACCAACAATGATGAATATCGGAAATTAAAAACAAACATAACACAAGTGAGGCTGTGATGATGATTTCGAAGCGTATCGAGAGTCACTTGCGAATATGAATGAAACAGACACACTAATTGACTTAACTGATAAACCATAGAATACGGAAATTATTTAGAACCGATTATTCCGAGAACAATGAAATATGTAATCGTTACATCCGCTTGATGTACGTCCACTAGTAATACAACGTCTACTGAGAGCAGGGTGAGCTGGTTAAACAAATTTATCATCTACAAACGTCTGTGAGTGATGAATGGTTTCTAAAACAGTCAGTCAGGTCAACACATCCTTTAACCACTACGTTGATCTGTTTGGAGTCAATCTTCTTAACAGAAACTTCACGAAGTTCAGAATAATCATTTTTATACGTCAGAAAAATATACTAGGAAAATAGGCGAAACCTGCCATATTGATTGAATTTGTGAACTAATGGATTTTAAAGAGGTAGAATTAAGGTGATATTGATAACTCAATTGTTTTACCAAGATATTAAGTTCGGCTACTGTATCTCCACACAACTAATGATTTCTTTCATACATCACATGTTCCATCTACTGTCTTGATAACTAATTTATTTCAAGTTGTAAAGAACTCAGTGGCTGAGATCTGGTTATCGTTTCAGTTGCGTGTTTAATGTGTTTAGTCACAGGTTTTCATACATTTACTCAACCTGAGTGTATCGATAACCCGCGTAAACGGGTGGGTATATCAACGTAGCGTATTTGTCTCACTTGCCGTACTTTGCATCAACAGAGCAGATATGGTTCTTACGATTTTCATGTTGAGCTTCAGTTAGACACTGAATGGTTATGGACTATCAGACTTAAAATGTTAAATTATTAAAATCGATTCTAGTAGGATAATCACATGAGATTGTGTCTTGTCCTATATGCAAAAAAGATTATAGGTTAAGACTAGTCATAATTAGTTACAATCACTCCATAAAAACTTATGAAATCCTCTAATTTGCTGCTGAGAGTTGATCACGGTGTGGTGCATTACTGTTGAAGAGGCGAATTTATCGGATAGGGATTTAATTCATAATGTAACTAAATGGTTTGAGATGCTATCGGATGTCTTAAAGTTTAAGTCCGACAGTCATCCTCCAATTTTCTTTGAATTCTGCATGAATGGCAAGATGTACATTGAGAAAACTGGGATTTATGTTCTTATTTAAGCAGTATCTTTTCATAGTTTTGCCCTAATTATGCTGTTCCGTTTTTTACGTGTGTATAGATTCGTGTGGTGTGTTTTTAGCACTTCGCTGTACCAGGTATTTTTGTTTATTTCATATTAATATATTTCCAGATGTAAGCCAGAATTATTCTAAAAGTCATGAGGAAATTGGCGGTTTCAGCAAGATTTAAATTTTTCGACCGAATGGCTTTGTATAAGGCATAGAGCGATGAGCCTAACATTCCTGAGATATGTCGTTTGAGAGGATTAAGTAATTCGCATGACTTTATTGTGAAACAGTATAAACTGCAGGCACCCATTGGTTTATCGTTACCATATGATAACAAATTTCTACTGAAGGAAATAATGAGTTGGAGGTGACAAAAAACCACTTACTTTCCTGGCTGGAACCAACTGTTACTAATGGGCATCTATGAGTGATACCTCCACTAACACTATCTTCACTATCGGTCACACACACAGAGTTCCATAATAAGCTGTTATGGTCTGAGGATTCCGAGTGGCCGAAATTCCAGTTTTTGGACAATCCTAAATAGAAACAAATAAACACAGGAACATATTTACATGCATTTACATCTATAATTGGTACAAAACCAACCTTTAGTAATTAACTTAAGCCCTCGTACACATCATGCGTTAACTACATCGGTAAGAGACCATCGAAACGTAAAATTATGACAAAGTCGAAACATAAACTTGAGCTTGAACGACCCACTAAACAACCGCCGACCACAAAATAACAAATAGAAATGATTTACGGTGCTAAGACTAGGGAGTTAGAGTTAGGTTGAAGGTTTACATCACAGATTCACCCCACCTACAATGCAAGAATGTTTAGTTATATAGTTTGATAAACTTATCCCAAGAACTGAAGAGGCATTACCTTATATCTCATTGACCCATTTAGACAACCAGGAAATATTACGCATGAATGAATAGTTTATGTAGATCTAGAATGACTTCATTAACAAAGTAAGGTCTGAGATACGGGTAGACCCACATTGCCAACCGATAGACTGAAGGTAATGCCTCTTGCATTGAGTAAAATTTATCCGTGAATATAACCACAAAGCATTTTTGCATTACAGCCTGAAAGTCCGTGATGAAAACACTAAAGCTAACTTTTTCCTCTATTTCACTATGGGTAAAAAAAAGTAGTGCATTGATATGTGTACTGGGACCTTGGAGCGATTTCCACGCTCTTTATAGAGTTCAGATCTACCATATATTATACAACCGCCAACTAGTGGAAATCGAAACGTGCACAAATGCTCAAAAGTGTAAGTACAAATGCAACAAATCAACGATAGATAACGGCTATAAACTAAAAGAATGATACATTTGTTCTTATACACTTATTTTAAATCAGGCTTTTAAAAATACATAGTACGTAAATCAGAATGAACAATTTAAACTACTTAGTGCTTACTATTTCCATTACCTTCCCAATCTCGACAAGTATTAAGACGGTTGTTAAGTGGCATTGGTGTTGCACCACGAGAATTGGCGTTCATGTTACAGTTTATTAAAGCATTAGAATTAATATGAGTAGCAGACGAAACATCACGGTAAGCCGAGGAATGTGATTCTTCCTGCCAAGCAGCCGAGCATCCACCTAAACTTTCATAATGCATTTCCCATATTCCTGTTCCTGTTGGTGGTCCACTTGCCCAAACGTTAGAATCAGTTGAGTGGATATGAGATATCCTTCCACTTACATACCCAGAAGGGCAAGCCCCCGGTGTAGGTGTAGTTATGCCACTGCGATTCACTTGGTCACTCAATTTTAAATCTAACGGCTCCCAAGGTGTTGCTTGATCAATTGGTCGTCGCCCCCAACCCTCGTTTGTATTGATAAGTCGGTCACAGAGTTGTTCCGTTGAGAACGCAATGTCATTCTCGTTAGCACAGCCAACGGACGTTTTAACTTGAGACGCTGAAACAAAAACAATTTCCACATTAACAGATTATTATTTAAAGAACTAACGTATAATCTACCTGAATATATATTTTCAGTCGGTTCAATTCAGTATGTAGTGAACACCAACTTTTTAAATACACCAAGCTACAGTTAAAGATGAGTGAACTGAAATACCAATGCAGAAACTGAAAACTGAGGGCAAAATACCACAATATTTGATCTAGTACTAAGTAGGTTTTGTCTCTGGCTGAACTTAAGTTTACGGTGGCATTTCAGAAGTCCAGAGAGTTAATTGTACTTTCCGGGTTTTCCACATCAGCGTGTGTACCACATTACAATACAACTATCATAGTTGTTAATGGCTCAAAATACAAAAGATAAAACTCGGGGTACCATAGTGATAAAGTCTGAAACGCAACAAACCATTATGACAAAAAAAGACCCAAATTGGAAAATAAGGGTATTTTTTGACGTCGATGTTGCCCATGATTGCGAAATCAGTTCATGATACGATGCTGTAAAACGTATAGCTTGGTCAGATCACATTTTGTGAAACAAGGGGATTCAAATTCAGGACATTTGTACACAACATGACCTATTGTATAATTGTAAGTCGACTGGCAAAGTTGCTACCATAAGATAGACAAACCTTAAACAGGTTTTAGTCTGTAGGATTATTTAAGACCTAGTGAATAGATGAAACTGTTCGTGATTAATTCAAGGAAACGAAATAAAACCTATCTATTTGATAACATAGGTGCACACTTCACTTTGCTGTGCATTGATTCTGACATATTACAGACTAGTCACTTACGACAATATCAGTCTAAGTGTTATAACTTGTGGCCGAGTGGATGCCTTGTTAACGTATGACGTGACAAAACCGCCAATCAGAGAGCAGCGAATTATCGATTGGAACAGTGACACACGAAAACCGTACGAGCAGTCTAGAGTGCTTATCGGTTCTGCTTTTGCCTAACCCAATCAGTTAACTCCAGAACATCAATAACAGCCTCTGCGGTATAATTGCATTTCAAACATACTGAATTTATATACCTAACAGACTGACTACATCGTACCAATAAAATAGGAAATAACATTTGTACAAGATTTAGCCAAATATGGCTGTGAATGTGGGAGACAGCAATTAATAGACTAGGGATAACTCAAGAATGGTGAATCTTACAATAATAGCATATAGGTCAGAATAAAGCTTACCATAAAGGGAACATGAGTATGAATAGTTTAGTTATTTATCAATTATACGATAAAAAATATATGTATAATACTGGTCCATAGATGGATGCCAAAGTAACCATTCACTATTGTTATCGGGACACAACACTAAGTGAAAAATATTTGCCCTTGCTCTAAAGTCAACCGACTGCGATAACATTTAGGGTTTTTCAGTACCAAATCTATTTTACTAGGTGTTCAAATAGTATGCCGCCTTGAGTATCATTGTTTCTCACCACTTCCTTAAGTCTCATAGGACAAAAATGATGAAACCATATTATCACACTATTGTTACTAGTCACACAATTGCTTAATACATTTCTCTGTATTTGTGTCGATTATCTTTAACGTCCGCTAGTCCAATCTTGTGTGACACCTTTAGAATGTGAGGTTTAACTATCAAGATGGATACTTTTAAAACAAAGTATGAGAAGTCAGTTTTGAAATTTAGTTGGAGACGGGTTAATATTCATATTACAAATGAGTCAGTACTGAACTGCTCTCAGATTTGAAAAGCAGTACAGTCGGTCAGCTACTGTCTAAATCATTTAATTTAGACTGTAGTGATCTACTTTTATGAAGAGAACGCGGTTGGTGTAATGGAAACATCTATTATTGTAACCAACTGCACCAGTGATTGTTTTACTGCACATTTTCGTTTAATTGTTCCAAAAAACACTTTCTCCGCGGTTTGTGACCTTGAACTAACATACTCACGGCAGCCTGTTTAACACGATCTCGATATTATTTCGATACGAGATCACCAATAAATATATCCCAACTACAATCTACAACCGTCCTAATATCTATCGTACTGAGGGATTTAACCTGGTAATTGGCAAGTGATTGGTCTGTAGTGGTGATCGAAGTCAACTGCAGCTCGATATTACCAGTCAGTCAGTTACAACGTAGGACCAGGCACATATATGCACCAGTACAAGTTGCCATACCTCATTAGGATAACAAGATGGACACCGAATTCATTGACGTAGTTAATTTGATGGTGGTAGTATATGAAGGAAAGATTGCATGTAAGGAAATAGTACAGGAAGATATGATGCAACTTTAATCTTATAGTTTAAGAGAAGACAGAGAGTGTATATACCTACGCCATTGTGGTCGATTCTGAGACGTCACACAGAGTCTCCAAACATTGGTTACGTTAGTCATGCGGACCCCAACCAGGTAGTCTGAATCTGCCAACATGGCTCAGATCAGAAGCTAGTGACTTCAAGCACTGATTCCACGTTTTGGTTTGGCCGCCCCTAACTCTTTTCTAACCATCCCCTACATTAGTCAGCATAGCGCGTCGTGGTAATCGGTGTTCAGGCATACGTAACACGTGGCCCAACCATCTCAGTCGATGAAGATTCACAAACTCATCAACCGATTTACCATCATTTCCTAATACCCTGAGTCGAACCTCACTATTACTTACCCGGTTATCCCAGCAGATGCGAGCAATATTTCTAAGGCATCTGTGGTCAAATACTAGTAACTTGACAGTATCTTCTACTCTTAATGGCCACGTTCCACAGCCGTAAAGTAGAAGAGAACGAACTGCTGCGCAGTGTACTCGTCCCCTAATTGATAGACGGATATCTCGTCTTCGCCATAGGTAACGTAAGTTGGCAAAAGCCAAACGAGCTTTTTGAATCCGTGCAGAGATTTCGTCAGACACCAACCCATTAGGGCTGATCAGACTTCCAAGTTAAGTGAAGTTGTCGACGCGTTCGACTACTTCACCCCCTATCCTTAGTTCAGGTGTTGATGCAGGCCAGTCCTGGAGTAACAATTTACATTTGGATGGGGAGAAACGCAACGCAAACATCCTGGCATTATTACTCAGTTCTAACAGAAGACCCTGCATTTTGTCAGCGTCTTCACCAAACAGGACTATGCAGTTTGCGTATTTTAGGTCGATAAGTGGACCTCCTGGTAGGAGATCGAAACCCGGAAATTCAGTCGACGAGAGCGTTATTTCCAGCAATAGGTCTATAATGAAGTTAAACAAAAATGGGGATAGTGGACAATCTTGTCGGACACCACTTGAGGTTGTAAAATCAAATAACAGTTTGCCATAAGCTCTCACTCGACTGGTAGTGTTCGAGCAAAAAGCCTTCAAAAGGTTTATGTAGTACTAACGTACACTTTTCAGTCACAGACACTGCCACAGAGCCTCTCGGTCTACAGAGTCAAATGCTGCTTTCAAGTCAAGGAAAACTATTATTGTCGGACGCCGATAAACATGCCTGTGTTCTAAAACCTGACGAAAAGTGAATATGTGGTCGATGCAGCCACGACCAGGTCTGAAACCAGCCTGATTTTCTCTTGTTTGCAGTTCACGAGTCTTAGCTAGGACCCGATAATTATTGAGGCTAGTATTTTAGATGCTATGTTAGTCAAGCTAATCCCTCTATGGTTATCACAGGATGATTATGGCCCTTTTTATTGGGACAATCAGTGATTGTGACCAGTCGGATGGGATTACGTCCAACTCCCAGATTTTAGCCAGAATATTAGTCAACCTAGTCGCTAAAATTGGACCACCATATTTAACGACCTCTGGAGCCAATCCATATGGACCAGCTGCTCTTCCTCGTTTCAGATTAGCTATAGGCTTTTGAACTTCAACTAGAGTCAGGGGACCTACTTCATTGTTAACAGTCACCTGTGTGTTGTCCGGCTAAATGGCTCCGTAAGAACTCGGAAAAATAGGGACACACATCGTTGCCTTTCCGTTGTTTCTGCCTACGCTCCCACTAACTGCAGCCATGATGAAGTGAAAGATGACTTTTACAGAAAGCTCCCTGAACTTCTTCAAAAAGCTGAAGTGTTCCGCCCATCGCTCTGAACGTCTGGGCTGAGAGCACATAAAAGTTTCGTCTTTTTCCGAGGTTGTCTCGCTTACAATTGACTTCCTAGTTCCGGTTTCTTTTATTAGTCTGAAGAGTTGTTTGATGTTGCCTACTGCGGCTACCTTTCCCATTTATTTCGTTTCCGTTGCCCACCACTACCCACGATCGTTCCTTAGACTTTCAGTTAACCTAGATCTAATTTCTTTACGCTCTTTGTCATGTTCAGAGCCTGATGGGATGAGTTTGCGAGAATCCATCAGTGAAATAGACGTAGAAGAAATCCATTGGTTTTTTGGAGCCCTATGGTTTAAATGACTAGTAGATGTTACTGCTGTTTCCACAGCTGTTCGTATGTCTTTCCAAGGAGCATCTGTGTCAGTCTTGTTTACAGAACTGCCTAGATGTGAACTTAGTTGTTTCTGGAATTCGCATTTGGCTTTCTCGTCCTCCAGTTCAATCCTAATGGGTCTTCTTAGTGTACTTTTCCTGCGTCCATTGAGGCGCAGACAAATGCACGCTCGTATTAAATCGTGATCAGAGTCTAAACATATATTCCAGAACGAGCGACAATCTTCTATCGAGCATCTCCAACGATGACTAATGGCAATATGGTCTATTTGAGTCCATTGTCGGTTTGGTGCAGGTGGTCACCATGTTAGACGATGTCTCTCCTTATGCTTAAAATTAGTGCTTGCTAAAAATAAACGATTGTCTGAGCATGGTTGCAACAGACGATCACCATTATTGGTTCGTTGAGCCGGAATACTAAAATACTCACTTAAATGTCTTTCTGTTTGATTTAAGCTGCCTAATTGGGCATTAAAGTCACCCGAAACGAGTACTATGTCTGAGCGCTTAGCTTTTTGAAGAAGTTCAGAGAGCTTTCTGTAAAAGTCATCTTTCACTTCATCATGTCTGCAGTCAGTGGGAGCGTAGGCAGAAACGACGGAAAGGCAACGATGTGTGTCCCTACTTTTCCGAGTTCTTACGGAGCCATTTAGCCGGACAACACAGGCGACTGTTAACGGGGACTCATCCTAGTAGTGCTTGTTTTGCCCTTGTACTAAGTGCTATGCCTACACCTGAAAGTCCACGAGAACTAGTCATGGGGTCGCCAGATACACGGAGGGTGTATTTTGTTAGCTGTCCATTTTGGCGAGGTGAGGTCAAGTGAATGACTACACTGGGATCCTGTATGCGTGTTTCGGAGACACAGTGGACTTAAGAATGGATGTTTTGGGTTTCGAATGAAGCGGAAACACTGAGGTTTGTACACATGTAATGTTGGCACTGCAGCACTTTGGCAGGATTATAATATGAAACCGGAAGCTTGAACCGTCTGTTGCATTTAACAGTCCAAATACATCCTAACTTTGACTGAAATAACAAGACCCTCTGAGGTACAGATTTATAGGTTTAAAAAGATACGACATGTCGTGATGGGTTAAACTAAGAGAACTTACGTGATTCATCAGGGTTTCTAGGCGTAAGATTCAGGCCAGAAAGCATTGCAGTAACATAAGAAAGGCTACTAGCTTGGCTGCTATGAGTTAAGTCGGAAGACCTGGATGTATCAGCCGTGATGCCCGAATCCGCAATAGTAACAGGTGTATCTGTGGGAGAACCAATACAATGTGTTGGACAAAACTTCCAAGAATCAAAATCACTAGTAACCCTTGGCGCTTGAAACACAGGATCGTGAGATGAGTCCCAGACCTATCGTATAGTTTCAAAAACAAGTGACTTACATCATCATAGATAAGTGGAATACTCTCTTTAGCTGAACTTTCCCAAAGTTGGTTATGAGTGCGTGATGACTTTGCTTCTGATACTTCCATATCACTCGACCAAATGGACATTTTGTTAGAGGGTCTCAAATGATTATTAGGAGACCAAGAAACTGTAAACAATAAGATTAAAACCTAACATATTTATACTTGTAGAATTCAGTTTGGAGTCGACAGATAGTTTTTCGGGTTGTTTAGGGGCTGGAAGAGCTTAGAAAAATTAACCGTATACAGTTTACCCATGTTGCCCAGTTTGTTATGAGAAGAGTTAGAGTCCGAATTGAGAGGCCAAATGCTATTATTAACTAGTTCCATATTAGAACCATTATTCCATGCGCCTAAGTTCAGATTAAAAAAATTGAGCTTGGTATGTTCTTGAGGTTCTGACATCTAATTCATTCAAAAAATGATACGAGAAAATATTCTTACCAGAAGATCGTCGGCGATAGTTACTCTGAATCAATAGTAAGCACAATTTTATCACATTATTAACGGAACGTTACAGCGCAACCAACCCTACAACTCGCAACTTGATAACAAAATTGTCGACCAGTCCTCAAGGGCAAAACAAGATGACGGAGAACTTTTAATATGGCCGGTAATTTAACATGACTAAACACATTTCACAGCCCGAACCAACTAAAGATTGAGATGTCCTGTTTCTCTATAGATTACAGAGTTTTAAACGAATTTAGAAAACTGATATTTTTCGGATATCTCTTTAGAGAAAAAATGTGCTCATATGTAGGAGAATATTGGAAAAAGTGTTTATTTGTGAAATTTTGACACCATTGCACTAAAAAACCGACACAACACAGAGTTTTGCGTAGTATTTTATGTGTAGAAATCGTTGAAGTGTTCTAGAAACCATTCCGTACTTCCAGAGCACATGGTTTTAGACCAGATATGGGATAGTTGAGAAATTTTTTCGTTACTGTTGATTATCGAGTGGTGTATCGTAATTTCGGAACTCGTACTTTTCGCGTATATTGAGGAAAAATGAACATTATGAGGATCTCACTCCAAATACGAGGCTTTGAGACTGTCAATGCTGTGAGTCAATGAAGTGAGTCGAGATGTTGACTGCTGTCAAGTGTAAGATTATATAGCCTCTGCTAGGGATGTCCTACTCACTGCTTGCTCGTAGCCCTACTGTTTTTTACGAAATTGAGAGGACGAAAAGCGAATGTCCGGCGCTTTAACCGGGCTAGTGGACACGGAAAGTCCACTTAGGGTAGTTGGAAAACCCTTATTCCAAACCAATAGTGTACATGGGCTCCAGTATCCTGATGGAACAAATGGTGTATGAATCAGTTGTTGGTTACCGACTACCATGCGATTGCGCCTCCTGCTCCACTGCCTTGTAGATCAGACCTTTAGGTTGATTGTGTCCCCTAAAATACCACCTGCTTCAGTCTAGGCACCCGGACATTATCATAGCCCTCACACAAATCAAATGAGATTTGTGTGGCACATATATATCTAGTACCCGTTTGTACCAATATTTATGTGTATAAAAATAACAATAATAATAAGTGTAGTCAGATTTAACTGAACGCATTGCGTTTGTAAGCCTGCTCATGTAGGAGTTTAGATCCATGTTCATTGAAGAAGATGAAAGATCCACGAATTCTCCTGGAAGTCAGAGTGTCGTTCCATAAACGAGTTCAGCTGCAGTATACCCAATGTCAGCTTTCACTGCATTACGAATACCTATTAAGATGAGTGGATGAGCACCGGTCCACTTTGAAACGTTTGCAGCTGATAGTGAAGCTTTTAGTTGTCGGTGAAAACGTTCTAATGACCCGTTTGCTTGTGGGTGGTAGGCGCTCGTTCAGAAGTTCGTGATTCCTATTAATGTGGTCAGACAATGGAAAAGTTGAGATTCGAACTTGCGTCCGCAGTCTGTAGTGATGGTTGAAGGGCAGCCGAAATTCGCTACCCATCGTTAGACGAAGGCTACTTTCTCAGCAGTAATGTCCCTAATAGGTACTGCTTCTGGCCATCGTATGAAACGGTCTACGCAGGTTAAGTGATAAGAGTATTCATTTGAATATGGCAAAGGTCCTACTAAATCCTGATGAACGTGGTGGAGACGAGCATCAGGAGTTTGGAACGAGCCTAAGGGATATTTGTTGTGTCTAATGATCCTAGATTTCTGGCAGCTTACACAGTAGTGTGCCAACTCCCTCACGCCTTTATTCATATCAGGCGAGCAAAACCATTCAACTATGAGTTTGAAGATCAGTGTCCTATTTTTGAAGCTAAGTGAATTGAAGAAGGTCGATTCTTTGGAAACTGTTCAAGGAAGTTATACGAGATAAGACGTCTGCCACCACATTGTTTGCACCAGAAATGTGTTGTATATCTGAAGTAAACTGCAGGATGTAGTTCGATTGTCGGGACTCGGGAGACGCATTTGAAGAGAGGTCTGTGGTCGGTAAATGTAATGGATTCTTAGCCTTCCACACAATATCAAGGGATTTAAATAATTATTTCGGATTAAACGTAATAGAAAATGCCATCTGTATTTAATCGAATAGTCTACTATGTCAGTTGTCAGGCCCTATTATTCTCTTGAAAGCTACATGGATACTTTCGAATGATCACTCATTTGCAAAACACAATATTCGCGTGTCGAGTTAAAATCATGTTTTCTGCTGATAAAATGCAAACCACGCTCCTACGTACTGTCAGAACTGTTATAAGTATGTGTAAAATTATTGTATAGTTTGGTGTTATTACTACTATAATAATAGATCCAATTCTAAGATTGTAGATTTGTCGTGATGTGACTATCTAATTTAAGTAGCTACGTGGTAGTCACATCATTATGTACACTAAATCGTCATATCATGACAGCCAGCAGGTCTAACACTGCTGAAGAACACGTTTCTAGGCCTAATAGTGAGTTGTATACTGCACATAAAAAACAAAAGCTTACGTGGAGTGACCACGTCCGCACGACTGAGCCATGACATCTCGATTCATTGTCCACGACTTCAACATTACCGACTTCCTCTAAGTGTTACATGTTGGATATCAGTCTTCTCAGTGATTCAATGTTCAGCTTCAAGAATTGTGTGGTTAGGAATCAATAACACCACAAATGTTGAAAGTGTAGTGCAACACAATACATGGCCAGGTGTTCCTTGTCGAAAGTGTCATACGTCGATTCAATGTCTTGCAACCGTCTCGAGAAGAATGCCAAACGCTGCCAAGAGTTGCTTACAAATTGTTTCATGGCTCCCATTGTGGAATCGGATGCGTCTACTGAGAAACTAGTGGGTATTTGAGGTCCTGGTGTGCGAGTATAGTTGTCTTGAGATAATTTCCGTAATTGTGGAAAGTGCCTTTGTTGCGTTGTCGTCCAAATTCATGAACTTGTAGCGGTACTTGTCTGAATAATACAATCCTTGAAGTTGAATACGGGATAACTGAAAAAATCAATGTTTAACACAATACAGAAAGTCAGAAGTCATAGACGAGGTGACAACAGGTCGATATGACATGACTGAGTTTACTAGGCGTGGTCATTCTTCTGTAATACATACCCAGATACATTAAATATATTATTCTACCCGCAGCCAAAATGTGTTCATCCTAACTGCCAGACATCGTATCGCTGATTGTCGTGATACCAGTCAGTTTAAATAATGGTGTGACTCGCGCGTAGGAATTTATAAATTAGGTAGTCACACGACGACAAATCTACAATTTCGGGATTACGTTCATTTTTACAGTAGCACCAATACCAAACGAGAATTGTATTCCACATTGAGGAGATTGACTAAAAGCTTAGTCTGTTAATAATTCTCGCCCACCATGACCTAAGCGATTGGTTTTTATTTATCTTAACCCATTTTTATATCATTCTGCATATTAATGCTCACATGTACTATAGTATTAACTACGCATGTGGCTCTTCCAAAGTTACTGCCGATCCCAAGGCCATGTAAAGGAGGAGGGTTGGGCATGATATCAGCTACCCCATCCCTTGGAAAACTAACTCGCTAAAAAAACGCTAACCAGAAAAAATAATTCAAATCATTTAATCTCTGTCCTGGGAGTTAAAGGAATAATTGTGACGCCTCAGGATGAAAACCGAGATTCTCAGAAAGTCATAAGGTCGATGCCCCTTTCTAACAACCAGAGCAACAATTTTTATAGATACATGGAACGTCCGGACAATGCGGAAGACCGGGAGTACCAATCAAATAGAAATGAGGAGATACAAATTAGCAGTACTTAGAATCAGCGAAACCCATCGGACACAAGCCGGACAGCAAAGGCTAGATTTGGGAGAGATGCTGCAGTACTTTGGCCACGAAGAGGAAAATGCTCGACACACTCAGGAAGTTGCTCTAATGCTGTCCAGAGGAGCACGAAATGCACTTGTAGGATGGGAATATCATGGAGTCAGAATTATCGGAGCATCATTCAAAACAAAGTAGGGGATCGCAATGAATGTCATCCAATGTTATGCACCCACCAATGATAGCAACAACGAGGATAAAGATCAGTTCTATGAGAATCTTCAAATAATCATAGCTAAGTGCTCAACAAAGGACCTCGCCATCCTGATACGAGACTTAAACTTCAAAGTCGAAATGGATAGCACCGGATATAAAGATATCATGAGACTACATGGATTGGGAGCGAGAAAGAAAAAGGTGAGAGATTTGCAAATCCACGTGCATTCAACAAAATTGTTATAGGCGGCACAATATTTCCACACAAATACATGCGCAAAGCTACATGGGTCTCGCCGGATCCCAACACAGAGTACCAGATTGATCATATTTGTATCAACAAAAAATTCCGAAGGACAATGGAAGATGTGATAATCAGGAGAGGAGTTGACATAGCTTCAGATCACCACCTGGTTGTGGCCAAGATGAAACCGAAGCTAAAGAAACACTGGACAACTGGAGAAACATAATTACAAAGGTTCAATACAGCCTTCCTTCAAGATACCAACAAACTCAATCACTCCAAAATAACTGTCAACAACAGGTTTCAAGCTTTACAAGATCTACTGAAAGAAGAAGAAACTATGATGGACGACAATTGGAAAGGGATCAAATAAGCACTAACTTCAACGTGTCAGGAGGTTCTGGGTCGCAAGAAGCATCATCACAAGGAATGGATCTCTATGGGAACCCTGGACAGCAACTAACAACAGTCGAAAACGAACACAGAAAGTCAAGGCACAAGCAGAGTACGCAGAAGCAAACAAGCAAGTGAAGAAGAGCATCAAAGCCGACAAGCAGAAATTCATGGGAGAACTAGCAACGACGACGGAAAAAGATGCAAGAGAAAGGAATATGAAACAACTATACCATACAACGAAGAAGCTAGGAGAAAGATATAATAAACAGGAGATACCGGTCAAGGACAAAGAAAGCATTACAATCACGGAGATTCAAGATTAGAGAAAAAGATGGGTAGAATACTTCGAGGAAATGTTGAGAAGACCAGCTCCATTGAATCCATCGGACATCGGGGCAGCATACACTGACCTTCCTATATCTGTCACTCCACCGACGATCGAAGAAATCAGGATGTCCATCAGACAAATCAGTATTGGGAAAGCAGCAGGACCTGACGACGTACCAGATGAAGCACTGACTCATGATCTTAACTATAAAATTACTAAATCTCCACAAAACCCCCCTTGTGAAGCACTGAAGTCAGAAACAGGAGTAACTGCAAAAATGCCTCACCTTCTATTCAAAAAGACTGGGGGGAGGAACAAGTGCCAACAGACTGGAAAGAAGGATACCTCATCAAGATACCAAAGAAAGGAGATTTGAGCAAGTGTGAGAACTACAGAGGCATCAGTTTGCTGTCAGTAATTGAAAAAAATTCAACGGAGTGCTGCTGAACCGGATGAAAAAAGCAGTAGACGCCCAAATTCGAGATCAACAGGCTGGATTCCGTAAGGATCGGTTAGGCATAGACCGAATCGCAACACTACGGATCATCGTGGAACAATCAGTTGAGTGGAATTCGTCACTATACATCAACTTCCTTGACTATGAGGTGTTTGACAGCGTGGATAGGAGAACCTTGTGGAACTTTGTTCGACACTATGGTGTAACTCGGAAGATCGTCAACGTCATCCGAAATTCATACGACGGACTACACTGCAAAGTCGTGCATGGAGGACAGTCGACAGACACATTCTGGGTGAGGACCATAGTCAGATGAGGCTACTTACTCTACCCCTTCATCTTTCTTCTGGTGGTCGACTGGATTATGAAGACCTCCACATCTGAGGGGAAGCACGGAATACAATGGATAGCTCGGAATCAATCGGAAGATTTGGACTTCGCACATGACCTACCCCTTCTATCTCATACACACGAACAAATGCAGATGAAGACAATTAGTGTAGCTGCAGTCTCTGCATCAGTAGGTCTCAACATAAACAAGAAAAAAAGTATGATCCTCAAATGCTGCAACACGGAGAACAACTCAATCACACTTAATGGGGAAGCTCTGGAAGAGATAGAAACTTTCACGTATCTGAGAAGCATCACCGATGAACAAGGAGGATCTGATGTAGACGCAAAGGCAAGGATTGGTTTAGCGAAGGCCGCACTGCTATAATCGAAAAACATATGGAAATCAAGACAACTGTCAACCAATATCAAAGTCAGAATCTTCAATACGAACGTCAACACAGTCCTACTAAACGGAGCTGAAACTTGGAGAACTACTACAACCATCATCATTACAAAAGTACAAGTACTTATGAACAATTGTCTACGTAAGTTGCTCAATGTCCGTTGACTGGATACCATCAGCAACAGCCCACTATGGGAGAGAACAAACCAGCTTCCAGCTGAAGAGGAAATTGGGAAAAGACGTTAGATGTGGATCGGACATACATATTGGAAATTAAACTGCAATACAACGCAACCCTTGAATTCGTGAAGGAAAACGGGTAAGGACGTATGAAGAACACAATACGTTGGCAATGGGAGGCAGATATGAAAAAGATGAATAACAACTAGAAATGTCCCGGAACGATTTCCCAGTACAGGGTTGGATGGCAAATGCCTGTGGGCGGCCCATGCTCCTCCAAGAGGAATGACAGGCGTCAAGTAATTAGGTATTTTAATATAGAAGAAGAATAGAAGAATTGTGACGTATCATGGTGAAAGCCGAGTTCCTTCGGTAGTCACGAGGCCGATGCCCCTTATGACAACCAGGACA
The DNA here is from genome assembly GCA_944470415.2 of Schistosoma rodhaini. Taxonomy (NCBI): domain Eukaryota; kingdom Metazoa; phylum Platyhelminthes; class Trematoda; order Strigeidida; family Schistosomatidae; genus Schistosoma; species Schistosoma rodhaini. The sequence goes on from OX104040.1 coordinate 6,011,706, forward strand.
ACAATTTTTATAGGTACGGTGGAACATCCGCACAATGTGTGAGACCAGAAGAGTCTTCCAAATTGCTGCAGAAATGAGGAGATACAACCTTCGGGGTGCTTGGGATCAGTGGAACACATATGGCGCAGGTTGTACAACAACGACTAGCTTCTGGGGAGCTTCTGTTATACTCCGACCATGAGGAAGAAAATTCACCACATACACAAAGTGTTTCACCGATACTATCCAAACATGCACAAAATGCATTTATAGGATGGGAGTCTCATAGACCCAGGATCATCGAAGCCTCCTTCAAAACAATGAAAGAGGATATGGTAATGATTGTCATCCAATGCTAGGCGTCCACCAACGACTACAATGAAGATGTTAAAGATCAATTTTACTATAGGCTGCAGTCAATCGTCGAGAAGTGCCCAACAAAAAACCCAACCATTCTGATGGGAGATTTAAATGTCAAGGGTGGAATGGACAACACCGAATATGAAGACATCATGGGACGACATGGATTGGGAGAAAGGAACGAAAATGGTGAGAGATTCACGAATTCATGTGCCTTCAATAAACTGGTCATAGGCGGCACCATGTTCCCACACAAACGCATACACAAAACCACATGGTCTTCACCGGATCACACTACACAAAACCAAATCGACCATATCTGCATCAAACAAAGTTCACGAGGACGATAGAGGATGTGAGAATCAGAAAAGTAGCTGATATAGCATCAGATCATCACTTGCTGGTCACCAAGATGAAATTGAAACTTAAAGGTACTGGACAACGGGGTGGACAATATCACAAACGTTTAATACGGCTTTTCTTCGGGATACTGACAAACTCAACAAATTCAAGATAGCCCTCAACAATAGGTTCCAGGCCTTTCACGATCTACTCAATGTAGAGGAAACTACTGCGGGGAACAACTGGAGAGGAATAAAAGAGGCAGTCACTTCAACATGCCATGAGGTTCTGCGCCACAAAAAGCACCATCTCAAGGAATGGATCACTGTTGATACACTGGATAAGATTTAAGAAAGGAGGAACAAGAAAGCAACAATTATTACCAGCCGAACAAGAGCTGAAAAAGCCAAAGCACAAGCTGAATACACAGAAGTAAACAAGCGAGTGAAGAGGAGCATCAGAGCCGACAAACGTAAATATGTGAAAGATCTAGCAATGACGGCCATAAACGTTGAACGAGAAGGAAGTATGAAAAAAGTGTATGGTACAACAAAGAAACTCGCTGGAAATTATCGTAAACCAGAAAGACCAGTGAAAAGCAAGGAGGGCAAAGTAATCACAAACATTGAAGAACAACGAAACAGGTGAGTAGAACACTTCAAAGAACTCTTGAATCGACCAGCTCCATTGAACCCACCCAACGTCAAAGTAGCACCCACAGACCTCCCAGTCAATGTTGGGCCACCAACAATCGAAGAGATCAGCATGGCCATCAGATAAATCAAGAGCGGCAAAGCAGCGGGACCAGACAACATCCCGGCAGAGGCACTGGAAGCAGATGAAGCAGTAACTGCAAAGATACTCCACATTCTCTTCAATAAGAATTGGGATGAAGAACAAGTACCAACAGACTGGAAAGAAGGACTTCTGATCAAGATTCCATAGAAAGGCGATCTTAACAAGTGTGATAACTACAGGGGCTCCACTCTTCTCTTCGTACCAGGAAAAGTCTTCAACAGGGTATTGTTAAACAGAATGAAGGACTACGTAGATCCCTTAACTTCGAGACCAATGGCTGGATTCCGTATGGACCGATCATGTACTGACCAAATCGCAACTCTACAAAACATTGTGGGACAATCAATTGAATGGAATTCATCACTCTATATAAGCTTCTTTGACTATGAGAAAGCATTTGATAGCGTGAACAGGACAACATTATGGAGGCTTCTTCGACACTACGGCGTGCCTGAGAAGATAGTCAATATCATACGGAACTCCTGTGATGGACTAAACTGAAAATTCGTGCATGGAGGACAGTTGTCAGACTTGTTCGAGGTATTGACCGTTGTCACGCAAGATTACTTACTCTCAACCTTTCTCTTTCTCGTGATGATCGACTGAAGAACATATAGAACTCAAATCAATTGTCAACCAACATCACAGTCAGAATTTTCAATACAGTACAGTTCTACTGTATGCGGCGGAGACGCGGAGAACTACAAAAGCCATCATCCAGAAGATACAGATGTTTATTAACAGTTGTCGACGCCGAATACTTTGGATCCGTTGGTCAGCAACAACCCACTATAGGAGAGAGCAAACCAGATTTCAGCGGAGGAAGAAATCAGGAAGAAGCGCTGGAAGTGGATAGGACACATATTGAGGAAAGCAGCCATCTGAGTCACAAGGCGAACCCTCACATGGAATCTTGAAGGCCAAAGGAAAAGAGGAAGACCAGAGAACACAATACGCCGAAAAATGGAGACAGACATGAGAAGAATGAACAAAAATTGGATAGAACTAGAAAGGAAGGCTCAGTACAGAGTGTGTTGGAGAATGGTGGTCGGCGGCTTGTGCTCCACTGGGGGTAACAGGCTTAAGTAAGTAAGTACATAATAAATCTAGTCATTACTCATATTCGGTTGGTTTTTATTAATATTTTGAAATATGAAATTCATATAGTTCACATAGTGAGGTAAAGTTAGCTAATAGTTACTAAAAATGAGGAAGCATTGGACGACCATTTCTTTATAGTAAGGAATTTCTTAGTATTGTATATTCATTACCCTGCTGATGACCAAACCCAGAGAACTTCAGTGATTCAAGCGAGCTGTTGATCACAGAGATGACATTGATGCTGTACATTACTAGATTTAATCAAATCATGATGGATGGATAGTAAAAACTACGACAAACTTAATCTTTTCTTTAACTTTGTTGATCAATAAGGATAACATGGGTTTAATGGTTACAAATTGTGAGTAATGCTGAGACCCGATATCTTGTATTCAAACAATGTAAACCATCATCTTATAACAGATAAAACGGCGGGATTAAACTTTTTGGACGAGCCAACCAGAAGCTTTCGCGGGTTTTCAAGGTCACGGCGTTAAGTTTGGCACCTGATGCTACGTACGATCGGTTTACAGAGGATTTTAGAGAAGACGTAATAATTCAGCGTCTACAAGAGAAGGGATTATTAGGAAGTTCCTATACTTGTGACTGTGGTACTCAAATGACCGCTGTACGGTGTGCAGACTACCGTGATGATCAGCAGGGCGTGCCTGAGAAGATAGTCAATATCATACGGAACTCCTGTGATGGACTAAACTGAAAATTCGTGCATGGAGGACGGTTGGCAGACTCGTTCGAAGAGATCAGCATGGCCATCAGACAAATCAAGAGCGGCAAAACAAAGGACACAATGGACAGTTAGGATGCAGCTGGACGATCTAGCCTTCGCAGTTGATCTGGCTCTTCTATCACACACATATTAACAAATGCAGGAGAACATGACCACTGTATCAGTAGCCTCAGTAGCAGTAGCTCTCAATATACAGAGAGGGAAAAGCAAGACTCCGATACAATACAACATGTATCAATCGGAACAAACTTGACTGAAAAGCTTTTGACGATGTTGAAGATACCGTCAGTATTGTAGTTCGACAACTCTATACCAGTAACATCTATAATCGAATCGTGCCCACCCAGTTAAAATCAGAAGTCAGAAGCGAAGAGGTAGAAAGATATATTTGATGTGTTATCAATATATCGAGAAGTGACTTATCTAATCTGGCTAATTATCGTAGGAGATGTTGGGCACGCCGTTCTGTGACGTGATCTGGAACGGATGCATGACCAAGCGCCTTTAGCTAAACGAGTCCACTAAAACTAATGTGGTCAGCATCCAATGTAGAACACTGGGCCGTCGAACGATGAATAGCGAATTTCGGCTGCCCTTCAACCATCACTACAGACTGCGGACGCAAGTTCGAATCTCAACTTTTCCATTGTCTGACCACATTAATAGGAATCACGAACTTCTGAACGAGCGCCTACCACCCACAAGCAAACGGGTCATTAGAACGTTTTCACCGACAACTAAAAGCTTCACTATCAGCTGCAAACGTTTCAAAGTGGACCGGTGCTCATCCACTCATCTTAATAGGTATTCGTAATGCAGTGAAAGCTGACATTGGGTATACTGCAGCTGAACTCGTTTATGGAACGACACTCTGACTTCCAGGAGAATTCGTGGATCTTTCATCTTCTTCAATGAACATGGATCTAAACTCCTACATGAGCAGGCTTACAAACGCAATGCGTTCCATTAAACCTGCTTTCACATATTAGTTTTGGTGGACTCGTTTAGCTAAAGGCGCTTGGTCATGCATCCGTTCCAGATCACGTCACAGAACGGCGTGCCCAACATCTCCTACGATAATTAGCCAGATTAGATAAGTCACTTCTCGATATATTGATAACACATCAAATATATCTTTCTACCTCTTCGCTTCTGACTTCTGATTTTAACTGGGTGGGCACGATTCGATTATAGATGTTACTGGTATAGAGTTGTCAAACTACAATACTGACGGTATCTTCAACATCGTCAAAAGCTTTTCAGTCAAGTTTGTTCCGATTGATACATGTTGTATTGTATCGGAGTCTTGCTTTTCCCTCTCTGTATATTGAGAGCTACTGCTACTGAGGCTACTGATACAGTGGTCATGTTCTCCTGCATTTGTTAATATGTGTGTGATAGAAGAGCCAGATCAACTGCGAAGGCTAGATCGTCCAGCTGCATCCTAACTGTCCATTGTGTCCTTTGTTTTGCCGCTCTTGATTTGTCTGATGGCCATGCTGATCTCTTCGAACGAGTCTGCCAACCGTCCTCCATGCACGAATTTTCAGTTTAGTCCATCACAGGAGTTCCGTATGATATTGACTATCTTCTCAGGCACGCCGTAGTGTCGAAGAAGCCTCCATAATGTTGTCCTGTTCACGCTATCAAATGCTTTCTCATAGTCAAAGAAGCTTATATAGAGTGATGAATTCCATTCAATTGATTGTCCCACAATGTTTTGTAGAGTTGCGATTTGGTCAGTACATGATCGGTCCATACGGAATCCAGCCATTGGTCTCGAAGTTAAGGGATCTACGTAGTCCTTCATTCTGTTTAACAATACCCTGTTGAAGACTTTTCCTGGTACGAAGAGAAGAGTGGAGCCCCTGTAGTTATCACACTTGTTAAGATCGCCTTTCTATGGAATCTTGATCAGAAGTCCTTCTTTCCAGTCTGTTGGTACTTGTTCTTCATCCCAATTCTTATTGAAGAGAATGTGGAGTATCTTTGCAGTTACTGCTTCATCTGCTTCCAGTGCCTCTGCCGGGATGTTGTCTGGTCCCGCTGCTTTGCCGCTCTTGATTTGTCTGATGGCCATGCTGATCTCTTCGATTGTTGGTGGCCCAACATTGACTGGGAGGTCTGTGGGTGCTACTTTGACGTTGGGTGGGTTCAATGGAGCTGGTCGATTCAAGAGTTCTTTGAAGTGTTCTACTCACCTGTTTCGTTGTTCTTCAATGTTTGTGATTACTTTGCCCTCCTTGCTTTTCACTGGTCTTTCTGGTTTACGATAATTTCCAGCGAGTTTCTTTGTTGTACCATACACTTTTTTCATACTTCCTTCTCGTTCAACGTTTATGGCCGTCATTGCTAGATCTTTCACATATTTACGTTTGTCGGCTCTGATGCTCCTCTTCACTCGCTTGTTTACTTCTGTGTATTCAGCTTGTGCTTTGGCTTTTTCAGCTCTTGTTCGGCTGGTAATAATTGTTGCTTTCTTGTTCCTCCTTTCTTAAATCTTATCCAGTGTATCAACAGTGATCCATTCCTTGAGATGGTGCTTTTTGTGGCGCAGAACCTCATGGCATGTTGAAGTGACTGCCTCTTTTATTCCTCTCCAGTTGTTCCCCGCAGTAGTTTCCTCTACATTGAGTAGATCGTGAAAGGCCTGGAACCTATTGTTGAGGGCTATCTTGAATTTGTTGAGTTTGTCAGTATCCCGAAGAAAAGCCGTATTAAACGTTTGTGATATTGTCCACCCCGTTGTCCAGTACCTTTAAGTTTCAATTTCATCTTGGTGACCAGCAAGTGATGATCTGATGCTATATCAGCTACTTTTCTGATTCTCACATCCTCTATCGTCCTCGTGAACTTTGTTTGATGCAGATATGGTCGATTTGGTTTTGTGTAGTGTGATCCGGTGAAGACCATGTGGTTTTGTGTATGCGTTTGTGTGGGAACATGGTGCCGCCTATGACCAGTTTATTGAAGGCACATGAATTCGTGAATCTCTCACCATTTTCGTTCCTTTCTCCCAATCCATGTCGTCCCATGATGTCTTCATATTCGGTGTTGTCCATTCCACCCTTGACATTTAAATCTCCCATCAGAATGGTTGGGTTTTTTGTTGGGCACTTCTCGACGATTGACTGCAGCCTATAGTAAAATTGATCTTTAACATCTTCATTGTAGTCGTTGGTGGACGCCTAGCATTGGATGACAATCATTACCATATCCTCTTTCATTGTTTTGAAGGAGGCTTCGATGATCCTGGGTCTATGAGACTCCCATCCTATAAATGCATTTTGTGCATGTTTGGATAGTATCGGTGAAACACTTTGTGTATGTGGTGAATTTTCTTCCTCATGGTCGGAGTATAACAGAAGCTCCCCAGAAGCTAGTCGTTGTTGTACAACCTGCGCCATATGTGTTCCACTGATCCCAAGCACCCCGAAGGTTGTATCTCCTCATTTCTGCAGCAATTTGGAAGACTCTTCTGGTCTCACACATTGTGCGGATGTTCCACCGTACCTATAAAAATTGTTGTCCTGGTTGTCATAAGGGGCATCGGCCTCGTGACTACCGAAGGAACTCGGCTTTCACCATGATACGTCACAATTCTTCTATTCTTCTTCTATATTAAAATACCTAATTACTTGACGCCTGTCATTCCTCTTGGAGGAGCATGGGCCGCCCACAGGCATTTGCCATCCAACCCTGTACTGGGAAATCGTTCCGGGACATTTCTAGTTGTTATTCATCTTTTTCATATCTGCCTCCCATTGCCAACGTATTGTGTTCTTCATACGTCCTTACCCGTTTTCCTTCACGAATTCAAGGGTTGCGTTGTATTGCAGTTTAATTTCCAATATGTATGTCCGATCCACATCTAACGTCTTTTCCCAATTTCCTCTTCAGCTGGAAGCTGGTTTGTTCTCTCCCATAGTGGGCTGTTGCTGATGGTATCCAGTCAACGGACATTGAGCAACTTACGTAGACAATTGTTCATAAGTACTTGTACTTTTGTAATGATGATGGTTGTAGTAGTTCTCCAAGTTTCAGCTCCGTTTAGTAGGACTGTGTTGACGTTCGTATTGAAGATTCTGACTTTGATATTGGTTGACAGTTGTCTTGATTTCCATATGTTTTTCGATTATAGCAGTGCGGCCTTCGCTAAACCAATCCTTGCCTTTGCGTCTACATCAGATCCTCCTTGTTCATCGGTGATGCTTCTCAGATACGTGAAAGTTTCTATCTCTTCCAGAGCTTCCCCATTAAGTGTGATTGAGTTGTTCTCCGTGTTGCAGCATTTGAGGATCATACTTTTTTTCTTGTTTATGTTGAGACCTACTGATGCAGAGACTGCAGCTACACTAATTGTCTTCATCTGCATTTGTTCGTGTGTATGAGATAGAAGGGGTAGGTCATGTGCGAAGTCCAAATCTTCCGATTGATTCCGAGCTATCCATTGTATTCCGTGCTTCCCCTCAGATGTGGAGGTCTTCATAATCCAGTCGACCACCAGAAGAAAGATGAAGGGGTAGAGTAAGTAGCCTCATCTGACTATGGTCCTCACCCAGAATGTGTCTGTCGACTGTCCTCCATGCACGACTTTGCAGTGTAGTCCGTCGTATGAATTTCGGATGACGTTGACGATCTTCCGAGTTACACCATAGTGTCGAACAAAGTTCCACAAGGTTCTCCTATCCACGCTGTCAAACACCTCATAGTCAAGGAAGTTGATGTATAGTGACGAATTCCACTCAACTGATTGTTCCACGATGATCCGTAGTGTTGCGATTCGGTCTATGCCTAACCGATCCTTACGGAATCCAGCCTGTTGATCTCGAATTTGGGCGTCTACTGCTTTTTTCATCCGGTTCAGCAGCACTCCGTTGAATTTTTTTCAATTACTGACAGCAAACTGATGCCTCTGTAGTTCTCACACTTGCTCAAATCTCCTTTCTTTGGTATCTTGATGAGGTATCCTTCTTTCCAGTCTGTTGGCACTTGTTCCTCCCCCCAGTCTTTTTGAATAGAAGGTGAGGCATTTTTGCAGTTACTCCTGTTTCTGACTTCAGTGCTTCACAAGGGGGGTTTTGTGGAGATTTAGTAATTTTATAGTTAAGATCATGAGTCAGTGCTTCATCTGGTACGTCGTCAGGTCCTGCTGCTTTCCCAATACTGATTTGTCTGATGGACATCCTGATTTCTTCGATCGTCGGTGGAGTGACAGATATAGGAAGGTCAGTGTATGCTGCCCCGATGTCCGATGGATTCAATGGAGCTGGTCTTCTCAACATTTCCTCGAAGTATTCTACCCATCTTTTTCTCTAATCTTGAATCTCCGTGATTGTAATGCTTTCTTTGTCCTTGACCGGTATCTCCTGTTTATTATATCTTTCTCCTAGCTTCTTCGTTGTATGGTATAGTTGTTTCATATTCCTTTCTCTTGCATCTTTTTCCGTCGTCGTTGCTAGTTCTCCCATGAATTTCTGCTTGTCGGCTTTGATGCTCTTCTTCACTTGCTTGTTTGCTTCTGCGTACTCTGCTTGTGCCTTGACTTTCTGTGTTCGTTTTCGACTGTTGTTAGTTGCTGTCCAGGGTTCCCATAGAGATCCATTCCTTGTGATGATGCTTCTTGCGACCCAGAACCTCCTGACACGTTGAAGTTAGTGCTTGTTTGATCCCTTTCCAATTGTCGTCCATCATAGTTTCTTCTTCTTTCAGTAGATCTTGTAAAGCTTGAAACCTGTTGTTGACAGTTATTTTGGAGTGATTGAGTTTGTTGGTATCTTGAAGGAAGGCTGTATTGAACCTTTGTAATTATGTTTCTCCAGTTGTCCAGTGTTTCTTTAGCTTCGGTTTCATCTTGGCCACAACCAGGTGGTGATCTGAAGCTATGTCAACTCCTCTCCTGATTATCACATCTTCCATTGTCCTTCGGAATTTTTTGTTGATACAAATATGATCAATCTGGTACTCTGTGTTGGGATCCGGCGAGACCCATGTAGCTTTGCGCATGTATTTGTGTGGAAATATTGTGCCGCCTATAACAATTTTGTTGAATGCACGTGGATTTGCAAATCTCTCACCTTTTTCTTTCTCGCTCCCAATCCATGTAGTCTCATGATATCTTTATATCCGGTGCTATCCATTTCGACTTTGAAGTTTAAGTCTCGTATCAGGATGGCGAGGTCCTTTGTTGAGCACTTAGCTATGATTATTTGAAGATTCTCATAGAACTGATCTTTATCCTCGTTGTTGCTATCATTGGTGGGTGCATAACATTGGATGACATTCATTGCGATCCCCTACTTTGTTTTGAATGATGCTCCGATAATTCTGACTCCATGATATTCCCATCCTACAAGTGCATTTCGTGCTCCTCTGGACAGCATTAGAGCAACTTCCTGAGTGTGTCGAGCATTTTCCTCTTCGTGGCCAAAGTACTGCAGCATCTCTCCCAAATCTAGCCTTTGCTGTCCGGCTTGTGTCCGATGGGTTTCGCTGATTCTAAGTACTGCTAATTTGTATCTCCTCATTTCTATTTGATTGGTACTCCCGGTCTTCCGCATTGTCCGGACGTTCCATGTATCTATAAAAATTGTTGCTCTGGTTGTTAGAAAGGGGCATCGACCTTATGACTTTCTGAGAATCTCGGTTTTCATCCTGAGGCGTCACAATTATTCCTTTAACTCCCAGGACAGAGATTAAATGATTTGAATTATTTTTTCTGGTTAGCGTTTTTTTAGCGAGTTAGTTTTCCAAGGGATGGGGTAGCTGATATCATGCCCAACCCTCCTCCTTTACATGGCCTTGGGATCGGCAGTAACTTTGGAAGAGCCACATGCGTAGTTAATACTATAGTACATGTGAGCATTAATATGCAGAATGATATAAAAATGGGTTAAGATAAATAAAAACCAATCGCTTAGGTCATGGTGGGCGAGAATTATTAACAGACTAAGCTTTTAGTCAATCTCCTCAATGTGGAATACAATTCTCGTTTGGTATTGGTGCTACTGTAAAAATGAACGTAATCCCGAAATTGTAGATTTGTCGTCGTGTGACTACCTAATTTATAAATTCCTACGCGCGAGTCACACCATTATTTAAACTGACTGGTATCACGACAATCAGCGATACGATGTCTGGCAGTTAGGATGAACACATTTTGGCTGCGGGTAGAATAATATATTTAATGTATCTGGGTATGTATTACAGAAGAATGACCACGCCTAGTAAACTCAGTCATGTCATATCGACCTGTTGTCACCTCGTCTATGACTTCTGACTTTCTGTATTGTGTTAAACATTGATTTTTTCAGTTATCCCGTATTCAACTTCAAGGATTGTATTATTCAGACAAGTACCGCTACAAGTTCATGAATTTGGACGACAACGCAACAAAGGCACTTTCCACAATTACGGAAATTATCTCAAGACAACTATACTCGCACACCAGGACCTCAAATACCCACTAGTTTCTCAGTAGACGCATCCGATTCCACAATGGGAGCCATGAAACAATTTGTAAGCAACTCTTGGCAGCGTTTGGCATTCTTCTCGAGACGGTTGCAAGACATTGAATCGACGTATGACACTTTCGACAAGGAACACCTGGCCATGTATTGTGTTGCACTACACTTTCAACATTTGTGGTGTTATTGATTCCTAACCACACAATTCTTGAAGCTGAACATTGAATCACTGAGAAGACTGATATCCAACATGTAACACTTAGAGGAAGTCGGTAATGTTGAAGTCGTGGACAATGAATCGAGATGTCATGGCTCAGTCGTGCGGACGTGGTCACTCCACGTAAGCTTTTGTTTTTTATGTGCAGTATACAACTCACTATTAGGCCTAGAAACGTGTTCTTCAGCAGTGTTAGACCTGCTGGCTGTCATGATATGACGATTTAGTGTACATAATGATGTGACTACCACGTAGCTACTTAAATTAGATAGTCACATCACGACAAATCTACAATCTTAGAATTGGATCTATTATTATAGTAGTAATAACACCAAACTATACAATAATTTTACACATACTTATAACAGTTCTGACAGTACGTAGGAGCGTGGTTTGCATTTTATCAGCAGAAAACATGATTTTAACTCGACACGCGAATATTGTGTTTTGCAAATGAGTGATCATTCGAAAGTATCCATGTAGCTTTCAAGAGAATAATAGGGCCTGACAACTGACATAGTAGACTATTCGATTAAATACAGATGGCATTTTCTATTACGTTTAATCCGAAATAATTATTTAAATCCCTTGATATTGTGTGGAAGGCTAAGAATCCATTACATTTACCGACCACAGACCTCTCTTCAAATGCGTCTCCCGAGTCCCGACAATCGAACTACATCCTGCAGTTTACTTCAGATATACAACACATTTCTGGTGCAAACAATGTGGTGGCAGACGTCTTATCTCGTATAACTTCCTTGAACAGTTTCCAAAGAATCGACCTTCTTCAATTCACTTAGCTTCAAAAATAGGACACTGATCTTCAAACTCATAGTTGAATGGTTTTGCTCGCCTGATATGAATAAAGGCGTGAGGGAGTTGGCACACTACTGTGTAAGCTGCCAGAAATCTAGGATCATTAGACACAACAAATATCCCTTAGGCTCGTTCCAAACTCCTGATGCTCGTCTCCACCACGTTCATCAGGATTTAGTAGGACCTTTGCCATATTCAAATGAATACTCTTATCACTTAACCTGCGTAGACCGTTTCATACGATGGCCAGAAGCAGTACCTATTAGGGACATTACTGCTGAGAAAGTAGCCTTCGTCTAACGATGGGTAGCGAATTTCGGCTGCCCTTCAACCATCACTACAGACTGCGGACGCAAGTTCGAATCTCAACTTTTCCATTGTCTGACCACATTAATAGGAATCACGAACTTCTGAACGAGCGCCTACCACCCACAAGCAAACGGGTCATTAGAACGTTTTCACCGACAACTAAAAGCTTCACTATCAGCTGCAAACGTTTCAAAGTGGACCGGTGCTCATCCACTCATCTTAATAGGTATTTGTAATGCAGTGAAAGCTGACATTGGGTATACTGCAGCTGAACTCGTTTATGGAACGACACTCTGACTTCCAGGAGAATTCGTGGATCTTTCATCTTCTTCAATGAACATGGATCTATAATGCCATTTCTGGATTGGATTATCGTATTCGTCGCCTTAAAAGACGTTTGATATAGTTCGGATAATAAAATTACTAGATTAAGTTATTGTACTGAAGGAATAAAATAAGTAAACTATCAGGTATAATTGTATACAATTCCAGAACCCAGGTCAGTCTGTTCCAATGTTGGTTGTTAATTTTAATACTTACGAGTGTATTCTTGATAAAACAGAGCCTACATTCAATACACTGTCGAACAGATGCAAGATGAACTTAAGAAGAAAACATACAATCGATTGCAGACATTTACACTCCAATTTGAGCTGTGGAAGATGTGATGTTTGAATGAACCAGTGACTTCATTGTGTTGATGACTGTTGTGATTTTGATTTCCAAATACAATACATTCGTTTTTGCTCATCTAATACTTCTTGATTAAATTGCGTTATTCCTGGGATTACTAGTTTATACTAAAATTCAAATACTGCTGATTATCATAGAATTCTTAGTTAATACAATTATTCTAATAATTCTAATTATCCTATTGGCACTGCGGTGGAGTCAAATCTTGGACAGTTGGATATTAGCTAAAGTGAGGACGACTTCGAAGACTATATCGAGCGGTTCAAAATACGGTGCATGACTAGAAAAATATTAAAGATGACAAATTTACAGCTCATTTTCTGACGTTCATCGACGAAGAAGCTTATTATTTAATAAAGAATCTGGCTTTTCCAATGAAACCAACTTCATTGTCATATGAATCTTTCAAGAAATTCCTAGTTAATCACATGAAATTTGCAAGCTTTGAATACAAAGAGAAATCGAAGTTCAATAAAATGATGCGACGAAATGATCAGAAGTTTAGACTTTATACTTGAACTACAGAGATAGACCGCGAAGTGCGATTTCGGCGACCGATCGGAAACTCAACTTCGTGATTCATTGATTGATTGCTGTTATAAATATTTCGAATTTAGAAAATGAACCGACTCAGAAATCCAGAAGTTCACTACAAGAAATAAAAAGAGCATGTATTATCTATGAGGCAGTGAATAAGCTTAACTTGCAGTCAGTGAGATTTCTAATAATTTGCTTAGTCGTCGTGGTGAACGACATTCTCAGGGTCTCTCGAGCTTCCGTTTGTTTAGTAATTGTTCTTATTCTCATGTAAATATGAAGAGTGATACGACAAGGAATTGCAAAGTAGGTCATGATAGTGAGCACAAGTTTGGTAAATGTTCGTCCTGCTGCGAATCTCGCTCAAGTGATTCATGTGTATTTCGTAATGTCAGATACTTTAAATGTGGTAAAATTAAACACGTCCAGTCAATTTGTAAAACTACTGTGTAGTTCGTCACGGGTAATCAACATTGACCTTCAGATCCTATTTGGGTGATTCTAATGATCGTGTATTGTCCTTATTCACAACTTTCAGTAATTCGCTTCATATTGAAAAATGATTATTTCTGTCCAGTGGAGCTTTTCATGATTTTGTTGTTGAAACCGGCAGTATCAAGTCCATCATTTCTGTTGAGAAGTTGAAGTCATTAAATCCTGATGCTATAATTATACCCACCAAAGTTTCTATTCCAAGTAATACTGGTCATACACTTTCTATCGTGTAGGTCTAGAAAATTTAAGAATGTTTCAGGGTCAGCTTTCGTCATTGACCACTAGAAATGTTTCTAAGAAGGTGCTTGATAACTTGCTAACTACGAAATCCAAAGGCGGAAAATTACGCACGACTCCGAAATCCCCTCATTCTCATGTGCAGGCAAGAAATTTCAAAAATTGGAAAACAAACGTCAATTCTACTATCGTTGCAATGTCCCTCAGTGCAGAATTACTCAAGAGAAACAATGGTGAAACTGTTCCAATAAAAATGTCTGTGTGAAAGAACTTTTCCACATTCATTGGAAGGTCTGCGAAAACAGGTCAATAAACCTGTGGTTCATATGCCAGTCATTCACGAAAACCGAACATGTTACAGGGGACAGGTCGAGTTTGTTTCAATTCCGGTTGCTAATTCTAACACTTATGGGTATATTCTAGATCATACAGTAGGGCAGACACACGATAAACCTACGAAGAAGTACAATTGATTACAGAAATTTAGATTCCAATTTAATCTGTAACGATTGTGGTGTTCGTGTGAACTCATGATTGTTGTGTACTTGATTCTTGGTTGATTTCCAATTCTAAATAGAATACGTTCGTTTGTGCTAACCTAGATCTATTTGGCTTAAATTGCATTGTTACGGGAATTCCTAGTTTATTCGGCATTGCGAGCACTTGTAAATGCCATTCTGTTTTCCGAGATCTCGCTTATTCTTAACAGATAACCGCACGCTCTAACTTTTCTTCTTGTTCGCTTGTTCACTGTTATCCCTATTGCTTCTTTCCACATAACCAGGCGTACCCAGCATCACGAATATTTTCCCTTCTTTTGTACGCAACGTTTCATTCCTTTTCGGCCTACCTTTTCTACTTAGTTGTAAAAGTAGTGTTTGTTATTATCTTTAACACACGTTTCATATATATATATATATATATATATATATATACAATACTTTATTATCGTAAAGTATTTCTGCGATAGTCTTTAGTATAGAAAGACGCTATCATAACTACGAGTACCCAGCTCCCGGAATTCGGTGGTAGTAACGCTGATTTTTGACCCGCCCAACTATGGCATTATTAATTGGGACACAAAATTGAATCTGATGGAATTGTTTGCGGTGATTTACGCTCTGCCCTCTCTCTTTCAGTTTCTATAGAAGTGTGTGACTTAATTTTGAGTCCACCAATATCATAACCATACACCATCTTAAGACGAGAGATAATAAACCAATAACCTGTCCACCTGTCGCGACGACTGAAGAGAGGTGAATAAAGCGTCACTTGTTTTATGTTAGAGACAGAAATTCAGGCTTGAACGCTTTGGTGGATACCGGTGCTGCTTTTAAAATCATTTCTCAAAACGAAACATTACTGAGTCGAGAAACTTCCCTAGTTACACTTCAAGCTTCCAACAAACTTAAAATTGCGACCTTTTGGGACAGGAAACTTTGACGCTAGACTTGGGATTTAAGAGGCGTTCACTGTAGCCGATTCAGATTTGGCAACGCTGGAAATGGAATTTTTAGGGAGATATGAATGTCTAGTCGACATTAAGAAACGGCGCTTGACATTGAAAGAAAATTTAAGTTACACAAAAGGCTAAGAAATTCATATCACACCTCTAAATTTAATACAAACTTCTGAAGTAATAACTGCGAAATTCCAGGATACACTCGCAGGTTTCGTCGGCTCAAATTTATCCCGGCTGAGAAACTACCTAGAAGATATGATGTTTCGTAAATATATTACACGCGTTATGGAAAGTCTTTATTAACGGCTTGTTAGATAAAATTAGCATGGGGGCACTTTTCAATGCAGACGACGCAAAAGTCTGGAGGTCTGCAAGAATCACGTAGGACCTTGCAACAATAGAGGGATGAGTAGTATACACAAAGTTAAAAAGGAACCTGTCGAAATGTCATGTCATGAACGTTCTGTCTCATTTGACACAACGCAACTACACCCTTCATGAAAGTGAGCTCCTGATTGTCTTGGGTTTATCACTACAAACAGCTTAGACACCAGTTCAAATTACACAGGGGACAGAACCACAGCAAGCGCAACTCTCTAATTTACCCGAAAACAACCTGGCTCAATCACTCAAGTTGCTGCTAACACTGTTCAAAACCTATGAACAACCCCACCTTGAGGTCCACAAAGTCGTTGCACCCCCTCTCTTCAGAAGATATATGAGCCTCTTAGACCAAGTATGGAGAAGAGCAACTGATTGGATGCTAAGGATAAAACACAGATCCCAAGTGGACAGACTCCTGCACCTGGGACTATTTTCGCTGGGTTACAGGAGAGTAAGAGGTGATCTGGTAATGGAACCCCTACACGAGCATATTAACAGAGCAACACCACCACTCTCCTCGAGGCGACAATCAGATTTCACATCAAAGAGCGAACACTCAGGCACGCTATCACTTTGTTTCGTTAAAATTTGTCCCCACTTGGAATGCTCTCCCAGCTAAAGTGACTGCAATCCTATCAGTGGATAAATTTGAGAGGAGACTCGATAAAAACGTACTCACCCAGGGATTACAATCCCCCTTTTGGACTAACTGTCTGTTGCAGTTTTCGTAAATCACTACTGTTATTATTAGCATATATCAGTAGCTACTTTATCTCTCTCTTATTACTATCTCTGTTTCCCCTCTTATTCCTTCAACTGAGTCTTCTTGCATATTAGCAATCATGTAAATTTTTAGGTATCATTACCAAGTTTTGATAATTTCGAATAAATTGAGCATTGGGTAGATTGTTATAAATAAATAATATATTTGTAACATTCCAATGAGTAGAAGAATTAGAGTTTCTGACGTTTCGTGACTTAGTGTAAGCCATTTCTTCAGAGAATAAATAACCAAATTAAAATTAACCTAAGTCTAAATAGTACAACGGAACAACACTAATATTATGTGATCAATCAAAAAACAGGTCTGAATGAATCAATATCGTGTCATTTCGGTCGAGGTGAATCATAAGCGACAAGTATGTAAATTTTTATGTATATGTGCACTGTTAAGGATGAAAATTGTGGGGTGAGAAGGGATAGAGTTCGATTTGTAAGGTAATACCGTGAATTGTAAATAATATCAGACTAGGTGGCTAGGATAGATAGTTCAAGTAGGATGCATGCTAAGGCCTTCTCTATTGAAAGAAGTAGGATTAAGCATTATATGGAGCGCTTCAGCTACTCTCCTCTCTTTGTAATTGGGAAAGCCTTTTTGTAACATTTTGATAGTTTTGAAATCGATTTGCTGATCGTTGAAAATGGCGTGAACTGCTATTGCTGATTTAATTTGAAGTCTATCTAGTTCTACAGCGTTATTAGGACGTTTCTCTGAGTACCTAATATGTTCTTTGGCATGAGTCAAGATTTCGCGAGATGACTCTCCAAGATAGAAGGTATCACAGTCGATACAACCGAATTTGTAGACGTGATTCTATGTAGACATGAATGAGATTTTTTCTTTTAATCGAACATAAGTATTTCAAAGTGTGTTCGTTGTTTTGTAACATACTTTAACTCTGTGTTGTTTGAAGATTCTTCGGAGTTATGTTGTGCCGTGATGGTATGGTAAAACTGCAGTACCAATCCATGGCATTTCATTCGAATTATTATTATTATGCACTGAACCGTCTTGTTTTAATAATCTTCATAGGAAAATTATTAAATTGTAAGATAATAAATACATTCTTTTGTTTGTCCTCTTCTGATGTGATGATCTGTTGGTTCTTCTAAACAGATTTAAGGCTAGCGAGATCTTAACACTGAAAGGATGTACTGAGTGGAATTCAATATAGCGATTAGAGTGTGTACGCTTTCGGTAGATGGGTGGATTTAGAATTCCATTTAGATTTCCTTTCACTAGGCAATCTAAAAATGGTAGCTCACCATGTTCATTTTCATTCTGATTCGTGAATTTGATGTGAGATGAAAGTGTATTTATCCGTTTTGAAAACTATCTTAGATGAGTCTTTTTTATCACAACAAATGTATCATCTGTGACCTCATGCCCGACCCACCTCCTTTATCCAGGTTGGCGAGCGGCAGTAACCCTAAAACGGCTTGACGAGGAGTTTCAGGAAGATACTTTGACACACAATGAACCTGGTAAAAAGAATTAAGAGAAACGCAGTATTCGCTTTAACTATGACGGATGTCATGTTTGTATGAAATAGTGGTTGTTATATAAATGGTTCTGCGGCTGACTTGATTCACAAATAAAATACTTCCAGTCATGCTCACTGCGTTCTCCTTGATTTTGTTACTGGTATATACAGAATTATACCCATTATTATTGTTCGTCATATCATGATATTATATGAAGTATCGCCTTCATTAACAAATATGCCTCAGACGGAAACGCTTGTCTTCATATGTAGTGAATTGTGAAAGCGATGAATGGAAATTAGTTTCCTTCTTATGACTTGATCGGGATGTGTACAATAAGTGTAAATTTTTGTTTAACAAGGAGTTCTATAGACAGCGTGATGTAGTCACTATGGAGCTATCACTACTTTCAACCCTGAAGGATTTCTTTGAGAAATTAGAAAACAGCCTTTTGAGAAGCTTGATAAACGAGTTAGAATTTCATTGACGCTGTTTGATAACACTTATAGTTCTAAGAAACCAGAATTAAGGCCCAGACTTATCGAAAACTTTTGACGAAATTCCTCAAACAAAAGAAGAAAACTGTGATAACATCTTCTTCCCAGACTTATTATTGACGAGGAGACCTGAAAGGACAATAAACAGAAATCTTTGTCGTAGACTTACTACACTAAGCCAATATATACATTTTTTGGGCTATTTTCCGCCACAATATAAGCGAAATGAAGCTTAACACCTGGTCCACAGAACTGAAACGACTTGCAGTGATGATACAAAGAAAAACTAAAATATTCGTGATCTGCGTATAAAAATATATCTATCGAAGATTCTGATAAAATATATATCTGTAACAAAATTCAAAGTAAAATCACCGACAATACTTAAAGGAGCTCCCGTTCCTGAAATTACAGTCCAATCATGATACAGCTAGTGAAATAGCGATGTGACACAAGGGAAATTCCATAGAACGAAAATCTAATCGAATGAAATTGTTTTTTCCTTTTTTTCATCCAATCATTAATGAGTTCATGAGATAAGGACAAGCTAACTAGTTTCGCCGTCTTTGTATTTAACGGTTCAACCGCTCTTGTGGAGCAAGTAATATTTTGCTTACAATCAGGTTAATATATTATCACATTTCTAGACATCACCTCTTGATTGACTGAAGGACAAAAATTAAGAAGCTCTGTTTTGGGATATTAAGTCGAAACCGGTAAGTTCAGATGTCAAACTTATTCATAGAAGTCAGTTGAACTTACCCTACGCTTCCAGAATCTGTCTTTTACATACAGTAGAAGACATAGGTATATACATCGATAAACTGAGTCTTAGTGTACAGATATTTTTATACAGCCTCTTAATTTACTCGAAGCTTTTACGTAGTTACTCTTGCATTTTCAATTAACAATTTTATTCTTACGCAATCTGCTTATCTTAGAAATGTGATAAGATAGTTTTTCTACATTCGTTCCATCAAATTTTACAAAAGATCTGTTAAAGTGGAAATATTTCTCAAAATTATCATGATGTCTCATGACTAAGAAAAAAAACACAAAAGTAATAAACATAGACTCAAAAGTCACATTAAAATTAACAAAATATTCCTAGTTTAGATAACATTCACAGGATGAGTGTATCATATATGCCTATATGAACGAAAATAGACGTTTTATTAATTGAATGCTTGATATATTTCTCCTTATAACCAAGGAGTTAGATGAAAACAATAATCTTTAAGGTTTAAACAAAATCGTAAAATTATCATGCATTTTTATAGTCATCACTTTCGTCATCATTATAGCGTACTTCAAGGTTATTACTCAGTGTGTATAATTTCCTTTCCTTTTCTATTCATCGTATTTGCTCTTGGTACAACTGGCTGTTCTGTTTATTTCACCACCAGCCATTTGGTGTCAAGGTTGTTGTATCTTGATGTTTTAATTGTAGATCAGTTGAGTCAGATACATTTCCAGCAGCATCGTGTGATGGACCCCATATTTCACTATGTGCACCATCTAAATATTTGCGTTTCCGTCGCTCCATTTGTAACTCATACGAACGTTTGTTTACCTAGAAACGTTTATAAATAATTATCGATACATTTTTTCTAATCTGACTAAAAGGAGAATAACTAACGTAGCAGAATAACATAAATTAATCATATTTTACGACTTTTCATCAGCTGCTTATAACCTAAATATAATAGTACTATTCATTAAAAGTCAGCATACATACTTTAAAAAAGAATAATGAAAAGAGCAGTAAATAAGGTAGAACTATACGAGACGTATGTTAAATAGTGAGAACTTTGGGCTAATGAGGATTAACCCCACTACTGAACAATCCCATGTTGAAGCTGCAACGGACCTGATATGTTATAGCAACCATCTACAATCAATTTCGATTATAGCCAATTTTGGTTAAGCCTTTTTTATAACTTACTTAACAGACATCGTCATTAGGATAGTAACAATTTGCATATTCTTTGCACTGCTATACCACTAGAGCACATGACACTCTAGCCAAAATGTTGACTGCTTAAATATCATTCGATGACTCATACTCCTCCCCATATATGTACGCACACAAATATTATTATCAGCCTTTGTTTTGCTTTGCTGTGCCCTTATTAAATTTGACTATAAATTGCCTGTGTAGTTGCTTGCTATTTGCTCGCTTGCTCCTCGTTCGCTTCCTTCGCCTGTTCACTCGCTCGTTCATATTCGCTCAGGTGTTGTTAGCTTTCGAACCTTAGTCATTCGACAATAAACTGTAGTTGCTGCTATCCTTTGTCTTCTGATTTTACGCACCGTTAAGATTAGAATCATAACGGTTATCGAAGTAAACGATTAACGAATCGCGGCACTACAGGATTGGAGGCCTCGCCGAGATTCGAACTCGGGTTGCCGGATTCAAAGTCCGAAGTGCTCACCGCTACAATGTAAACTAAGAACCGGAGTTTCTTATTCTAATAAAGTCCTTGAAAAACTCAATACTGTACGGTGAATTTTACAATTTCTTCTGAGAGGTTCAGTCGAAAGTTTGTAAAAAGTGAAAAGACATCATCAAAATCTCTTGTTCAAGACCAACTATGTGTAGACGTTCAAGTTTAACTTGAATAGAATTGCGATGGGGATAATTTTGTTTTTATTTAAATTCCACATCCCAGGAAGATACAATCACAGAATTCATACCAAGAATACATAAACCTTTTCTTTTATGACCACTATTATCAATAATTAATTCACTTCACAATTTCGACCACTGGTTAGCCGATCATTTAGAACTGATCCGTTTAAATTTATCTGTTTAAAGCTGGATTGACATTTTAAAACTCACTCAATTACTAGAAAAATTTGAAATCCGATAAAATCACGGCTTTATTTGATTTACAACCATTAGTTACTAGAGTCCCAATAGAATAAACCATACAAATAACATCTAGATACTCTGACCTAACCCCCTAACAGAAGATGAATTTAGTCAGCTTCTATTAATGTTTATCAAAGATAACCACTTTTAATTCAATAATGTCTGATATTTTCGTATTGATAGAGTAGTTATGGATAGCCCACTGAGGTACGGAAAACCTATGAAAGACGGTAACGAAATCGGTAATCAATGACACAACATTGTACGTCAGGTATATTGAAGGTAGTACTAGATATCCATCCAAGCATTAAATTAACGATAAAATATGTCAAACTATTATTGGATTCAACGCTATTCACCTCTAAAGGGACTTCATATAACCAAACGAATTGAGTGGTCATGGGATTCCCAGTACCTCTGATAGTTGATAACTTCTTCATGTTCCATATGGGTTTCCTTATTTTTCCAGTACCATAAGACCACGCATTTGGCTCACATATGTAAATGATACATTTGTCATCATTGAAAAGATTCTCCTAAGAAATTTCTTTAAACGGATAAGCACGTCCTCACAAAACATCAAATTCCCTCCCGAAAAAAAGATGAACATAGTAATCTACCATTCTTAAACTGTTTAGTTAAGAGGAATTCTAGGTGAAATCCAAATCTAACCATGTACCGAAAACCGACACATTTAAATTAGTATACAAATTTTAACTCTGCACATTCATTTAGTGGGAAAATTTCATTAGCTCTGAATCAATTCAAAAGAGCAACCTCAAAAGGCAAGCTAAAAGAAGAAGATAATATAATAAACATCCCACAATTTAATAATTTTCTTATGAAGATTGTTAAAAACATATTAAAACAAAACTGCTTATCCATAAACAATAATGCTAATGAAAAGTTTTGTATTGATAGTGTGATTTTACCTTACTGCTAAGATACGACAGAAAACTTACAAAATTAAAGCTTTCTATGGGACAACCAGCACTCTAATAAAAGCTATAGTTAGAATAACAGATAAGATCTCGTTTGCATCTACAGATTAGGTTGTATCGATTGTGATGCATTCTACATTGGAGAGTCTTCCTGTGAGATCTCAACTACTGCAAAGGAACACGTAAGTCACACAAAAAGATCTCCCAATAATCCTATTTAATTTAGAAGCTAAATCAAAAATAGCAGTACACGTTATTATCAATAATCTCCAAATTGATATTAAAAATATCAAAATGCTTCAAAGGCTTTTTCAACTATAAAGAGAGGCGAGTAGCCGGACCATTTCATATAACCCCAAATCCCTCTGCCCTCAATAGGAAAGGTCTATTCATACGACTTGGACTGCTTTCCGGACAACCATATTTGATTCCATCCATTTTTCCCAGTCTACACACAAACACACACTCAAAATCTTAATTCTACTCCTTCATATTACAAATTACACATTTTTCATACAAACACAGTGATATCTGACACAAAATCACGACCGAAAATTCACATGATATGGATATAATCAGACTTATTTAAATCTTGATTGAACTAGAAGTAATTTGCTTTGTTTTCTTCGTATTATTTCAGCCTGTGTTAATTTATACGAATATTCGTTAATGTTCGAAGGAATAGTTTGACAGGAATTGGGCGCCGAGTTTATCAAAGACATTGTTTTTGAAAATTATATTCAAAATAATCCCAACGATAAAAATTTAAATAATTCCAACGTTTCGTCCAGCAAACTTGTCTAGACTTCTTCAGGGTAATAATCAAAACCAAAATTATCAAGGAATATATGACGTTTGAGAATCAGATCAAACTTATACTGTGTTTATCCAATCATAACAACATGTTGACTTGAGTAAATAGAATAAAATAAGTCAGTTATATGTGAAAAGTTAACAATGTGACGATAAATGAATGAATGTGTAAGTTTGAGTTATCAATTATTGATATTAGGTGTCAATTTGTTTTTATTAGAAGTAAAAATAAAAGTGCAAATTGAAAATGATTTTTCTTTGAAATGTCGATGTGTATGTGAAACGAGAACCATAAATTACATAATTGTAATCATAAAATATTCAGATCAACTTCCATCAGAATAGAAATACATGCGAAATAAACAGGCGGCATAGAGATAGGGTGCAATTATTCGTTAGTGATCATTTGCAAGGGAGGCTGGTTGAATATCACCCTTTCTGTTCAGGCTGTTCTCATTAGCCCATATATATATCGAGCTTCTGATGTTAATCTTTCTTT
This sequence comes from Schistosoma rodhaini, assembly GCA_944470415.2. Classification (NCBI taxonomy): domain Eukaryota; kingdom Metazoa; phylum Platyhelminthes; class Trematoda; order Strigeidida; family Schistosomatidae; genus Schistosoma; species Schistosoma rodhaini. The sequence goes on from OX104040.1 coordinate 6,035,543, forward strand.
GTGTGCAAGAACCTTCCTGAAGCATTTTGGTCCCTTCGGAGTTGATCTTGTTTCTTTTTTTTTTAGCTCATGAGACGATATTGCCAACCTGTTCTCAAGTTTTTTGGGAATATGTTTCGAATGTTGTTTGTGTCCCATTAACCTAACATTCAATTGTCTAGATATTTCTTTCACTCGAGCTTCATTGCAATCATGACAGCTGATCTCATGGACAACATACTGTTTTTTAAACCTATCCTTAACTTTCACATACCCGAAAATACACTAGTATATTATGTTTGTTTAGAATCCCCTTAACTTCCTCCGATGTTTCTTTAACCTATGGGATGACCACAGTGGTCTTATAATCCTTCGGTATACACTCTAATTTAGTTTTCCTTTGATTTTTAACAACCTTTAAAAACTCTTTAGGGAAATTGTTTACCCCAAGTGTAGACAATGTTCCATTCAATTAAGCCTGTTGGTCTTCGTTCTCTGTAATTAGATTAATACCACTGTTAATTAAATTTTTTACCACTGTGACGGTACAACGAGTATGAACTAAACCATAATCTAAGTATCTCTCAGAATGTGTTGATTTCTTGCATACATTGATCTTTAAATTATTATTATGCCTTCTTTCAACCAAACAATCGAGAAACGCCAGTTTGTGGTTAGTAAACTCTGTCTCCTTGGTTAGCATAACGTATCTGATATGTTGTCTACATGGTCAAATATTTTTCCCCAAGCAATTTTGTTTAATGCTGATAAAAAATGTTATCTACAAACCGTAACCAAAATTTTGATGGATTTACACATTTTGTGATCGCAATAGTTTCTAAGGAATGGATGAATAAATTGGTGAACCTACAGCCACACTGTTATCTGTAAACATTGCCCCGGAATAAGAATGTGGATTGTAAAAACAATTACGACCACTTAATAACTTCGGAACGATCTAAAGGCAACTTAAATTCAAATCTGTGTCATATTCTAAACAACCATAGATAATACCCAATGCTCTATTGATAGGTATATTGGTAAATAAGGAAGAAACATCAAAACTTGCCATCATTTCATCCTCTTCTATGTGAATGGTATCGATATTATGCTTGAATTCAGTAGAGTTTTTAATTCCATGATTAAACAATTTGTATTGTGGTTTGAGTGTCTTAGCTAAGTATTTAGCTAGTGCATAAGTCGATGAATCCATAAAATCAACCATTGGTCTCAGTGATGTACTATTCTTGTGAATCTTTGGTAATCGATAGAATCTACACGGATTAAAACCTTTTTGGATATAATATGAACCATAATGACTGTCCTAGTCTTATTTTAATTGACTATAAGATTTTACTCATATCAGCCATAAGTTTATCGTTTCGTTAAATTAATTCATATGGGCCATCCTGAAAATATGCTTTGGCCTTTTTCTCGTAGTCTGATTTATTCATAATGATAGTTGTGTTCCTTTTATCTGCTCTCGTAATGATAATTGTCTTATCGCCTCTCAGCTGTTCTAATGTATATAATTCATCTTTAGTTAGATACGAAGTGTGTGGTTTTTTGATGTAATAAAGTGGCCGCCATTTTATTCCTTACGTCATTTACAGTTTCATTCTAAAGGGAATTCAATCCCCGTTCAATTGCAGGTATGATATTGAAAGGTGATAATTGTGGTTTACTTGCATTGAAATTAAGACCCTTTTTAGGCAAAGACATTTCGTGGGTACTTAGATTTCTACCTGATAAATTAATGATCAATTTGTTAATATTCATTGTGTTAGATTTGTGTTAATTTCATTTGGTTATTTATCTATTTACTCTGAAGAAGTGACTTGGAGTAAGTTACGGAACGTCAGAAATCTAAATTTCTATCCATCTTGATTTCACAAAAATGTAATATTTTCCCATTTAAACACTAAAGACAGGAAGTTCAGTCAAAGGATTTCTTTCAACGAATTTATTATCAAAGCTGTACAACTGTTTATATGTATGAAAATTTTCATTACAGTTCAGTGAGGACAAATGAACAATGAATAAACATGATGACGCAATAGAAAGATTACAATACTGTTTTACGTAATGGGAATGATATTAATAATTTTATTCATAATTGTTTCTGATATCATTTCAATTCATTTTTGCCTTCCTATTACCTTTAACTATTGTTAATAGTTGAATTCATGAGTCGATCTAAGCTACACCACCATTGAAAACATGGAAGCATAGGATATTTTAAGCATCTTACTTCATCCACATTATCATCCATTGCTAACTATTGAATTTTATGAGGTTTTCTACTCGCACACACAATCGTTTATTTTTGTTATTTATATTACTCAATCTTTTTATTACATCATCATGCTTATTGATTGTTTATTTGTCCTCACGGAACTAATACTTTAACAAAAATTATCATACACATATATGACTGTACAGCTTGATAATAAATTCGTTGAAAGAGATACTTTCATGCTTTTAGTATAATTATTTAATCATTAATAACTTTCTACCTAATGCTTAATTTACTTTAGACTATCAAGTTTAACCTTGGTATTGATAACTAGAGACTTTTATGTACTTATTCTGAAGTGATAATGAAAATTAACATGTACAGTCAACAAATTTGAGTGCGAATATGAATTTCCATTGATTCTAGTATGAGGTTGTTTGCTATATATTGCAAAATTTACGGAAATTAGAGTGTTTGACACTGATTTTCAATTTCGTGAATTAAAAACATTAAATGGTCTTCGTGATTTCCCAGGACAGAGTTGGATGGAGAATGCTGATGGGAGGCCTATGCTCCTTCACCAAAGGTAACAGGTGTAAGTAAGTGATGCTATAGGCCTTTTTCGTGAGGGAGTGCTGAAATAGTTCTCAATACAGACTAATTTTTAACAAATCTTCGTTTGATATCAGTTCATGATTAAAGAAATAATCTTTTCCAAGGTATCTTTAGAAGAATGTTGTTTTTATAATTATTTATTTAGGTATAAACAGAAAATCTGTTTCAGATAACTTTTAGGCCAGGAGCATTGAAAGATTGTTTCTTTCTAGCACGAGATCCCTCATCAGTGATGACCCATAACTACACCAGACATAGAGCTTGAGGTCTTCGGGGTTCCTTGAGAGTACGTAACCAGCAGACCATTGGGTTATCATTAAAAAACATTCATTTCCTATTTCATGCAATCCGAAACACAGCATGACGTCCATCTATAGCCATTAGTGAAGACAGTTTTACGTATGACATAGCTGAATTTCAGTGATTGTGGTTGTTCACCAGAAGTTCAAAAACTTATCTTGAATCATAAAAATATTAAGCTTATGATTACATTCAACTATCGTCAATCTTTGAAGAATATCATCAACAAGTTAAACAGATTTCCACAAAATCTTTACACCGAAAACATTTTTTTCCGCTATGAGTTTCGTTCTGGGTTCAATCTCATGTGGGGGTAATGACTGGGCATTATTGATGGGTCTGGTTTTAGTGACTTTCCATTTGATGCCAGCCAACAACAAAAACCATAATTTAGAGAAAGAAAAACACTTTTAAAACAGTTAATATCATACAACTTACAAACGGTATTAAAAAATTATGTATTAATTCAGCAGCTAATTCATTTGTTTTTAATTCACCACGATTTAATTCATAGAGATTATCATGTTCAATTTTTTGAGCTAATGTCGAAATTTCCTCCTTAGCTAAGTAATCAGCAGCACTATTTACAGCTAAGTCAGCAATATTTTTCAGATAACTATCAACTGTTTCTTCATGTACCTTAACAAGCTTAATATTAAAAAAAACATTAACAAGGAATTTATTAATCAAAACTAATGATATATTGAAAATACCTGAAAAGTGATAACTTCGTGATTTAAAGTGCAGTTACAAAACACATACATTCTTTAAAATATGACTGTTACAGAAATGTATTTAAATTTTTTAGGAAAATTAAATTAATATAAGCTTCATTTTATTCCTTAAGCTAAATAACAACCAGGTTTAGTTTTGTATTACTATTTAATTTAATAGTGAGATTGCCTATCTCGACTATGAGAACTGTCTACGGGTGAACTCGAGGAAATTCTATGAAGCTCAGAAAGAGCCGAAGATATTCCATCCAATCAGCCTTTGGAAGAATATTCCGGAATCACTACGTGTAGCTTCCTTATTGAATAAATGCTAATAACCCCCTGTGTGAGGATTTGGACAACTATAATGATGATTTCGTTTTTCCTAATATATATATATATATATATATATATATATATATATATATATCTGACAGTGTTTTTTATAACCATAATTGACACTGTTTGGAATAACATTGCTTCCACTTGTCTTCTGTCTTCTCATTTGCGACTTGGAGAGGTTCTAACATTCGGGTGCTCAAGTTATACGCGGTATACTAAGAATCTAAGTTCTAGATATAACATCAATCGATAGGGCTTAAATATTGAACTTTACAGAGTGGATGAACTTACTATTCCATGTGCTTTCCAAGCATTACTAAAGTAAATCAATGTCAAGGTAGAAATGATAAATTGGTAACCGAAGTTATGAATCTTTATCATTGAAGATAGTTTGAACATGTTACTGATAATTGGTTGTTCGCCTAGTCAGACTAGTAGATAATCTGGAAGGTATTAGATGAGTTACATATTTTCCTAACATTATTATCATCGGTTGTTGACGTGGAAATATACTTATGTTCTAGTCAGGCCAATCACATGTTTTTGATCCGAGTTGTATCAATATCCTGTAGAATAGACACTGGGAGGTTATCTAGTGTAGATATTCGTCTAAGGTAAATGAATGTTCCCTTTGTGTAAAGAAAAAATCGAGAGTTGTTTCATCTACCTCGTCGTTCTGTTCTAGATAACATAAAATAGTGGCTAAATCAAGACATGGAATAGGTTCATTCAGCCGTGTAAGCAGATTCAGTCCCCAAAGTAACCGTAAACTATGGGTGGAGACACTAAGTGGAAAATTTATTTACTTCTTTACATGCTCAAAATCTTCATTTGTATTGTTCCGTAATTCTCGCCACTCAATTTCATTCACTATTTTCGGAATGTAAGTCATTTTCTTTCATTTTTCACTAACATTTCATTGCATTAATTCGTTAACTCATTATTTATCCTGTTTGGATGTGATGATATGAAGTATGGGGACTTAAACAAAGGTAGATCTATGCTGAGTTCCATATAATTAATTAAAAACGACAAATAGGATAAAGATCTATGTTTTTTAACCGTTGCTTCAAATTTGAATTTGTAAACAGAATAAATGGTTCAGATGACAGTTTGAGAGAAACAGGTTATACAGAACAAAATAATTATTACCGAATGTGAAGGAGGAGGACTTTGCAAGATTATCAGTTATTATATATCGGAATTGATTGTGAATAGCTTCAGAGAATTTGATACTATGATCAGCTAAATAGTACTTACAAAAGTATTCACAATAACGTTTTACCAGATATTAAATAGGAAGAATATATTTGTAAAATCTTAGCGAATGAATTTGAAGTAAATCCAACGTTTCGCCTGGCAATCTGGTCCAAGCTTTTTCAAGGAAATGTATTTCCCTACAGATCGCCAGGCGAAACGTTGGATTTACTTCAAATTCATTCGCTGAGATTTTACAAATATATTCTTCCTATTTAATGTCTTACATCAACTCGGCACCCAAATACTGTGAAACTATCAGCTCTAATTTAGACGAAAGTTCTTATATTTTGCCAGATATTTTAATGTTTTAACCTATTTAAAGAGCTCATAAATACTTATTTAAAAGAACCCAATATTATCTGATAGAGAAATAGTTTTGTGTAAATTGTTCAACTTTACAATCCATAGTCAACCATGTTTCACTTGGTTACAAATTTATGAGAAAATCGTTATTCTCTTGAGTTCTGGTTAGACAGAATTCAAAGAAACCAAACCATAAACTGCATTAAACAGTTCAATGGTCTGCATAAGAGGTTGATTTTACCTATGATAAATGGATAAATAAACTGGCTACATCATGGGTGACAAAAATTAATGTTGTTTAAAATCTAGTTAAAATCATTTACCTGTTTGAAAATTTCATCTTGTTCCCTCCTTCTGCGCTCTTCTTTTTGACGTGTACCGCTTTCTTCCGCTTCTCGTATACGACGTTGACGTTCTGCTATTAGTACTAATGCATGTATACGTCGCTCTTCAATTAGACGATCCAATTCTTTACTTAAGAAATCTAGCATATTAGCTAAACTAGCACATTCAAACTGTCCTAAGATATTTTCCATTAGGCGCTCCTTTTAATAAAAGATAAATAATATTTATATATTGTTCGCTAGTAGTTTGTTATATAAAGACGGAAACAAGTTATAAATACAACACCTGTTTTAAATCAATATAAATAAGTTACATTCAGATAGAAGACTGAAAACGTCACATTTAAGAAAATATTGATTGCATAATAAATCTAACACCGCCTGTAGCCCATCCAAGGGCTACTGTCACTCCCAAGCTCGGATAAAGGAGAACAGTCGGGCATGTGGTTAGTCACCCCATCCCCTAGAATACTAACGCGTAGAAAACGCTAACCAGAAGAGGTTATTCAAACCATTTGAGTTCTGCCCTGGGAGTTGAAGGGATAATTATGACGCCTCATGGTGAAAGCCGAGTTACTTCGGTAGTCACGAGGCCGATGCCCCTTATGACAACCAGAACAACAATTTTTATAGGTACAGTGGAACATCCGCACAATGTGTGAGACCAGAAGAGTCTTCCAAATTGCTGCAGAAATGAGGAGATACAACCTTCGGGGTGCTTGGGATCAGTGGAACACATATGGCGCAGGTTGTACAACAACGACTAGCTTCTGGGGAGCTTCTGTTATACTCCGACCATGAGGAAGAAAATTCACCACATACACAAAGAGTTTCACCGATGCTATCCAAACATGCACAAAATGCATTTATAGGATGGGAGTCTCATAGACCCAGGATCATCGAAGCCTCCTTCAAAACAATGAAAGAGGATATGGTAATGATTGTCATCCAATGCTAGGCGTCCACCAACGACTACAATGAAGATGTTAAAGATCAATTTTACTATAGGCTGCAGTCAATCGTCGAGAAGTGCCCAACAAAAAACCCAACCATTCTGATGGGAGATTTAAATGTCAAGGGTGGAATGGACAACACCGAATATGAAGACATCATGGGACGACATGGATTGGGAGAAAGGAACGAAAATGGTGAGAGATTCACGAATTCATGTGCCTTCAATAAACTGGTCATAGGCGGCACCATGTTCCCACACAAACGCATACACAAAACCACATGGTCTTCACCGGATCACACTACACAAAACCAAATCGACCATATCTGCATCAAACAAAGTTCACGAGGACGATAGAGGATGTGAGAATCAGAAAAGTAGCTGATATAGCATCAGATCATCACTTGCTGGTCACCAAGATGAAATTGAAACTTAAAGGTACTGGACAACGGGGTGGACAATATCACAAACGTTTAATACGGCTTTTCTTCGGGATACTGACAAACTCAACAAATTCAAGATAGCCCTCAACAATAGGTTCCAGGCCTTTCACGATCTACTCAATGTAGAGGAAACTACTGCGGGGAACAACTGGAGAGGAATAAAAGAGGCAGTCACTTCAACATGCCATGAGGTTCTGCGCCACAAAAAGCACCATCTCAAGGAATGGATCACTGTTGATACACTGGATAAGATTTAAGAAAGGAGGAACAAGAAAGCAACAATTATTACCAGCCGAACAAGAGCTGAAAAAGCCAAAGCACAAGCTGAATACACAGAAGTAAACAAGCGAGTGAAGAGGAGCATCAGAGCCGACAAACGTAAATATGTGAAAGATCTAGCAATGACGGCCATAAACGTTGAACGAGAAGGAAGTATGAAAAAAGTGTATGGTACAACAAAGAAACTCGCTGGAAATTATCGTAAACCAGAAAGACCAGTGAAAAGCAAGGAGGGCAAAGTAATCACAAACATTGAAGAACAACGAAACAGGTGAGTAGAACACTTCAAAGAACTCTTGAATCGACCAGCTCCATTGAACCCACCCAACGTCAAAGTAGCACCCACAGACCTCCCAGTCAATGTTGGGCCACCAACAATCGAAGAGATCAGCATGGCCATCAGACAAATCAAGAGCGGCAAAGCAGCGGGACCAGACAACATCCCGGCAGAGGCACTGGAAGCAGATGAAGCAGTAACTGCAAAGATACTCCACATTCTCTTCAATAAGAATTGGGATGAAGAACAAGTACCAACAGACTGGAAAGAAGGACTTCTGATCAAGATTCCATAGAAAGGCGATCTTAACAAGTGTGATAACTACAGGGGCTCCACTCTTCTCTTCGTACCAGGAAAAGTCTTCAACAGGGTATTGTTAAACAGAATGAAGGACTACGTAGATCCCTTAACTTCGAGACCAATGGCTGGATTCCGTATGGACCGATCATGTACTGACCAAATCGCAACTCTACAAAACATTGTGGGACAATCAATTGAATGGAATTCATCACTCTATATAAGCTTCTTTGACTATGAGAAAGCATTTGATAGCGTGAACAGGACAACATTATGGAGGCTTCTTCGACACTACGGCGTGCCTGAGAAGATAGTCAATATCATACGGAACTCCTGTGATGGACTAAACTGAAAATTCGTGCATGGAGGACAGTTGTCAGACTTGTTCGAGGTATTGACCGTTGTCACGCAAGATTACTTACTCTCAACCTTTCTCTTTCTCGTGATGATCGACTGAAGAACATATAGAACTCAAATCAATTGTCAACCAACATCACAGTCAGAATTTTCAATACAGTACAGTTCTACTGTATGCGGCGGAGACGCGGAGAACTACAAAAGCCATCATCCAGAAGATACAGATGTTTATTAACAGTTGTCGACGCCGAATACTTTGGATCCGTTGGTCAGCAACAACCCACTATAGGAGAGAGCAAACCAGATTTCAGCGGAGGAAGAAATCAGGAAGAAGCGCTGGAAGTGGATAGGACACATATTGAGGAAAGCAGCCATCTGAGTCACAAGGCGAACCCTCACATGGAATCTTGAAGGCCAAAGGAAAAGAGGAAGACCAGAGAACACAATACGCCGAAAAATGGAGACAGACATGAGAAGAATGAACAAAAATTGGATAGAACTAGAAAGGAAGGCTCAGTACAGAGTGTGTTGGAGAATGGTGGTCGGCGGCTTGTGCTCCACTGGGGGTAACAGGCTTAAGTAAGTAAGTACATAATAAATCTAGTCATTACTCATATTCGGTTGGTTTTTATTAATATTTTGAAATATGAAATTCATATAGTTCACATAGTGAGGTAAAGTTAGCTAATAGTTACTAAAAATGAGGAAGCATTGGACGACCATTTCTTTATAGTAAGGAATTTCTTAGTATTGTATATTCATTACCCTGCTGATGACCAAACCCAGAGAACTTCAGTGATTCAAGCGAGCTGTTGATCACAGAGATGACATTGATGCTGTACATTACTAGATTTAATCAAATCATGATGGATGGATAGTAAAAACTACGACAAACTTAATCTTTTCTTTAACTTTGTTGATCAATAAGGATAACATGGGTTTAATGGTTACAAATTGTGAGTAATGCTGAGACCCGATATCTTGTATTCAAACAATGTAAACCATCATCTTATAACAGATAAAACGGCGGGATTAAACTTTTTGGACGAGCCAACCAGAAGCTTTCGCGGGTTTTCAAGGTCACGGCGTTAAGTTTGGCACCTGATGCTACGTACGATCGGTTTACAGAGGATTTTAGAGAAGACGTGATAATTCAGCGTCTACAAGAGAAGGGATTATTAAGAAGTTCCTATACTTGTGACTGTGGTACTGTACGGTGTGCAGACTACCGTGATGATATTATCTTTCGATGTTCTTCATGTTGGAAGAAGAAATCAGCTCGAACAGGAACTTTTTTCGCTCGATCAAGATTAAGAAAAATTATGATACTTGTTGCAAATCGGATAATAAAAGCACCAGTTACACTTTCTGCCACGTTTGCCGATGTAAGTGAAGTTTCAGCAGTTTAGTGTTACGAGTATTGTTGAGATATATGTGCAACAAAATTGACAAGCTGACACCAATCGTATGGAGGAGTAGGGGAGATCATTGAAATATACGAAACTGTAGTAAGGAAACGGAAATTCAACCGTGGCCGTAGTATTAAAGAAGATTGGGTAAGTACCTCTTCCATAAATATATCTCACAGGTCCTTGGAATCTATGACAGATCATTACAAAAAGGACATTTCCCATGAGTCAGGAACCGACAGGCACCAACAATAATACCGATTATACAGCAATATGTGCAGCCGGGCACTACGGTGTATACAGATAACTGGAGAGCATATAGGTGTCTAAGTAGACTTGGCTACGTGCATGAAGTTGTTATACACAAGCGCCATTTTGTGGACCCTACAACTGGGGTGCATACCAACAACATTGAAGCTATGTGGTCGAGGCTGAAAGAATTTTTGAGACCTTATCATGGCTCCAGAGGCCGACTACTATGGAGCCATATGGATGAGTTCCTGTACCAGATGCACTATGATTTTAGAACTTCTGAACCTATATCTAACCTTGATAAGTTTTTGAGTCATGTAAAAGAACAATATCCCCTTTAATTTTTCAGTTTTGTATATTTATTTTGTATTTTTACTGTATACTAACTGTCTTCTGATTGGCTAATATTTCTCAGGGTCATTTAAGATTCGTTCAAAGGTCGTCCATAAAGTTTAGTCTCGCCGTTTCCCACTGTATTCCACAAACGGGACAAGATTAATTCTGACTTGTTTTACTGTCTGCTTTAATATTCCTTTTTTGATGACCAAGTGGTTTTTTCTAATTTGCTTCACCATAAAATTGTCATTTCGTTTGCACGCAAGACATCACAGTGTCACATTGTAGCAAACATTTTTTTATGTAATAACTATATAAAGTGAATTTTCTGATATGATATATTGTAAGTAAATTAAACAGTTTTCTTGAAATGTGAGTTAAGTGTGAATCAGCGAAAACATATTATGCTTTTTGTAGAGCAACAAATATTAGTCACAGACAGATCCAAAGGAACACTGAGTTCACTATTTTTGTCCCAGTGAATGGTTAACTGACTTGTGTTCGGTGCTGAAAACCCTAAATCTGGTAATGCGTAGTGAAAACACAAAGACTGCTGGTATCAATTCATCTGACCGAGAAAAAAGATCACGTTTTATATAACTGATTCACAGTTAAATTTGTATAGTTTGAACTGAGTAGTATTTAACACCAATTATTCGATAACTTACTGTGTGAACACATTTACCAAATCATACAATTAGGCATCTGTAACTAACAGATTTAATTAATGGACTAAGTCATAATATTGTGATTACATGTCACAGACGATTGGTGAAATATCAACCTTATATGTCATTTGCACTCCAGTCTACCGAGTCCTTGTTCACCAAATCAGGAAAGTACGGAAATAAAACTCAAAGTCATTCAAAGCACAATTAATTGCAAAACGCGTATTTTTTTTAGATAATCTACTGTGCAGTGAAATGACAAGGTTTTTATGAAGGATTAACGCATTCCAATCACATCAATATAACAATAATGAATTGAAATGAAATCATTTACTTGATGTAAAAGATGACTGAAGTCTTCCTGTTTCGTTAAAATTTTTAATTTTTCACGTTTTTTTTGAGCTTGTTCATCTTCTAACAAAGCATGCGTTGACCTTGACTCAGCAATTAATTCACTATATTTTCCTTTACCTTCATACATTTCAGTCTGAATTGCACGCCCACGTATTAATTGCTGCAACATAATTACAGCTACTTCGTGTTTCTCAGATTCTTCCTGAATTCAAAAAATAAACAGTTGAATTAGTCTTAAAATAAAATAATTACAATGTTTTTTATATAGTTGAAGTCATTAGTCAATTGAAGCTAGAGCACCATTGAAAAACCTGGAAGCACTGGACGGTCATAGTCTAGCTTCAATTGACTCATGATTTCAACTATATAAAAAAATTAGTAAAATCTCCACAAAACCCACTTCTGATAATTACAATGTTTATTTAAGATGATTCTCTCAAAAGTACAGTTAATTGAAATTAGGATCACACAATATATCACAAGTCAATAGAATTTAAAAACTTCGAAAACAAGACGTTGAATACTTTGAATGGAGTAACATCAAAAACTGACTGGCAAAACGGATTCAGTGACTCTACTCTATTGTATTTTCCATAACATAAAAAAACAAATGATTCGATATCATGAAAGGGTTACAGTTGTGAGCTAAAACATAACAGGCAACAAGTTCTTGTATGACTTTCAATATTTCTGCTTCAAAGTCAGTCCAACGTGTGAATTAGCGACAAACCAATAACCTTAAATATACTTTTTCCTTAGGTATTTTTAAAACCTTCGTTACCCAGCGTAGAGGAGGATGGGTCGCCTACCAGCATACTTCACCGAACTCTGTCCTGGACAATCCTCTCCAGGTGTTTCAAATTTCTATTATTCCTTTCCATATCTGCTTACAATTCTGGGCGCATTTTTTTCTTTGGCCTTCCTCTTCTCAGTTTCCCTTCAGAATTCCAAGTTAGCGCTTGCTTCGCGATACAGTTTGGTGATTTCCTCGTTGTCTGTTCTATCCACTTCCGGTGTATTTTCCTAATTTCCTCTTCAGCTGGAAGCTGGTTTGTTCTCTCCCATAGTGGGCTGTTGCTGATGGTATCCAGTCAACGGACATTGAGCAACTTACATAGACAATTGTTCATAAGTACTTGTACTTTTGTGATGATGATGGTTGTAGTAGTTCTCCAAGTTTCAGCTCCGTTTAGTAGGACTGTGTTGACGTTCGTATTGAAGATTCTGACTTTGATATTGGTTGACAGTTGTCTTGATTTCCATATGTTTTTCGATTATAGCAGTGCGGCCTTTGCTAAACCAATCCTTGCCTTTACGTCTACATCAGATCCTCCTTGTTCATCGGTGATGCTTCTCAGATACGTGAAAGTTTCTATCTCTTCCAGAGCTTCCCCATTAAGTGTGATTGAGTTGTTCTCCGTGTTGCAGCATTTGAGGATCATACTTTTTTTCTTGTTTATGTTGAGACCTACTGATGCAGAGACTGCAGCTACACTAATTGTCTTCATCTGCATTTGTTCGTGTGTATGAGATAGAAGGGGTAGGTCATGTGCGAAGTCCAAATCTTCCGATTGATTCCGAGCTATCCATTGTATTCCGTGCTTCCCCTCAGATGTGGAGGTCTTCATAATCCAGTCGACCACCAGAAGAAAGATGAAGGGGTAGAGTAAGTAGCCTCATCTGACTATGGTCCTCACCCAGAATGTGTCTGTCAACTGTCCTCCATGCACGACTTTGCAGTGCAGTCCGTCGTATGAATTTCGGATGACGTTGACGATCTTCCGAGTTACACCATAGTGTCGAACAAAGTTCCACAAGGTTCTCCTATCCACGCTGTCAAACACCTCATAGTCAAGGAAGTTGATGTATAGTGACGAGTCCCACTTAATTGACTATTCAACAGGAACTCCTAACATGTTGAAGTTCGCGCTTCTTTGATCTCTTTCCAGTTGTTCCCCATAGTAGTTTTTCTTCTTTGAGGCGTCAAACCTGTTGCCGAGATCCCTTCTTAATTCGTTGAGTTTGTCAGTATGTCGAAGGGAGGCTCTATCATTGTTGAGTGCACATAGGTTCGCAAATCGCTTACAGTCTTCGTTTCTTTCTCCTAGTCCATGTCGTTCCATTATGTCTCTATACTCGATGTTGTTCATTCCGGCTTTGGCATTTAGGTCTCCCATCAGGATGGTCAGGTTCTTTCCTGAGCACTACGCTATGATCGATTGTAGCCTCTCGTAAAACTGATCGTTATCGTCGTCGTTGCTATCATTGGTGGGTGCACAATACTGGATAATATTCACTGTGATTCCATTCTTCTTTGTTTTGAAGGATGCTTGGGTTTTTCTGGATCCATGAGATTCCCGTCCTATAAATGCTTTACTTGCTTCTTTGGACAGCATCAGAGTAACTCATTGAGTGTACGGAGCACTTTTTTCTTCATGACCAGTGTACAACAACACTTCTCTTGAATATAACTTTTTCTGTCAAGCTTGGTTCCGATGGGTTTTTCTGAATCCCTGTACTGCACAGCCGTATCTCTTCATTTCCGTTACCATTTGACTGGTGCTTCCGGTTTCCTAAATTTTCCGGACGTTTAATATACCCATAAAACTTGTTGGTGTGGTTGTTGGAAAAGGTATCAGCCTTGTGACTTCTCAAGAATCTTGGCTTTCATTATGGGGCCTCATAATTCTTACTTCAACTCCTAGGGCAGAGTTTGAATTGTTTACTTTGTTTAATCTGGATGGCGTTTTATAGCAGGATTTTTTTCTACTGGATGGGGTTTCCAACCCCATGCCCTACCCTTCTACTTTACCCGAGCTTGGGACGGGCAGTAACTCGAGAAGAGCTACAGGAGAGGTTTCTCTTATACTGGTTTTGTAGAAACTTACTCTTTTTATAACTTTACAAATGAAACTATAATTGTTAGTTTCAAAAAGGTTTTGCGTCTTCAGTTTCAATCGATTTGATTCAATGACTAAAACAATAAGAAATTCGTTCATAGATGTATAAATTTATTGGTAATGATCAATTTTCGCCACAATGTACACTTAAAAGTTATCACAAACTACACTAACGGGGAATCCCCACTACATAGAATGATTTTTATCTTGCTCAGAAGAGCAGCAGTTTAAAAACTTAAAACGGCACTTTCTCCATTATTACAACATAAGCTTAGTAATAAGTCCTTTCGAAAGAGAATTCATAAAGCTTTCTTCACAAGACAAAGTATTTTGAATCACATACAGAATTTCGGACATAGTATCAAAACTAAAAAATATTGTAGATTAACATGAAAACAAAAACTTTGTAGCTCTCTGAACAATGATATTTGATCACGGATGTTTGATTATTATACTAGCTAACTTCATTAGCACTTACTTCAAAATTTGCTGCAACATTTACTTGGAACTTAAGATTTCCTATGATGAAATAATATTTCACAGTCTTAACATTATGACAACTTATTCAATGTTCAGCAGCCTGATGAACAAATCAATAAGGCTTCTGGTCATAATCTCATACCACATACGATTTAGATTTATTTAGTTATCACTTATGCTTAGTATTTGAATATATTATGTACAGCTACCGTATGCAGTTTGATTACTAAACATTAGAATTTATTTGAAAAGCTTTCTCAACAAGTCACCTACTGGAAACTTTGAAATGTTAAAATAACGTTCCTATTTCCAACTGCAAGAATTAACTATCGAATCTAACTTGAAACCATAAACAACTGTGTCATGTGGAAAACAATATTATACAATTCGACAAATAAGATAATAGAGGTCTATGGAATACATTATTTCAGATAAATCACGATGTATAGCTTTTATTTCTTGAAACAGACAGATCAGTAAAAATCAACCGAATGATTATTTAGTTAAATTAGCAAGAAAAACTATATAAAAAATGTCAAAAACTCCAGCACTAATCAGATGAAACTTTATCAACGATAAAAGTTTGGAAAAATGTCTTTGATTAAAAGTAGAATTCGAAGATCAATCAAAGGAGAACATTGTACATACTTGAACAGTTGGAACTTTATTGATCCAACAACACAAATGATTGGGTAGCGACAAAAAATTAATTCTATAAATAGCGAGAAAACTGTCATGAACAAATACAATAATCGAAAACTGAACAAGCTAAGTGCTGATCAACGAAGCAACGACGATGCCAAGCCCTGGGCTATTTGTAAGGTTAGTGAGCTCTGGCAGAAGCGTCCATCAAGCAGAACAGTTTCTACGTTAGACTAGAGATCACTAAACGTTCGACGGTTTACTGAATATCGTTGAGGTCAAGGACTACTGACGCGAGTTAATCAGTAATTCGCCGAAGACTAGCCCTTGAAGCAGTGACTCCACTCTACACTTCTCTAATCTGCCACTGCTAAAGTAGGACCTTACTCATTCTAGACAGTCACCGAGAAAGGGATTCACCTGGCCATTCTGACTGGATAAGCTAGATTAGGTACTAACCACAGGGCATGACTTCGATGTAAGCTAGGAGGTTATACCATATCCATCCACAGGTCACCTACATATTGATTATTCGATCAAGATTGCATTCGCCTTGTTAGTGTGCATGAAGCATACTCCTACTCTACTTTCCTGTCAAATTGGACCAACAAAAACTTTGACACTGAAGTTAGGAGATTCGCTCATGAATCTACAATCATAATTTACCCGTTCTTTGATATTGAAAAGTGCATCATATGTTTTCAGAATTAGGAATATTACAACCACAATTTGAATTCAAACCAATATCTTTAGCAATTCCGGAAGATAAGTAATACGCAGTTAACTTTGTCAGAAAAAAGTATGATCATTTAGTGTGCTTAGGTTGATACAATTCGTTTCAGTATAATAAAATGCAATTGACAAGATATGTAACAAAGGAGTTGAAGGAATACCAATGTCTATGATTGTAAGACTAAATAAACATAGAGAATATGTACATAAGCGAACAATATTATTTTCTATTAGCCTATCACGTAGCATATCACCAGCTAACTAGAGCAGTGAAGAGAACGTTTAATGCAGCCGACCTCTGTCTATCATACTCGACCCGATCTATGGTGATTCCTCAACTAAAGGATAAGTTACATGGTTATGCCATTTCTATGTGTATCTACGAATTCAGCTGATCCTGTGGAGAAAGCTACATTGGGCGCACTACCAGTCAACTGAGCCAAAGAGTTAGTGAACTACCTACCTTCGTGGTTAGGAAAAGGTACTGTCAAGGCAATATGGAGCTCGGTTCTTTCACACTTGATCGATAGCGATCATATGGTTGACAGAAATAAGTCATTCAAAGTTAGTTATCGTATTCCTACCAGTTTTCCTTATGGGGTTCGATCTCGTCTCTTTCACATAGAAGAAGCTATAGGAATTCGAGCCAACAATCCAAGTCTTTGTGTTCATAAGAAATTCGCAACACCATTATCTCTCCCTTGGTCCTATTAGATAATTTTATTTTCCATACTCTTTCTTCGTTTATTTTTCTTCACCCCCTCCTACCAAATATTATTTGTTTCAAATATGCTTCACGGTCCAATTATCTGAACACCTCTTATTACGTAATCTTATATTTTTTATGAATGTTATTTCAGTGTCTATATTTTTCTAATCATTGACCCATCGCCATTATGTAACATTGATTCAAGCCTTTATTATTCTTATTACAATTAGTACACCTGTCATCCCACTACTAATTTGTACTTTTCACTTATTATTTTTAGTTATGTAATCTATTCCACTGTTATCATTGACTCATAAATTGCCTTGATTGGTTTAATAATTTCGTATATGCATATAAATATTACTGTAGATTAAAGCTAGATGGGGATCTAATCGAAAACAATATTGTTCGCTTATATATAATGTTCTAAATCACAATATGGCAATTATTCAAATAGAGAATATGGTTTGAATACAAGAAATTAGTTCGCACAATAAAGAGGATGAGACAATAATAGGACTGAAGATCCAGGAGAAAATGTGATCAGTTTACCATTTATTACGAACCGTTGCTGCTACCTTGACGTGGTGGTCAGGCTTGGCTATCGTGATGATTCAATCGAGCTATGCTGGCTGGAACAATCGTTCCTCGAGGTCCTACCATGCCAGAAAGGTCGGTTGAAGAGCGGTAAGACTAAAAGCAGCAATCCCAAGGTCCGAAGGCGAAGTCGTACTGCCGACTGTACAGAGGTGTGACGGCAGTAAGGTGTTTCCTTCAGACAACCAGCATGACAGCGATGCTGCCTTCCCACAAGGAGGGGTGGGGTTAGAAAAGGTCGACCTTAAAAATGCACACCTCGTCTTATCCCACGGATTTCCGTCTCCGGCGGTAAGGTCCTTTGAAGAGCGGGGCTAACACGTCAAAAATACCCCACAAAAAGGCCGTGCGTGATCGGCTTTCAAGCAGTTGTCCCTTGGGCACTGCGGTCACGCTCCCAGGTCGTTCAGACCAACACTAATCCGACTTCTTTTTCAGGTCCCTCAAGAAATACCCTTCCACGGTGTGGGCAGCCGGGAAGTGATAAATGCCCTCAAACACGTAACAACATACGAGATCAAGTTGGTCACTTTCAAATCCTTCCTACTCCTAATAACTCTCTTATCTTTACGACTAACCCTTCCCACGACCTTTTATCACCTCGCACCGCTAGGGCAAACGATACGTGTACACAGAACGTTATTCCTGGTCTCCTGAAACCTCGCTCTAAACTACATGTAGGAACTTTTAATGTCCGAACATTGTGCCAAATAGGACAACAGGCCTCCTTAGCTAGGACTCTAGAATCTTACACCATCGATGTGTGCTGCGTCTCCGAAACGCGCATACAAGATCCGAGTAGTGTCATTCATTTGACCTCACCTAATCAAAATAAAGTTTCATCTCGATACACGCTTCGTGTATCTGGAAGCCCTGATGCTGCTTCCCGTGGCCTCGCTGGAGTAGGTATAGCATTACGTCCTAGGGCAGAACTATCTCTTTTAGACTGGATACCAGTAGACAGTCGTCTATACGCTGTCCGACTAAGCGGATCAGTAAGGACCCGAAAAGATAGGGAAACTCGTCGTTGCCTCTTCGTCATCTCTGTCTACTCTCCCACGGACTGTAGCTCAGACGATATAAAAGATGAGTTCTACAGGAAACTTTCTGACCTTCTCCGAAAAGCTAGGCGTTCTGATGTAGTAATAGTGGCTGGTGACTTTAATGCTCAAGTAGGTAAACTAAGTGAAAGGAAAAGACACCTGGCAGGATCTTATGGTGTCGTGGCTAAAAGGACAGATAATGGCGACCGTCTGTTGCAGCTGTGCTCAGATAACCGCCTATTTCTTGCAAATACTAACTTTAAGCATAAGGAAAAACATCTTTTGACATGGCGACTCCCGAATTCGTCCCAACGTTGGACCCAATTAGATCACATCGCTATCAGCCACCGATGGAGGGGCTCGATTGAAGACTGTCGCTCATTCTGGAGCACATGCTTAGATTCAGATCATGCTCTAGTGCGAGCACGTATCTGTCTGCGACTTACTGGACGTAGGAAAGACACTGCAGGGAAGCCTCTAAGGGTTCTACTTAATGATAGGCAAGCTAAGAATATATTTCAGGAACAACTGGAAAAACAGTTAGACAGACATGTAAGTTGTGTCCACCCCGAAGCAGCGTGGAATGACATCCATAAAGCTGTGGAAACAGCTGCGATATCCGCTAGTAAGGTAAGTCATAAGGTCAGGGAGAAACAATGGATCTCGGCAGCATCTACCACACTGATAGATGCTCGAAAACTCATCCCTCCTGGCTCTGAACATAACGAAGAGCGGAGTCAGCTTAAGCGAAGGCTAATAAGAAGCCTACTCAATGATCGTGAACAGTGGTGAGTAGCGAAAGCAAGAGAGATGGAAAAGGCAGTGGCAATAGGTAACAGCAGACAGCTATTCAGACTTATTAAAGAAACCGGCATTAGGAACCCAACTATTAGCGAAACTATCTCAGACAAAGATGGGCATATCATTCATTCTCAATCCACGAGATTGGATCGATGGGCAGAACACTTTAGGGGTCAGTTCAACTGGCCTTCAGCCACACTTCAGTTACCCACGATCCCCAGTCGTCCTGAATGGCAAATTGAGGCAAGTCCTCCAACCCTCTGTGAGGTTGAAAAAGCTATAGGAAATCTGAAGCGAGGGAGAGCAGCAGGCCCTGACAGGTTGACCCCTGAGATTTTTAAGGATGGTGGTCCAGTACTAGCAACAAGATTGACTGAGGTCTTAGGTAGAATCTGGGAACTGGACGTAATTCCATCTGACTGGTCCCAATCACTGATTGTGCCAGTCTATAAGAAAGGACAAAAGTCCTCCTGTGACAATCACAGTAGAATCAGTTTGACTAATATAGTGTCTAAAATATTAGCTTCAATAACACTTGGACGCCTAACCAAAGCTCGTGAAGAGCAGACTAGAGAAAACCAGACTATTTTTCGACCTGGACATGGTTGCATAGATCAGATATTCACTCTACGTCAGGTCCTGGAACATAGACATACATTAAGACGCCCCACAACAATAGTATTTCTTGAACTTAAGGCGGCGTTGATCGTGAGGTTTCTATGGCAGTGTTTGTCAATGAAAGGAGTACCAAAGAAGTATATTAACCTCATAAAGGCTCTCTACTCGAACACAAATGGTCGAGTTGGAGCCTATGGCGAACTGTCATCAGAACTAGTTACCTCAAGTGGTGTTCGTCAGGGCTGTTCACTCTCCTCATTTTCGTTTAATTTTGTCATTGACATGCCTTTAGAGATAACATTTAAATCTCCTGGAGTTGAACTTTTACCGGGAGATTCACTTGTTGACTTAGAATACGCCGATGACATAGTTCTATTTGGTGAAGACGCTGACAAAATGCAGTCTTCTGACCACTATAAGCAACTATGCAGGCATGTTCGGAATGCGATTCTCTCTCTCGAAGTGCAAAATGTTACTTCAGGATTGGGTTGATAGGGAGTGAAGTAGTTGGGCGTGTTGACAGCTTCACTTATCTTGGGAGTCTCATCAGCCCTTGTGGTCTGGTGTATGACGAAATCTCAGCACGGATACAGAAGGCTCGTCTAGCTCTCGCCAACTTGCGTCATTTATGGCGTAGGCGAGATATCCGTCTAGCAACAAAAGGACGGGTTTATTGTGCAACAGTTCGTTCCGTTCTACTTTATGGCAGTGAAACATGGCCGATAAGAGTAGAGGATATTCGTAGGCTACTAGTGTTCTATCATAGGTGTCTTCGACGCATTGCTCGTATTTCCTGGGACCACCGTGTAAGTAATGCAGATGTTAGGAAACGGGTACTAGGTAAGGATGGCAAACCGATTGATGAAGTAGTGAAACTTCACCAGTTGAGATGGCTGGGACATGTGTTACGTATGCCCAACCACCAACTGCCCCGACGTGCAATGCTTTATGGTGTAGTAGCAGGTTGGAAGAAAGCTAGGGGCGGCCAGACCAAAACATGGCATAAATCCATGAAGTCACTGACAAGTGGACTGGGTCATGTTGGTAGGTGTAGACTACCTGGTTGGGATTCGCGAGATGATAGTAACCGATGGTTAGAGACCTTGAATGACATGGCTCAAAATCGTTTGCAATGGCTAAGGTGCATCCACTCTTTGTGTTCTACCAAATTCTAATCTGAATTCTTTATGTCTGTATCCTTTTTCTCTTTCCAAATTTATTTCATTGTTTTATACTCCTTCAATAACATCTTCAAACCCTAATCTTTCCGCTTTCTGTTTATACTCTTACTACTTCTACCATTATGGGATTTGAATCGACAACTTCATCTCTGTGCTAATGTGATATGGCAACTCGAACTGATGTACATACGTACGAAGTTCTTCGTTGTAAATGAACGACTGACTGATTTATTACGAACATCGCGTGTATCTAAACCGAAAAGTATCAACATCCTTACACGGATTGGGTCAAGAGTGAAAGATTCCGCATTACTGATACCGCACTTACTTTTACTCCAATCCATTACTGCCTAACTAAGCAATAAGATAAAATAAAACAAAAAAATCTTTAAATTAAACTTACGCTTTTTATTGTTATATAATCTGGTGTTATTGGACGTGACATAGGTTTTTCAATCTTTTGTAAAAATCGTGGTTTTCTTAGAGCGGTATTTGCTTCACTTACTGGGTTTTTTTGCAAATACTGTGTAAGTAATTGTTTGGAAACGAAAAAATTAGTAAGTTGACCAATATTACGTTTAAATGTGCATTGATAATAAATGTGTAAATTAGTTAAGGACTTACATACCTGCCCCTGTTACCCCTCGTGGAGGAGCATAGGCAGCCCACAATCATTCTCCATCCAACCCTGTCCAGGACAATTCTTTCCAGTTATTTCTAGTTGTTATTCATCCCTTTCATATTTGCTTCTATTTCCCGGTGTAATGTGTTCGTTGGCCTTACTCTTCTCAGTTTCCCTTCAGAATTCCAAGTTAGCGCTTGCTTCGCGATACAGTTTGGTGATTTCCTCATTGTCTGTCCTATCCACTTCCGGTGTGTTTTCCTAATTTCCTCTTCAGCTGGAAGCTGGTTTGTTCTCTCCCATAGTGGGCTGTTGCTGATGGTATCCAGTCAACGGACATTGAGCAACTTACATAGACAATTGTTCATAAGTACTTGTACTTTTGTGATGATGATGGTTGTAGTAGTTCTCCAAGTTTCAGCTCCGTTTAGTAGGACTGTGTTGACGTTCGTATTGAAGATTCTGACTTTGATATTGGTTGACAGTTGTCTTGATTTCCATATGTTTTTCGATTATAGCAATGTAGCATTTCCCTTGCCAATCCAACAAGGAGAACAACCCAATCACACATAATGGGGAAGCTCTGGAAGAGATGGAAACTTTCACGTATCTGAGAAGCATCACCGATGAACAAGGAGGATCTGATGTAGACGTAAAGGCAAGGATTAGCTAAGCAACGGCCGCACTGCTATAATCGAAAAACATATGGAAATCAAGACAACTGTCAACAAATATCAAAGTCAGAATATTCAATTCGAACGTCAAGACAGTCCTAATGAACAGTTAGTCAGTCAGCTTCAATGTAGGACCAGGCATATTTATGCATCGGTTCAAGTTGCCATACCTCGTTAGCACAACAAGATCAACACCAAATTCTAAGAAGTAGTTAATTTAGTGGTAGTAGTATATAAAAGATAGGTTGTATATAAGAATGTAGTATAGGAAGCAAGAAAGTTATGGAGCAATTTTAATCTTAGGGTTTAAGGGAAGATAAAGAGTGTATAAACCTACGCCATTGTGGTTGATTCTGAGACATGTCACACAGAGTCTCCAAACATTGGTTACGTTAGTCATGCGGACCCCAACCAGGTAGTCTGAATCTGCCAACATGGCTCAGATCAGAAGCTAGTGACTTCAAGCACTGATTCCACGTTTTGGTTTGGCCGCCCCTAACTCTTTTCTAACCATCCCCAACACTAGTCAGCATTGCGCGTCGTGGTAATCGGTGTCCAGGCATACGTAACACGTGACTCAACAATCTCAGTCGATGAAGATTCACAACCTCATCAACTGATTTACCATCATTCCCTAATACCATGTGTCTAACCTCACTGTTACTTACCCGGTGATCCCAGTAGATGCGAGCAATATTCATAAGGCATCAGTGGTCAAGTACTAGTAGCTTCCGAGTATCTTTAACTCTGAATGGCCACGTTTCACAGCCGTAAAATTGAACAGAGCAAACTGCTGCGCAGTATACTCGTCCCTTAATTGATAAAAGGATATCTCGTCTTCGCCATAGGTGACGTAAGTTGGCAAAATCTAATCGAGCTTTTTGAATCCGTGCAGAGATTTCGTCAGACATCAACCCATTAGGTCTGATCAGACTTCCAAGATAAGTGAAGTTGTCGACACGTTCGACTACTTCACTCCCTGTCCTTAGTTCAGGTGTTGATGTGGGCCAGTCCTGAAGTAACAATTTACATTTAGATGGGGAGAAACGCAGCGCAAACATCCTGGCATTATTACTCAGTCCTACTAAACGGAACTGAAACTTGAAGAACTACTACAACCATCAACATCACAAAAGTACAAGTACTTATGAACAATTGTCTACGCAAGTTGCTCAATGTCCGTTGACTGGATACCACCAGCAACAGCCTGTAGTGCCGTGATTCGTTAATCGTTTACTTCGATAACCGTTATAATTCTAATCTTAACGGTGCGTAAAATCAGAAGACAAAGGATAGCAGCTACTACAGTTTATTGTCGAATAACTCAGGTTCGAAAGCTAACAACACCTGAGCGAATATGAACGAGCGAGTGAGCGGCAAGCGAGAGAGCGAGTGAACAGGCGAACAAGCGAAGGAAACGAACGAGGAGCAAGCGAGCGAATAGCAAGCAATTACATAGGCAATTTATAGTCAAATTTAATAAGGGCACAGCAAAGCAAAACAAAGGCTGATAATAATATTTGTGTGCGTACATATATGGGGAGGAGTATGAGTCATCGAATGATATTTAAGCAGTCAACATTTCGGCTAGAGTGTCATGTGCTCTAGTGGTATAGCAGTGCAAAGAATATGCAAATTGTTACTATCCTAATGACGATGTCTGTTAAGTAAGTTATAAAAAGGGCTTAACCAAAATTGGCTATAATCGAAATTGATTGTAGGATGGTTGCTATAAGCCCACTATGGGCGAAAACAAACCAGCTTCCAGCTGAAGAGGAAATTAGGAAAACACACCGGAAGTGGATAGGACATACATTGAGGAAATCACCAAACTGTATCGCGAAGCAAGCGCTAACTTGGAATTCTGAAGGGAAACTGAGAAGAGTAAGGCCAACGAATACATTACACCGGGAAATAGAAGCAAATATGAAAGGGATGAATAACAACTAGAAATAACTGGAAAGAATTGTCCTGGACAGGGTTGGATGGAGAATGATTGTGGGCTGCCTATGCTCCTCAACGTGGGGTAACTGGAGTAAGTAGACGTTTAATACCAAATACAGTTGATGCGTTATCGCACTGTGCTAATAAGCTTCACTGTTGGTATGTTAAAACCTCTCATGAGCTTTAGCAAGTGGTTTTAGGAGGTGATATATCCTAATCACTCAGATATTGAATCGCTCTACTAAGGTGAATATCTAAGCATCATTTTTCTGTTATTATCTAACTTAATACTATATAACTTTTAATTCAGAAGCTTGTTGTCTATAGTTTCACTGGCTTGATAAACACTAGGAATATCATTCAGGCCAACAAATTTTGCATTATTTATACGGTTAAGTTATCCTATGTTTTTCAAAATGAAAAACGTACACGCGTATTTCCGAGGGAAAAAATATTGTAACTGTCAGAATATTTTCTTTGATGACTAAAGGTGAGTCCAGATGTGCACTGTATTCCAATCAAAACTTTTTAAATAGCTAACATTATATACCAGTCAGTGAAAGTGTTATCACTATGAAATAAATTCTGGTCACTGTTGTTTGCAAAGTGAGAAAACTGATGTGAAACAAATATTTTGTGAAAGTTTACGAAAACAATGATGAGTGGTTTGAGCAGTGTCTGGTATCAAGGTGAAATGCGTTAGATTTCAAGAATATATTCTCCACTTACATCATAGTTGTTCAATCAAAATTCTATATCATTTCTATATTTACGTTGGATGAATCAATTGAGTTAGTACTATTTAGACTAAGTAGAGAGAAGTATGCCAAACTAATTTTTAAATGTGATTGTTATTCGTCAAAATTTATTATATCCAACCCAATATTTTTCCTTTATTGATATTATAAATATGACGCATTGTGTTTCGTATGAATGTGATTGTTGTCATTGACTGATGTATGCGCTCTAACACCAGTGAAAACCGCAGACTAATCGACAAATGTTATTTCCTAGTTTGAGAAATCTCAACGTCAAATGAGGCAGAGTCGGAAAGCTTTAGATTCTGAAAAAATTGTTATCTTATTGATACATAGTATCCGATATCCAATGGTTAACATTTACAATAGCAGTTGATTTAAAAAGTAACATATTCATCACTTAACATTATCAAGGTAGAGCTGCCACGCTTCTGACTTAATTGATTTCACAAGTCGCAAGTTTTACTCGAACCTCTTAGCAATATCATTTTCTCCGTGAAATTCTAAGGCCATCAATTTAATCACCCGTGATCGTGTGTGTTGATGATAAATTGTAGACTAAGATAAAGTGGACAACCAGTCCTCCCTGGTTCACAACAATTCACAATGGTTTATGCCAGTCAATGACAAAAACAATCAGTTAATTGAACAGTCGTTTAAATACACCGTTTTTTCTTTGAAAAGATAATATGAATTTAAAATAATATATCCCAGGTAAAAATGAATACCATCTATGAACCATGAAAGAATTCTTTCCTATAATTAAACAATTTTATACAAGTAAAAAGACATACATCGTGTAATTCAGCTAATTCTTTTTGATGGCGATATTTACGCTTTAAAAACCCATCTTTTGTGTGTACTATTGGTTGTTGTAATCCAATTCTTGGTCGGAATACAAATCGAGGCAAACTGGCTTCTAAAGTAAGTAGACCTGAAAAAAGTGACAAAAACACTGAATACGTATGAAGACTTTTCAAATTAAATTATAGTTTGGCATTATTTTGTGTGATTTAGTTGTTAATAAACAACGTAAAAGTCATTACAAGAGTGTATTAATCGAGATTATCATTCTTCAAATCGACACAACGAAGAATTGTTGTTTTCATAGACATAGTTCCCTCTATCATCCTGAAGCAAAAGTTCAGAGAACTAGATACAAGTGACTACGTAATGAATACACGCTGATAGTAAGCAAGAATAAAATGAGTGAAGCTCAGTTAGTTAAAATAAGATTTATGATCTCGAAGACATATATTTATCTAATTAATTGAAGAAAGAATTCAGCAAGGTTTTACAGTGTAATGAAGGAATGTTTGTCATCAGGGCAAGGGAAGATAAACAGACACCTCCTTTTGAACACATAAATCAGATGTCTGACGACTAAATGCTGTGGCCTCAGCAAACTTCAGAAGACTGAAGTTTGGCTTTTTATTAATCATCCTGTAATATTTCAAGGTATTGATCTAATTTCCCCTGTTCAAAAGATGTTTCATGATTACAACATTTAAAATAGTCTATTCTCATATCCGGAGGTGTTTCGGAACACTTTAAAAAAAAATCTAAGATAAGTCCTCCTTTCTGTTTGGCCTATGTAGTTGCTTTGGCAGGTATACGTGTATTGGTGATAACATAAAAAAAGTACTTGTCGACTTTTGATTGGTCTTTTGAATATAGTGTTCCATACCGAGCTTTCCTTTGTCCTGATGACAAACATTCCTTCATTACACTATAAAACCTTGCTGAATTCTTTCTTCAATTAATTACATAAATATATCTTTTTATTTCGACTGTCCTCTAGATTATAAACCTTATTTTAACTAACTGAGCTTCACTCATTTTATTTTCACTTATTATGAGCGTTTATTCTGGACATTTGCTGCTATCAAATTTGTAGAATATTCTTATACGTAAGATATATATTTAAATTTTATTTAGTCTTTGAAATTTATTTACACCTTCGATATACTGTACTGATATGGGATCATATCAACTAAACTCTTTTGTATGGGTAATTTAAACACATTTTGTAATCATGATTTTTAGATTTTGCAAATCACAAGCAGCTGATGAGAACTAAACGAAATAAAAGGAATTCATGTTATTCTGCTCAAATCTTTGTTTAGGACTAATGTCTGTATGGCCTTATGAAATTTGAGTTGGTTCATGCCATAAGAAAAATCTTTTTTGTGTCAGTAGCGCTGATTAACTGTCATAATATCAGCTCTATAGGAATATTACTATGGTTAACCAAGATAAAATTGATAGATAAAAGTCGCAGAGCAGATATGCGGATTTACTGGTGTTGGATTCTCTGATTTGAAAGGCTTCATACCAAATCTTTTTTTATTCTGGACAAAATCTACTACGGACAGAAATTCTCTTCCTTCATTTATATCAGAAATTGCCGCCAACAATGTTGTCCAGAAAGCTTAATTAATAAATTACTAAAATTACGGGACACAATGACACTAAATTGAGCCACTTGAGAAATAAAGCTTAGCATACAACCTCACAAAGAAAACCATACATAATCAAAGTTATAATCTGGCTAAAACGTAATATGTAAAGTCTTGGTTAAGAGACTGATTGAACTATAATTTCTTGAACAAAAAACAAACTAACAGACTTTGTTCATCTTTTTTACCATTTATAATTTCAATAGTTTTTGCTTATGTAACTGTTTAAAACAATGTGAGTAGGGTAAACATTTGTAAAAAATAAACTGAATCTGTTTTGTCGCTGCTATTTTATACGGTCATCCAAACCTGATAGTGGTACATAAGCTTCCTATAAAAAAATCCAACCAACTACTTGAATCAGAAGGCCGAAGGTGTGAAGAAAGATTTATTGACTGAAACCGAATTGAGAACATACACGTACATCATTTCTATTTATAAGATGAAGCCATATTCTCAACAGATGTTGTGTCCCACCTCAGGAAACGAAGTCAAATCTCTGTCAATAACGTGACCTTAAATCATAACTTATATCTTATTGGTCCAGAGTATCAGTTTTATAAAATTCGCATCAGCAAAATACAACACAAATAAGTATCTAATCACAAGTTCATACAGCATAAAATAATTGAGTAAATACAAATACATTCGGCGTGAAAATTAACCACGTTCTCATGCATCTTAGTTTATAATTTAATTTGTAATGGTTTGGATTATCCCGTGTTCATACTTTTGAAATTTGATCAGTCCTGGTTGGTGTGTGTATATGCTTCGATATAATCAGTATATAAGTTCGTATAGATGGAATATAGCTGGGAATGAAATCCAGAATGTGAATATCGTCCTATTTGGGACTCGTTAGCTGGATGTATCTGCTAGCCACATTCCACCTATTTAATAGAATCTTACTTAATGGTTGAAAAAGTACGATATCTTCAATTGTACATCTACTTTTTAAATTTAATTACTCCCTCCCCAAATATCTATCTTTAAAAAGAATTTTACATTTCTAAATCCACAATGAAGTCTTTTACAATTCTTTTAGTTATATTTAATTCCTTTTACTATCACGTAATCCTACCATTATTTTGAATGCCACGCTATCAGTCTTATTAGATTCATTCTTTATATGGCATGCAAACTTGGGTAGATGCATATTAATGTCACGTCTTAGAAGCACGACAATATAAAGAAACTACAAATGACGCACATATATAACCAATATTATTGACCTCAAGACTCAAACACTTTGATCTACTTTCCATGTATAATAACTACACGATAATTATCACAAGATTGTGATTCATGAATCAAATAACAACTTTCTTGCTCACGAGTTTAAGTTATCCCTCAAGTATCATGAGTTTTTATTTGGACAGATAAATATTGGTACAAAGGGGCACCGAATACATATACACCACACGAGTCACTTGATTTGTGTGTGGGTCGTGATACTTTTCGGGTGAACAGACCGAAGCAAGTGGTTCCCTTAGGCCGCCACAACCGGAGCCTTAGACCTAAAGGACTGATCCACAAGGCAGTAGAGCAACGTAAGGAGATGAAATCTCATGGTAGCCGGTGACCAATAATTGGTTCATACGTAATTTTTCCCCTCAAGATCCTGGAGTCCACCCCTAGGTGGATCCTCCATACCCACCAACCCGGTTAAAGGACCGGACATTTGTTTTTCGTCCTCTCAATTCCTTAAACAACAGCCCTAGCGCGAGAAGGCAGTGAGTAAGACTTTCCTGACAGTGGCTGTATACGCGTGGCTTTGTGAGAGCGTTTCGAGAGGGAGAGTGGACTATCCCCACCCTCGGTCATACCAGGATATTTGGGGGCATGTGTATACACTACTGAAAAAAACATGATTTACAGTTTAAGCTAGTGTATTTTCTAAATAAATAAATGCACTATTGAATTACCTTCAAAACGCGATGAATATATATTTTTTACAACATAACGTTCAGAACTACGATCTGGAAATACACCAAGTCGCGTTAGTGGAGCAAACACTTGAGACGATGGTTTAGCATAATCGATTATTATATCACGTTTAAATTTAGATTCTTTAGCAGCTAACCGAAGTTTCAATAATTTGCGTATTTCTGCAGTAGATACAAAGAAGGGAAGACACAAAGGCGAATGAGAAATTTCATTAATACATAAACCATAACAGTGATCGTCACAAAACAAATAGTGATATACTACAATTTATTACAAATTGACGTCAGTTGACAACTGTAGAGGATTAATTCTTCTATATCTGACTCCAATAAATAAATAATATCCCGCTAACTGATTATTTAATGCAGGCTAAATCTCCTAGTAGAATTATGGGTTTACTCGACATTATTCAAAAGCCTGAACACCAGTTATAGAGATAGTCTATTGTTGAAGCTCGGTAAAAATCCACAAGCGTACAGATAGCAAGCACACAGTGAAAACGAGTGTGCGTGTCAATGGGTGTTAAAAATCCATATATATTTATGAGTGCTAATAGGTTGTGGATAAATTATTGATTGTCTTTGCTTACAACCAATTAGAGAACAGATCAACGATTGGTGTGCAGACACATGCGCTTAATCAAACTCACACATAAATTTACAAAGTGGATTAAATGTCTAAATTACAGAGAACACACAAATAATACAATAGTTGAATGGGCTTGCTACACAACCATCAAGAAAGAAGAAGCATTGAACAGTTGCCTGATCATGGTTTAGAGCCTCTTATTGGTGATCAACTCTATAATCCTGCACAAAATATTATCATAAATCGAAAAATAACTTCAAAAACATTAGAGTTGTCCACCTAGTAATCAACTTTCGAACAGATTTTCCATAGCTGTGACGTAATTAATTTGGAAGTGTGGTAATAGCTAAAGTATGATATTGGATAGCGGTCACGATAGATAGAGAACCGTTGAATTTATGAGTCAATCTAAGCTAGGACATCGTTGGAAACCTGGAAGCATTGGACGACAGTTTCGTCCCAGCGCGAAACTCCTCAACGGTGCGGACTGATAACCTCGCATGCTGATTCAAACACCGCGTGTACTGCTGAGGAGTCTTGTACTAGGACGAAATGGCCGCTTAGTATTACCAGGTTCCCAATAATGGTCTAGCGTAGGTCGACTCGTGAATCCAACTGTTAAAATACTACAATCTTCATAAATAGAAAACTGACTGAAAATAAAAAAATGCAAAACATTTTTTCCTAGTCATTGGTTGATGCCTAATAGTCGTTGGTTCGACTTCATGAAGTGTCGTTGGTGCGAACCGTTGATGATTGTTGAACCAGATAGAAACATCAGTAGATTTTTCCTTTGTTTTCAGTACTTTTCTAGTTGAAGCCGACACGTAATGAAAGCTAATATCATATTAGTAAAGTATTTAAAAACTTCTAATTAAGAAGCGATTTTAAATTCAATCACTCTGGTGAAGAAATCAAACCATACGTATATCTGGTTTCTCTCTAGACTCGAAAAAGTGTTAGGGTTACGAGTTTATTTCTTCATTAATTTGGCGATCGTAACTGGCAGTGAAACGTAGATCTAGGCGTCGTGCAAGCTGGCACTCATCAGGAAGACAAATTTAGCCGTCATATGGGAATTCATGCTTCATGTAGTACTTGAACAGGCATTAATGACTGTCAAGATCAGATACATTAACATTGAGGTTGAAGCTCGAGTGACCTACAGGACTTAAATATTCACACTGAACATTTGTTGAGTGATAACTAATCCCATATTTTTGATATCACAAACTGAACTAAGTTATACATCCATTGAAAAATAGTAGACATAGGAAATTCGTTTCTTCCCATCATGGGACCTCTCAACAGCCCACATCCACGACCTCATCGAGGATCGAATCCAGGACCATCGGCCTCACGGAAGGCCTTTATCCTTTAGATTAATGAGCTGGATCCAATGGTGAACATGTTTAACCTCAGTCAGTCGGCAACATTGTGCAACCATACATTATCTTCTGTTGGTATCTGTTATATCATAATGAAGATTAAATTACGGGTAACTTCTGAGAAGTATTAATGGACTAATATTATGTATATTTTTATTGTGTAACTATTAAGAAACTAGATTATGCATACGTATATTTTTCTTATCACAAGCTTTGTTTTGACCTATAAACTATTATTATAAGACTTACTATTCTTAAATTATACGCAATTTATTGATTCCAGTCTTCCACGATTACAGCCACATTTTGGCTTGATCTTGTACAAATGTTATTTTCTATTTTATGGTATGATGTGGTCTGGTTGGTTTGTATATAAACCAAGTATTTTTGAAATATATGATTCGTATAGTGGGAGCTGATACGGGTGTTCTGAACTCAACACTCAGAGCTAAGTAGGGAAAAAGGACCAAAAAGGGCAATGGGGTGCTCGTACCTGTCAATACGTCGTTGGTTTGGCATAGTACTAAGATTGTATAATTCGCATTTCGATTGGCAAATAAATCACGTGATAATTAGCCGGACTTGAAAACACAACAGCAACTGCTTACTGATTTTCAATGGATGTCTTTTATTGCTCCATGATATCAATAATATTCAGTAATCTCCACAATCATCTTGTACTGATAATATCATGTTTGTCTAGTCCTCTAGTGTTGATCGAACTCTATAGGTCAAGTTTCAGTCTAGTCACTAGTTGATATCGCGTGTACTATATTTTGATATCGGATGGTTGGGGACAATCGACAAGAAATCCTGGATCTATATTTTATGGTATGCCGTTCAATGTTGAGCCACTTAGACTAGTGGCCATATTACCACTTAATCGGTTGAATTGCAGCAGCAATAAAGGCTAGACAAAAATGGCCTTGGTAACTACTAAATGGTCGATAAATTTATATATTTATAAAGTCTCAATGAGTAGAAAGCTAAATTTGTAACGTTTCGCAACCTAGTTTATTTTTCTTATTCAGAGAAAAAACAAACGAACTAAATTCACTTAAGCAGAGATGGATAGTGGCTAGCAGTGGAATCCAGGACGCGCGTTTCGTCCTATTTGGGACTCGTCAGCTGGATGTACCTGCATCTCAGAGTTGATGTTCACTCTGGGACTCGAACCCAGTACCCTCGCTTCAAACGCCATCGCGTTATCCACTCGGCCACTGAGTCCTGATAGCCACTTGCTTGTGCGATGGGGTGAAGTTTGAATTCACTTAGTATTGTTTGTTTGGATCTTCCCATCGATGTGTTTAGGACTGCAACTGGTCAGTCTCTAATTGGCATATGTGCATACTGTGCGTATTGCCTCGATATACCTTAATTCACGATAGCTGACGAGTCCCAAATAGGACGAAACGCGCGTCCTGGATTCCACTGCTAGCCACTATCCATCTCTGCTTACCATGCTTGTGAATTAAGGTATATCGAGGCAATACGCACAGTATGCACATATGCCAATTAGAGACTGACCAGTTGCAGTCCTAAACACATCGATGGGAAGATCCAAACAAACAATACTAAGTGAATTTAAATTCACTTAAGTTAAAATAATACAAATGGAATAAAGTAAGGTATTTTTAGTATGATCAAAATCAGAATAAGTCTGATAATGTTAATATTATGTCGTTTTAGTTAAGGTATTTCTGTGTGAGACCGTTCGATATCAAAGCGACTATGGTTTTTTTTCTTTAACCCTAATAATACATTTCCAAGGTATGACTATAGATATTGGAAAACAGTGATTGTTTGAATTGTTATCGAAATAAGTGCTCAATATGTGCAGGTGCACACTTTTCCTCACTCATACACATAAAGATTACAGAATTCTGAGGTTGTAACCACGTTCAAACTTGAGTCCAAACCAATGACAACTTAATTAATTGAGTTCATTGCCATTGAAAAGATAATCATCCCATAAATTGTTGATTTTTATATCCACTTTACACCAATCTTAACCGATTGTATCATTTTTAAAGGAACTAATATTATTGGGCGACATATTTGAGTGGAAAAGGGGGGAAAGTTTTGACGATTTGTTCATTAATGAGTGGGGAGATGTGAGTAAAAAATTCAAACCACACTCGTTTTAATGCTATTCTAAACTATCTGTCTAAAAAAAATCACAACGCATACGGAATGCATGTGACTGCCAGTTGCGTAAACAAGCACATGACCTGCCACTGAAAAACAATTCTCTGTATTTCTTAGTTTTTTTTTAATTTGAACTTGTAAGCCGGAGTTATATGGATTAGTATTATTTATTGTGGTTACCGTTACATCTGTTTTTGCGGCCAAAGCTTACAGTAAATACTGTTATTCAACAGACAGAACAATGAAGAATTATGTCAACTCAAGTCTTTTTTGTGCTCTATCCTATACTGACAATAGAAGATCCACCAACTGCGTTCATCATATGATCAAATGGGAGCCTAAGATTCCCACTCTATTAAACCTCTAGTGAGAATGCCAGTAATACATCTGAGTAGTCATAAGTACATTTTATTATTTAGACCTGTAACCCACGTGTTTATTAGTAGGAAAATACAAGAACATAACGAACCACCACTAGTAAGCTTCAATAAGTACACAACGAGGGAACTTTTGATGAGAAGCTGAGATTTATAGTTAATTATCATTGTTAGCTTTATTCAATATTATATTTTCGGCACAATAAAGAATTCTCAGCACGAAGTATTTCAATAAGTTTCCGTTTCTTACATCCTGATCCATCCTGACGACAAATATTGAGTGATCACCATTTAGAAGTAAGCAGTTCAATAAATAATAATAATAATAAATTATGCACATTCTTTCCGCTGTACATTGCCAGAAACCACGATATCAATAGTTGGGCCTTTTGTAACTCGTACAACAAAAAGTTGTACATTTTTTAGAAACACGTGAATAGGTTATGCGATTAGTGGCCATAATGATGTATCAGACTAAACAAAGTTAGATAAGTTGTTGAAATATCTAGATAGCAGGAATAGGTAGCCCAAATGTTCAAGCAGGCCGCCATGCTTTAATTGAATATAATTATTAAATGGTAAACGATGTATTAACAACTCATAAGTTGAAATATGGTTTATGATTAAGTCAGTGTAAAAATATAATAAAACAACCAAAAACTGTCTGGTAAATAATCGTTTGATAATTAAAATGATTCATAGACATATATTTTCCATATAACTATATATATGAATGTACAGCTAAAGTAAATGATTTCGTCGAAAAGAAAATTTTCTTCGCTGAATTCTCTTTTTCTTAATCGTTTGATGTTTGAGTCTGAAAGTGTCTTCGCTAGAAAGTGCTTCTTTCCAGCGAGGTGTATATGAAAAACAGAACAAACTCAAAACAATTGAAAATATGTAACTATATACAACATGATGGATTCTGGTAAGTAAAAATTTTAACGTTTAACCTAAGGAAATTCAGAGTTTCAGCAACAAACACTTGTTCACAGTGATTGGTTTCCATGAGTGACTTTCTAAATTAAGTACTACGTGAATATTTAGCCTTAAAATACATCCAGTCACACAGATTGTGCACCATAGATATTGCCATTGAGTCACTAGTATATAGATGATTATTCCCAAATAGGACGAAGTGTACATCCTGAATTCCACTGCTGGCCACTAACCATCTCTGACTTTAAAAAGTTTGAAGTAAAGTTAACAAGCTAACAGTAGAAATTGAGAAACTGATCAATTTGAAAAGATTCAATCGCGAAAGATTTAGGACCTCATGAGGACAGTTTCACTGTAATGAATAGTGAACATACAGTGGAAGGTTACCTCGAACATCATTTAGAACTGCCTAAGCCAGGGGTGAACAAGGATCATGATAAACCAAATGCGTATCGGAATTAATATATAAAATTCTTGGAGTAAATGACAAAAGATGATAACATTAATCTTGTCAACTTTATTCATTTCTGCACAAGGAAAGCTAAGAAAGCCATAGAGCAGTGTATGATCATGGATGGATCTGGAGGTTGTATTTCAGCTAAGCAAAAACGGTGGAAATATTTGAACGCAATTATATGGTTGTTACATAGGCTCAGGACTTGTATATTTCTAAAAGAACATTACACAATTCGATCACGAAACCGAAATGTAGTAATTTGCATCTAGTTTTAGTGATATGAGGGGACAAAGCTTTATTATCAATGATATGTAACCATCGTACTCTTAATAGGATTGGTTATAAAATGTCACAGGTATCTAACAAATTTCTAAAGGTATTGTTTTCTACACTAGGACTGGAGGTAAGAACATGGTTTCGAATCCTGTATGTCGACGGTTTTCTACTTGATATTAGATCTAGACACCAATAACTTCAAAATATATAGAAATGTACACAAAACCGCCTAATTTAATAAGATACGCATTCTTTTTTCACAAGTAGAAATTTAGTCTCAAATAAATCATTATCATATTACCTCCAATATAACGATATTTTAAAACTCTGTATTTTGTTTCATTTTGAGCACAACATTCACTCCATTTTTGATCTAATCGCCTAGATATAACTTCTTGTTTACGTTGTTCACGTCTACGTAAAAGTTGAACAATTACAGTTAGTCGAACTTCTAGCATTCTGTACAGGAGAAAAATTAACGAAAGTATGAAAACTCAACCAACCGATATATAAATGAGATATCACCAAAGAAAAATTAAGGATAGCTAAGCAAAGAAAATGCCTTTAAAGGGGTCATTTTCCTTAACTGCGCTAAGGTTAAGTAATCATACACCACACCTACAATTCCAAAATTTTTTATATATTAAGTGGGTTTATGACAGCAGAGTTAATGAACGACAGATTATTCGATCATCTGAGAAGAACATCTTATTCAACTAAGGCTCCGAATCCTTTTACCCAGCAATTAAATCATTCGGGAATCACGGTATATTGTCTGCACTTAATGGGGAAGCTCTGGAAGAGATAGAAACTTTCACGTATCTGAGAAGCATCACCGATGAACAAGGAGGATCCGATGTAGACGTAAAGGCAAGGATTGGTTTAGCAAAGGCCGCACTGCTATAATCGAAAAACATATGGAAATCAAGACAACTGTCAACCAATATCAAAGTCAGAATCTTCAATACGAACGTCAACACAGTCCTACTAAACGGAGCTGAAACTTGTCTACGTAAGTTGCTCAATGTCCGTTGACTGGATACCATCAGCAACAGCCCACTATGGGAGAGAACAAACCAGCTTCCAGCTGAAGAGGAAATTAGGAAAACACACCGGAAGTGGAATTCTGAAGGGAAACTGAGAAGAGGAAGGTCAACGAACACATTACACCGGGAAATAGAAGCAAATAAGAAAAGGATGAATAACAAGTAGAAATAACTGGAAAGGATTGTCAAAAGTTGGTTTCAAGTGGAGAATCGTTGGGAAATACAAAATACAGAAGAATTTTCTTTAATAGTGTAGTGGCAAATAACTCCAAAATATATAGTTCTGTAAGACTTCGACAATGATGCGGTCCTCATTAGTTCGACTGGACACATTTAGGTGAATGCGTTTGGTCACGCTTCCACACCAGATCACGAGTGGGTATATTGTGCCGCGCATTGCTTGCGAAAATTAGCCAGCTTAGCTCAAGTGCTTCCCGATATATCGATAGCACATCTAAATATACCTTCGAACCACTTCACTTCTGTCTTTTGATTTGACTGGGTTGGCATACTTCGATTATAAAGGCGTTACGTGTAAAGGGGATGTCAAACTCTGAATATCTGTGGCATCTTTACTAGTTTGGGAGCGTCCAATAATGAAATATCTACAGCCTTAACGGTAACCTGAGCCAAGATTTTTATGTCTCGTACAGAGTACGGAATATGTGATCAGAGGTTTAGCTTCAATCGATTTGAAGAAAGTAAAAACTAATCAAACTCCAGCACCAAGTTGGATATGCTGAGCTGTAACTCACACCTATTTTTCAGGACTTGATGACTACATGGCAAGAGTATAAATACACTGTTACAAATTTCTAATTTCATCGATTCCTTAATTTTACTTACTAGGGACGAGAATTGCTTTTTAAAGTGAATTCTTAGTCCATAAATTACATGACTGAAAACGCTTAGTAATAATAAATTGACTGACTTACGCCTCAACCTCTCTTTCTCTGAAGTACCATTCACGATTTTCTAAAACTTCCAAAATTTTACGTCGTTTGGCAATTTGTACCACATTATTTGTAATATCTTTATACGGCTGTAGAGTTGCTTCAACTTCTTCTCTTTTTCTTGCACGCTCAATTCTTTCAACATCAAATAATCCGACTGGAAGTCCATATCCATAACTCAACGAGGTTAATTTCAATGTTTGAAGGTTTTCTCCTATATTGACGACATACGATGGAGAATATGGGTCAGTTTGCGCCTCCGAATCACGATATATTGTCTGTACACAACGCGATACATAGACAGGTGGTTTCGGCCTTAGATCTATGTTGGTAATATTTTGACTCTCTACTAAAGAGTCCAACGTAATATCCAGACTTTTCGGATCTCCTGAAGGCTAGTATATGAGGAAAATTGCATTGTGATAAATATTACTAAAATCGCATCAAAATAAATAAATAAACTTTAACCATCTAACCTGTCTCCTTGGAAAATGTGCTTTCAATGTTTGGATGTCATAAGAGCACTGTTTTGGGTGTCAGTATACAGCGAGGCTACATTTAAATCTTTCTAAAATGTGACTTGTACCGCTAAACACTTAAAGCATTGCAATATAATACCAAAGCACTTAAATCGATGACAAGATGGTGAATCCCATAGAGGGAATTCAGACACAAGTAAAACTAGAAAGTTTAAGGTCGACTAATGTTATTTGACCAATTATTACACTCGATGTAATACTGACTAGGATCCATTACTGCTTGAATGGCTTAGCCGGGGTGCTTAAGTGAAAAAATTTTCCTGTTTGCCTGAGAACTATTTACATGTTGCATACATGCATACAACACTTTATTAGTAAACTTGTACACTGAAGCAATGAGACGTTAAACATTTAATACACTTACGTAGAACTGTGGCTTTTGGACTGGCAATCTCGATAATGATATAAATCGTTGGTCAAATAATTCAAGCACTGTAGATTCATATTTGCTAAAATACTTTTATCAGTTGTTCAAATCAAGGATAAGAATTTCAGGTGAGTGGTCAGTGAAATAGGTATAAGTATTTTTAGTAGTTGTCTACGCAGGATACTCAATATCTGTTGGCTGGATACCATCAGCAACAGCCCACTATGGGAGAGAACAAACCAGCTTCCAGCTGAAGAGGAAATTAGGAAAACACACCGGAAGTGGATAGGACACACATTGGGGAAATTACCAAATTGCATCGCGAAGCAAGCGCTAACTTGGAATTCTGAAGGGAAACGAAAAAGAGGAAAGCCGAAGAACACAACACTGCGTCGGGAAATAGAAGCAGATGTGAAAAGGACGAATATCAACTGGAAAGGACTGCCCAGGACAGGGTTGGATGGAGATTGCTGGTGGGTGGCCTATGCTCCTCCACGAAGGCTAACAGGCGCAAGTAAGTAAGTGAAGTAAAGTAAAGTAGAGTAAAACAGAGCAAAGTAAGGAAGGTCAGTGAATGAGAACATTTTCTACACCAGATTTTGATTCATTCTGCTGTATAGTCTGAATGATCTTACCAAACAATCGATTGTGTTGATGAACCAGCTGGAACAAATCGTTTAATCACTTTGCATTGTAATTTTAACTGGATTGGAGATGCATATTAGGCAAGGAATTCAAAAACTGTTGCCTTCTATTTTGTTACAGATTCAGATCGCCACCTGGTTGTGGGCAAGACGAAACTAAAGCTAAAAAACACTTGACAACCGGAGAAACGGCAGTACAAAGGTTCAATATAGCCTTCCTTCGGCTAACTAACAAACTCAACGAATTCAAGATAAATCTCAACAACAGATTCAAGCCTTAAGGGATAGACTGAAACAAGAAACTACGGAGGACAACTGGAAAGGGATCAAAGAAGCAGTAAATTTAACGTATCAATGGATGTTATCCAGTGTTGTGCACCCACCAATGATAGCAACGACGACGATAACGATCAGTTTTACGAGAGGCTACAAT
Source organism: Schistosoma rodhaini (assembly GCA_944470415.2). Taxonomy (NCBI): domain Eukaryota; kingdom Metazoa; phylum Platyhelminthes; class Trematoda; order Strigeidida; family Schistosomatidae; genus Schistosoma; species Schistosoma rodhaini. Next base: position 6,075,521 of record OX104040.1, read on the forward strand.
CGATCATAGCGTAGTGCTCAGGAAAGAACCTGACCATCCTGATGGGAGACCTAAATGCCAAAGCCGGAATGAACAACATCGAGTATAGAGACATAATGGAACGACATGGACTAGGAGAAAGAAACGAAGACTGTAAGCGATTTGCGAACCTATGTGCACTCAACAATGATAGAGCCTCCCTTCGACATACTGACAAACTCAACGAATTAAGAAGGGATCTCGGCAACAGGTTTGACGCCTCAAAGAAGAAAAACTACTATGGGGAACAACTGGAAAGAGATCAAAGAAGCGCGAACTTCAACATGTTAGGAGTTCCTGTTGAATAGTCAATTAAGTGGGACTCGTCACTATACATCAACTTCCTTGACTATGAGGTGTTTGACAGCGTGGATAGGAGAACCTTGTGGAACTTTGTTCGACACTATGGTGTAACTCGGAAGATCGTCAACGTCATCCGAAATTCATACGACGGACTGCACTGCAAAGTCGTGCATGGAGGACAGTTGACAGACACATTCTGGGTGAGGACCATAGTCAGATGAGGCTACTTACTCTACCCCTTCATCTTTCTTCTGGTGGTCGACTGGATTATGAAGACCTCCACATCTGAGGGGAAGCACGGAATACAATGGATAGCTCGGAATCAATCGGAAGATTTGGACTTCGCACATGACCTACCCCTTCTATCTCATACACACGAACAAATGCAGATGAAGACAATTAGTGTAGCTGCAGTCTCTGCATCAGTAGGTCTCAACATAAACAAGAAAAAAAGTATGATCCTCAAATGCTGCAACACGGAGAACAACTCAATCACACTTAATGGGGAAGCTCTGGAAGAGATAGAAACTTTCACGTATCTGAGAAGCATCACCGATGAACAAGGAGGATCTGATGTAGACGTAAAGGCAAGGATTGGTTTAGCAAAGGCCGCACTGCTATAATCGAAAAACATATGGAAATCAAGACAACTGTCAACCAATATCAAAGTCAGAATCTTCAATACGAACGTCAACACAGTCCTACTAAACGGAGCTGAAACTTGGAGAACTACTACAACCATCATCATCACAAAAGTACAAGTACTTATGAACAATTGTCTATGTAAGTTGCTCAATGTCCGTTGACTGGATACCATCAGCAACAGCCCACTATGGGAGAGAACAAACCAGCTTCCAGCTGAAGAGGAAATTAGGAAAACACACCGGAAGTGGATAGGACAGACAATGAGGAAATCACCAAACTGTATCGCGAAGCAAGCGCTAACTTGGAATTCTGAAGGGAAACTGAGAAGAGGAAGGTCAACGAACACATTACACCGGGAAATAAAAACATAATGAAAAGGATAAATCACATCTGGAAAGGATTGCCTAGGACAAAGTTCGATGAAGTAAGCTGGTGGGCCACCCAAGTGTATCCGTTAAGCGTAAAAGACGTGCAATTGTAACTAGGTATTTTTTATCCTAAATTTTCGTCACATTAATATTACTATTATTCATGCCTTCTGCTTCCATCGACTTCGTATAACTAAAAGCCAAATAATCAGAAGCATTACTTGATTTTATTCAACTGGTGAGAATTTATTCTTATGACTTATGCACGAGATAAATAGTGGTAGTAGTAATAAATTGAAAGTGCTTACAGTTTTGGAAATTCATACTGTTAACTTCTACAAAAGTTTCTTACTGTTGTAATCTTTTCTTCTACACAAAAGCGCGTGTTGTTAGGCATTTTTATACATCACGAATGATCGTTAAATGCTCAAATAACAATTATCGTTTGTTTGAAACATTTAGAACTAGCAGAAGCTGAATCACTCATGTTTTTAAAGACTTTTACGTACACATGTTTATTTGTTATAAATGGGAGATGAACCGGATTCCTGGCATGAAAACCAACACAATAGCATGCACACAGTACGCTTTTTCGAATAATGAAGAGAAAATGTTTGCACTCGCAAGAGACAGAATAAACAAAGATCTGGAGCCAAGGTAGATATTCTTTGGGAATAAAGTGATATATCTGATCACCACATATTAAAACGTTGATTTATTGTGAATTTATCCTTTGCACGCTTCTCCGTAAGAGGAGAAGAATGTGGGAAAGATTTAGGTTACTGGATACTAATGAGACTAAATCTCAATATCGAGAGGCTTAAAATACTTATGCCTTGACCGTCCGTAAGTCTAGAAGGTTGTACAAATAAAAAATCGTTGAGTAATCTACAGAATGCTTTAAACGCTTGTATCTGTACATAAATCAAAGGGCTAAAGGAAGAGGAAATATTCCAGCACTATGTGGAGACAGTAATGCTTCATCATTAGTAAAGGGTGTGGCGCCTATATATCTGGTGTCCCATTGTACCAATATTTATGTACAAATAAATAAATTAGTAAAGGACGACCATGGTAAAGCTCAAGTATTGTCAAACTGCAATGGCAATTTATATACCGTTTAACACCCTTCCCGTCAGTACACACGAATCCACCACACACACACTGGACAACGTGACCATTAAAAAACTCGTTCTTTTTGGTCTGTTAAATAAGCTTGATATAAGTAAGTCTACGGGACCTGATGAACCGCGTCCTAGGTTACTAAAAAACTAGCTAATTTCTTTGCGAACCCCTTGAGTATATGTTCTAATCTATACATAGTCCCGGGTTAATTACCAAAAGATTGGAAGAAAGCCATAGTAAGTCCTGTCTTCAAAACACGTACGAAACATGAACCTGAGAACTACCAGCCCGTTAGCCTAACAAGCTTGGTTGCTGAAATTTCAGAAAAGATTATTCGGAAGGAGCTGCTTAAGTATCGCGATGAGGATAATCCTTTCAGAAATGCAGCATGGCTTGAGAATAGGTTACTCATGTCCCACTAAATTATTAGTGGCTCGTGAAAGCTAGTGCTCTTTTAAAGACAAAAAGTTACCTATAGACGTAGTCTACATTGACTTCAGAAAAGCTTTTGACAAAGTTCAGCACAACCGACTGCTATATAAGTTAAGAAATGTTGGGGTTGGAGGCAATCTATTAATGTGGATAAAATACTACATAGTTGGGCGCCAACAAAGAGTACAAGTAAACTCGAAGTTGTCTAGCTGGGAAACTATGCTTAGCGGAGTGCCTCCGGGGACAGTTTTGGAGAGTGTTATTCCTCTTGTATGTGAATAATCTTCATCGTCTCCTATCATAGTCGATGTTGCTATATGTTGACGATGTTAAGATATAGAGAGTGACAAAAAGTAAAGGTTATGGGTTAGAGCTGCAAAATGACTTGGAGAAATTATCTAAATAGTCTCAAATTTGGCAGTTGCCGATGAACACTACCAACTGCATTGTGATGCATATTGATCGTCAAGGTACAGATACATACATGATGAATAACATCGAGCTACCTGTTGTCCAGACACACAATGACTTAAGTCATCGTTAGCCGAGATTAGAGACTACTGTACATTGTCTCGCAATAGTCCCAAAGGCTTTAGAACCTTATGGTGAATATGTAGGGTCTATAGCCATGTTAACGATAAGACTTTTTTGGCTTTTAATACAGTATTCGTGCGTCCTAAACTTGAGTGCTGCATACAAGCGACTAGCTTCTGCTTGAAAATGTTCAGAAAACAGCGAATAAACTGATTTCCGGTATAATGAAGCTTCTGTATGATGTTCGACTGGCTAAACCAAACTTTTTTCCATTGTCGTATCGAACTAGAGGTGACTTGATTATGGTTTTCAAATTACTAAGTGATAAATTCGCATCTGATATGCCCTCACTTTTCTTGTCTTCCAAAACAAAGGATTTACGAGGACATTTCTCAAAAGTTCACAAGCCCAGAACAAATTAACTGTCAGCTGACTTTTGACTTTCCTATAGAATCATCAACGAGTGAGATTCATTACCTCAACACGTGGTTGAAGCTCAATCTGTCGACTCTCTCAAAATAAAAGTTGAATCAACTGACAGACCATCATTGACAAAACTGACACAGGCCATATAGCTTACTATCCTTTTCAAACTGAAGCTGCTCTTTTACTTATTTTAAAATGACCTTGAAAAGGCCCACTTACTAATTGGGATCAAACACAGGTTAGAAAGCAGTGAGGAATTATAATTATGATTTACAGTTGATGGTAGGGTTAAGAATTCGAATTACGGTTTGCATCAGGAACTTGAATCAACTATAATACAGAAATAGTATCCATCCAAATGAGTGGATGAAATTCTCGCTAAAATACAAGACCCGCTATCTTAAATCTGATTAGTTTGTCCATGAATTATAGTCTCGCCGTTGTATCCTTTAAAGACTAAAAATATCAGTCAATTATGAGGTTACTCAGCCTTCCCAAAAACCTGTCCTATTTATTTATTCATTGCTAATAACATGACGTTGAATGGTGTTGTTTGGTGTTCTACAGGTATAGTCATCATAACTTTTGATTGGATCATAAGGTAACACTTGTGACTACTCATCTAGCAAGTTGTTGTTTCAATACAGTTTTTGAAAGTACAGCTCACATATCAAACGACATCAGATAAAAAGTGCACCATGTACGTATATTGACAATTATATAAGCAATTGATAAACATGATCGTACTCAACTCACATATGGACAAAGAGATAATGTGTGATGGGTGAAATATTTCGACCGATTCATACCCTCAAACACATGGCCAATCATTGGACCTTTGTCTTTTCTAAGCTGACTTCCTTGAGAGTTAAAGGATTCAAATTCTTACATTTGGATTAACTTTTTGCACACATCTACATGGTGGAAATATCTAGACACAAACATAGAAACGGGGTCACTTGGGTTAAGTCGCCATACATAAGGACGATATATAGGTATTTCGCTGAACAAATTCTGAAAGGAGAACAACTTTTGCATTTTCGATATGCCTGAATGATCTTTAGATGCAATCCTTTCATGGTCAGCTGCACTTGAAAGGCTGTATAATGGATCTACGAAAGGATACCAAATAAATTTGTTGCAGCGGTTACCATAAAGATAATCATGTTTTCTTTCTTTAATCGTCATCCGCTCATTAGGAAGCAACATCTCTTATTTGACTGGAACATCCGCGTTTATAATCATGTTGATATGGTTACAACACAGTTAAACGAACAGTGTATTTCAAATTCACTTGTGTTACTGTTTGTATCAGAAACTTACTAACTTGTAAAACTTGTTCCAAAAAGAGTCAAGTCTACTTTATATTAAGACAACTATCTATTCTAATGAACTTGTGAGAACCAATTGTTTTTTCTGGTGATGGCTTCTTGATTTAACGGTACGATTTCAGATATTCAGTACTATACAGTATAAATAGTCAAGATAACCTGTTGCGCCTAACGTGATGGACGTGATAGTAATTTAAAGGTTAATACTTCTTGTGTATACACAAGTGTCTCCCTATAAAGCAATCTACCTAATAGCTGTGGTAATGTCAGCTGTGAAATTGAAGATACCACAGGTATTGTAGTTTGACAACACTTTACCAGTAACATCTCCCATAATCGAATCGCGCCCACTCAGTGAAATCAAAAGTCAGAAACGAGGAGGTTGGAAGATATATTTGATAGATTATTGAACTATCGAGAAGTGACTGGTCTAAACTGGCTAGTGATCGCAGGAGAAGTTGAACATAGCGTTCTCACTCGTGATCTGGTGCGCGACATTACCACTCAATTTGTTATCGAACGAACATCAAGTTGATTCTGGTGGGAGGGTAGTGTAGTGGTATTGGGCCCAAACCACCCAACACTCAAAGCTGGTAGCGAGAGAACTGAAAAAAACAGATGTTCCGCACTTAACGTGTTGACAAACTCAACGATAAATAAAACGGGAGGAAAGGAATACAATCAGATCTAATAGGGTGGCATGACTCAGCCTTGCAGGCGTAGTAGCACAATATGACTTATTTCTAGTCCTGGAAAAGAGAAAAAACAGAACGTGTGAGTGCATGTCGAAAATATACTCGTACTTGCGTAAGGACACAAGATGAGCGGAAAAAAATGAATAAACAAACTAATACACTTGCGACAGCGTAAAAGCGATTGTAAAAAGAAAATTGTTTTTAAAAAAACATATATATACGCTCATAAGAATAAAAATTGTTTTTTTAAAAAAATAAATATTTGAAAATAAGCATATTGAAAATCATTTTTCTATGATAAATAATGCAAAGAGAATTCCAGATAAAGTTTGTGTCCTACGTGCAATAGTCGTTTAGATATTCTGGAAATCTTACTCGTCTTCAAGAACGCGTTGTTTTAGGTTTATCTATCGACGTTGACGAAGTATCAAGGTGTGTGTCGGCTGTCGTATAGGGCACTACAGGTGAAGAAGCCGTGTCGTTCGAACGTACTAAAGGAAAATCGACGTAGCTAGGGTTTCCTTCTAAGTACGCTGCTTTGAGTTGATCGGTACTGATGATACCGTTCGTACCGTTCTTATCGACTACATAGTACTTAGGTTTGCGTTGAAGAACTTTGAAGGATCCTTCGTATGCTAATTCGAGAGTTCGTCGATGTGAGTCTCGGTGAACGAAGACGTGTGTACAATGTAGTAATTCGGGTTGAACGAAAACATCAGTTGATTGAGGTCGAGTGTGAGCAGGTTCAACTGAATGCATAGCGTTTGTAAGCCTATTCGTGTAAGAGTTTAGATCCATGTTCAATAAAGAAGCTGAAGGATCTACGATTTCTCCTGGGAGTCGGAGTGTCGTTTCATAAACGAGTTGAGATGCCGCGTATCCAATGTCAGCTTTCACTGAATTGCGGATACCTAGCAAGACGAATGGAAGAGCGTCTGTCCACTGTGAAACGTTTGCAGCTGATAATGAAGCTTTTAGTTGTCGATGAAAACGTTCTACCAACCTGATTGCTTGTGAGTGGTAGACGGTCGTTCGGAAGCGAGTGATTCCTAATAGTGAGGTCAGACAGCGGAAAAGTTGAGACTCGTACTGGCGCCCGCAGTCTGTAGTGACGGTTGAAGGGCAGCCGAAATTCCCTACCCATCGTAAGACGAAGGCGCAGACTACTTTCTCAGCAATAATATCCTTAATCGGTACTGCTTCTGGCCACCGAGTGAAACGGTCTACGCATAATAATAATAATTTATTCTCAAATAACAGATTGTTGCATGAGGCATGCCGGTTTACAGGCAAGATCAAATTGTTAAAGAAGTTACAATTTTCACTGTTGAAAATTACTCGGCTGGGTTGATATTTCATAAGATATGCATGTAAATGGATTTCGTAAGAAACATGTCAATATCACACTTGGCGCACTTTATGAAGGTAGCGTTGCAACATACAACTGATGGTCGAGAATAGATACATGCGAAGTTGGGGGCTTTTAGAAGTTTCGAACTTATATTCCTCCGGAATATCGGAAGCTTTAACAACGGTGTAGGACGAAGTCACCCGTGCCATATCTGTTTTCGGTGGAGTATCTGCAGGAGGCTGAAAAAGGAAGGACGAAAAGCAGAGTACACAATATTCATGGAGGAATAGTTAAGGTATAACCATTTAGTCTATTTGTCTGTTACTGAAGTATTTATTAGGTATGAACATACTAATGTGCTAAAGAAAAATAAGTGTGGGCAAGGTATGAGTGGGTAAGGAACTGTATAAATGAAGGTAGTTCAGAAGAAAGTATGGAATTGTGTAATTATAAAATAAAGTTCTGAAAACAGTAATCCGATACAAATGTCTGTCTCCTTTTTTTCGAAGCTGTTTGAACTCTCTTTTTTTGTTTTCAGATTTTATAGGGTATAGAGTGGGCTTCGTTTTTAGCCAATTGTCTAGTTTGCTTGTAATAGGATTACTCGGTAGGAAGTGGAACCAATTTAGCTTTTTTAAACATGATCTAAAGTGGTATTTTTCATGAATAATTTCGCATCAATACCGTTGGTTCGTGACATTCCACTAGACATAAGGAGCCGTAATTAATATGTTCTGCCCTACAGACACGGGTGGATTGAGGTTATCTCCTGTTATATCCCCCGGTGAATTACGAATGGTAACTTTTAGGTCTTATTATGGATCAATGTAATGCGTCTATTTCCTGCTGTACAATTATTACGTAACTGAACTATTCATATTCGTATTTCTCTTATCATCAGCTTTATTTTGACCTTTGACTTATTATCATATGATTCGCATTTCCACGAAGCTGATCGGTTAACGTTTTCATAAGGGATGCGCATTTGGGTATAAACCGTCTATAGAAACTTACAAGTCCGTTAAAAGTTCGAAACTGCTTGATCGTGGTCGATTCTGGGTAATCCAGAATGGCCGCTACTTGTGTGTCCTAAGAAGTCTAAAGAATTTGTTTCGATTTGGCATTTCTGAATGTTGACAGTAATGCCGTGCCTTTGGATTCGTTCGAAAACAATGTCCAGATGCTGGAGATGTGATTCTCTGTCCGGACTTGCAGTGAGGCAATCATCAACATGCGCATGTACGAAGTTGAGACCTTGGAAGACGTCGTCTATAAACCTATGGAAGGTCTATACCAATGATTGGCATAGAAACATCTGGAATCACGAAAATCCAGTGTATGGGTTTGCGTAAACCCACGTTAAGGTAGACGTACCTTTTACCGTAAGTAGCTATCGGCTTTCCGTTTGCCGCCTGTAAACTTAAAACAGACTCGCGAAGTCTGTTGTCGGGATTTGCTGGAAGAACGCTAACTTCTGCGCCAGTGTCGACGAGGTAGCGAACTTTCGTTGTCGCATCCGTGACATATAAGAGGCAGCTGTGATCGCCGGCTACAGTTGCCGTTAACGCGTGCCGGCTGGGAAGTTTCCCGAAATATTATTCATGTCAGTCGCTTTAGACTTCGGGTAATTGCAGGGCTTCCTGCAATTTCTAGAAGATTTACCATACTGGTTGTGATACCAGCACCAGTCGGGGTTGTCTGTCTCTCGTGATCGAGAGGCAGATCGCCTACGTGAGACACTTCTACGCGGGGTTTTTGACCGACTACGGTCATTACGAAGTTTAAGATATCTTGTAAGCGTGTGACATAGTTCAGTTATGTCAGTTGGGGTCGATTGAGGTTTTTCCTTAGAAGATTTAGTGATTTCTAAGATTCGGTCGGCAGATGCAGCCAGCTCATCTACGGCGTTGTTTTGAAATTAGACGAGCACTGCCTGCACCTGATGAAGAAGTTTAGACAAGAAGGGTTGTCTGAATAGGCCATCATCGAAAGTTCGTTGGCCGATAACCTCTCCCATTCTTAGCAACATGTCTGTCGCATAACCATGTTGCAAGTCGATGTTATGCAGGAGTTGGTCTAACCGTTGTCGGTCGGTTAGGTCTCCACGTTTGAGAATCGAACATTTGAGAGTTTCGTAAGGTTCAGGAACATCACTAGTAAACATACTAGGTGTTACGTACCTGTTAAACTCGCGCGGTAACGCCTTAACTACAGCGAGGAATCGTGTGCGCGAGTCCATGATTCCGTGCATGCAAAAATCAGCTTCTGCGTAGCAGAACCAGGACTCGATATTGTCGGGCCAAAATGGCGTTAACTGAATCGAAATAGGGGGAATAGACTTTAACTTAAAAACCTTGGGTGAGTGTTCCTTTATAGTAATATAGATAACGAAAAATGTCTAATTAAAATATATCCGGGAAAAAGAATTTGCGAAAAAACTGTATATCACAATATATAAAATTCAAATAAACAATAACAATGAATAATAGTATTCCAAAATGGAACAGACACAGTACATTGGCTTGGTGTACCAGATCACGTCGGTTCCACCATTGAAGATACGACTAGTATTCTGATTTTACAACCTGCTACCAGTACCACCTTCTATATACGAAGCTTTTCCCCAACCAGTGGAAATCAGAAGTCAGACGAGAAGATGTAGGAAAGATATATTTGGTACGTTATTGATATATCGAGAAGCGTTTGCTCTAATCTGGCCAGTGAACAGTAACACAAGTGAATTTGAAATACACTGTTCGTTTAACTGTGTTGTAACCATATCAACATGATTATAAACGCGGATGTTCCAGTCAAATAAGAGATGTTGCTTCCTAATGAGCGAATGACGATTAAAGAAAGAAAACATGATTATCTTTATGGTAACCGCTGCAACAAATTTATTTGGTATCCTTTCGTAGATCCATTATACAGCCTTTCAAGTGCAGCTGACCATGAAAGGATTGCATCTAAAGATCATTCAGGCATATCGAAAATGCAAAAGTTGTTCTCCTTTCAGAATTTGTTCAGCGAAATACCTATATATCGTCCTTATGTATGGCGACTTAACCCAAGTGACCCCGTTTCTATGTTCGTGTCTAGATATTTCCACCATGTAGATGTGTGCAAAAAGTTAATCCAAATGTAAGAATTTGAATCCTTTAACTCTCAAGGAAGTCAGCTTAGAAAAGACAAAGGTCCAATGATTGGCCATGTGTTTGAGGGTATGAATCGGTCGAAATATTTCACCCATCACACATTATCTCTTTGTCCATATGTGAGTTGAGTACGATCATGTTTATCAATTGCTTATATAATTGTCAATATACGTGACGAGACTATAATTTATGGATAACCTTTTGAGCGATCCTTGAGAAATGATTGCCATTCAGTAAACAGTCAGCATTGGGTAAAAATATATTATACAAAACGAAATAATTATAGTGCATGCACTTCTTTTATGCGGTCCTAAAACTTGTCAAGGTTAGAAAGTGTATCGAAGATTTCAAAGTCGTAATGCATATTGTAAAGGAACTCAGCCACATGTTTCTATAATAGTTGTTCTCTGGAACCACGATATGATCACACAAACCCTCTCAGCCTCGACTACATAGCTTCATTATTGTTTGTGTGTACTCTGGTTATGTACATTTATTATTTTCATAATGGATATGTCCCCACAACACTCATACCACTGAACAGCCCAATGGCGAGACCAAAATATACTGCCGAGTTAATCAGAAGCTTTCGCGGGTTTTCAAGGTCACGGCGCTAATTTTGGTTCATGATGCTTACGTACGATCGCTTTACAGCGGATTTTAAGGAAGACGTGATAATTCAGCGTCTAAAAGAGAAGTGATCATAAGATTTTGGCGCGAAATTCAATCATCCATTTGTATAAAGAGTTTTGGCATTATAGCTGATGTCAGTTCGTGATGAAAACCCTAAATATAATTCCTAGCCTTACTCATGAACTTTAAATCATAATTTGAATCCTTCACACAGGTTTATACACTCATTTGAGACCTTATCATGGTTTCAGAGATCGATTACTATGGAGCCATATGGATGTGTTCCTGTACCATATGCACTATGATCTTGCAACTTCTGAACCTATATCTCATCTTGTATTTTATATTTCACTGTATGCTGACTGTCTTCTGATTGGCCAATATTTCTCAAGGTCATTTAAGATTCGTTCAAATGTCGGCAGTATAGTTTAGTCTCGCCCAGTCGAAGCTTCAGTAATATCTGCGATTATGGGAGCCAATGTTGCTGGTTCTTCTATTATACAGTACGCGGAAATCGTTATAATATGCTTTAATCTCAATCTGGATCCAGCGATAAAGGTTCGGATTCTAGCAAACGTCTTGCTTCTACATGTATTAATGGTTCAAATGGTTGAGGACGGAATAGAAGAAGCTTTCGCTTAACGGGCTTCCGTGTCTAGTAGCAGTGGATCACCAATAATTCCAGGCAAAGACCTAGGTATATGAACGATAATAGAGGGAAAAAAGAATTTGGTAAATCATAATAATATGTTATCCTTAGTCCTTAAGAATAAGTCAAGTTTTCTCTTAAAGGACTCCTGGGAGGTCGCTTGGACTAGCCCAGTCGGCAGCGAATTCCAGCACTTGACAACTCTTACGGAGTAATAGTTGTATCTGCAGTCTGTTCTGCTATGTAGGGTCTCCAATTTCTGGGTGTTACCTCTTAGGTTGTTGTTATGACTAAGCTTAAGAAGATGTTTAAGGGGATGACCAGAAGTATTAAGGATACTATAAGTCATAAGAAGGTCACCTCTAAGACGCCTGCACTCTAACGGGTAAAGGTTAAGTGATTTGAGGCGCTCTTCATAAGGTTTGAATTTGAGTCCCCGAACTGATTTCGTGGCTCGACGTGGTATACGTTCCAGGGTGACCTTATCCTTTTGGAGGGAGGGAGGAAATACTATGTTTCCGTACTCTAAGTGGGGACGAATAAAACTGTTGAAGATTATATGGAAGGTTCTACCGTCAAACTGGCCAAAAATGCGCTTCAATGTTACCAGTGCAAGGTTTGCTTGAGAGGCGTTTTTGTCACAGTTCGCATACGATTTCAGGTCATAGGGTACCAACACTCCTAAATCTTTTTCAACTTGGGAAACTTCTAGAGGTGAGTTACCTAAGTTATAACTATAGTCTGCAACATGTCTCAGATGGACTACCTTGCACTTTGAAGTGTTGAAGGTAAGTCCGTTGTCGTCTGCCCAACTTTGAAGTCGGGTCAGATCCTCCTGAAGGACTAGTATATCATTATGACTAGGTATCTCTCTCCAAAGTTTCACATCATCAGCAAAAAGCAATAAGTTAGATGAAACTTGTTGAGGAAAATCGTTAATATAAATGAAGAAGAGAAGAGGTCCTAGTTTTGAACCCTGGTGGACTCCACTAGGACATTCCATAGCCTGAGAGAGAGTGAAGTTAACCATGACCTTAAAGTGTCGGTTTTCTAGGTATGAAGAGATCCAATCAATCAGAGGGGGTTTTATACCCAATTGTCCAAGCTTCTTGATAAGACATGCGTGGTTGACCCTATCAAAAGCTTTGGAGAAGTCCAGGTAGATGACGTCAACCTTCCCTTGCGATCAAGGATGGTTGTCCATCTATCCACCGCAGTCAGCAGGTTAGTCATACAAGAGTGACCTTTTCTGAAACCATGCTGTTGAGGTGAGAAGAACTTTGAGGATGATAAGTATTCTAGTATACCGTTGTATATTAGGGATTCCATAATTTTGGAAGGTATGGAGAGAAGGTCCACTGGTTGGTAGCTTGAGGGTTCATTGCGTCGACCTCCTATGAAAATTGGTGTGATGTGGGCGAGCTTCCAAATTTCCGGTAGTTTGCCTCTGCTTAGCGAGTGTGCAAACATCACGCTAAGTGGTATCGCCAGGATTGAAGCTGCTTCCCTCAATACGGCGGAATGAACCATATCCGGACCAGGAGAAGTGTCTTCTCTTAGGTGCTGAAGTTTACGGAGCACCAGGTCAGCACTCAGGTCCACTTCGGAAATTCCTGTACAGGTGCAGGTGAAGCTTTCGTCAGTATAGTTGATATGGGTCATCTGAAATGTCTGGGATTATTGTTCAGCCAAGAGGTTAGCGGCACCACTGTCGTTATTGGTCGGGCCATTAGGGCCTGGCAGTTGAGAAACTCCAGTTTTGCCTTGTCAAAGAGAAGATGCGTAACTGAATAAGCTTTTCGGATTGGAGACGAATCTATCGATAAGCTTACTCTGGAACTGAAGCCTGTCTTCTCTTATAGCCTTTGTGCATATGTTCCTTATGCGTTTATATTGCCTGTATGCGTCGTTATTGTCATTTCGTATATATTCGGCCCAACAGTGCCTTTCGCAGCTTAGCAAACGACGAGTGCGGTTCTTGATGATTGGAGGTTGTTTGTAGCTTTCTGGGACCATCTTAGGAACTGAATGCTCAGTAGCACATAAGATCGTGTGCAGTAAAAAATCCCAATGAGCATCCACTTCAAGTTGAGGGTGAACATCCCAATCCACCTGTTGTAGATAGTCATGTAAAGCTAACACATTCAACCGTTTGAAGTTCCAGCGCTTGTTGCTAGTAGGATATCGTAGCTCCGTCTGCTGACAAAGCTGAATGATAAGACGGCGTGATCACTTTTCCTCAGGGGAGCCAGGATTGAGAGGTCGTCAACTAGGAATTCTTCATTTGTGAATACCCAGTCTAAGCGTGACGGCGTCTGACCGTTTCTCCAACGAGTTGCCGACTTCACATTTTCGAATAATCCCAGTTCACCGATGAGGTTGAAGAACAGAGCTTCAGTAGAGTTGGCACCACCAATGTATGTATGTTCCACGAAGTTGATTCTAGTAAGATTGAGGTCCCCTAGAATCAGGATTTGAGAGAATCCGAGACGCGTAGAGCGAGTTAATCCTTCCAGCAGACGATTGTCATACTCAATGTCGGCAGTGTGCTTCCTCTAGATGACCCCGACTTGACACCTCGAGGTGGTAGACAATCTTACTGAGCACCATAAAGACTAATCAAGATTGAGAAACTCTTGGTTGTGAAGTTGGTGCGCATCCAGGCATGACCGTACGTATAGTGCTACCCCACCCCCATTCCTGTTTTTCTGTCGTTGCGAAATAAAGACATCCCAGTTATTGCTAAATCTTGGTCTGTAAACTGAGACGTTATCCAAGTTTCGGATATTCCTATCAGATGGGTATCATTAGCGTTGCTAAGTTCACGTAGCTCGTCCATTTTGTTTGGCAAGCTCGCGGCGTTCGTTTATAGGCAGTTTATGCTTTCAATTTGGAATGCGTGAGATTATTCCTGTTTGTCTATATGAGCCGTGGGTGAGTGGACAGGTAGCCTACCTATACGATGTTTACCGAGTTGGTAGTCCCTGTCCTTTACACGTTTTTTTTATGATCAAGATAGTCCACGAGTGGAATTGTCAGCTCCAGCTTTCGTTTGTGCTTGATCCTGCTGTCGTGGGGCCTACCCGGATGCATATGAATGCCAGTTGGCATTCGATGTCTATTGGCACGAAATGCTTCCACAGTTGCAGCCGCCATGTGGGAGGAGGGGAAGGTTATCTTCAATAGCCGGGGCCTAGAGTCTCCGTCTCTCTTGGCCAGTCTCATTACCTGTTGGGTCAATATGTTCTTGAGTTTTAAGGAATGCTTGATGAATTTCCATTCCGGAATATCAGAGTTTGCTTGAGTTGGGTCCATATTTTCCGGTACACCTTGAACAATGATGTTTCGTCCGTGGAAAAACGCCTCGCGAGATTACTTAGGGATGTTCCGGATGAGATTTCGTTCAGAATACGGTATGTCGGGCAGTATTCTTACGTTCCCATCGGATTTCAGTTAGTGACTGGCTAGCAGGACGTCCTCAACGTCGGAGGCATTCTTAAGTGTAACACGAAGCAGGCTCGGGTGGTTTAGGTGGTTAGAGTCCTTCCCCCAAGTGAGTCGTGTGACGGTCAAAAGCTCTATTCTAGGGAGTTCAAGCTTCTTGATTAATTCTCCTCAGAGCATCCTATCATTTTTGTCCTGCAAACTGAGAGGAAGGTCGGGATTGTCAATAAGGTTCATGATTATGACAGAGTCGTAACGAATCGTAATTGATTTCCCAGATTTTCCACGGCGTCTAGGTTTGGTAACTTGTTGTTTGAATGTCGAGGCGCGTTTTCGATTCCTGGGCTCAGTGATGACCGGACGGACAGTCTTGGGGGCAGACTGTGCGGCCAAAGCATCAATTGATTTCCGCACGATACTTGGGATGTTCAGTTTCGGCGGGGACGCTTGGGCCTTTTTACTCCTGTTAACATGAGTCCAACCACCTACGGGATTTTTGGGAACCACTGTCTCATTCAAGGATTCCTCCCTGGGGGACCCAAGTTTACTGAGGGAGTCGATGACAGTTGATGTTAAGATGGTGCTGAGTTTCAGCACATCATCACTCGTGCTGTTAACAGCACCGTCGATAACCGACCTGTCAATATCCTTTTTCTTGTTTTCCCTATGCGTTCCAGTTTTGTTGCCCGTCATGATACTATCATATACCAAATTCTTAAACAACTTATCTCTCAGACCGGTTAGTAAAGTAATGATGGTACCCAACATAACTACGGTATCAGTATTGCAGGTAACACATACCCATCTACGATCTGACTTGCTGAGTCTGCTATGGGCTGCTGCTGTTAGATCTGTACATGCTTCGTGGAACGAACCTTTGCAGCTGTCACATTGCATGCCAGATGTAACGGCGAAACGGCAACCAGGTCTTTTGCATGAATTTTTCATGGCTAGTGATTTAGACTGTCTTAAAAATACAAGCAGTATATTTAGGACTGTTAAAAAAACAATGTAAACAAAAATTGGCGAAAATGTATAAAAACAGTTAACGGTAAGCTAAAGCTAGTCTTTACGTGAAAACTATAAAAAAAAACGATAGTGAACTGAGGCAAAACCACAGTTAACTATCAAGTTGAGTGAAACAAAAAAAGAAGTAATCTACCGAACGTATAGCTCAGAATAGATTCTATAGATCGGAATGATACTTTTGTTGCGTAAGAACACAGCAAAAGTTTGAGAAATGTAAATCACGTTAGGACTAAACTTTCCGTTCGAAAAGCGCGCGTAAAGTATCATCGAAGGACAAAATCATGGTAGTCTGCAAGTCATTTAATTATCAAAATTACAAACAAAGGAACTTCATATTAGTCTCATTTGTTGTAGTCGCTTGATTGTCAAGTCTACTCTAAAATTCTCCGTGAACCGATCGTGCATGAGCATCAGGTACTGAAATTGGCGCTGTGTCGCTACAAATCACCGGGCCCAGATAATTGTCCTCTGGCTCCTTTTAAAGATGATGGTGACTATCTGGCTAAGGAATTAACTGAGTTGTTTACAAAGGTCTGGGAGCTAGAGCGTTCCAACATCAGGGAATGATTCAATAGTCGTCCCTATCTTTAAAAAAGGTTCACGTCGTTCCTGTGACAACTATCGGGGGGTAAGTCTGCTTCCGATTGCGTCCAAAATATTGGCTTCTGTCATTCTTCGTAGGTTGTTTAAAACTTAAGAAAGGTTGACTCGCGAGGAGCAGGCTGGTTTTCGTTCTGGTCGAGGTTTCATTGATCATATCTTCACCATCCGCCAAACGTTAGAACACCGTCATACTTATCGCAGGCCAACAATCGTAGCGTTCCTTGACATTAGGGCTGCCTTCGATTCGTTGGACAGGACTGTTCTCTGGGATTGTCTATTGAAGAAGGTTGTGCCTGAGAAGTTTATTAACATCTTAAAGGCCCTGTATACAAAGACCTCAGGCAAAGTGAGGGCATACAACCACATTTATCCATTGTTCCATTCAAGCAGTGGTTTTAGACACGACTGCCCAATCTCACCATTCCTCTTCAACTTTTCCATCGACGACACTCTGGGAACAGCTCCGATGGACGTAAGTGATGGCGGTATGAAGTATGCGGATGATATTGTCTTGCTGTGCGATAATGCCCAAACTATGCAATCCACACTTAATCAGTTGACAATCAGTGTCTGCAGGTACGGTATGTACATTGCACCCTCCAAGTGCAAGGTACTCCTACAAGACTGGTAGGATTCTAATCCTGTACTCACCCTGGATGGTGAGCATATATTACAAATTTATTTATTCAGTGATTAGATTTAATTTATATATATTCATCTAATTACAAGCTTTATTTTGACCTATAAATTATTATTATACGAATTACTGTACCTAATATATATTCAGTTTATTGATTATTGTATCCCACGTTCACAGCCACATTTGGCTTGATCTTGTACAAATATTATTTTCTATTTTATGGTGTGATGCGGCCTGTCTATCTGGTATATAAACAGAGTATGCTTGAAATAAATAGTTCGCATAGCTGAAGCTGTAATTGGTGTTCTAGACTCAATTGGAAGGGCTAGGTGGACAAGGGACCAGCAAGGAAGCTAGACTGCTCAAACCAGTTGAACGTCGTTGATTTGGTACATGTTAAGATTAGAATAGTCGTATTTTGATGGGTGTGTAATTCGGACATAAAATCATAACGAATTGGCAAAGGCCTTCTTTCATAAAGTCATAACAGCTTGTTTGTTATAAGGGGCATTGTCTTCATGACTTCCGAAGAATCTCCGCTTTCATAATTCTTCTGAATAAAGATCCTTCAACTCTCAGACAGAGTTTAAATGGTTTAATCTGGTTAATGCTTTTAAAACATGCTTGTTTTCCACAGGATGAAGTAGGTAAGCTCATGCCCAATCCGCTTAATTTAACCGGGTTTGAGACTGGCAGTAACTGCAGGTTTTCAGGGTACTCTGCGATAATTAAAGATTTAGGGAATGATATTCTATGGAAGTAAAGATTTCATCATGGCATAGTATACACTTAAGGACTTATATGGATTACTAATATTCCAAGCTTTGTGTAACATCATATGGATCGAACCTAGGACATTAAAACAGTAATAATCATGATAATTTCCAATCACTGGGTCCTATAGTCTAGATTTCTATGTGATGTCAGGTAATGAGTGGTGGTGACTAAGGTCAAAATGAACGACGTTTTCAAAATCATATTTGAATGCTTGCCATCTGACATAAGATTACCTGTTATTCCAAACATTATTTTATTACTACATACTTGACATGATTTTATATTTGTAACTTTCGATAAGAAACGGTTTGAATCTCAGTCTGTTTTCTACCATTTTTTATTGTAGCATTATGTTGGTTTTACATAAAGTTCAGATTATTAATGAGCTATTTTACTTATTACGAAGAATGAACCTCTAGATCCTACTTTATTGAGTTATATGACTTCTCGACTGCAGGTATTTTCATATGTGACCATGTTTTCCAAAGATCAGCAAAAAACTTTTATTTCTTGACTGATATTTTCACTGGTTAACATGTGTATACGCTAACCAGCCAAGTTATAAATCCGCTATTTCGGCGAAACCACACACTACAGTGTATAGCCCAACAAAAAGGAGGAAACGGATAGACCAAAATCTATTCCACATCAAAACTGAACTAACGATGCATTTTAGTACACTGACTTTTATATCATTTTATTCAACATTATTTCATTGTTCAGATTTGGTCGATTGATAACTCATTAGTCCATAAATTGTCATTAAAGACCAATCTAATAATACCGTGAGAATAAAAATACGATAACTAACAAGAATAACTTTCTTACTGAATTCCTCCTCGACACTGATAATCTCAATCCGCGAAATGGGGGTCGGAAGGTTTGTGTAGCAACTGCTTCCCAGTGACGATAATCGGCTTCAATTACATGATGGTAACGATTTAGCGTTTGAATGAACGAGCACTGGGTCTGAGCTTTTCAATGGATGTACATCTAGCTGATGAGCTTAAAGTAGAACAAAACACGAGTCAAATTATTTCCCTAACCACTGCTGTACATACTTCGAACGCTCTTTTCTTGTGAACATCGATAACTTTTGATATATTTGAAATTTATAAGCAGTATTTCAGTTGCATTTCCACGAATAGAGTGTTGGATGTGATTATCTCATGCGTGTTAGCCACCAGATAGTAACTGATGTGGTACTTATTTCAAATGTATTCTTCTTTGGAAGAATACAATGTGAGGAGTAAACTATTAACAGTTAAGGTAGCTATTTTGATCATCGTAAGACCTATCACATTATAAAAATACAGTCTGATCCTAACCATCTGGAAATTTTTTAAATCTAAAATCGACAAATATTTGTATATAGTTTCCTTGTCATCTTGTTGCACTTGTCATGATAACACTGAAGTTTAGTCAACAGCATGAGTATGTAAAGTACCCTTCCCCTTTATTGGTGGATTAAATTGATGGACTGTTGCTTGTTCTGTGAGCTCTACTCATCATTATTGCTTAAACTTATTATCCCATACGTTATACTATCTTGTGTACAAAAGTGACCGCTTTTGTTCTTCAACAGTATATGCAGATATTTACCTAGTGATTTCATCGGTTAAGATCATTTTCTTAATCAATTCCACATAAGATTTCTCCAAAATATAATGCGCACTTATTTTATTTTGAGGAATAACACCGTTTATGGGCAGATTAGGAGAATCCACAAAAGAAACGAATCCATGTTATCACGCTACGATATTTCTCTCTATTCAAGTTTACAGATGGGAAAAACTGTACGAAAGTTCCATAGGTTAAATACCAATACAATTATCTTGAAACTTATCAAACTCATCATTACGGTGATTAATCTACACCCATGTCAAATCCGATTCCTACTGTAATATTGAAGTAACTGATACTCTTTGTGGGGTTTCATCAAGATTGGAGTGTTCCGACTAACACGAAACCTAGGACTGAGACATTTTGAACATTACTATCATATCAATCTATTTAGACATAATTTGTCTGGCATTTCAGAAATCAGTATGTCATATATCTAAACCCTTCTACAGACACTGTTCATGAACTTGACTGAACATAGTTCGTTTTAATTTCCATAAGCTTTACTACATAATCTATGACCAGTTTGTTTGTGAAGTACCACTTTTCACAAGTGTTTTCATTACAGCATATCCGAAATTAGTATTCCACGTCATTTAGTTATTTTCCCTCAGTTCCAAATTAACCGTAAAACATAGAGTACTTCTACATACTTAATTTTTTTCAATTGGAACGATGATGTTCACAGCAAATCACAGTAGTAATTTTCTCATAGCTTGCATCGGTAATTGGTCTTAGGAAACTAGCAAAACCTCAGATCACAATGAACAAGAGTTTCGTCCTAGGATGGGGTTCTTCAGAAGAAAGGACCAACGACCGTAGCCGGGATTGAATTCAAGACCCTTGAACCACTTAGTTATAAGCGACATAGAACCTAGCACATGTGTTTTTAAAATGCTAAACAAAACACTGAGATTTCAGAGCAGCGGTGGCTCTTTAACTACGACGAGTCCTCGATGTAAACTATGAAGTTCGACAACATTGACGAACCCCATACGGTAATGACTATTTTTTTAGCGCTCTTTAGTATGGAATCGCCTTTCAACAGAATTGTGAAATCATAGACTAACTAGGAGGTAATGAGCTGAGGACCAATTAACTAATAATTAGATGTAGGTCGCATGTTTCATCTTGCTTTTAAAAGAGGCGATCTTCATTGACGACGTGTCTGTGATATACAGTTAAATTGACCTGTATTTCGGATTTATTTTGGTCAAGCAAGACTAATGAAATTTAAAAAGCCCTTTGGTTTTCCTTAATATTTCGGGTACAATCGTGACAACTTTTGCCAAATCCACCTGCAAAAATAAATCAAGTGTATGGAACTGTGCGTACTCGTAAAGAAATGTTTTTGGACTTAACATTACGGATGCCAATGCTAACATCACATTCTCGAAAAACCAGATTGTTTACTTATTACTAAATTAAGTAGTGTTATGAAAGTAGACAAAATAAGTCACAGGGCTTATGTACAATCCTTTTTCTTACAAAATGTAAACTGGAAATACTAGGGAAAATACAACAAGCTAAAACTTTTTACAATATCCCCGACTCAGTCTATCTAATGCCATAAGGTTAAACATTCTTGTTCACATTTACATGTACTGAGATACGTGGAAAATAAATTAGAAGTGAGAATTAGGCTTTCGGTTCCCTTGGTATTTTATTCCACAAAGCATTCCAACATAATTGTAGCGGTAATAAATCATTATTGTATTTGAAATTAAAACGTAAATCGAAATCTGCCGAGTAACCTAAAAAATCCAAATATTTATTTATAGGGAGTAGAGGTAGTAAAAGTTTGGGCAAAACATTTTGTATTAAATGTTTTTGTTGCAAATCTTTTTTTTTCAACTTTGCTGAATTGAACGTTGGCGTTGAGAGTGATTGCATCATTAATTCCGAACTCAGATGGGAAACACGTTTAGCATGATAATGACCCAAAGAAGCAATATAACACGTTAATTTTTTTATGGGTTTATCAACTGTACTAGTCATCGAAGGATCATTACGTAGAAAACGAAGTACATGTTCTTGAGTTAAGTTATGCTGCAGATAGAAAAAATCACAAAATCACAAGTCTATTTGCAAAGTGATAGAAACAGAAAGTGGTATAAAGCTATAACACTATGTGAACAACTATTGTGACAAAACTATGAATCAGCCATTTCTTGTTCAAGGTCATATAGCGAGAGACAAGTCTAGATGAGCTATTGCGAGCAAGTGGATTGTTCACCTGGTAGAAGCTACTGCACACATGCCTCTGCCTAGGTTGATCCAGTTACTTGAGTTGGAAGCATCGTTATTTAGCATCCAAAAGTCTTAGTCTTATCGTTGTCTATAGTCATTTTAGAGTTAGGAAAAATTAAGTGACAAAATTGTACAAAAATACACAACAAATCAATATATTACTCCAGTCAGTCAGCTACAAAATGGGACAAGGCAGATATATGCGTCTGTCCAAGTTGCCATACCTCGTTAGCACAACAAGATGAACACCAAATTCATAGAAGTAGTAACTTCAATGGCAGTAATATATGAAGGAAAGATTGTATGTAAGGATATAGTATAGAAGAAAAGAATTAGTTGGTAAAAAGAAAGATATGAAAGAATTTTAATCTCAAGGATTAAGGGAAGAGAAAGAGTATATACACCGACACCATTGTGATCGATTCTGAGCCATGTCACACAGAGTTTCCAACAATCGGTTACGATAGTCACGCGGGCCACAACCAAGTAATCTGCATCTACCAACATGGCTCAGACAAGAAGATAGTGACTTCCAGCACTGATTCCACGTTTTGGTTTGGCCGCCCCTAACTCTCTTCCAACCATCCCCAAACTAGTCAGCATAGCCCGTCGTGTTAATCGATGTTCAGGCATACATAACACATGGCCCAACCATCTCAGTCGATGAAGATTCACAACCTCATCAACTGATTTACCATCATTTCCTAATACCCTGCGTCTAACCACACTAATACTGACCCGGTGATCCCAGTAGATGCGAGCAATATTTCTAAGGCATCTGTGGTCAAATACTAGTAACTTGACAGTATCTTCTACTCTTAATGGCCACATTTCACAGCCGTAAAGTAGAACAGAGCGAACTGCTGCGCAGTATACTCGTCCCTTAATTGATAAAAGGATATCTCGTCTTCGCCATAGCTAACGTAAGTTGGCAAAAGCCAAACGAGCTTTCTGAATTCGTGCAGAGATTTCGTCAGACATCAACCCATTAGGTCTGATCAGACTTCCAAGATAAATGAAGTTGTCGACACGTTCGACTACTTGACTCCCTATCCTTAATTCAGGTGTTGACGTAGTCCAGTCCTGGAGCAACAATTTACATTTATAGGGGACGGAACGCATCCCAAACATCCTGGTATTGTTGCTCAGTGCTACCAAAAGACTGCATTTTATGAGCGTCTTCACCAAATAGGAATATGTTATCTGCGTATTCTAAATCAATGTATGGACCTCCTAGAAGATCAATTCCTGAAAATCTAATCAACAAGAAAGTTATTTCCAGCAGTAGGTCTATGATGAAATTAAACAGAAATAGAAATAGTGGACAGCGTTATCGGACACAAGTTGAAGTTGTAAAATCAAATGACAGTTTGCCATAAGCTCTCACTCGACTGACAGTGTTTGAGTAAAGAGCCTTCACAAGGTCTATGTACTTCTGAGGTACACCTTTCAATGACAGACAATGCCACAAACACTCTCGGTCTACAGAGTCAAATGCTTGTTTTAAGTCAGAAAAGGATAACACAATGAGTAATATAATTAAATAGAGAGCCTATGCACATAATTGAAATAACTTATTTGTCTTAAGAAAATCGCGTCTCATTTATCGACTTGAAGTTTAACTCAGTAATAACACTTTTAGGAAATATTAGGCTTATCTATAACCTTCAATTATGATTTAGAACTGAAGTACCTTAAATGCTAATAACTTTCTTAAACGTAATCATGAATCGTTAAATAGTTAACAGACTTAGAAGAAATATTGATCTGTTGTGGATAATCAACGGAGAAATTTAGAAAGAAAATGTACATTATAAGATTTGGCAATCTTAATAATATTGATCAGAGGAACAGACAAAGAACATGAAGCACGTATAAAAATCCATCAACATTTCAGAGGTGTTGGAAGTAAAAAGAATAAGTGACTATGCAGTTGGCTTTCTTCAAATAATCTTAAAACAAACGTGGGAAATATACTTTCTTTAAAGATCACTGGGTCACAATATAAAAGACACTTTAGAACATGAACTCTTCACTGGACAAAAAGCTTAACAAGAACAGGATGATCTAGAAGAACCTTGAGGTAGGAAGAATATTGTTATAACTTAAGCCGACGATGGGTTTGTCATAACAGCGATAAATAAGAATGACAACGTAAGGAGCGGCATAAAAGTAAATTTGCAAGAAAGTCACTAACCAGATGAACAGAACCTTAACTACTCATTAGAGTAGGATAAATAACAAGAAAAGACCGATGTATCAGTTTGACCAAAGTTTGCGATAGGTTGATATTACACAAACTAAATACTTTTAAAACCAGTTGTGTTAACTCCAGAAACTTTGAAGTGAAGTCTTTCAAGATAAATTCTAAGGAAACCACATTGTCTGATGAATACATTCTTCAGTAGGTCTTTTATTATGGTTTTCGTATAAGATTATGTATATCGAAACTTACAAAGTCCAACTGACGATGCATTTTAAACATTGTATGCTTGTCCACTTCAAACGAACCCAACATGAAGCAGGAAAATAGTCGAATGGTTCAAGCATTTTGGTTTTATTTATTAAGTCACAAGTTCGAATCCCACCCCACCTACATTGATTTGACCAGCCAGGTAGTATCACTAGTCCATACGTAAACACCATGACTCAAATGTGCGTATATAAACTGATGATTGGCCCTGGTACGGCTGAGAGTGGGGAGAGTCCGCTCTCCCTCTCCAAATACTCCCACATGGCCACGCGACTATATAGCCTCTGCCAGGGAAGTCCTACTCTGCCTTCTCGTGGCGGGGGTGTTGTTCACATAAACGAGAGGACGAAAAGCGAATGTCCAGCACTTTAACCGGGTTGGTGGATGTGGAGGATCCACCTAGGGGAGTTGGAAAACCCTTATTCCAAACCAATGGTGCACATGGGTTCCAGCATCCTGAAGGAACGAATGGCGTATGAACCAACTGTTGGTCACCGGCTACCATGGGAATGCATCTCCTTACGATGCTCCACTGCCTTGTGGACTAGACCTTTAGGTCAAAGGCTCCGGGTGTGGCCCCCTAAGAAAACCACCTGCTTCAGTCTGGGCACCTGGGCAGTATCACAGCCCTCACACAAATCTCATTCGATTTGTGTGGCGCATATTTATCTGGTGCTTCCTTGTACCAATATTTATGTGTTTAAATAAATAATAAATAAATGTCTGTGATAATGAAAATCCAGGAAACAAGTGTTTCAATCAATATAGCTTGGTTTGGCCTTCTAACTACTGTATTAGATTAACAACTACGACGAGAACCAGACAATTAACTGCTGGAGTTTAAATGATGCGTAACAAATTTTAGCATGTATTACCCAGTTTCTTATTCCCCAAAATGTGCTATACACCCACGCCCATAAACAGTTTAGTAATTACATTTAAAATTAAGAATATAAATATTCACCTTGTTGATGAACATACTTGATTTATTACATCCAAAGGAAATAGTAGAACATTTTTATGTTGAGCTAATAAAACTGAACTACGTAACATATTCGCCATTCCCTGAGCTCGTCCAAAGTGATTAAGCAATGGGTTTAATGAAGTCATTTCAAATCCTACTTGTTAGAAGGTAAAATTGATGTACTTAGTCAAAGAAATTATAAAATGTGCATAATCGTAATAATAAATATTGAAAAACAGTCACCTTATGACGATAATTGTATTCCATGAATTATATAAACTGTTACGGAAAAGGTAAGGAGGATATTTGGCTGTAATCAATAGGAAGAAAGCATTTGATCTAGGTTTCTTGCTAGTTGGTAACCGTCATCATGGAGCATCCACAGTCCTGGGGGAATTGACACATCCCTCATAGGATTCGCACTCGTGTTAAAGTGAGAAACATTACTACTGTGCTACTCAACATGAGACTGATATCCTTTAGAAATGTACAGTGACTGATGGCTGAGTATAAAAATAATATTATCCTTACCTAGTCCTTAGTGGTGGTTGAATCCTAATGATCAAGCTGTAATGTAGCCATTGACCAACTGGTAAGTGTAAACAAAGAAACAATACATGCAAGGTTCCATAAGTTTTCAGCAAAGCTACATAGCAAAATTTTTGAAAATTATGTAGTTGATTTTAAACCTAATAATAATATCAGCTACTATGACCAAAAGGTTTGGGCTGTCATTTGGAAAAAATATATGAACGAAAAACGCAGTTTCTACGGTTCTATTCCTAATATTTTCGTCGTAAAATTTTAAGATTATAACATAGAATGACAAAAACCAATTACATTGATATTGCAAATCGAATTTAACACTAATTTTACGAATCCCTCATAAAATGAATTCAATCTGGTAAAAAATGTGCTGCCAACTAATACTGAAGTTTTATATAGTAATTTTTACTTTCAGGAACCTGTTATTCTCACTGAGGGCTATAGTTTTATCTTTTAGTGATATTACATTCCAACGACTGATGATAGCTTTCCTATCTTGAAGCCATGCCTTGAAGGTTAAAATAAGCAACGTTAAATTACTAGGTAGCAGAATCTGATTCAACTACATCTATATCAGTTTAGGCTTGATAGTAGTAGTTGGCTTATAACTAAGCACACGGAACAGTTAATCGTGAAAATCAGGGCAGGTGTAGAAATCTAGAAAGTTCATACATGAATAATTAAAATATTGTATGAAGAGATAACTTTAATACTAGAAAAATCTAGGAATTTTATAGAAGCAGTATGATTCAAACTTGTATATAAAAAATTAATAAGAAATACGTATATAGGGGAGCTTGGGACTGCGTAAATTGAACCTGTTTGCAAGAACACTGTTCTTTAAGCAAGATCCAAAGGTTCAGTCGAATTTAGAACCAGTGGTAAAAACATCATATGTGAATCAATCACTTACCATAAGCCTCAGATATTAGAGAATGAATCGGAACATAGGCATCATCAAAATACGCTTCAGCTGCTTTGCAAGTAGGAAAAAAAACATTATTAAAGTGTCGCTCCTATTTAAGTAATTTATGAAACTCAAAACGCTAGTGGAAATGAATGCAAACCCTTGAATTGACTAGCTGATAGAATCGTTGTTTTGATAATACTAGACCTGAAACTGACTAGTTATAGATAAAGGAAAAGTGATTAGGATGGTACTTCTTTGAGCTCTCGTCCAAGAGGAGTGTGGTGTGGTGACGAATTATTGGAGCTATCAAATAGATATTCGATAATCTCCCTCCAAAACTGAAACCGGTATTTAGCTTGAGCCAGATTTTCTGATCGGTCACATATCTTGAGTGCAAAAAAAACAAGTTGATACAGGAGAGATCAATACTTGAGCTAGTTCTACGTTGAAAGCTCTTAAGGCCAAAGCAAAGTTACGTCTTGAACCAGGTAGCAACAGTGAACACAGATAGTTTTCGTAATCATACTTTCTAAGATCATAACGACAGAATTAACTGACATACTGAACAATACTGAGACAATAAGGTTTTGTTTTTGCATTCATAAAACGAATCCTGGAAGGATGAAGATTCATAAGAATAAACAAGTTGGATTAAGGACATGAAATTGATTGAATAACTAAAATGTACATTTTGCCAGCAAAAATAACCATTCATTCTAAAAACATAACTGACTTGAAAAACGGAAAAGCACAATTTCCAATTTATAGCTGGGTATGAATAAACTATCAAGTAATTACAACACATCAGGACTGTCAGAAATTTGAACAGTTCTTTATATACTTAGTTAGACCATAAAGATGTTGCTTGCGGCTTTTTTCTGTACCTGATTTGGTAAAAAAACCCAGCTTGTGTCATACACCGAATCTAACACTAGTGGATGAGTTCATAGCTTGGAATCCCTTAGAGTGGCTTATATCCATCGAACATTCTATTGTACTATGTGTGTTATTGTACTTCTATTGATCGTTATGACTGCTAGTTGATTTTTCTTCTCTACCAGTAGTGTAACTTGACAAAATACAAATTTACCTTAAGTTTTACAATCGAGAGAATCAGTTAAGGACACAAAGCAGTTAAGGCATATCACTTGAAGGTTTTCATAACAAACCTAGTTTGCTGACACCGGAACCGGGTGAAAACACAGAGATATCAGCCTATGAAATGAAAGTAACTCATATTGATATACATCAGCTGCCAGAAAGTGCTCGCTTTATTTTTTTTTATTGAAGCACATAAATATTGGTAAAAGGGGGCACCAGATATATATGCGACACAAAATGAGAATGAAAAAAAGGGGTAAGATATATATATATATATATATATATATATATATATATATATATATATGGGGGAAACTGACAAGTACAACCAGATCTCTTTCAGTTGAGGAAGTTATGACCACTCTTTATGAAGAAAGTAAAAGAAGGTTACAGCAAGAGCTCCACTGGCTTCTATTATGATACATATCTGATAACGTCTCTAGCCATTGTATTGCACCATCTCTTGGACCCCAGCCAGGGAGTCAAAAAGGACCAACAGAAGCTATCCCTTTGCAGTTTTCTTTCATACCACGACACCATGTCATACACTGACCACCTCTCCACTTTTTCCAACCGGTCCCAGAGTCGGCGAATAATGCACGACGTGGAATCCTCTGGGACGACATTCGTAAAACATGTCCAAACCAACGATGTCGGTGTTTCAAGATAGTGACATCAATTGGATTATCGTCTCTGTGCCCGAACACACGATGCCGAACCTCTGCATTACTAACATGGTGTTGCCACTGGATGTCAGCAATCCTTCGGAGACAACGATGATCGAACACAGAGAGTCGTCAAACATCCTCGACCAGAACGAAAACCAGCCTGCTCCTCGCGAGTCAACCTTTCTTAAGTTTTAAACAACCTACGAAGCATGACAGAAGCCAATATTTTGGACGCAATCGGAAGTAGACTTATCCCCCGATAGTTGTCACAGGAACGACGTGAACCCTTTTTAAAGATAGGGACGACTATCGAATCATTCCATGATGTTGGAACGCTCTAGCTCCCAGACCTTTGTAAACAACTCAGTTAATTCCTTAGCCAGAAAGTCACCATCATCTTTAAAAGGAGCCAGAGGACAATTTTCTGGGCCCGGTGATTTGTAGCGTTTCAAGAGTTGGAGTTTCTTGCGGACTTCCACCTCATTTGGTGGATTAGTTATCACCGGTCATGGAGGGCAGGACAATCTGATCGATGTTCCTGGAGCAGCAGGCCAGTTGAACTGCTCTTTGAAGAATTCCGCTCATCGTCCAAGACGTCGACAGATGTTAGTGATTAGCATTCCGTCATCCACACAGATTGTTTCACTCACACCAGACTTCTTGCTGCCAGTGGCTCGGACGAGTTGGAAGAGCTTCCGGCAGTTACCAGATGCAGTTGCTGCTTCCATCTCGTTAGCACGCTCCGACCACCAGGCTTCTTGGTCCTTAGGCAAGCTTTGCCTAATCTTGTTGCGTAACAGCCTTAGTTTGTGGTCAAACTCACGGTCACCCGGAGTAAACCGACGGGCTTCAATGAGTTGTAAGGAGCCAGAAGAAACCCAGTTCTTATAAGCGGGACGTTTCGCGAAGCCGTAAGCGACTTTACTTGCCATTTTCATGGCGTCATACAGTTGCAACCAATGCTCATCTATACTTTCCAGTGGAATGGCAACTAGCCTTGAACCTAACACGATTTGATGTTTAGTTGCAACAGAATCTGCAACCAATTCACTGACATCAATCCGTTGGTGGCGGTCAATTCTCCAGCCACTGAGAAGTAAGGTAAGATTGGCGCAGACCAGGGCATGATCAGACTCCAGATAGGTACTCCAAAAGGAGCGGCAGTCTTGTACACAACCACGCCAGCGGTAGCTGATCGCGATGTGATCAATCTGAGTCCAGGCTTGGGATGCAGAGGGAGGACGCCAGGTGGCACACCGGCGATGACTATGCCGGAAGTTAGTGCTAGCCAGAAACAAGTTGTAGTTTGTACATAGTTGCAGTAGACGGTCCCTGTTATCTGTCCTGAGACCAACAAGTTTCTACCGGCCACCTAAGCGACTCTCTTCTAAGCCTAGACGCCCGACTTGTGTATTCAAGTCTCCGGCTAGTACTAAAATATCTGCCAAACGCACTTTCTGGAAAAGAACTGTTAATTGGTGGTAAAACTCATCCTTGATTGCATTCGGGCAGCAATCTGTCAGGACATAGGCGGAGAAGACAAAAAGACATCGTTTCTCACGCCGATTTCTTCTCACTTTGATGTAGCTTTCTAATCTAACAGCACATATCCGACTGTAAATGGGGATCCAATCGATTAGTGCTGCCTCAGCTCTAGCGCTTAGTACAACACCAACGCCAGCAAGACGAGACGAAGATGCCAAAGGGTCCCGAATAAACGCACGTGAAACAAGCTTTTCGAAGCGACAGATGGAGAGCGAATTTGTAGTACTTCACTACAGTCTTGAATATGAGTCTTGGATAGTCAAAAAACGTCAATATTAAAACTTCCTAAAGACAAAGCCAGCCCGATCTGCATTAGTAAGCGAACGTTGAAGGAAGCCAGTTTGAATGGTGTACGTGGTTTCAAAAAGACTGGTTCAGTATTCGTATTCGGTGGAAGCATTCACTTCCGACCAGACGGTGACTGGAGATCGTTTGGATAGAACAGAGTTTTCACCATGGGCGAGCTACTGCATAAGTTGAAAAGTAAGGATACACAAATTGGGAATAAAAGGGAGTGAATAAGCGACGTGGTAAATAATAATAATAATGTAAATTGTCTGACTTTTAGTAGGAGCGTGAATAGTATTGTCAGTAGAAATCGTCATTTCATTTATTTCTGTGTGGACTGTGATACTGTCTGGGTGCCCAGACAGAAGCAGGTGGTTTTCTTAGGGGGCCACGCCCGGAGCCTACGACCCAGAGGTCTGACCCACAAGGCAGTGGAGCATCGTTAGGAGATGCAGTCTCATGGTAGCCGGTAACCAACGATTGATTCATACGCCATTTGTTCCCTCAGGATACTGGAACCCATGTGCATCATTGGTTTGGAATAAGGGTTTTCCAACTCCCCTAGGTGGATCCTCCACATCCACCAACCCGGTTAAAGTGCTGGACATTCGCTTTTCGTCCTCTCAATTTCGTGAACAATACCCGTGGCACGAGAAGGCAGTGAGTAGGACTTCCCTGGCAGAGGTTATATACGCGTGGCCAAGTGAGAGCGTTTCGAGAGGGAGAACGGACTCTCCCCACTCTCGGCCGTACCGGGGCATTTGGGGGCTTGCTAGACGAAGCACTAAAGAGAATAAAACAAGGCGGCATGAAACGCTATGCACGACTCGTGATAAAGTACCGGTTCCACCCTGAAAACGTATTTTATCAGATACCTTCTAGTAAATGATATTCTTTTGGAGAGGATGAAAGTCGTAAGACAACTTAATCGTATAGAAGTGACGTGTAGGGGGTGTTCAAATAATAGCTATACCGTAAAGTCCCTGTAACCAATGTTAAAATCCGTATATGATTGGCTTATGATTTGAATGCCCTGGTACGGCCGAGAGTGGGGAGAGTCCGTTCTCCCTCTCAAAATGCTCTCACATGGCCACGCGTATATATCCTCCGCCAGGGAAGTTCTACTTACTGCCTTCTCGTGGCGGGGGTGTTGTTCACATAAACGAGAGGACGAAAAGCGAATGTCCAGCACTTTAACCGGGTTGGTGGATGTGTAGGATCCACCTAGGGGAGTTGGAAAACCCTGATTCCAAACCAATGATGCACATGGGCTACAGCATCCTGAAGGAACAAATGGCGTATGAATCAATCGTTGGTTACCAGCTACCAAGGGACTGCATCTCCTGACGAAGCTCCACTGCCTTGTGGATCAGATCTTAAGGTCAAAGGCTCCGGGTGTGGTCCCCTAAAAAACCACTTACTTCTGTCTGGGCACCCAGACAGTATCACAGTCCACACACAAATAAATGAAATGACGATTTCTACTAAACTAAATGACCATATTTTTGTGTGGCGCATATATATTTGTTGCCCCCTTGTACCAATATTTATGTGTTCAAATAAAATAATGATAAACACGATACATAAGTAGTAATCAACACTTAATAGACTTGTAAATACTTAAGCATGACTTGTAAACACTTCTAGTGTGCTTTGTGTATACATGGATGAGTTGAAAGTAAAATTATAATGCAACTAAGCTTGATCAAGATTTATGAGTAGATCCCCAACCTTTTAATTTTAGGGGGAATTTTATCAGTTATGGGGAAGCTGCAACAAAAGATTTTAGTGAATATGACCAAACCTCCCTTGGTCTGGGGGTTTCCCTCAAAGTTTCAAGTTATTTTAGCTAAATTCCCAATACTTTTGAGAAAATTCTGGGTTTTTCCCAATATCTTGCTGGACTTTAGATTAAAATATGAATTTTCATATGACTATAGGAAAAACCCGGAAATTTCCACAGAATCTACTTAAAATATTGGAAAGAATAGTCAAACAGACCATAATGACTTTTATGGAAACCAATAACCTATTAAACAGCGAACAACATGGTTTTAGGAAGAGTTTATCTTGTACAACAAAGCTCCTTATAGCAAGGGAATTTTGGATAAAGGCGCTAGACAACGGAAAATCAGCGGATGTTGTCTACATAGACTCCAGTAAGGCTTTTGACAAGGTGCCAACAAATAGACTGCTACCGAAGTTAGAAAATCTTGGTACTGCCGGACCTCTTTTAAAATGGCTTAAGGATTTTCTGGTAGGTCGAAGACAGATAGTACGAATAAATCCGAAGTGCTCCACCTGGTCCGAAGGCGAAGTCGTACTGCTGACTGTACAGAGGTGTGAAAGCAGTAAGGTGTTTCCTTCAGACAACCAGCATGACAGCGATGCTGCCTTCCCACAAGGAGGGGTGGGGTTAGAAAAGGTCGACCCTAAAAATGCACACCTCGCCTTATCCCACGGATTTCCGTCTCCGGCGGTAAGGACTTTTGAAGAACGGAGCTAACACGTCAAAAATCCCCCACAAAAAGGCCGTGCGTGACCGGCCTCAAGCAGATGTCCCTTGGGCACTGCGGTCACGCACCCAGGTCGTTAAGACCAACACTAATCCAACTTCTTTTTCAGGTCCCTCAAGAAATACCCTTCCACGGTGTGGGCAGCCGGGAAGTGATACTAGCCCTCATACCCTTAACTGCACACAAGACCAAGTTGTTCGCTTTCAAATCCTTCCTACACCTCCTAATAACTCTGTTATCTCCACGACTAACCCTTCCCACGTCCTTTTATCACCTCGCACCGCTAGGGCAAACGATTCGAGTACACAGAACGTTATTTCTGGTCTCCTGAAACCACGCTCTAAACTACATATAGGAACTTTTAATGTCCGAACATTGTGCCAAATAGGACAACAGGCTTCCTTAGCTAGGACTCTAGAATCTTACACCATCGATGTGTGCTGCGTCTCCGAAACGCGCATACAAGATCCGAGTAGTGTCATTCATTTGACCTCACCTAATCAAAATAAAGTTTCATCTCGATACACGCTTCGTGTATCTGGAAGCCCTGACGCTGCTTCCCGTGGCCTCGCTGGAGTAGGTATAGCATTACGTCCTAGGGCAGAACTAGCTCTTTTAGACTGGATCCCAGTAGACAGTCGTCTATGCGCTGTCCGACTAAACGGATCAGTAAGGACCCGGAAAGATAGGAAAACTCGTCGTTGCCTCTTCGTCGTCTCTGCCTACTCTCCCACTGACTGCAGCTCAGACGATATAAAAGATGAGTTTTACAGAAAACTTTCTGACCTTCTCCGAGAAGCTAGGCGTTATGATGTAGTAGTAGTAGCAGGTGACTTTAATGCTCAAGTAGGTAAACTAAGTGAAAGGGAAAGACACCTGGGTGGATCTTATGGTGTCATGGCGAAAAGAACAGATAATGGCGACCGTCTGTTGCAGCTGTGCTCAGATAACCGCCTATTTCTTGCAAATACTAACTTTAAGCATAAGGAAAAACATCTTTTGACATGGCGACCCCCGAATTCGTCCCAACGTTGGACCCAATTAGATCACATCGCTATCAGCCACCGATGGAGGGGCTCGATTGAAGACTGTCGCTCATTATGGGGCACATGTTTAGATTCAGATCATGCTCTAGTGCGAGCACGTATCTGTCTGCGTCTAACTGGTCGTAGGAAAGACACTGCAGGGAAGCCTCTAAGGGTTCTACTTAATGATAGGCAAGCTAAGAATATATATCAGGAACAACTAGAAAAACAGTTAGGCAGACATGTAAGTTGTGTCCACCCCGAGGCAGCGTGGAATGACATCCGAAAAGCTGTGGAAACAGCAGTGATGTCCGCTAGTAAGGTAAACCATAACGTTAGGGAGAAACAATGGATCTCGGCAGCATCTACCGCACTGATAGATGCTCGTAAACTCATCCCACCTGGCTCTGAGCATAACGAAGAGCGGAGTCAACTTAAGCGCAGGCTTATAAGAAGCCTACGTAATGATCGTGAACAGTGGTGGGTAGGGAAAGCAAGAGAGATGGAAAAGGCAGCGGCAATAGGTAACAGTAGGCAGCTATTCAGACTCGTTAAAGAAACGGGCATTAGGAACCCGAATATCAGTGAAACCATCTCAGATAAAGATGGGCATATTATTCATTCTCAATCCAGGAGATTGGATCGATGGGCAGAACACTTTAGGGATCAGTTCAACTGGCCTTCAGCCACCCTTCAATTACCCACGATCCCCAGTCGTCCTGAATGGCAAATTGACGTAAGTCCTCCAACCCTCTGTGAGGTTGAAAAAGCTATAGGAAATCTGAAGCGAGGGAGAGCAGCAGGCCCTGACAGGTTGACCCCTGAGATTTTTAAGGATGGTGGTCCAGTACTAGCAGTGAGATTGACTGAGGTCTTAGGTAGAATCTGGGAACTGGACGTAATTCCATCTGACTGGTCCCAATCACTGATTGTGCCAGTCTATAAGAAAGGACAAAAGTCCTCCTGTGACAATCACAGAGGGATCAGTTTGACTAATATAGTGTCTAAAATATTAGCTTCAATAATACTAGGTCGCCTAACCAAAGCTCGTGAAGAGCAGACTAGAGAAAACCAGGCTGGTTTTCGACCTGGACGTGGTTGCATAGACCAGATATTCACCCTACGTCAGGTTCTAGAACATAGACACAAATTCAGACGTCCCACAATAGTAGTATTTCTTGACCTTAAGGCGGCATTTGACTCTGTTGATCGTGAGGTTCTATGGCAATGTTTGTCACTGAAAGGAGTACCAAAGAAGTACGTTAACCTCATAAAGGCTCTCTACTCGAACACAACTGGTCGAGTTAGAGCCTATGGCGAACTGTCATCAGAACTGATTACCACAAGTGGCGTTCGTCAGGGCTGTCCACTCTCCCCATTCTTGTTTAACTTTGTCATTGACATACTTTTAGAGACAGCACTTTCATCAGCTAAGCCTCCAGGAGTTGAACTTTTACCAGGAGGCTCACTTGTTGACTTAGAATACGCCGACGACATAGTTTTACTCGGTGAAGACGCTGACAACATGCAGAGTCTTCTGACCACCATAAGCAACTATGCAGGCATGTTCGGGATGCGATTCTCTCCCTCGAAGTGCAAAATGTTACTTCAGGATTGGGTTGCAGCGACACCTGAACTAATGATAGGGAGTGAAGTAGTTGAGCGTGTTGACCGCTTCACTTATCTTGGGAGTCTCATCAGCCCTTGTGGTCTGGTGTTTGACGAAATCTCAGCACGGATACAGAAGGCTCGTCTAGCTTTCGCCAACTTGCATCATTTGTGGCGTAGGCGAGATATCCGTTTAGCGACAAAAGGACGGGTTTACTGTGCAGCAGTCCGTTCCGTCCTACTTTACGGCAGTGAAACATGGCCGGTAAGAGTAGAGGATATTCGTAGGCTACTAGTGTTCGATCATAGGTGTCTTCGAAGCATTGCTCGTATATGCTGGGACCACCGAGTAAGTAATGCAGTTGTTAGGAAACGAGTACTAGGTAGGGATGGCAAATCGATTGATGAAGTAGTGAAACTTCATCAGTTGAGATGGCTGGGACATGTGTTACGTATGCCCGACCACCGACTGCCCCGACGTGCAATGTTTCATGGTGTAGGAGTAGGTTGGAAGAAAGCTAGGGGTGGCCAGACCAAAACGTGGCACAAATCAATGAAGTCATTGACAAGTGGACTGGGCCATGTTGGTAAGTGTAGACTACCTGGTTGGGATTCGCGAGATGATAGCAACCGATGGTTAGAGACCTTGAATGACATGGCTCAAAATCGTTTGCAATGGCGAAGATGCATCCACTCTTTGTGTTATACCAAATTCTAATCTTCTGAATTTCTCATGTCTTTATGTTTTTCTCTTTCCAAATATATTTCACTGTACTATACTCCTTCAATAATTTCTTCAAACCCTAATCTTTTGGATTTCTGATTATACTCTTACTACTTCTTCCACTATGGGATTTGAATCGACAACTGCATCTGTGTGCTAATGTGGTATGGCAACTCGAACTGATGTACGTACGTACGAAGTTCTACGTTGTGACTGACTGACTGACTGACCTGGAGATCAGTACTTAGTGGAGTACCTCAAAGTTTCGTCCTAGGTCTTCTACTTATTATACTGCATGCAAATGATCTCCAAGTATAGTACAGTCCCGAATGTTATTATACGCTGACGATGTAGAAATCTGGCGAGTAATAACTGGAGACAGACACATACGCTCTTTAGGCAGACTTAAATAATGTGATTAACTGGTCTAAAGAGTGGCTGATGCTTATCAACGCAGCGAAGTGTCTACATGCACTATGGGGATACAAAGGTTGATAGGTACAACATAAGGAAAGTGCTAGTACCCGCGGTCCCGCATGGACCTTCTATGGCCTTCTATCCCTACTACACAAATCTGAATGAGAAAAAATTATTTATCTATAGATATCTGAAGATTGGAATTGGCAAAATTGTAAAATGTAAATGAGACATATCACTACTTACAAAAGACGTTTTAAGTACATTCTATATGACAACAGAAATACTATCAGAACACAATGCTAGGTCTACAGATAACAACACAAACTAACATACGTCATGACTAACATTATGATGCCCATTGGATAACCTTGATGGATTGCTATATTGACCTTGAGCGATCTTAACTAGATCTAAGCTGGATTGTCAGGATTTAGTAATACTTATCAGGGTTGAAGGTTTTCACGAATGGATATGATGTACGAAACAAGGATCTTGTGTAGATCTGGTAATAATCATCTTTTTTTTCCAATAAGTGCACAATATCTAACATTTTCGAGAATTCCCCCATTCATTTAGTCACTCAGTGCTCCATAGAATAAAGTGAAAGTTAGAGCCTGAGGAGAAATCCCCAGTTTAATTCATTCTTTAACATGCAGCATTCACACACAAAAATAGGCAGATCGATACTGTGTATCAGTATGCACACATGGTGCCTATTGAGGATTGATGCGCAACACGCATCCTATCTCCTGTTCAGCCATATGAAGTCAATATATCCAGTTACTTTCAGATAAGGTGAAAGATAATGTGGACTTTGGATGCATTTTGCTAATAGTTGTCGTTAGTATCTTGGCTTTTCATCGAAAACTGTCTTCCGTCGCAAAGCATCTAGATTACTAAGAGATGGTGACCACGAAGGAAGTAGTCTACATAATGCTCCCCCTTACCTTGAAATATCGCCATTTGACATTTTCGGAGACTGAATATCGAACCATTGCTTTATGTCCATAGAGGTCCAAGTGAGTGTGGTGTTTATATGAACTAATGATTCCTTTATACTTATGTCTGCCTGATTACATGAATTCTAAATACAATACGTTCGTTGGTGTTCACCTAGTTGTTTGGTCTAAAGTGCGTTATTTCTGGGATTCTTAGTCCGTATATCAAAGTAAATACTTCAGCTCATCGCAGTTAGTTAGTTAGGAGCAAGTCGATGTCCTTATAGGATCAAAACACTACAGATGATATACTCAGTCACTTTGTTATTTTGTGTAGGTATTACATTTCTTATTGTTTCTTTCTAAATGGTGAAATATTTGCGCGTTTTTGGGGACCTAGAGCTCCGTTTTTATGGTTCATGGTTCATACTTCTGTCTACGTTATAGATCGGTACAAGTGCCTTGAGCTTCGTTCTACCCAAGTTGTTGAGTTATCAGGTTTGCCAAGTAAAAACTGAAAGGTTTCAAAGATAGCTTTGTAAATAACGTTCTCTTTTGTGGAATTTAAGGATTTGTTGTAGTTCTTCCTTAATGACATAACGATTTAGTAGAAATACAGTACTCTTGCATGATGCCTCATCCACTTCATTATAATTCTGTAGCTGTAAATAAATATCCAAAATCAATAGCTCATTGAGTGTTCGACATTGGATGCTGACCACGTTGTTTAAGTGGACTTGTTTAACTGAAGGCTTTCGGTCATGCATCCGTACCACATCACGTTGCAACACGACGTGGGACACAGCTCCTACGTTCATTAGCCAGCTTATAGTAAAGGTTCCTCGATATATTGGTAACGAATCAAATATCTCTTTCCTGCCTCTTCTCGTCTGACTTCTGATTTCCATTGGTCGGGGAAAAGCTTCGTATATAGAAGGTGCTACTGGTAGCAGGTTGTAAAATCAGAATACTAGTCGTATCTTCAATTGGCTAGAAACCATTTCATTTTTAATATGTATTTATTATTTGCCAAAAAATTAGTATGCAAAACTCTGGTTATATCTTTTTCGGAGGTTTCGGTTCTTTTATTCTGTTGAAACGATCTTACAGATTAATGTAGAAAAAATTTAGGGCCAAGACAATATGTGCACTCAGTAGATAATCTAAGTCGACACTCATGAACAAGATATGTGACAGTGTCCACTTGCCACTGGACGTTACCAAGTACCTGGAAACTTACTAGCATGACAAGAAACGAGTGTAAAGAAATCAGTGAGTTTATACTAGCTCATCGAGAGGAAATCGTGTATTCGTATGAACTGGTTCGGCCACTCAGGCATGGTCACTATATGCAGCCCACTCCTTTGCGTCTTGAACATATTATTCTATCCCAACCCAAATGTGCTCTTCAGGAGTACTCAACAGCAAATTACTGACTATTATGTTGAGACCCGTCAATATAGACAGTGATGTGACTCCCACGTAAGACCTCATAGGCAAATCTACAGTCTTGAGATTAGGTTCATTTTTCTCGTGGCAAAGATGAATGCGCTTAATGCCAATATTAACGTTATGTTTACGACTCCCTCCTCTTCATTTTTGACTCCGAAAATGAATTAGACATAAGCTGATAAAGTATTTATTCATTTATACATTAAAGTTTCTTAGGAGAGTTTTTTTTATGATGGTGAGCGTTTCATCTTGATATCTTAGACAACTACGTGGTCTGATGGTACTGACAAAAATATTTGATTTTGTAAGAAATACTGACAAACTGATCACAGTCGAACACGTATGTCAAAGCTACCTCGCTCGTCTGATTTACAGTTGAAATCAACAAATTCCTATTCGATTGTGAGGTTTTTTTATTTCGACATTGTCTCGATTGTAATAATAAATCTATTAGATATATTCTGATATCAACTATCTAAACCCCCTAATTATATGTGAACCAGCAAGTGATTAATAGATCACTAGTCAATTATAAGTGTCCATGCCAAGTTCAGAAAATTAAATTTTGTTTCTTTTAACGTCTTACGTCATGCCTTATCCATGGTTTTAATTTATGAGTTGAATAAAATGCAAAAAACACTTATTAATCCAAGAATCAGTCCTTCATAAGAACCTAGTCATTCGAAGCTGAATTACTGATTGCGTTTGCTAGCCAGCACTATTCATTATGCGTGATGCCGTTTTGGTGTGTACAACTGATGTTCGCAGATATAAATAGCATGTGTCATCAATCGTAGGTGAAGTGCCTGGACGCAGAAGGTTAAGAAATGTTGAGTTCGCTGCGTGGTTAAAGCAGAATACGATATACAACTACGACATTCGAACACGTAGAACTCCACAGTCGTAAATCAGAAGACAGAAGGAAACTGTAAAAGCGCTAGTCGGGTAAGAATCAAAATGTGCAGAAAATCATGGGTATTTATAGGTATTGGCGTTTGTTATACCAACATTACAATTCAACCAATCCGTAAACAGACATCTTATACTACTGTCCAATAGTACCATGCTCGTTAATATTTCAGAAAGCTCCACCATGTTCTGATTGGATGGAAACCTTTAGGCTGCTTGACGGCCTCTGGAGGCTCTGTCGTAGTTCAGGCAAACCGTTTTAACAAGGTCGAAGAAAAGAGCAGAAAAACAGAGATTGATTAGTGTGGAAATGAAGGGCAATAAAGTTTGAGACGACTGAATGACATTTTGCAAATCAACTATTGACTGTATGGTCCTCAGATTTTACTAAGATTTTCTGTAATTTTGTGTTCAAATACACTCGATTGTTCCCACCTTTGTTTTCGTTCAATACACCATCATTCAGGAGACCTTCAATTGATAAGAAGAATAAAATTATTTCCAGCACTTAGTTTTAAACATCTCGTTCTAATCAGGCAGCTTTGACGCTTATGATCACACTAGGAACATATACCTAACATGTTTATCTGCCGATTTCATAGCTTACACCAGGCCTACCTTAACTGTTAGCTTACAACAATTATAATCCTGCCGATCAGTCCTACTGCATAAATCTATTCCATATCAAGATAGTATATATGCATGAGTTGCGTTCGTAAAATTTTTCGTGTTTGCTGATGTGGTCCTCATAACACTTTTGTTGTGATGCGAACACGTCCGTGAACCACCAACATAAGCTAACGATCATGCCCGTAAAGAGAGCACATACCTGCATATAAAATCCAAACTACGTTTGGGCTAAGAATAACTATCGAGAAATAAAGAGACTCGTGCGCCCTAATCGTAGTCAGAACAAGGTGATTGGGAAAACAACGGTTCTAAACAAATATTACCACTCAGTTATTCAACCAATAATTGTTACCACAATAATCGATCGAACGCACCAAAAAATAAGTGTTATTCTATCCTTTCTGGATAGATCAAGGAACGATCCCAGTCGAATCAAGCAACATAATCAAAGAAGGAACAGTCAATATGGCTGCCTCCGAGATTAAATATCAACTAAAACAATATAGATACAGTTCAGAAAGAGACATAGAAACTCATTGAAGGCGAAAGAGAAAATGCTGAAACTAATATGAAATGAAACATTACAATCTCAAATGGCGTAAAAAAGGTTAACACCGAAGTACAACTAAGGAAACTATTAAGAACAAATTGCAAATGTATGCATGGAGGGATTTTCACACAAGAAACCTTCAAAATGGATCTTACACTACCATCACCACATCATGAAACGACATGGACTGGGAGCGAGAAAGAAAAAGATGAGAGATTTGCAAATCCACGTGCATTCAACAAATTTTTTATAGGCGGCACAATATTTCCACACAAATGTATACGTAAAGCTACATGGGTCTCGCCGGACCACACCACAGAGTACCAGATAGATCATATTTGTATCAAGGAAAAATTCCGAAGGACAATGTAAGATGTGAGAACCAGGAGAGGAGTTGACATAACTTCAGATCAACACCTGGTTGTGGCCAAGATGAAACTGAAGCTAAAGAAACATTGTGC
The DNA here is from genome assembly GCA_944470415.2 of Schistosoma rodhaini. Classification (NCBI taxonomy): domain Eukaryota; kingdom Metazoa; phylum Platyhelminthes; class Trematoda; order Strigeidida; family Schistosomatidae; genus Schistosoma; species Schistosoma rodhaini. The sequence continues at coordinate 6,117,280 of OX104040.1, forward strand.
AACTGGATCAACAGGTTGGATTCCTTAAAGATCGGTTGTACACAGACCAAACTGAGACACTACGGATCATCGTGGAACAATGAGTTGAGTGGAATTCGTCACTATACATCGAGTCAAGTGAAAGGTCGTGCATAGAGGACAGCTGACAGATGCATTCCAAGTAAGGACCGGAGTCAGACAATGCTGTCTACTCTCTCCGTTTCTCTTTCTTCTGGCGATTGACTGGATTGTGTAAACCTTGACAGCTGACGGGAAGCACGGACAGTTTGGAATCAATTATACGATTTGGACTTCAATCATGATCTACCCCTCCTATCTCATACACACGAACAAATGCGGATGAAGGCAGTTAGTGTAGCTGCAGTCTCTGCATCAATAGGCCTCAACATACACAGACGTGAAGACGAGGATTGGCAAAGCAAGGGCAGCATTTCCACAACTGAAGAGCATATGGAACTTAAAACAACTGTCATCTAATTTCAAAGTGAGAATCTTCAATACGAACGTCAAGACAGTCTTACTGTACGGAGCTGAAACATGGGGAACCACTACGACCATCGTTAAAAAGCTACAAATATTTACAAACAGTTGTCTACGCAAGGTACTAAACATCCACTAGTCGGATACCACCAGTAATAGCCTTCTGTGGGAGTAGAGAAACCAGCTTCCATTTGACGAGGAAATTAGGAAAAAATTTGGAAGTGAATAGAACGTGCATTACGAAAATGACCAGACTGCATCACGAGGCAAGCCTTAACTTGGAATCCTGAAGGGAAGCAGAAAAGAGGAAGGCGAAAGGACACATTACGCCGGGAAAGAGAAGCAGGTGTGAAAACGATGAATAACAACTGGGGAGAATTGACAGGACAGGGTTGAATGGAGAGTGCTGTTGAGCTGCGTATTCTCCTCCATTAGGGGTAACAGGAGTAATTATGAAGTTAGTAAGACGATATTTTGCAGGGATATGATACGGCAGAAATTTAGTCATACTTTTAATTATGCTAAATCAAACTCCGTGATATAGACGGAACAAACAACGGTTGGTTTCTTTTTGCACGTTCAAAGACATTGTTACCAATCACTTAATTATTTTCTTCATGCTCCATAACTCTCATGCCGTTCAATTGGTACCTCAACTTGAATAACCACTAGCCCATTAACAGACGTTCCGTCGTGCGTAAGAAAGTTTTTGAACATTTTTATGGACTTGTGTGAAAATCTCCTCAAGTAACTGCGTTCTTAATGGAACTTGTGGCTATACTTTCTTGATTCCTTCATACGTTCAACCTGTAGACCTTCTGATTCTAGATGAGATGGTTACCATTTTTGATTGTATTGCTTGAACTGATTGAAATTGTGCAGTTTTTGATTGTGAACCAGAGCACACTTTCAGGACTTGCAACGTCTAGTTTTGTGACGAGCAACTATGTTCACAATCCATAATAATTTTGCTGTTGATATTTCTGCAATGTTAAATATCACCTTTTGGACAAACGGCACATGACCTACTCCGGCATTAATATAAAATAAATTACATCTCCTGAACACTTTAAATTTTGACTGGGCTAGAGTTTGAGCGTCTTGACTAATCTCCGCAGTTACTACTAGCTACAAATTGCTCTAGTTTGTACTTGGCATCAAAAGTCTGATTTTTAATCCAGTTCGTAGTGTACAACACTTTTTATCAAAACTAAGTTCATTTGACAACCACGCCGCATTCATTCTCATATAGATTTGGAAGCATATATAAGCAATAAGTTTCATCACTAAAAATACAGAAATGTTCTATTCTTAACTGCTGGCCACAATTCCAGTTATGTAAATCGTTTTCAACAACGGCATCATACATACATGACGGAAATATCAACTCTTTTTTGACTAGGGCAAGAATAATCAACGCGATAAAATAACATGAATAACTAAGAACACAGAATAAAATGATTCTGCTTCTGCGTTCATAGTTGTTCATCCTGAAATATTATATTTAACTCAAAAATACACTAATTAACATGTGAAGATGAGGTGTTGACGCAGCTGAACGTCCAGTTGGGTCGTAACTGGATGTTAATCGAAACTTGCATTGAACTGGCTATGTTTTCTAGGCCTAGATGCAAATCATTATCACTGCGTATACAAAGCAATCCTAAATTTTGATATCCTATTCTCACTTTTTCTTAGGAAAACTGTTAAAGGCGTGAAGAGCCTGCCTGTACCGCAAGTGGATCTCATGGGACAAAGTAAATGATATAACTATAAGACCAGTCAAGCAGTCGTCTATATCGCACCTTTGTTTTATAGAAGGCAGTGCTATAAAATTAACGCATCAACAGATGTGCATAGTCGATATTGTAATGATAGAAGTCCACATGCCTCAGACGATTTTGGGAACCTACACGTTGACGTGACTCAAAATGACTTTCAAATGGGTAAAAAAATCCACTGAAAAATATATCCCTGGTCAATCATTTACTCTTCTGAAAGACCAGTGCAAACGTCCTCTAAAGCAGTTTTCTCGGCATCAGCAAGCAGATGCCTTAATATGTATTCTCTCTTTAGAAGCGTTGAAATGACTAAGGACGGCCAAAGTGGACACGACTGGCCATACTGAAATGAAAAAAACTTTTTCGAAGAATGAAAAATTCATTCTCTCCACAGCTTCATGTCGTTGAACTCTGATCACTGTTTCACAGCTCCAAGATGAGAGACGAAGAAAATTGTGAAGAATAAATATGGCTCTTGAAGGAACTGGCTCCGTCGGCGCTTCGGCACAAATATCTAACGCCAGTATGGAAATCCACCATATGCCAGTCTACCGAAAGGTTGTTAAATAATGCAGTATGAAAGTGGGTTATGAAGAATGATCCAGAGTCGATTGAAGACTTCCTGCGGACACGATACATATGAGTAGTGAGTTATTCACTGATGGTATTTTCGTTCGTGGGGAACCAGTCGCAGGACTGAGTGATACTGGGGTAGCCTGAACTCTCTTTTCCACACGCGCAATGAAGTAGGCACTCATCAAAGGATACAAACATCAAGTCTCGATAAGCATACAGCGCTGTTGTGGAAATAGTGAGCGTAATTGAAATTATATGAAACGGAAAGGCGAATGAAGCAATCCTTACGCGCTGTGGAGAGGAGTCTGGCTCGGGTTTGGTAATCGGACAAGACTAATTGACAAGGTGTAAGGCTCAGACAGATGTTACCACGGACACAGTGTTGCTACTCGGTATGCAGTTTGAATTTCAGGAACAAAAGATGGACATTTCCCTTGATCCGATGATCAATATAATTACCAATGAGCCAATGAAACAATTATTGCCAGAGGATACAAAAAACTGCCATACACAAACTCGTAATTTACTAAGGGTGAATTCTGAAGCTACCGATTGGTAATAAGCCAACCATTCAAGGTTGTCCTCCCATGTTTTTTGCTACTTAGACTCGTGTTTTCTACCTTACGTTAGTTTCGCGACTTTTCCAAGACACCCTATCACAAACATTTTCAGGCGCCTAAACACGGAACTGAAACTCGGCATTCAGTAACAACAAAAAAAGAGCACTAAATAAACTAAGGATATTGTGATAGAGCTATATGAAGATTCAAACATTTCGCGTTTCTTTTGATTCTTCTGAATCGATAGACATTAATCCCATTTTCGTCTTCGACCTCCAGATAATTAAGGCCTGTTCCCCTGTTAATATAATATGTTCCCAGATAACAATATGTTACGTGAGGCATGCCGTTTTACATTCAAGATTAAGTTGTTGCAAATACTACAGGCTTCACTTTATTAATTTAGTCAATTATGTTGATATGTTATAAGACACGTGAATAATATAGACAGGAGATAGATCTTCATACATACGAATGATAATGTTAGTACGGCCCTAATGTCTAATATGAGAGTTGGCGAGCTTCGTGGGATTGAGTTGTGACAAGTAGCGAAAATGAATGGCATTAAAGTTCAGACTAATCATACAGAGACATCAACTTGAACGTATTAAACCATGCTTCCCAACAGCAATTCCAAATAAATTTCAGAGGTAATGCGATGTCATGGGAAAAAGCCATAATTTCCACAAATGCCTTCAACGGCATACCATGAGAGTGCTGAAAAAGAGAAGGAATTAGCGAGAGGTAGGACGGACAGTGTTCATGTTTAGTGAAATTTAGTCATTTGTGATGGAAAAATTGCGGTATGACTACTTGGAATCCATCTCTTTTATTAGTTCAATTTATAGGCAGTGGTATATCATCAGGTTAAAGAAAATAAGCCACAGTACGGCGTTGAATGAATAAAGTAATGCACGAATGGAAAGGAACCAAAGTAGCTGAAAGTTAAGAATTATGTGTGTTTTAAAATTTTGGTATTGAAAATGGTGTTTGAATATCATTTGATTTCTTTGAACATGTACCGTTTCTAAATGTTGTCGAATGCAGTTGTCGTGTGGTTTGTTATGGAAATAAGGGTGAACAAAGGAGAGATCTGTGTTAGACAAAAGGTGGATTTAAAATGCAGATGAATGTCGACGTTTTGGCGTGTGTTTAGGCGAAAGGTAGACAATACCGAGACATTTGAAACGGAGTGACAAGAAATGCAAAATCTGGATTGTTTCTCCACTGACAGATGAGAAAGCGTTTCCCCACTATTTATCCACTTTTTTTTCATGCAGTTTCCTTTTTGATCACCTTCATTTCCCTTTTATTGATTTCTTAGGCAACCGACCTTTTCTTCCTTCTTTTTGTTAAAAACATTATAGCTCGTTTTTATCATTATAAATTTTGTAGTCGTAAGTGGGCTCATATTTGACATAATTGTCCAGTTTTGCTTGCACTAGGATTCCTCAGTAAGAAGTAAAAGCACAAAAATTTGCATAATTATCGCTTGTTTGTGACATTACACCTTATGATAAGGACCCATAATTAAACAAAATGTTCTGCCCTGCAGACACTTGCTGGTCAGTGACGCCATCCTCCCTACTTTTGTGTTGCTAGGCTCTCTTACGTTTACGATATATATGAACATCGTTCTGATTTAAGCTCTACGCTGCACACCTTGTTGAAATACACTGTCACTACTAGTTCCATGTTACAGGAAAATCAAACAGCTAAGGCTTTTGTATTATGGTTTAACCACTTATTTACTATATCACACTGCTATGAAGTTAACTAATAGTATAGGTTATTAAATACTGGTCAGATCATATGTGGTTTAGAGGTGATAAGGACGGGTAGGCGACCAAATAATATGAAGAAAGAGTCAGGGGTTGAAAAACTTATGAGTAAGATAATAAGTAGGAAAAAACGTTTGAGTGCAAGTGATGATAGAATTTCATACTGGTAGAATATGGACTATAAGGAAGTCACAATAAGTTACAATATTCTGAGCTTTTCAAGGTAGAACAGTTTTTGATTTTCCGTTTAAGCAGCCTCTAACCGCAAGAAGTTTTATTGGGTCGCGTTCTAAGTTATTTCTAAAGTCCAACGTTTGCAACACCATCATTAGTTGTGGGGATTTAAAGGAAACTCAAGAAACATAATTATCTAATGGTTGCAAAAAAGGAGTATGAAGTATATTACAAAAGAATATGAATAAAGTACTGTTTGGAATGAGACATTTCAAACTACAGAGGCTATTCGGGGACGAATAATTGCGGTTTGTGACGTAGCCATTAGGTGTCAGTCGGTTAAATGTTGGATGGACCACCATCAAATGAAGCTTAGTTTAGACTCCATCGATCATGTGGGGAAAATCCGGACCCGTCCATAAATTAGCTTAGGGGATATTTAAATTGAGAAAGTGTTTGATATGATCAGATGTCCACTAGTAAACTATTTTAGCATGTGAAGAAAGTTGACTTCAATTTACTTGATGCTCTCGATATCTTTAGTACGAAATCTTGGTTCCGAATGTTGTAGTTACTTTTTTTGGCAGATTTTAAAGTATCTTAATTTACAGTAGATCCATTTCATGAAATTTTGAATGGTAAGATTGACTTTAATTTGTATTAGCTACAAGGGATCCAGTTTCAATGCTTCATATCTATCTTTATATGATAGGCCTGGCATGAGAAGCTATGTAAAATGGCGAGGTGATTCCAAGAGTTTCTATCGGTCAATGGAATGTATGCAGTTAAATAGAATAGAGCAGTATTTAAGTATGGAGCGATCGCATACCTTACAGGGTTATCTTGGATTCCTTAAGGCGGAAATTACGGTTCACAAACTAAATAAATCACAATTATATGAACGAAGAATATTCTTTTCAGTAATTCCTCATCAGGTTCTACGATTATAAATTAATAATCCACATTAAATTGGCCAAGTTTAAGGCAAGGTGCATCATTTAATAAACTGCAACATGTGAATGAAGGAGTGTTTGTGATATAAAATCAAATCGTTAATGTTGGGGTGACTAATATGTAGTGTTAGCTTGAATCAGTTTATAAGTGAAATAAAATCGTAAGATTAATGATCAGAATATATAGTTGACATGAGGGTGAGATAGAACAATGGGATTACAAATCAGAAATTACGTAATATGTAGAATAATATGAGTTAGGTCAGATATAGTAAATACGGGTGGATGCTGAGGGGAGGAATAACGTAGTTTTTCAATGGCAAGATAAAATGGCTGAATCAAAGAAGAGATTCAATGTTTTAGCGGGAAGGATATGAATGTTAGGATCCCCATATTTAATTAAATTAACGGGTATTCTATCAAAGAAACTTCTGAGAGGTTTTAATGACTTTTAAGTTGCTTTATAAATGACACCATTTGGATCGTATAACTGATTGCTATCGAAATATACATGTCGCCAATCCTCGTATATAATTATTGACTTAGCACGCGTTAGTGAATGATCGATTCAAGTAAGTGGAATAGGAGGATGAAGTTTGAATGTGTATATTTCACACAACTGTTGATCCAACAGAAAATCGGAGAGATGGAGCGAGAATGAGAGAGAGAAGAGAAATGGGTTGGAGACATGCAAGCCAAGCGTGAATCGATATTTATACTCAGGCATGTTGTGGAATAAGAAACTCACACACTTCCTGTCTACTTAAATTATATATATTTCCCAAAATGTGGGCGCAAATCTACCCCCTTGTTTTGATGTCATTCTACATATGATAATAATTTATCCTCAAATAACAGCTTGTTACATAAGGCATGCCAGCTTACAGACAAGATCAAATTGTTTCGGAAGTCACAATTTTCACTGTAGTAAATTACTTAGCTGGGCTGAGGTTTTATAAGATATGAATTTAGCTGGCTTTAGTAAGAAACGTATTGTCAATATCACAGTTTGCACGCTTTAGGAAGGTTGCGTTGCGATGTGCAACTGATGGTCGAGAATAGATTCATGCGAAGTTGAGGGCTTCCAGAAACCGCAACATTATACCCCTCTGGAATATCTGAGGCTTTAATAATGGTGCAGGACGAAGTGACCCGTTGCATATCTGTTTTCGGTGGTGGTGTATCTCAGGGGTGCTGAAAAACGGTGTAAGTAAAAGAAAGGAGGAGAAGCAAAGCATTCGATGTTCATGGAGGAACAGTTAAGGTGTGACTACTTAGTCTATTTCTCTGTCGTTAAAGTACTTATCAAGCAAGAGAATTCTAACATGATGAAGAAACTAAGTGTAAACAAGGTACAAGTAGATAAGAAAATATCTAAATATAAAGGGGGTTCAGAAAGAAGCTTTAAAGTATTGGATAATGTGCGGTTATAAAATATAGTGCTGAAAACAGTATTCTGATACACAAATGGCGGTCTCCCTTCTTTGTCGAAGCTACTTCAGTTCCTTTTCCGGAATTTGTAGAGTATTAAGCAGACTTCGTTTTTGGCGAATTGTCTAGTTTGCTTGCAATAGGATTACTCGTTAGGATGTGAAACTAATTCAGCGTTTTAAACACGGTTTGAAAAGGTATTTCGCATAAATAAATTTGCATCAATACCGTTGGTTCGTGACATCCCCCTTGACATAAGGAGCTGTAATTTAACATGTTCTGCCCCACAGATACGGGAGGATGGAAGTTATCTCCACACCATCATGTCCGCTTTTCAGTTAAGCCGCCCTCTCTCCTTTTGGTGATGTTAGGCTCTCTTAGGTTTGTATTGTGTATGAATATTGTCATAATCAAGGCCCATAGTTGGAATACACCGTCTCTACTAGTTCAATGTCACAAGCAAATCATATGGCTAAAACATTTGTGTTATGGGTTAGACATCCACTAGGTATATCATACTGCTATGAAGATAACTAATGGTATATGTCATAAAACATAGATCAGATTATATGTGGTTAAGAAATGGTAAGAATAGATAGCAAATCAAAGGATATAAAAGAGTAGAAGATTGTAAAATTTTTAAAGTAAGAAAAATAAAACATTGAGCAAGTTACAAGAATTTACGATATTTTGAGCTTCTTTTGATCGACCCAAGTTGATCAGCATACGTAAGATTAGCGAGTTATCCGTCTATTTGCAATAGAAAAAATAAAATTACATGACACTTAGGAAGAATAATGTGGTTTTACCAATTAGAGATATTTGGAATCTGAAAGTGAGGGTTAGGAGCAAGAGGCCATGATTAATAATCAATGAATAGTGGAAGAAGATAAAGCATATGTTCTGTAATCTGGTTATATTCATACTAATAGCAATGAGGTTTGTCATATTCTTGTTCCGACTATATATTAGGTGGTCGATAATAAAGTGCATCATTGGTGGGAGGGAGTTCAAGGAATAGTTGATGTAGCTCTTTAGAGTCTAGCAACAAGGTTATTAGCCTTTTGAATTTGGTAAAACTGTCACAGTTACTGATAGGTACAACAACCTGTTCCACAATAAGCTATACCGCAGTATAAAGAGCTTACAACGCATTTGTTTTTGGTGTTTTACGGTAAATAGTGTATGTGCGTTGTTTCCTAGTCTATAGGCTGGGTCATGGATCATAGTTGGGCAGGAGGTTAGGAATGCGAGACCATTTACTACTTCGTAGAGAAATATCAGATTGTTCCCAAGCCTAAGGTGCCATAAAGGTTCTAGAGAGAGGTGCTTACATCTACCCGTGTAATGGAGAGTGGAGTCACTCCCATGCAGTTGGCGTGTGAAGCACCTTTGGACATCTACTCATATTTTGTGTGTGGTATTCATATTAGAGAAGATAAGAAAGCAGTATTCAAAGGAAGGTGGTACACATATTATGTAAAGGGCAAGCTATAAGAAACCAATTAGCCGTCTAGCTTTAGAAATAATAGAGGAGACACGTACTTCAAATTTTAGGCTTGCTGTGTAATTAATACCTAGATCGTGTACTGATTTAAGTGTCTGGACTCTACTTTTATTTAAGTATACTTGTAGTTCATAGGGATGTTTTGCAAAATATATGACCCCGCACTTGCTGAAGTTGTGGCGAACCAAAATAAATAGTAGCTCAAAAATGGAAATAAAGTTATTGCGTCCAAAAGTTAATATAATGATATACAAGTTATAAGTTATGAACACAAATAAAAGTCAAAGAACGTTACTTAAATCAGCTGGCTGGTGCATGTTCCGTTTGGTACCAGAACCCACAATTATAGGTAAATAATAATTCCAGTGAGGTTGATATGGCTTCAGTAGTATAACGGAAGGCGGAACGTAATGAGAATGTTACGACAATCTATAAATATAGATCATAGTTAATTAGTAGTTCAGTTATCATATCCACAGGCATTGTAAAACGAGAGACGTGTGTACAAGAATGTATTTATTTATGAGCAGTTAAAAATGTCGTGCTATGTTGGGTTCAAAAAAGGAAGTATTCAAGGTCATACATTTAAACAACAAGTACAATCGTTTAGTGATAAATGCACAGGTTGTGAAAATTGACAAAATCAATGGAAAAGCTATCAAAAACTATTTACAAAATAGGTTGAATGGTAATTTCTATTTTTCGCTCAAGATAGTTAGGTTTTTGATGTCATTTTGAATCAGGAATGCACTTTCACTTAGTGCCTCAGGTTTATAGCTGTATACTATTTCGAACTCATCAGCATATAAGTATGGTTCACCAACTTTAATGATTTTACATATATTGTATACATGAGAAACAATAGTGGAAATAATTCACTTTCCTGGATGACGTCACTGGTTATTGGTTTAATTGATGAGAGAGAGTCATTACACTTTGCCATTTGTTCTCGTTCGTTTAAAAATGAAACAAACGATGAATAGAGTGAGTTGTTGATTCCGAGGGACCGTAGTTTGACTAGAAGCCTTTTGTGTGTGACCTTATCAAAGCCTATATTCAAGTTTAAAAATGGGACTGACACATGGATTCCGTTGTCTCGCTTCAGAGTTATATCATCCAGGTAGCATACTAGGCATGTATCACATGATCTGGACATAATAAATACATGTTGGGAGACCGAGATGAGATTATTAGTAATAATCTGTTGAACCACCGCCGCCTTAACTACTTTTTCCATCACTCCAGACACCACTAAAGTTATGTTTATGAGTTAGCAATTTTCAACATTTGCTTAATTTTGGGAACGATATGTGTAGTTCTCAAGGCTTTAGGGTAACACGCTGAAGAGAGTGATATCGCAAGTAGTTTGAGCAATAAAACACACATAACATCACTTTCAACTCCGCCAGTACCTCCTCCGGGGGCTACTGCCGGTTCCAAGTCCAGGTAAAGGAGGAGGGTTGGGCATGGGACTAGCCACCCCATCCCGTAGAAAACTAACTCGCTAAAAAACGCTAACCAGAAAAACAATTATTCAAACCATTTATTCTCTGTCCTGGGAGTTGAAGGAATAATTGTGACGCCTCAGGATGAAAACCGAGATTCTTCGGAATTCACGAGGCCGATGCCCCTTTTAATAAGCAGAGCAACAATTTTTATAGGTACATGGAACGTCCGGACAATGTGAGAAACCGGAAGAGCCTTCCAAATTGCTGCAGAAATGGGAAAATATAACCTAGAGGTGTTTGGAATCAGTGACACATTGAAAACAGTTTGGACAAAAACGACTATTTTCAAGGGAACTTCTGTTATACTCCGTTCATGAAGAAGAAAGTGCCCCACATACACAAGGAGTGGCATTGATGCTGTTCAGAAAAGCACAAAATGCACATATAAGATGGGAATCTCATGGACCAAGGATAATCAAATCCTCCTTCAAAACAAAGAGAGAGGGCATTACAATGAACGTCATCCAATGCTATGCGCCTACCAATGACTACAATCAAGACGTGATAGTTGGATTCTACGATAGGCTGTAGTCGATCGTCGAGAAGTGCTCAACAAAAAACCAGACCATTCTGATGGGAGGTTTCAATGCCAAGGTTGGAATGAAAAATATTGGATACGAAGACGTAATGGGACAACATGGACTGGGAGAAAGGAATGAAAATGGTGGGAGATTTGCAAACCTATGTACCTTCGATAAACTGGTCATAGGTGGCACAAACGTTATATACGGCCTATCTTCGGGATACTGACAAACTCAACAATCTTAACATAGCCCTCAGCAACAGGTTCCAGGCCTTTCATGATCTACTCAATGGAGAGGGAAACACCAGGGAGAACAAATGGAAAGGTATCAAGGAGGCAATCATTTCAACATTTCAGGAGGTTCTGGGTCACAAGAAGCACTATCACAAGAAATGGATCACTGCTGGTACACTGGATAAGACTGAGGAAAGGAGGAACAAGAAGGTAGCAATCAATATCAGCCGAACAAGAGCGGAAAAAGCCAAGGCACAAGCCGAATACACAGAGGCGAACAAGCAAGTGAAGAAGAGAATCAGAACCGACAAACGTAAATATGTGGAAGATTTAGCAATGACAGCGGAATAGGCTACAAGAGAGGGAAACATGAGACAACTGTATGATACAACAAAGAAACTTGTTGGAAATTACCGTAAACAAGAACGATCAGTGAAAAGCAGGGAAAGCAAAGTAATCACCAACATTGAAGAACAACGAAACAGGTGGGTAGAACACTTCAAAGAACTCTTGAATCAACCAGCTCCATTGAACCCACCCAACGTCGAAGTAGCACCCACGAACCTCCTAATCGATGTTGGCCCACCAACAATCGGAGAGATCAGCATGGTCATTAGACAAATCAAGAGCGGCAAGGCAGCGAGACCAGACAACATCTCGGCAGAGGCACTGAAAGCAGATGAAGCAGTAACTGCAAAGATACTCCACATTCTCTTCAATAAGAATTGAGATGAAGAACAAGTACCAACAGACTGGAAAGAAGGACTTCTGATCAAGATTCCATAGAAAGGCGATCTTAACAAGTGTGATAACTACAGGGGCTCCACTCTTCTCTTCGTACCAGGAAAAGTCTTCAACAGGGTATTGTTAAACAGAATGAAGGACTACGTAGATCCCTTAACTTCGAGACCAATGGCTGGATTCCGTATGGACCGATCTTGTACTGACCAAATCGCAACTCTACAAAACATTGTGGGACAATCAATTGAATGGAATTCATCACTCTACATAAGCTTCTTTGACTATGAGAAAGCATTTGATAGCGTGGACAGGAAAACATTATGGAGGCTTCTTCGACACTACGGCGTGCCTCAGAAAATAGTCAATACAATACGGAACTCCTGTGATGGACTAAACTGAAAATTCGTGCATGGAGGACAGTTGACAGACTGGTTCGAGGTATTGATCGTTGTCAGGTAAGGTTGCTTACTCTCAACCTTTCTCTTTCTCGTGATGATCGACTGGATCATGAAGACTTCAACATCTTGAAGAAAGCACGGGATACAATGGACAGACAGAATGCAGCTTGACGAGTTAGACTTCGCAGGTGATCTGGCTCTTTTATCACACACGCAACAACCAATGCAGGAGAAGAGGACGATTGTAGCAGCAGCCTCAGCAGCAGTATGTTTCAATATAAACAAAGGGAAAAGCAAGATTCTCCGATACAATACAATATGCACCAATGAAATTACACTTGATGGAGAAGCTCTCGAGGATGTGGAAACTTTTACATATCTGGGCAGCATCATTGATGGACATGGTGGATCAGATGCAGATGTGAGGGCGATGATCCGCAAAGCAAGAGCAGCATATTTATAACTAAAGAACATCTGAAACTCAAAACAATTGTCAACCAACACCAAGGTTAGAATTTTCAATACTAATGTCAAGACGGTTCTACTGTATGGGGTGGAGACGTGGAGAACTACGAAAGCCATTATCCAGAAGATACAAGTGTTTATTAACAGCTGTCTACGCAATATACTTCGGATCCGATGGCCAGACACTATCAGCGACATGTTACTGTGGGAGACAACAAACCAGATTCCAGCGGAGGAAGAAATCAGGAAGAAGCTCTGGAAGTGGATAGGACACACATTAAGGAAATCACCCGACTGCGTCACAAGACAAGCCCTCACATGGAATCCTGAAGGTCAAAGGAGAAGAGGAAGATCGAAGAACACATTACGCCGAGAAATGGAGACAGACATGAGAAGAATGAACGAGAACTGGATAGAATTATAAAAGAAGGCCCAGGACAGAGTGGGTTGGAGAAAGCTGGTCAGCGGCCTATGATCCATTGGGAGTAACAGGCCAAAAAATTAAGAGTAAAAAGTCATTAAAGTCGTGGAATCTAGTACACCGTCTTTGAAGACGTCTTCGTGTACCGACCGGTATATACGGATCTTTAGGGAACTTAGGTCTCCAGTATTCCAAAGGTGCGATTTTGTCGATGATACTTCTGAAGTTGTGATAAAATTTATTGGTCAGTGTGTTGGTATTGTTTGCGCATTGAGGAAAGCAGCCAACTACGTTGCAAGGCAAGCGCTCACCTCAAGACTAAAAGGAGAAGGGGAAGGCCAAAGAACACAGTTCGCCGAGAAATGGAAACAGACATGAGAATAATGAATAACAATTGAATATAAATAGAAAGGAAGCTTCAGGACAAAGTGGGCTGGAGAACGCTAGTCGGAGGCCTAAGCTTCATTGGGAGTAACGAACGTAAGCTATATATATATATATATATATATATATATATATATAAATTAGGCAGTACAAAGGAATATATATAAAGCGAAATTCCATATGTTTTTCCCAGAATTTACCCATAACCTAATCTTCGTTATTATATTGCATCTTCATTTTGTGATATGGCATCTCTCCAATCTTGAAGATCTCATAACTTTTTCCAGCAAGTGCAATATCTCTTCTACTCTAATTACATAGATAGATAACTATGTTCGACCAAAAGTAATTCATTTTATCCTAAATAGGTGTGAGTCATTTATAGTTCATTTTCACCAGTTTAAAATGGTTCCAACATCCCATACCATTTAACACTCAAATATTTTGTTTTCTGGCTTACTGCTTTACTCATAAATTTCGCAACCCTAAACTCTTTTTCTTCGATCAAACATTTTTCTTACCGTCTTTAAGGTACATATCATCTCAACAAAATCTCATAAACTATGCCATTTGTTAAGTTCATAGAAGTGTGATGTACTAACTAGATATATGGTACACAGCACGAAAGCTTTAGCTGTCTGATTTACTTGTAACATAGAACTAGTAGTAATCCAACAAGTTTTGCAACACAGCTAAAATTAAGATGTTTAAACATGCCACAAGCGCAAGAGAGCCTAGCAACACAAAAAGAGGAAGGTTGGCATACCGAACGGCAAACATGATGGCAGGGAGATAACTTTAACGTAACCATGTCTGTAAAGCAGGACATTCTGTTAAACTATGGCTCCTTATGGTCTAGTAGGATTTAACCAATGGTATTGATATTGAGGTTTTATCCTAAATACTTCTTTGACTCATATTTGTAACCCTGAATGGGTTCCGCGTTCGACAGGGAAACCCTATTACAAGAAAAACGGGAGGATTATGTAAAATAGGAGTTTACTGATAACTGTATAAAAGTTATGATAGGAACGAGTTATAATAATTTCGACGAAAATAAGCCATGTGTCTATCCAAACAGTATTTTTCTTACTACATATTAGAACTATACATCTTGGACTTCCATCTTCACTTATACAGTCCTTTGTCCATTCACCAGCACACTTTCAATTTGTTTTCTTTAACCTGTTGAAATACACTTGCTTAAAAACTGACTTGATAAAAGGAAATGAGCCTAGCGGTAATGCCTCAATTATTCCATCGCAAATAACTTAACTCCACCAGTAACGAAAATTGTCTCCTTTCCTTTTTGTTCACCTCTTTTCCCCTCTTTCACAGCACCCTCATGATATGCCAAATAAACATGTATGGAACATATAACGTCGTCCTACGCCTTCATTAACATCTCCGATATTTCGGAAGGATATATGGGTGAGTTTACTTAAATGTTGTTAACTTTGTATCCTGGTAACATAATCAAGATCTTCCTTCAGAGCACAAAATAGCACGTTGGAGTTGAAATTTTAAACTCATCATATAGGCATTTATTGCATTACTTCTTCTTTGAAACGCCTCTGAACTCTTTTTTATTCATTCTTGACCGCTTGCTGCTGTCTGCAACCCGACCTCCATAAAACTTGCGAACATTTACACTAACCGTTCGCGTCTAGTATATACTAAAGTAAGCACCGTTAAGACGTTTGGCCCTTTCACTGCCGCCCTCGTTTTCAACGACCTTGAATGGCCAAACAAGAGGCAGTCATTCCGTACTTTAATTACTTAAGGTCCGGTCGGTTGCACGAATATCAGGGTTTTTCGTTTGTACGTGGTCTTTCGCTTCAACAAAACCACAAAATCACTATGAAGAACAATAATTTAGCTTTCTTTGTATTGTAGTGCACACGTTGAATCTATTGTTGCTTCGTAACTTCCCAATCTCCCCATTTTGGGGGAAATTTTGTCTTGTTCGGATAAATCTGGGGGGTAATTTTGTTTGAGGACATCCTGTTCTGTTTTTTTGGAAGTGAAAATAATTGCGAGCAGATGTAACCTGGATCGCGGGTAAATTGTGACATGGCTTGAATGTTGAGGCAACTATGTAGTTGTCTCGGATGCTAGTTCGTGCTTATATCTTATCTGCTATGAGGGCCACCTTGTTGAGTGGGGTGTCTTCGAGCAGAGCGGTAGGGGTTGGTTGGATACTAGCTAGTGGTGATTCGAGCCACAATTCTTTGACAATCACTGAGTCAGCTGTCGTATTTCCTGCAAGAGATTGCAGGCACGTAAGGTGGAGGTCCGGTTCAGCATCACCTATGTGGTGACGTGCTAATAAGGTCCTCAATCGTTCCTATCTTGGCGGGAGGAAGTGTCTAGGGATTGCTTCCTTGAGGTGATCGCAAAAGTTCGGTACGTTTAAATTGAGGACAACCTCACGGACAGCAGTCAAGTGATTCCCGGGTAAAGATTCCAGAGCACAGGCATATTTTTGCGGTTGGTTTGTTATGCGGCGGATCTCGAACTGAGACTCCAGTGCAGGGAAACCAAACTTCTGGTTCGTGGAAAATGAAAGGAACCGGTCGAAAGCTAATTGCCTTTACTTCCGAGTCTATTATATTAATACTATTCTTATCGTTATCCACCACATTAAGTTGTCATAATATTATATATTGAAAAATACCAGTACGAATACGTGCAACAGAAGTGGACAGATAAGTAATAGACTCACCATTGCGATCTTCTTTGGAAGATTTGCCGAAGGTTGAACTGCATTTGAAGACTTGGCTTACCAGATGTGGCTCACCAGATGTAGATGGCGTCGAGTCTTGATTGACTATGATCACCACTACAATAAGATCACGCGCCTCAAATCGACTTGGTCCCTTTGATAACTGGCAAACCAGAAGACTGTAACTGATCCAGATAGAGTATATTTATTGGCGATCTCGTTGCATCGAAAGAATACCGAGACGTGCCAATGAAAACAGGCAATAAGGGCAGAGCGTAAGAACGTGCGAGCGGGCAAGATGGACATCCAAACGAAAAGTGACTTTGATACGGTTAAACAGTAATGAATACGGTAAAACAATCACTGGTACAATCGGTTATAATGAAAATTGTTTCCATTACCCCAATCGCGTTCTTGTTGAGAAAAGCAGGTCACGACAATGCTACTGACATACACGGGAAGACGAAATCCTACACATAAGCTCAATCAATTTCGAAATATAATTTGTATAGTTCATCCCATTCTTAGACATTGCAGTCGATGGATGATAGATAACACACACCTATAATAACAATTTACTACCCAAACCAAGCAAACAGTATAAACGGATTCAACGAAGCCAATTTTTACTTAGGAATCATCAGTGTGTAGGTAAGACGATAGTTGCCTTAAAGCTTGTCTTTGTGTAGTATTCCATACGATAGAAATTATGGGTCGTAATATATTAAAGTATGGAGAAGTGACAGGAACTGTTTACTATAAAAATTTCTTTGTAATAGTCTTCTTAGCTTAATCATATATCCGACTTGCGAACTGATTTTTCTGCATCAAATGTTGCAGTTTCTGTACCAGCCGTAATAAAGCATCAATAAACTCTTGCCCAAATTTTATTTTCGTCTTGGCGAGACTATAATTTAGGGAAAATCTTTGAACGAATCTTAAGTGACCTTGATAAATATTAGCTAACCAGAAGACAGTTAGTATAAAAACATAATATGCAATACTAACGAATTAGAGTCGCTACACTTCCTTAACATGGTCCGAAAACTTGTCAAGGTTAGAAAAAGTTTCAAAAGATCTAAAATCGTAATTCATAAGGTAGGCGAAGTCATCCATGTGGCTCCATAACAGTTGGTTTCTGGAGACTGCAATTGATCATAGCTAAGTGCTCAACAAAGGATCTCGCCATCCTGATGGGAGATCTACCTAAATGCCAAAATCGGAATGTACAACACCGAGTATAGAGACGTAATGGAACGACATGGACTAGGAGAAAGAGACGAAGACTCTAAGAGATTTGCGGATCTAGCTGCGTTCAACAAAATGATTATAGGCAGCACAGTATTCCCTCACAATAGCGTACACAGAGCAACATGGGTTTCAGCTGACCACCTGGTAGAGAATCCGATCGATTAAATTTGTTCCAATAAAGTATTCAGAATATTCATGCGAGGCGGGATAACAAAGGAAGGAACTGGCATAGCTTCCGATCACCATCTGGTGGTTGCCAAGATGAGATTGGAGCTGATGAAACACCGTAAAAACTGAAGGATCGGCATCACAAGATTTTATTGCAGCTTTCCATAGACATTCTGAAAAACCCAACGAATTCGAGATAGCTCTCAGCAACAGATTCCGAGCCTTGCAAGATCTACTATCTAAACCATGAATAGGGTTCAGGAATGGAGAAACAAGGGAACGGGAATGGACAACAGCCAAACAAGAGCAGAGAAGGTCAGCGTGCAGATCAAATATACAGAAGTCAACAACTGAGTGAAGAGAAGCACATAAAGCGACAGACAGAAATACGTGGGAGACCTAGTGATAACACAGGAAAAATGTTGATGACTGTCTAATAGCAAGTCCGGACAGAGAATCGCATCTCAAGCATCTGGACATTGTTTTCGATCGACTCCAAAGGCATGGCATTACTGTCAACATTCAGAAATGCCTTGAGGATGCAACGGATGTTCTAGTTTTACAACTAGCTAACAGTAGCACCTTCTATATTCGATCGTTCCCAGTCAGATAGAAATCAGAAGTCAGACGAGAAGAGGCAGGAAAGATATATTTGATTCGTTACCAATATATCGAGGAACCTTTACTATAAGCTGGCTAATGAACGTAGGAGCTGTGTCCCACGTCGTGTTGCAACGTGATCTGGTACGGATGCATGACCGAAAGCCTTCAGTTAAACAAGTCCACTTAAACAACATGGTCAGCATCCAATGTCGAACACTTAATGAGCTATTGATTTTGGAGATTTATTTACAGCTACAGATCACTCCCCCCTGGTGAGGTAGTGATGCTCCTAAGACGTGACCAGCCAGAAGTTTAAACCCAACGAGTTTGTCGTTGGTAAACACTCTTCTGATAGCTTGCTTCGTTTAGCAGCATCTGGTCGTCTTTCCTTAAACTATGGGACCAAAATGTACAACATAGCAATAAAGAAATATAATACAATGAAAATTTCGGTTCCTTGCGAAACTTCGTCGTTCTTTTCCAGCCGTCCTGGAAAAGAGGAAAAATAAAACGTGTGTGTGCATGTCGAAAATACACTCGTACTTGCGTAGGGACACAAGATGAGCGGAAAAAAATAAACTAATACACTTACAAACAGCGTAAAAGCGATCAGGAAAAAAGTGCTTTTTATATATAAAAAAATACGCTCGAAAAAAAAGATAAAAATGTTTTGTTTTTTTTTGGTTTTTTTAAATAAATAAAAAATTATGATATTAAAAAATTTTTTTATAATGAACTATGGAAGGGTAATTCGAGATAAAGCTTATGTCCTACGTGCAATATTCGTTAAGATGTTCTGGAAATCTGACTCGTCTTCCAGAACGCGTTGTTTTAGGTTTATCTATCGACGTTGACGAAGTATCAAGGTGTGTGTCGGTTGTCGTGTATGGCACTACGAGTGTAGTGGCTGTGTCGTTTGCTCGTACCGAAGGAAAATCGACGTAGCTAGGGTTTTCTTCTAGGTACGCAGCTTTGAGTCGATCGATACTGATGCTACCGTTCGTACCGTTCTTATCCACTACATAGTACTTAGGTTCGCGTTGAAGAACTTTGAAGGGTCCTTCGTATGCTGACTTGAGGGGTCGTCGATGTGAGTCTCGACGAACGAAAACGTGTGTACTATGTCGTAATTCGGGTTGAACGAAAACATCAGTTGATTGTGGTCGAGTGTGAGTAGGTTTAACTGAACGCATAGCGTTTGTAAGCCTACTCGTGTAAGAGTTTAGATCCATGTTCAATGAAGAAGCTGAAGGATCTACGATTTCTCCTGGGAGTCGGAGTGTCGTTTCATAAACGAGTTGAGATGCCTTGTATCCAATGTCAGCTTTCACTGCATTGCGGATACCTAGCAAGACGAGTGGAAGAGCGTCTGTCCACTTTCAAATGTTTGAAGCTGATAATGAAGATTTTAGTTGACGATGAAAACGTTCTACCAACCTGTTTGCTTGTGGGTGGTAGGCGGTCGTTCGGAAGCGCTTGATTCCTAATAGTGTCTTCAGACAACGGAAAAGTCCAGATTTGAACTGGCGTCCGCGGTCTGTAGTGATGGTTGAAGGGCAGCCGAAATTCGCTACCCATCGTTCGACGAAAGCGCAAGCCACGGTTTCAGTAGTAATGTCCTTAATCGGTACTGCTTCTGGCCATCGAGTGAAATGGTCTAAGCGTGTTAGGAGATAAGAGTATCCGTTCGAGTCGGGTAAGGGTCCTACCAAATCTAGATGGACGTGGTCGAAACGAGCGTCAGAGGTTTTGAAAGAACCTAAGGGACATATGTTGTGTCTGATTACCTTAGATTTCTGACAGCTTACACAGGAGCGTGCCCACTCCCTCACGTCTTTATTCATGCCAGGCCAACAAAAGCGTTCGGCTATAAGTTCGATTGTTGCACGAGCACCTGGATGAGAAAGATTGTGCAACGTATTGAAGACGTTGCGGCGTTAGTGTTTTGGTACAATTGGACGATCCCCACCTGAAGATGTGTCACACAGTAAGGTTTCCTTACCTGTTCCCATCTGCTTAACAAGTAGTTTAAGAGTTGTCGAGGATAACTCATGCTGAAGATCAATGTCTTCTTTTTGAAGCTGAGCGAGTTTAAGAAGGTCGATTCCTTGGAAACTGTTCAAGGAGCTAATTCGAGACAAGGCGTCTGCGACTACATTGTTTGCTGCAGAAATGTGTTGTATGTCTGAAGTAAACTGCGAAATGTAGTCGAGTTGTCGAGACTCTCCCGGTGAGTACTTGTCTGAGGATGAATTTAAAGAGAAGGTAAGAGGTTTGTGATCAGTAAAAAGCGTGAATTCTCTTCCTTCGATGGAATGTTGGAAATGCCGTACAGCACAATACATAGCTAGGAGTTCCCTACCGAACGTGCTGTACCTAGATTCCGCGTCTAGCAACCGTCTCGAGAAAAATCCTAAAGGTTGCCACGAGTTGTTAACCCATTGTTGTAAGACTGCTCCGATTGCTGAGTCGGATGCGTCTACTGCGATACTAATGGGCGCTTGAGTGTCTTGATGAGCACGCAGGGTTGCTTTAGCGATGTGGAGAATGCTTTACGAGCTATGTCGTCTAAACTAATTGATTTCGCATTTCCACGAAGCTGATCGGTTAACGGTTTCATTAGGGATGCGCATTTGGGTATGAACCGTCTATAGAAACTTACGAGTCCGTTAAAAGTTCGTAACTGCTTGATCGTGGTCGGTTCTGGGTAATCCAGAATGGCCGCCACTTTGCTCCTAAGGGGTCGGATGCCTTGGGCATCAATAGTGTGTCCTAAGAAGTCTAAGCAGTTAGTTCCGATTTGGCATTTCTGAATGTTGACAGTAATGCCATGCCTTTGGAGTCGATTGAAAACAATGTCCAGATGCTTGAGATGCGATTCTCTGTCCGGACTTGCTATTAGACAGTCATCAACATACGCATGTACGAAGTTGAGACCTCGAAAGACGTCGTCTATAAACCTCTGGAATGTTTGAGCCGCGTTTCTTAAACCAAAAGGCATTCGTAGAAATTCGTAAATACCGAAGGGAGTGATGATGGCGGTTTTATGAATGTCGTCAGGTGCCATCGGGATTTGGTTATAGGCTTTAACCAAGTCGATTTTCGAAAAGTCAGTTGTACCTTTCAAGGTAGCTGTCAAATCGTGAATATGAGGCAACGGGTAACGATCGGGAATGGTTTTTGCATTCGGACGCCGATAATCACCAGTTGGCCGCCAATCATTGCTGTCCTTTTTAGGGACCATGTGCAATGGGGATGCCCATGGACTATTCGATGGTCGAATTATCCCTAGGTCCATCATGTGTTCGAATTCGTTTTTAGCTAACTTAAGCTTCTCGGGAGCCAGTCAGCGTGCTTTCGAAAATACAGGTGGTCCTGTAGTCGTGATGTGATGTGTAACATTGCTGGTTACACAAGGCAATTTCGATTGCGATTGGTATATCCCGGGGTATTTGTCGAGTACTGATTGGTACAAGGGGTCTATGGTGTGCTTAATCGTGACTGGGGATAACCTGCAACCAGAACAAGAGTTACGCAAACAGATAACTTAGTGTTTCCGTCTATTAACTTTCGTGAGCGTGTGTCGATGAGTAGATTGTGGTGTTGTAACAGACCTATACCAATAATTGGCATAGAGACATCTGCAATCACGAAAATCCAGTGTATGGGTTTGCGTAAACCCACGTTAAGGTAGGCGTACCTTTTACCGTAAGTAGCGATCGGCTTTCCGTTTGCCGCCTGTAAACTTAAAACAGACTCGTGAAGTCTGTCGTCGGGATTTGCTGGAACAAAGCTAACTTCTGCGCCAGTGTCGACGAGGTAGCGAACTTTCGTAGTCACATCCGTGACATATAAAATGCGGCTGTGTTCGCCGGCTACGGTTGCAATTAACGCGTGTCAGCTGGGAAGTTTCCCGAAATCTTATTCGTGTCAGTCGATTTTGAAGTCGGATAATTGCAAGGTTTCCTGCAATTTCTAGAAAACTTACCGTACTGGTTATGATACCAGCACCAGCCGGGATTGTCTGTCTCTCGTGGTCGAGAGCCAGATCGCTTACGTGAGGCGCTTCTACGCGGGGTTTTTGACCGACTACGGTCATTGCGAACCCTAAGATATCGTGTAAGCGTGTGACATAGTTCGGCCATGTCAGTCGAGGTCGATTGGGGTTTTTCCTTGACAGAAAAAACCTCGGCCTTAGAAGATCTAGTGATTTCCAAGATTCGATCGGCAGATGCAGCTAGTTCATCTATGGCATTGTTTTGAAATGAAACAAGCACTGCCTGCATTTGTTGAGGGAGTTGAGACAAGAAACGTTGTCTAAATAATAATAATAATAATAATATATTTCTGCATTAGCAGGTACACGCCATTTTTACAGGCATGATCTACAATTTACAACATATACTGGTTCACAGTATGCATCCCAAGCAAGCTTGTTTAGTAATTATAATCTATAAAAGTTGATAGCAGTTCATTCGTTCAGATATAATGTGTTTTCATAAGAATAGTTTCCAAAGGGGCATAGCGTCCACGTTATATACCAGATCCAATCTCGACAATAAGTGTAATAGGGTTTCGGTAGTTCTAAGTATTTATGTAATGCAGCTTTTTAAGTTTATAGTTGTTATAAAGTAGGCTTGTGGAGCGCCTGGTTCGAGCTATGACCTTGGGAAAGCGCGTTCGTCAAGCTTGTTCCAGATGTCAGAAGTTACATAGCTTCACCCTCAGAGCAAGATTCTAAAGAGAAAAAAAAAGAAAAAGAAACCGAGCAGCAAGGCATTTGGATATGAGCGATAATCAATGCTCAACATTTATTAGTGGAACAGATGGAGGTATGATAAATTATTAAATTAAATTGATACTAGCTCATGTTCCAAGAGTAAACTGCGATTAGGGGCTCCAGAACAGAGAAGGCAGTAATAAAGAACAATGAGTTGTGATATTTATCAAGGTGGAGTAGGTTCCAATGAAGGAGGGAAGTCAAGGTTGGAATGAGGAAGAACAGAGAGTGCATATAGAGAGTAGTGTTAAGTAAAATAGCAACCATATCCTTTACAGTCAGTTTTTTTTTCTTTTCTCATCCGATGCCTGCCACACACTGTTCATGTAAAAGTCCGAATTAGCATGTTAAAGGTTGTCTTAGTAGAATAGTTAATCCAGCACAAAAATTAGAAACATGAGTCTTAATGGTGAGTGTAGGTGAACAATCTCAATATCACAGATCTATTGACTTGTTCTCATCCATAAAGAGCCTGATACAAACAAAATGTTCTGCCCCACAAACACGGGTGGATTGAAATCATCGCCCACACCATCAGTGCTTGCTGGTCAGTAACTCCACCCTCCCTCCTTTTGTGATGTTAGGCTCATTAACGATTATTTTTTGGATACATATCATACCTCACACAATGCTCTGTGTTTCACATCCTGTTGGAAAACACTATTTCTATAAGTACCATGTTACAAGCTTATCAGACAGTTACAAATTATGGACTGTGGGTAATGCTTCGATGCAATGTTTTTATTGACTATAGGCCATCATCGAAAGTTCGTTGGCCAATGACTTCTCTCATTCTAAGCAACATGTCCGTCGCAGAATCATGTTGCAAGTCGATATTGTTAAGGAGTTGGTCTAACCGTTGTCGATCAGTTAGGTCTCCTCGTTTTAAAATCGATAGCTTAAGCGTTTCGTAAGGTTCGGGAACATCACTAGTAAACATACTAGGCGTTACGTACCTGTTAAACTCGCGCGGTAACGCCTTAACTACCGCGAAGAATCGTGTGCGCGAGTCCGTGATTCCGTGCATGCTAAAATCGGCTTCTGCATAGCAGAACCAGGACTCGATATTGTCGGGCCAAAATGACGTTAACTGAATCGAAATAGGGGGAATAGACCTAAACTTAAGAACCTTAGGAGAGTGTTCCGTCATAGTAATATAGATAACGAAAAATGTCTAAGTAAAATATATGCGAGAAAAAAAATTCGCGAAAAAAAGTATATCACAATATATAGAATTCAAATAAAGAATAACAATGAATAATAATATTCAAAAATGGAACAGACTCACAGTATATTGACTTGGTGTACCAGATCACGTCGGGTTCACCAATGATGATGCAACGGATGTTCCAGTTTTACAACTAGCTAACAGTAGCACCTTCTATATTCGATCGTTCCCAGTCAAATAGAAATCAGAAGTCAGACGAGAAGAGGCAGGAAAGATATATTTGATTCGTTACCAATATATCGAGGACCTTTTCTATAAGCTGGCTAATGAACTTAGGAGCTGTGTCCCACGCCGAGTCGAAACGTGATCTGGTGCGGATGCATGACCGAAAGCCTTCAGTTAAACAAGTCCACTTAAACAACATGGTCAGCATCCAATGTCGAACACTTAATGAACTATTGATTTTGGGGAATTATTTACAGCTACAATGGGAATATCATGGATGTCGATCCACGAACAACAGAAGAAATCAGCATAGTCATTAAAAGTGGAAAGCAAGAGGACATCTTCACAATGGTTCTGTTCTAAGAGTTTAAGGAAGAGGGACTTCAAAGAAGGATGCCTCATCGAGTTACCAAAAAAAATCTGAGCAAATATGAGAACTACGGGGGCATCATACTTCTATCGATACAATGAAATGTTTTGAATAGATTGTCGCTGAATTGGATGAAAGATTCAAAAGACGTCCAACTTGGAGATCAACAGGATATATTCCATATTGATCGATTGTTGCTGACCAAATAGCAACACTTCGAACCACTGTTGAACAAACATTGAAATGAAAATCATTACCATACATCAACTTGTTTGATTATGAAAAGGTGTTTGATAGTATGTATAGGAGAACCTCGTCCAACTTTCTTCGACGTTATGGTGTCACCCTCATACGGAATTCTTACGGCAAGCTACACTGTAAAGTCGTGCATGGAGGACAGCTGACATTAATTTTAAGTACGGACCAGTGTCAGACAAGGATGCCTTATGAAGACCACCGCATCTCAGGGCAAGCACGGAATGAAATGGACAGCTTGGATGCAGCCAGACGACTTGGAACTCATAGATTACTCATTTCTTCTATCCCATACTTTGGAATACAACACATAGATCATCAACCCATTCACACTTATGGAGAGTCACTGAGAGATATAGTTTTACGTACCTGGACAGTCATCGATAAACAAGGAGGGTCCGATGCAAATGTCAAGGAGACTATTTGAAAAGCAGGTGAAATCTCTACAATTGGAGAATATATGGAACTCAAAACAACTATCACCTAACACTAAAGTCAGAATTTTCAACATTGACATTCAAACGACTCCGATGTGTACAGCTGAAAACTGGAGAACTACTACAACCATCATTAAAGAGGTACATGTATTTATGGGCAGTTGTGTATGTCCGCTGGCTGGATATGATCAGCAACAACCTACTGTGGCAGAGAACAAACCAGTTGCCGGATATAAGGGAAAGACTCTGGCGGTGGGTAGGACATCCATTGAGGAGATCATCAAACTGCATCACGAGGCAAGTCCTAACTTGAAATCCTCAAAGCCAAGGTATTCGATAGGGGAATCAGAATAATGAAT
The DNA here is from genome assembly GCA_944470415.2 of Schistosoma rodhaini. Lineage (NCBI taxonomy): Eukaryota > Metazoa > Platyhelminthes > Trematoda > Strigeidida > Schistosomatidae > Schistosoma > Schistosoma rodhaini. The sequence continues at coordinate 6,143,538 of OX104040.1, forward strand.
AACACAGAAACAATTGAGAACCAGAACAACGTCGGTTGTAGAATTCTGATCGGCGCCTTATGTTCCACGTGGGGTGGCAGGCGTAAGTGACAAGTACGAATACCTTTTTAATTATTTCATAATAGTTACCGTTTTTTATTAATTTCCATCAATATGATATTAATTAAGAACCGTGGTTTGCAATAATTGTTAGACTTTGAAAGCTTGAAAACTTTGAGAGGAATTTACTCAAGAGGATTTAGTGTTTTCCTAATGCGGAAGATGAGTGTAGTTAAGCGTAATTTCTTAATGTTTCAATTAAGCTTTCAAACTATCTCAGCTCTAGCTGCTTTTACTCATCCCAAATGACTGTATGAGTCGCGTGGTTTTGCCACATACTATTTACATAAACCAACAACATTTATCTTCGAAGCATTTAGGATCTTATTACTGTGACTACTGGCTGCATGTTTAATACTCCTTATTTTGTTTCAACTTCTTTATATTATTTAAAAGGTAATAACTAGCTTTGTTACAGGTTTGACGCTGTGGATTCCTTTATTGTTTTACCATAGGTTTAATCACTGAATTGACGGTTTTTTGCAGAAAATCATGATGCACAAATTTGTGTAATGGATATTGAGGAACAGTACTATAAACCAACTATTACAACACAATCAGTATATCATAAGAATTAAGAGACAAAGAATACAACGAATCGGTATTTATTATAGCATTTCATACTAGTTTTTATCAAGTACCATTTAAACCCACGTTGTACGATTCGAAACATTAACAGACATTTTTGATATACAGTGTTAGTTTCCTACGTTAGTCGATAATCAGTTTACGTTCATTTAAGAAATATATGCTTTCGAATTCTTGGAAATTATGAACATCATTATTTCGACTTAGTTACATCCTCAAATATCTGTTCTTATACTAGTAATAAATCTTAAACAACGATTTTATAATGAAAAGAACTTCATCTTTAATTTACTAGTACAATAGTTACTCATAGTAAGTGTTAGTAAACTTCTTCCATACTCATGGCAAATATATAGATCATTTGAAATTTTCATTTAATGCATAATGTTAAGACAATAAAGACACAATTGTAAGTTTCTAATATCGTATACAAAAAGAAACGTAGAGAAATATAAACACTATTTTAAGAAGGTAAAAAACGACAATGATATCAGTAGCTATATAAAAATGTAAAGACTAAACTAATCAAAATCTTACAACCATGCCTATCTCTGTTTGTTTCCTTTCATGGTTGATCTATGATCATTATTATTTTAATGATAATATGAGCATAAGAAAAGAAAAACATGAATAAATTGGAATATTTCAACAAAATAAGTGAATAAAGAATAAAACAATTTTATTTATTCATCAAATGGTACTGTAATATCACGAAAAGAACAGATTTATATTCATCATAAATGTCTAAACAGAAATATGAAATGCATTTTATGAAGTGATTCTGAGGGATACAAATTAATAGTAAACCAACATAAGTAATCTTCATCATATGATCAATAAATATACAAATAAAGAGATAAGAGTTCATGATATTGCAATGATTAACATATCCAAATGTATTACTGTAAAACAAAGCACAGAAAAATTTAATTTAGCTACATTAACCAGTAAGAAAGAGATCATCAGAACAAAATGTTACTTCAGAATTAAAGCTCAGGACTATCAATAAATAAAATCATTAGTGCTGGGGATGTCAAATCCCCAGAACCAACTTGATAAGTGGCTCAATCTTGTAATTTTATTTCGGAAATTTGAATTTAGCTGTTTTCGCGCCAGACGCGCTCTTTTTACCTTCACATCATATCTCCCACTTGTAACTATCCTAAACGATATTGGTTCACTGTTTCTTTGTGTGTGTTATTTATTAACGATGCCCAAGGACAATTTGTTGCTGTATAAATACGCTTGACTTTTTCCCTTATTTGATTGCTGTGCTTGTGGCTGCTACGGAATATAACTTCCCCGCTTCCAACTTGGACTTCTTACTCTAGTTAGCTGGGTCGCGTCAGAATAGCTAGCTTATCGGTCCCTGGTCACAAGTCTTTGTTTCGTTCGCTATTAGTGAATTCGTAACGCACAAGATATATCAATTAGATAATTGGTCTAGCTTTAATTGACTCATGATCTTAACTACAAAATTACTAAATCTCCACAAAAAAAACCGTGATAATTGGATATAGTTGGAAGAATGTCCTAAGCTTAAGTTTCGCGGTAGCCAAACTGGTCAACAAGGTGATCTATAGTCTAGAGGGAATTAATGTTCCTCGTGGGATTACAGCTTGCGCCTATCTGTCTCTAATAATCTGCCATCGAATAAGGTGTGTTGTAATGTGGCTTACTTAAAGACTAACGGCCATATCAAAACGAATTTGTCGCTATATAGATGTCAATTTGTGATAAGTCAGATCTAATCAACTGCAGAGACACTTATAAAAATAAGACTGCTAATGAAAATTGAGATTTTATATATAACGCATTGAATCTAATAATTTTCATTATTAATGTCCATTACAAATAATGTTATAACCTTATGTCGTTAACAATAACCTTGTAAATATATCGGTGAATAATCTTGAAAAATGGTACTTATCCTGATGACTGCCAACAATTAACCAATATAACCTTACATACGGAAATGCAGAAAATATCTAGAATACCCTAATGAGAATGTTGATTGTGTACGCTATAATTGAATAGTAAATATCTGGTTAATAAAACAAGTTGGTGAGTGCTTTTAAAAGTCAAACATGCCTAATTTCTACATGAATGTTCACATTATACTCTGATATTTGACCACAAAGCTAACAAAAACACACCCCTTAATAAAGTTGTAAGATCATCTTTGTTGATGGTCTATGACGAAATGATTGGGGGCCTACTATAGTTAGATGAGAATGATGACGAACCAACTTACGCTGAAGTCACACCTCGCGACCAGCCCTCACGTGGATTGAACCATCAACGCATCAAAGGATAATAGATGCTATGGAGACTGTACAACACAAAGGACGTTATTACAGGAATATATTAGTTAAGGCACAATCACGAAAGTACAGAAGTGAAAGAACAACCACTGCCGTGTGGGCCAGTCCATGGAATATGATTGATTGATGCGCGTTGACTATCCTTGACCTTGACAGGGACCGATGATCTGTTCGATATTCAGTGACATTTCACCGACCCTACAATACTCCCCCACCAGATTCAACGGCCGTTTGAATCGATACCAAACATGTTGGGAGTAGTCGCGCGCCGGAGGTTGCCAGACGATTAATATGAATCCCCCGGGTATTGCCGAGCTGTAAAAGAAATGGAAAGGAGGCGGCAGAAACTGATCGGGAAACAACGAGTAATAACACGTAACAAGGACGTTGGTTGAATGTTAAGCGATCAACCATAGAAATAATAGAAAAAGAAACATGACATTTTAGAGTTTTATCAAGTCGCGTTGAAATAATTAGCTTTGAAAAGTGATTGAGGTTCTCAGATGCTAAACGTTGAGTCCGCTGCAAAAATTGTGATGTCACAGTGATAGTACGATAAGTGTATTATCAATCGATGCCGATATTTGTACTGCCCTCGGTACAAAGTAGAAAGTCAGTAAGTGTCGCTGACAACTGTTCGTAAGCGTCGATTTCTAGTTATATCTATATTTAACAGACTAACTGTAAATACAGAAGTATAACCATGAAGATAAGTCGTAGTTTCCTTGTGCAAAGCTTCTGATCAACTTGCAGCCAGTTTGGAAAAACTGATAACTGCCGTGAAAATCAATATGGGTCGAAGAATAGAGAGCGAGAGCGAAAGGTGGCACGATGAAATCTCTAAAAGATGATAATTGGTGAGTGCTGCACACGTGTTTGATGAGTGAACCGAAAAATGTCGAAAAAAACATAAGAAACCAAGAGTGTCACTCTGGACTCATGTCAATGATATCGGTGAAAAATGCTGTCAGTGTTGGGGTCGAGACGACAATATCGTTGTCAGTTTGCAGGTGATGCGCTCGACTGCGTAAACCGATGATTCGCGTGAATGAGTGTCGTCAAACCACCAATTGAACTGGACAGGCTTTAGATCGCCGAGTAGTTGAACAGACGATTGATGTACCGAAATCATCTGTTACATAACAGTCACGCGGAAACAATACTTCATAGGATAAAAATACGACGTCGAGTTTGAATAACTACAATAGTTAGGATGTGTTGTAATGTCACATCGAAGTAACATCATTTCGTATACTGACAATTGTACTGAACGTTCTTTTGGGCATTGTTTATGTAGCAACTGGATGTGCAGTAGCAAACATATACGAAGACTATCGTGGGGTTCGTGGAGAATTTCAGAGGTCGTTTAGATATTTCCCAAACCCGTATTGCATGTGAATAAGCCGAAGACAGAATTAAAGTGCCTTCCGTGCAATAAGGAAATCGAGCCATGATTTACTGTGTGAGATAACAGCAAATAAAAAACGCATAGTAAACATTAATCTAAATGGTAACCACCAATGTAACTAAAGTTTAGGTTTAGATAACGTGATCGTTTCGTAAAATGGCTTATTATCCAGCGTTAAGTGACATATTAAATACGATGAATGTCTGGTAAGGACATGGACTAAGATTGCTCGTGTACAAGTAATACGTTCTTCTACAGTATGACGACTTACGAGTCATAAATGTACATGGTTTCGACTAAAACTTGAAGGTAGTGACAGAATATATGACTACTTTACGTAAACATATTCGCGAAATGTTATTAGACATCATAAACATTATACGAAATTATTTAACACCGTTATGAAAATCGCCTGGGTTACTCTTGCTCCAAAGTAATTGAAATTTGTTGATTAAATTCGTAGATTAACGAAGCGTTGTAGACTGAATTGGTATACGTCCAAATTTAATTTGAGCCAAACACGTAGCATTGACTGGCGAAACAGTCTAAACAAGATCTAACATTGCAGGAAATTTATAGTTCAAATTCACCGTAAATTTCTAGCATTTGTATCCTCTGGTTCGCCATGGAACTCAGCAATTGGAAATTAGGTAGGCAGTGGTCAAGAAAGTAAAATATTCTAGTAGATAGTTGATAGTGATTAAGCAGAAAGATGAATTTAATAATCGGCAGTTTATCCTGTATTGGTTATACAAGTGGATAAGTTGCAAACAGATATGAGTACGTGTTGCCTTGAGGCCATACTTATGAGTGGTTGATATTTTAACAGACATATTACACAGGAGCATTTACATGCTGCTAATGCTTGTTAAAGAACCACGATAGTCGATTATAGTCGTAGTTGATTGATTAGTTCTATCGATTGAACTAATTATTTCAGTTGAAATACTAATCAACAGTGATAAGAAGCAATGAATGTTTACAGAAACTGATAAATATAGCCGAAGTTAAAAATGAAAATAATAAGTATAAAATGCAATAAGAAAGATCATAATGATAGGTTGCGTTATTCGAAGTCTTGCTCACCAGTGTAAGATCATCTTTGTTGATGGTCTATGACGAAATGATTGGGGGCCTACTATAGTTAGATGAGAATGATGACGAACCAACTTACGCTGAAGTCACACCTCGCGACCAGCCCTCACGTGGATTGAACCATCAACGCATCAAAGGATAATAGATGCTATGGAGACTGTACAACACAAAGGACGTTATTACAGGAATATATTAGTTAAGGCACAATCACGAAAGTACAGAAGTGAAAGAACAACCACTGCCGTGTGGGCCAGTCCATGGAATATGATTGATTGATGCGCGTTGACTATCCTTGACCTTGACAGGGACCGATGATCTGTTCGATATTCAGTGACATTTCACCGACCCTACAAAGTAATCAAACTAGAAACTAATCATGTTTGTTAAAATATTTAACACCATGTACCACTCGTTAACATTTGAAAATTGAGACAGACAGTATTTCTCTATAAATTTTAACGTAACTTCAAATATGAATACTCTTACCATGTTTGATAGCTAAATTTTATGAACACCTTACTATTGATTTTAAGTGAAGCATAAAAGTACCAAAAATTAAAATTAAAGACAAAACCAGCGATATTGATAACTTAAAATATTAACGAAGTTCAACTATGTCTAATATCATGTTAACACAGTTACTATTTGTGCATAATTGAATGTCAATTTCCATATTCCGAAAAACTGTTTTCTCTTACCTTTCTTAATTACAAAGTCTTACTGCTTTAAGCAGAGATGGATGGTGGTTAGAAGTGGAATCCAAGACGCGAGTTTTGTCTTATCTGGAACTTGTCAGGTGGATTTACCTGTTTTTAGTGTTTGTAACTTAGTGGTAATATTCAGCTAAATCGAACAGGATGCATATATAACCAAAAACGACTGACCGATTGCACATCTACGGGAAGATCCAAACAACAAATATATATGAAGTCTTGCTGTTATTGTGTGCATACAAAGATATTTTATATTGAATGACACGGTTCAAAGTAGGTTGTAGTTGCGTTCAGTTTATATGTTACTCTGTTTCAGTTTAGCATCCGTCCAAAATTTTCATTCTTCGACGGTATTTGTTTCATTTGAACTCTACACGTGTTAAGCTCTTCACTTAAGAGGATATTATTTTTCATTCCAACTCACTAAATTTCCCCTCTCCTAGAGTTACGTCAGATGCAGCCACAAAGACTAATTTAAATTTTTGCTAATTCCTACATTGTCTGATCCAATGTCACAGCATATCACGTGACAATGATTTTTTTAAGTAGTCTGTTGTATTTGACTAATTAAAACTCAAAAACAATAAAGGTGTAGTTAACGAAAATATAGCCAACAAGTACACGGAACTACTTAGTATTTGCTAGTTGATATAGCAAAAAATAAAAATAACAAGCATGCAGTTTTAAAAGTACATCACAACTAAACAATATAATCAGAAATAATTTTAAATAATAGGCACTTTTAGGTTTGAAATCCAGTTCTAATAAAATTGCTTCCTTGTAAGAAGTGAAGATCGACATGGCACTACTGGTGAAAGCATGTTACAAAATCTCTCAGTTGGTAAATATATCATATTAGCTCAATAGTTATGGATTTTATTTGATAATCTGATTGATTTCTAATTACTGCATAACACATATAACTGACTTAAGTCAGTAATGCGTGAAGAGCCTTAGTTAAATATTCGTTCGCTATAATACGTACTCCAAATAGTGTACTATTCGTGGATGGAAAACAACTTACTAGCCTGGTTGAGAAGCAATTTCGCTTAATTACCACGATACAAAACTTGAATTAGAATTTGCTAAGGTGAGTACACTGCTTCATGGATTAAGACAACGTGAATTCCCAAGTTTGATCACTAATCCTAAGCGCATAATCAACAAGTATGACCCTTGAGAGGAATTCAAACTAGAACGAAGAAACAATAGGCAATCTTCAAAATAAAATATTTTATTAGCTATTAAATTGAATACAATATAATTGAAATTAAGATACAATTAATTGCAGTAGAAGCATTAGTTCCGTTTCCGAAAAGCTTCTCAAAAGTTATATTTTAAACTACGAAAAGTAAAATGACCGGGGTTTTGAGTTATTTTTGAAAGTTTTTAATCAAAGTTGACCGGAAGGCCACTTGACATCGATTAATATCACTCACAACAGTTAATCACCGACCGATTTCACAAAGTTTTAGACTATGAGGGTTGTAGTACTAGAACAACTGAATTTTTCAGAATCCAGATAACTATCTATGTTTCAAAAGTTTACTCAACCGAACACAATATTAAACGATATAGGTCCACATTATTGGCAAACAATATTTCTTGAAGTAACGTTTTATCCAAATTAAGTGAATAGTTCCACATAAGTTGGACATTATTGGCAGTACTTAGAATCAGCGAAACCCATCGACACAAGCTGGACAGCAAAGGCTAAATACGGGAGAGATGCTGCCGTGCTCTGGTCATGAAGAGGAAATGCTCGACACACTCAGGAAGTTGCTCTAATGCTGTCCAGAGGAGCACGAAATGCACTTCAGAAGATTGTCAACATTATCCGGAACTCATACGACGAGTTACAGTGCAAAGACGTGCATGGAGGACAGATGATAGACGCATCCCAAGTAAGGATCGGAGTCAGACAAGGCTATCTACTCTCTCCCTTCCTCTTTCTTCTGGTGATTGACTGTATTGTGAAAACCTCGACACCTGACGGGAAGCACGGAATACAATGGACATCTCAGAATCAATTATACGATTCGGACTTCGCAGATGACCTAGCCCTTCGATCTCGTACACACGAAGACAACAAATGTAGCAGCAGCCTCTGCATCAATAAGCCTCAACATGCACAAGGGAATAAGCAAGATTCTCAAATACAACACGGAGAACGCCAACCCAGTCACCCTTGGTGGAGAAAGTCTGGAAGATGTGGAGACATTCACGAACTTGGGAAGCATCATTGATGAACAAGAAGGGTCAGATGCAGGTGTAAAGGCGAGGATTGGCAAAGCAAGGACCGCATTTCTACAATTGAAGAGCATATGGAACTTAAAACAACTGTCAACTAATTTCTAAGTGAGAATCTTTAATACGAACATCAAGATAGTCCTACTGTACGGAGCTGGAATATGGAGAACTACTACATCCATCATCAAGAAGGTACAAGTATTTATAAACAGTTGTCTATGCAAAATACTCAACATTCACCAGCCGGATACTATCAGTGACAGTGTCTTTTATGGGAGAGGAGAAACCAGCTTCCAGATGAAGAGGAAATTAGAAAGACATTGGAAGTATATCGGACACACATTAAGGAAATCACTAAACTGCATCACGAAGCAAGCCCTAACTTGGAATCCTGAAGGGAAGCGGAAAACAGGAAGGTCAAAGGACACATTGCGTCGGGAAATCGAAGCAGATATGAAAAGGATGAACAACAACTAGAAAGGAATGACCAGGACAGGGTTGGATGGAGAATGCTTGTGGGCAGCCTATGCTCCTTCACAAGGGGTAACAGCAGTAAGTTGGACACTATACGTATGGTAGACACTATAAAGATCATATCTGTGAAAACTTGTGATTAAAATAAAAAAGAACCCGTCTAACTCGGCAGTCCGATGCGAGCTTATTTAGGGAAACAATCAAAATTATCGAATACAAAGGATCGATTACTAATAGTTGGACATATCTTACGTCTCATGACTTACATGAGTAAACTAGTTTTACAAAACCCAACTTTTTTAGATGAGTGAAGGATATTTTACTACATAGGTCATATGAATCGATCTATACTTATTGATTTCGATCGTTTTCCTGAAAGAGTTCGGGTCAGATTCGTGGCAGAAAGATTGGAGCCATTCAAGTTTAATCCCAGAGATTTTCAAAAACATAACTTCCCCTTTAATATCATTTACTTACGTCTAATATTTTTGAGACTGGACAGAATTTCCCTTACTAATAGCTTTTACCATGAAACTGGAATTTGTGCAAACACAGCAATCATCACCATATAACCAATACTATAATATACTCAAACCTCTATACATTTGTTCAATGAAGTTATTGAGGTGCAGCTCCTTGTGTGTGCCAATCAATGTAACTTACAACCACCAAATTAATACCAAAAGGTCATTTTGAATGAAATACTGTAGTTTAATAACATTCTTGAAAACACATCGTAGCACAAAACCTAGTGAACGAAACAAAACATTCTTACACCTGTCGTTTTTAAATACGTAAAACCACTTATATATCTCTGCTATTATATCTGTTGTAGATTATAAGGTTAATTCATGACGTAGTCATTTAAATTAATTTGCACAATCTACCGTTTTTTCGCTAGAAAGCGCAGTATTTTTCCACAACAAAGTTTATAGACTCAGCGAATATTATCAATTAATGAAGATATGTAGGAAAAATGATTGGCTATCTTTAGCGAACAATTATCATTAGTTTATTGAAGGGCTACAACGTCTACTGAAGATCATATCTAGCGGAGTACTATCTACAGAATTAGCAAAGCTGAGTTTGGTAAAGAAAAAAAAACAAAGATGCACCCAGGAGTCCATATCTACCATACGGCTAACAACCTATTCGAATGTAAGGCCAAAACTGTCTAATAAGACATGGAGAAAACATTAGCTGGATTAATTTGATAACTGTAAAATTGATTTTTTGTAGTTTACAAGAGAGATTGACATCTAAATTTTCTGACAAATAACAGATATAAAGAGACTGAATTAGATCATTTGTAATAAGATTATCGCGCACCAAAACGATCAACTTATATTACCATTTATTGGTATATAGTCGGAATGTGACGAGTAATTCAGTCGAAAATAGAATGATTCCTCAGTTCAGTTTGTATAAGTAGAAACTGGTAATTATTCCAGGCTTATAATGAATATTTGCAAAGCTTCAAATTTTCTAATTGTTGGAAATCTGTCATTATGAGAACACCTAGAACTATTCCCTTTATGAAAAATAAATCACAGCTTTCATACGTTGTATGCATTCTTGTTCGTTGACAGCAAAAGATAAAATTTAATGCATGTTCGTATTCGAATAGTAAAGCGATGTGGTTAATAAAAAAACTGTAGCAAATAAGCTTGGTGTTATTGAGCAACCTTAAGATATATGAGTTAGCTTACTGCTGATTTCAACATTCTCAGATAAGTATGGAACTCAATTAAAGTTTGTACGCAATGTTTTATATGGCTATTGCAATTAAGTTTAATTAATCTGAAAGAAAAGGAGAAGTTTCGAATGAAGGATTTTATTGTATAGAATATTAACATCAACAAAGAATAAAATTCATTTGAGGTGAGTCGAAACAAAATCACAACAGTGAAACAACTTGTGTTGACTTATTTTTGTGATTTGAAGACGATCGTCTCATAAAATTACTTTATGGAAATGAATTTAAGTTATTTATCGTTGCGTTGAGTTTACAAGCATTCATATTGCCTTAAAATAATTTCAACAATTAACACACCTAATGAAACAAAGGAAGAGGATCAAATTTTGCTTTTATTGATCTCAGCATTAGATTGTCAGAAGTGAACTTATACGAGTGTATTTAAAAAGAAAATCCTCAAACAAAGAGTACTACGAGTTCGTAATTATAATATTAGCCCATCGAACAGAACACTTGATTTCACTAATAACTTGCACATGATGACTATTACTTGACTAAGTAATAGCGGAAACTATCCAAACAGTTCACTTAGTATTGTTTGTTTCGATCTTCCCATCGATGTGTTTAGGACTGCAACTGGTCAGTCTCTAATTGGCATATGTGCATACTGTGCGTATTGCCTCGATATACCTTAATTCACAAGCTTGGTAAGCAGAGATGGATAGTGGCTAGCAGTGGAATCCAGGACGCGCGTTTCGTTTGAAGCGAGGGTACTGGGTTCGAGTCCCAGAGTGAACATCAACTCTGAGATGCAGGTACATCCAGCTGACGAGTCCCAAATAGGACGAAACGCGCGTCCTGGATTCCACTGCTAGCCACTATCCATCTCTGCTTATCCAAACAGTTGTCTTCAGAGCAGACGTGAAAAGGTGGTATTTATAAAATAGCAAACTTAAACTCATTTGTTAGTTAGAAAATTATGAAGACGGAAAATAGCAAAAATGAGTATGAAGAAAACAAGTGGGATAACTTAAGATTCTAAAGTTATTTAGAGACCGATTTTACTCTAAACTATTAAGTAGGTGAATAGAAAGAAGTTGAAATAGGTTTTATATCTTGAATAATTATCTTACTTTACTGTATCTTCCATATGGCCTTATTTTCGAAGAGCAGATAGAGTGAAATACTTGTAAGCGAAGTATTATGTAATGACTATAAAGTAGGAACGACAGAGTGGAGATTGTTTACTGTTTACTTGATCTAGCTAAATACCATCTGATAATATCTAGACTTTAACGCTTCCTTCCTCGTTCCAAGTGTGCCCGAAGAAGAATACTACTTATCAAAGCTATGGAGTCATACCAGTTGTATTCAAAAGTCCTCACAACATGTGGAATTATTATGATAGGAAATTAAAGTTATATGTAGACAGTATGTATTTCGATGGTAGTGGATATTAAGAATTTGCATTATTACGAGAGAGTATTGGACTCAATGAATGATTGGAAGTTCGGCATTTGACAGGAACCATTATTGGAGTATAGGTTGGTAATGTAAATAATAGACTAATTTGAACAGAAGCATATTTTATGCTTACTGTTCCAAAGTAGGGAATGAAAAAGGGGGTTTGGCTATATTAACTAACAGGGTCAATATTAACAGTGAAATCTTGATAATATAATCAAGGGCAAACTACTTGAACTGTAACGGCTAAAACATTATGGAGTAAAAGGAATTTCAATAAACCATATACTGCAGCACAGAATATATTTCAACAAGAATAATTTTTGAAGCAAATTATGTTGTTATTATAGCCAAAGATAGTGAAAATGATGAATTCTAATTAACAATACAGGATGACGTGATACAATACAAACACTAAAAAAATCAACCCATTTTCTAAATGGAAAGAAAATTATGTAGGTTTGTTTGTATCTTCTTTGCCTTCTTCATCTTCCCAGAAAAGTTGATATGAGCACTTTGTGTTAAAAAATTAATTACAATAACATTTAGCAAAATATGTTTAAATGTAAATATGTTGAAAAAAACTGAACTAATCTTACAGGACACAGATTTTACTCGTAGAAGTGCTAATAAAATGAAGATGGATTGGGATAACCATAAAATTGGGTATGAAGATTCAAATTATTCGGCTGATGCGATCCAAATGATTGATAATTGTAATTGTTATAGGATGAACTTCCACCGGTTATTCTTTGAGATCTACCACGGACTCCTGAATTGAATATGAGGGGGGTAGCTTGAGAATATTTATATGCTTCGGCTACAGTACCGACTGGATGAACCTCCGTAGACATAAGATCTACAGGTTGTTGAGATTGTTGGTCAACGTTTTGACGTGAGAAACTCTTAGGGTCCAGATATTGATACGAATCCCCCGAGGGAGCTTTACAACCTCGCTTTTTTCGTTTTCTCCTGGGCCAACCTGGATAAGCACTTTCTTCTGTGAACTCTTCATTTGAATCAAGAACTGGTTCATTTACTTCGAATTCAGAGTGATAAGCACCTCTCTGAACTCCATGTTCTATGAAACCAGCACCCTTTCGCGATTCGTCACTGGGATATTCACGCTGCTGGATCATGTTAGGTCTGGTATGCTGTCCATAAGGGACATGCTGATTCAAGTCATTGGAAATGAGTGGTCGACTTGGTCGAAAACCATTATCTTCATAGCTCCAGCTGGTAGGTTGTTTCATACAACTGGGTGGATATGCAGCAATCGCTAATGAAGAATGCGGCTTTATACTGTTGCGAAAAGAGTTCTTAGATTGCATATTTTGTGTATCCATAGCACTATGTGACTTTTGCGTTGAAGTTTGAGGCATAGAGTTTGAAGGATATGACATTAACGTATCTATGGCTTTTTGTACAATAGGGTTAGTTAAGTTTTCAGCTAATTTACTTCCAATACTAGTAGCTGTTAAATCTTGAGTTTGATGAGCCGCATCAACTGGTAGATTGGAAGAAGCAGTGTCTGTAGTTACAGTAGAGCTAACAGGCTGAGGATAAAGCATGCTTAAAATTCTTGACTTGAGCTCAGCTGTATTTTCACTGCATGCACCGGCTGGCGGTCAATGTATGCCATTCATTCATTTGTTTGTTTATAAAATAGGATATGAAGACCAATTGGATTAAAAGTGGTAGCGTGAACAATGACGTGATATACAAGAATTCCACATTCACGCGATACATTTATTGTGAATCAATTAGAAAGAAAAAAACCAGGAGAGAAAAAAGACATTAGTTATACTCTCAATAAAATATATATGTGTGATAACAAGGACAGTATCAGAAGAATAAAAGTATTGGACATTATTTAAAGAAACTCGTGAATGTATCCCTAAGCGTCAGTCAGTTTGTCATAAGATAAAGGAACCTATGCATTAATAGATTCACAGTTTTGTTCATAAGCACAAAAAAGAGGTGAATTCGGGAACAGTAGAAAAAAGCAATAAATAATATTTTTAAGTTTAACTATTATAATTTCGACTTTTCAAATCCACTATAATGACCAAAACAGTCACCAGCATGTACTTTTAGAAACACGAATTCATGTGGAAAAAAAAGTAGTTGATGACAACACCCAAGAGAAAAATAAATGATATTAGAAGATTTAAAAGAAATACTGAATAATTAATTACTATTAAAAACCTTCTACGACCAAGGGTGAGACGAGTTCACTCTCCTTCTCGAAATGCGCTCATATGACAACGCGTTCACAACCACCTCAAAGGAAAGTCCTATTCACAACGGGAGTGCTTTTTACGAAAGTGAAAGGACGAAAAATGGACGTCCAGGGTTTAAGCTTAGTTGGTAAATACAGAGAGGGGAGTTTACAAACCATGAATTCAAACCAATGGTGTACATGGGCTCCAGGATCGCGAAGAGATGAAAGATCCATGAGTCTATCTTTGGTTCCCGGCTAACAGGAGGTTGCGTTTCCTGACGTCTCTTCACTGTCCTATGGATTAGTTCTCTAAGTCAAAGGCTCAGAGAGTAGCCGCCTAGGAAAAGCACTTATTGAAAAATGTAGATTAGTACTGGCTACTTTTCCACGACGTCATGAAAATGGTGGGTCACGTCTCTTGCAGCTTTGCGAAACGTTCAGCTTATAAGCACTGGATTTATGAAGGCTCCTTATAACTCATTAAAGCTCGTCGATAGTCAAGTTGGTCTGTTTTCCTAGTAACATCGACCAGTTTGTTCTGTTCTCTCCGGCCGGTATCGGTTGAGCCACCTGACGAGGTGTAAGCCCGCAAAGAAATCTAAATCCTGAAGCACCAAAAGTTCTCAGGTTCAGACGACTTACCTCCAGCTCTTCCTAACAATGGTAGCAACCTTCCAGTCAGAGAACTGATTAGGTTGTTTGGGAAACAGTGCATTCCATCATCTTGACGCGATTGTCGTCGCCATCTATGTGACAACTATCGGGGTATAAACCCTACTTACGATTGCGTCCAAACTAATGACTGGTACATGTTGATCCATTAGGACTCTCTGGTTAGGTCCGATAGATGGTGTAAATCTGTGGCTTGAGACATTATCAGACATGACTCAGAGTAAAATCCAATGGTGATTTTGCTGTAAGGCTCTCCAACTATTAGAATAGAGAACTTCTTGGGCTGAAAGGATTCTTTCTGGTTCCATTTTTCTTAGCTAAGCTCCTTCTTCCGTTATATACTGCTATTGTTCACTTATGTATTTAGACTATAGTCAGCCTCCGTCCTCCAAAAAAGCACAGTGAATATCATCTACTGTTATGCGCAAACCATCAATAACAGTAAAACGCGATAAAGGTCAGTCTATCCTAGACAAATGCCCAGAAAAACACCTGACCATTTTGATTGAAACTGGAACTTAAGAAGCACTGGACAATTGGACAAGCATCACTACGGAATTTAGTACACCGTTTGTTTGAGATGCCAACAAGTTAAGTGAGTTCAATGAGGATATCAGCAACAAGTTTTAAGCCTTACAAGCCCACTAGGAGAAGAGGAAACCACATCGGATAATAACTGGGAATGGACTAAAGACGAAAAAACTTCAAAATATCAGTTGGTCAGCCCAAGAAATGCCAGAAGAGCAAGTTTCTATGGACAATCTGGGCATGACTAAAAAAATAAGACAGTAGTCAACAATAAACGAACAAGAGCAGACAAAGCCAAGGTACAGGCTGAATATGTAGAAGCAAACAAATGAGTGAAGAGCATTTCTCTAATTGGAAAATATATGGAACTCAAAACAACTGTCACCTAACACTAAAGTCAGAATTTTCAACATTGACATTCAAACGACTCCGATGTGTACAGCTGAAAACTGGAGAACTACGATCATCATTAAAGAAGTAGGTGTTTATAGACAGTTGTGTATGCAAGATATTCAAATATCCGCTGGCCGGATACCATAAGCAGCAATTTGTGGGAACCCCTAGTTTGATGGTTTTCACAAATTGTGTCCTGTCCGCCTCCAGTATCATCTAACTGCATCGTGATGAAAGCTCTAACTTGGAATCATTAGGGCAAAAGTGGAAGGAGAATAAAGAACATATGGAGCCGGGAATTTAAAGCAAACATCGAGACAATTAAGAGTACTTGGTAAAAGCTGGATAAGGGAGCTCGGGAAAGAGTTATTTGAGGACAACTGGTAGGCGGCTTTGCACATGAAAAAGTAATAGATAGGGCTTTGCTTTGACTCTACTAACATAATATAATACTTTAAGCGGTAGGTAATTAACTGTGCTACTAAAGTATAAAGACCGCTGATTTACAACGAACACCATGGATAGAGTAGTACACAAATAACTTTTTATTCACAATATTACTCTAGTCACTGTGTAAATGGTCCACTGAAGTATGCAAATAACTACAAAAACACACGATTTAGGAATACCTAGGTGTCTGAAAGCAATGTAAATCACAGTAAATAAATCAGCCCCATTTGTGTAAGCTTTAAATATTGCTGGTCAATTCATAAAAAAGGACAACCTCAAAAACTGATGTAAGATTTACTGATAAACAAATATTACTCTTGAAGCAACTACAAAACGTACCATCACTGTTGGTATTCCGTCGGCCTTCTAGACGACGCTTTCGCTCCTGGATAAAGACAGTGATCTCGTCTAACTCTCCAACACTTAAAACACGAGAGTCAGCCAGCATATGAAGTAGGGAAGCTAAATGGCGACTAGGTGGCAAGAAACTGGCATCGTCTGGAGGAGCAGTATTAACCTCTTCTTTACTGCTTGTCGTATATGCTGAGTATTCTCGATGAAGTAGGATTAATGCATCATCCAAAGGCATATTACGATGCTCTGCTCCGGAAAGAAATGGAAAAGCACCAGGACCAATGAAAATAGATGAGTATTAATCACAGGTTTTTCTCAGCATTATTATTGAGATGACATACCATTTAAGATCAAATAACGTATATTATCGAAGTAGGATATGCCATAATAAAGCTTATTCATACATTTAAAAGAAACAGTATACTATCATTTAAGAGCTCTAAACGGTAAATTAGGAGTGAACTCTACTAGTACATTTTATCTCACAAATAGTTAAAATGAAAGAAACTACTGTTCCTACAAGTCAACAACTGGCTGACCATATGCATGAACCTTATTTAATTAGCCTGATTATTATTCAGCTTCATTGAGTACCAAAACGACTTTCTGGAGAACTTGCAATGTTGAAAATTGACTAACCTTTTAAAATCGGAAATATTGATAATTAACGCTAAACAACCCAGACTGAATAAGTAGTAGAGTGAGTTCAACAAATGATTCACTTGAAATAACATAACACTGATATTTCTGATACATTGAACTTTTGACACACCAGCTTTCTGGACGATCTATAGACTCTTACAATCTTCGACACTTGAACCCCAAACAAAACTAGAAGCTGAAAGTATGAAGGAAGCTTTACCTTCAATGTTAACTTAATTGCAAAAAAAGTGTTATCAGTAAACCCTGATTTCCAGAAGCTTCTGAGAGATATAATAATGTTAGTAAAAGTCCAAATTTCTATCCAATCAGATTAGGGAAGAATGTAATAAGCTAGTTTATGGAGCTTTCCACAAATGTTAACTAGCTAAAAGGGATAATGATCACTTTACAACGCAGAAATTTTTCAGAAAATTATAGTGATTACATGACATAGTCCGATGCTCCTTTGAACCTTTAATTCATGAACAGTAAGAAAACTATGCATACTTATCCAAACCAGATACTTAGTAAGATACCTTGTTGGGTCGGAGCGTAAAGAATACGTAATGTGCACGAGTTATGTGCCCAATTAGTCATAGTGCAAATGATCGCGAACGGAACGCCATCTTTGGTAAGATCAGCTAGGCACGGGCTAAGATGATCTACAGACAGTAGAACTACTATATGAGTAACAGAAGGACTTCCTGGTGTAGTTAGAGTTTTAGTAACACGTTGTTCTATAATTTCCGCATATGGAACAAGATCATGCTGGACGGTTATTATTGCCACCATATAAGGTGGTGATTTGACAATAGGTTCTTCAGTTGATTTATTGGCAGGACCAAGAAGACTGGATCCATTCCTAAAAGTAAATTAGGAAATAAAATCATTAAACTACATTCGTTAAATTCATTTCCAAAGACAAAAACTGAGGCAGCATTCAATACTGACTGATGATTTTAAGTCTAATTTGTTCATTTAATAAGAAAAATGATTACTTGAGGGAAAATTCCAAAATATTCAAAACCCTTAAATGCCATGGTACGGCCGAGAGTGGGGAGTCCGTTCTCCCTCTCGAAATGCTCTCACGTGGCCACGCGTATATAACCTCCGCCAGGGAAGTTCTACTCACTGCCTGCTCGTGGCTTTACTGTTGTTTACGAAATTGAGAGGACGGAAAGCGAATGTCCGGCGCTTTAACCGGGTTGGTGGACACGGAAAGTTAGCCTAGAGGAGTTGGAAAACCCTGATTCCAAACCAATGGTGCACATGGGCTCCAGTATCCTGGGGGAACAAATGGTGTATGAATCAATCGTTGGTTACCGGCTACCATGGGACTGCGTCTCCTGATGATGCTCCACTGCCTTGCGGATTAGACCCTTATGCCAAAGGTTCCGGGTGTGGCCCCCTAAGAAAACCACCTGCTTCAGTTAGGGCACTTGGGCAGTATCACAGCCCTCACACTAATCAAATGAGATTTGTGCGGCACATATATATCTGGTACCCCGTTGTACCAATATTTGTGTTTAAATAAATAAAAATAAATTTCTATCTAGATATTTATTCTAAATATTGATAAATGAGACGCGAACTCTTTCCTACGACATGTGGTATCAGCACTGTCTGTCGATGCTCTGGGAGCAATGTTGGATCTGCTAGGATAGCAAACAACTGCAAGGATTATTATAAGTTACCCGAATTGTTTTTGTAACGAATATGACCATTTACATGTCTACTTATTATTTATAATGGTTAACGTATAACTAATTGGGCTTTAGACGTGCGGAACTATAGAATAAGCAACGTTGGGCATGAACAAGTTAGGGAGGCAAATCAGTAAATGAGGTTGTGAACACTTAACAATTCAAATATCATGAAGATGTTGCGCGTACACACCAACTGTCAGTGCAAGATGCATTCTTCGGTATGACAAGATGACCTTATGGTTATCAGACTAAGACATAAGCACGAAGTCATTGACTACTAATTGGAGTGACGTATACTTCCTGATTGTGTTTCGAGGACGATTATTGGAGATGAAGTTGCGGTGGAGCACAAGTATTTACGTCACATTTTTTAAGAATTCTGAAAATATTTATTTGGAGTTTTCATTTCTCGTTTTTACTTTATTTCTGACTGTTATTAATTTCATTGCTATCACTTCCAGAGTATGATGTACATTAAGTATCCTGTGGCCAAGAGTAAGCAGTTACACATTTCTGTTAGTCTTAATGTTGTCCTTTTATATTTAAATGATTGTCGATATTAGAACCAAGATATCGAGTCCTAACATCACTCTTTCACTGAGTTCATGGAATAAGATAAATGAGGTGATAAAACAACTATGTAGACAATTAAACATATCTCACAGCTTTTTGTCTCGTTCGGCAACTTCTGATAACCAGTTTAGCGGATGAACTGTGCGCCGATCAGTACGCGTTATGCTGTAATTGAAGTAATCAGAACACCAACACAGTTGGCAAATAAAAATATAAATTTGACCCCAGCAAATATTTCAAACTATAAAACCGATTACCTTAATAGTGCAGAAAGTAACTTAGTGATTCTGTAGAAAAAAACAAAGCTGATTTTGTTATTAGTGAAGGTATTTATTTCAGTTTGACATTTGTGAATCACATTCTAAACCGAAATAACGTTCTATACTTAAAAAAATCGTTGTAAAATAATAAATACTTGCTATCTAATTTCTATTTTTCCACATAGCTTTAAGAAGCATAATAAATGTTCCTTATAAAATCCAAAGTTTTTATAATGTGGACATAGTCGATTGGAAAATTATAGAAACAACTATTCTATTATCTTAATGTAGGTGACGAAAGGGACCATAACATTCCAAGTTGCAAGTTTTCTGGTTTGATTCTGTGAAATAGCCATAATTTATGGTTGAAGATATGGTTCTAAACAGATAAACGTGGGGCATACGCATTTATTGTTCACCTTTAACTAATCTCTAGACACAAGATTATTATTCACTAGTCTCTTTTTTTTATAAACTTGTCATATTTAGTTTTTAACAACTT
Organism: Schistosoma rodhaini; assembly: GCA_944470415.2. NCBI lineage: Eukaryota > Metazoa > Platyhelminthes > Trematoda > Strigeidida > Schistosomatidae > Schistosoma > Schistosoma rodhaini. The sequence continues at coordinate 6,163,953 of OX104040.1, forward strand.
TATTTATTTTCGTTTTCTCCTATCAATTTTCTCTAAGTGAGAAGAAACATGGCCATTTGAATCAGGTCTTAAGTTTATTTACCTAGCATCTAAGCAACTTCAGGAAGACTGTGCAGCCAAAAACTTTCTTCGGTGTACTTACTCCAGCATATGTATCCGGTGCCCTTTGTACCAATATATATGTGATTAAATAAATAAAATAAAACTCTTTAACGGCCCAGGTTAATTCTAAAAGATACATTTATTCTATATTTTCGCCACAAAGTAAACCACTGAAATATTTATGCAATTGGTATTGTTGATCTCTGACGGTCATTTTTAGTAGCTGTGCATCACAACAAACTACACGGCGCTGGATACAGAAGCATACATAGATATCAGTATAGTGATATGAGGCATGTAATCAACCCTCAGACTTTTCTTAAATCTTTAGGGGAAGAACTTTGCAGCTTTACGAGTCCATAGTGTGAATAACACAACACATTACCTTAATGTGCTGAACTATGGTTCAATACAGACCGGTTATGTTACATTATTCTGTATTTTCCAAACCCCAAGCACATGAAAACCATTCAATTTACTTGCTAGAACTTACCAGTATTTAGTGACCAACTTTCGAAAAGTTACGTTTAGTGGATTATTCATGGAAGAGATGGACAGGATTGGCGGAGGTGAACGTCGCTGACGATTAAAACAGGTCTGTATCAATTTCGACCAGTTTCTTATGAGTTCTGAGGCAACCGTAGTAGTTGTCCATTCATTACGTCTTTTATAATCATTGTCTTAAGGCCTTTCGACTGAGAATTAAGTACTATTTCGAAGCCACAGAACAGTCAAGCCTGAGAGTCAGTTTTATGTTTTTTGCATCTGAGATCTAATTTGCATTTAGAATACAGCTATCTCGAAATCTACTGATATATGAACTGTCCTTAGGAATAGCTTTGCAAATAACTTTTTCAAACAGCTCTTGATTTTTACCTACCCTATTTTCTTTGAAATCATGGACATCCTAATCGATTACTCTCCCAGCTGTTATTGTATTTCGGTCAGAATTATAGGTGAAATATATGTATTTACTGACCAATTAAAACGAAGTTGTTGACGTCCACGAACAGTCTCAGATATTTTAAAGTAATCCAAATGTTCATAAGACAACGATGAGAAATACTTTTCAGTCTAGGGAAAATTACCACGTTGAAAAACTGAGCATACTTAATACATATATTTCTATTATTGAGACGAAAAATCTCCAGAAGAATCTTTGGTATTCTTTGGTAGTATGATAGAAAAAATACGATTACCCTTGAGAACGTAGAATAAGCGACATACTATCACTACTTGCATACGGAAATGCGAAAACAGAACCCATCAAAAAGACTTACACTGGTGACCTTGAGTGTCGACGCGGTGAGATGTCACGTGAACGTTTGTTGTCCGGAGACTTGGTTCGGCCTCGGAAGCGGTCACGGCGCAAGGATCCGCGACTTTTATCCCGATCACGATCACGACTAGAAACGCGTCCAGAATGCCGTTGCAGGTTTGTGGAAAACCGATCAATGGGTGGGCCTGTACGACGCAGCGCTTTCAAATCACTGGCTTCCACATGCTTTAGAGAGACTTTAGTGCCAAACAGTGATGCCCCATTTTCGCACTGAACAGCACCAGCGGCCTCGATATCAGAGTCGAACTGAACAAGCAAGCAGCGCGGATATATTACGATTTCTGGAACAAAAATGTACAACTGGGTGTGTAACAGAAACACTAAAAGGAGTATTGTGATAAGGAACTTTATGGAGCAACCCTACAACCAAGAGAAAAAGTACGGCCAAGAACGGAAAACCCACCAGCTGGGAGTTACTAAACCACTTGGAATGAACAGGTTCTTATGGAGTAACCTGAGTCCTAACAGAATCTACATGTGAAGTAAGACAACAGACAATTCTCAATAACTTATGGTAGTTCACTAAAATTGTCTAAAACCGGCAGATTATAAAGATATTGTGAGACCGTGACCATGGTCAGCAGCCGAAGCAACTAGTGACTGACTTCTACCCCAGTAATTATTTCAAGTGAGATGTTGCATTGTTTAACACTGATGGAACCGTATGCTTTAGGTCTCCAACATAAACATTCACTAACCAACATAAGTATTTCTATTTACGACCGTTTTGTGGTATTAGTAAAAATAAACTAGTATGAGGTATGGGAATGAGGTTTGATCGACTGAGGTGGCTTTGTTATGTTAATCCAGTCACCACATGCCTCAGGAAGCAATGCTGGTTGTCATAATATGATAGGGAAAGAGGGACCTGAACTAAGATGTAGGATAAGTCCAGGAAACCACTGACCGTAATGTGAGCAATTAATTAGAGGCCGCACAAATGGTTGGAGGCGTCAAGTGATATATCCTAAAATCAGTCAGATATATGCATCTAAGTCGCTTGCTGAAAGTCAAGCAAATGAGCTTTGACTCATCCAGTGCTAAAAGCATTGTAAAACAGTACATAGGCTCCGCTTGTTGTATCGAAACTTAATTGAGCTATAAAATATGGAGTACATACATGTGGAAACGAATGTGAGCTAACGTCCCAGAACCTGCCCAAAGTCTACACGGCCAATGACCCACAGAACACTACCAATTAAATTTGACTAACAAAGTGTATGTTTTATTTCGTTACATAGGACTTAATGCTGTCTCATGAACATATTTAGCAGTGACTGTGTTTGAAATTGAGAAGGATGACAGCTGACGGACTACTTGTCTAGCCTTTCTTTAAGAGTGTTAGCGACTGGCTGAACAACTATATAACGCAAGAAATATCTATATAGATCACTAGACTGAATACCAGTTCGCTCAAATCTAACTCACATACCTGAAATGCACCCATACTTTTTCAACCAATCACGTATATCATTATGAGAAATAGCTCGTTTTGGCAAATCTTCGATCAAAACCTTCCCAACCAAGCAACTACTCTCGGTGGGACTTTTGTCCCGCGTCCCCATAAGGCCCTAAATTAGATTAGGCGGGTTACGGCTTAAGTACCGAGGTTATCCTACCATTTTTCAATAGTTTATAAAAATGCCATCTATTGAATTTCGAATATTGTAGGTACAATTGGTAGGCGAACGCTGAGTACGACTGTAAAAATTTTACTATAAACTTCATTTCGAACCCTGACATTCGCTTTACGTTTTTCCCATCCTGTGGAAGTATAACATTTGTTGCCAAGTGAACAAATTGCGCTTCATAGTGCCTTTATCTGTTATCTCAGTGTTTAGGAATGACTTTTGGGAAAGCAGTCCCAATATGGCATTCAATTTATCCCACGCAAATGCATTATCTATTAGTTTTTCTCGTCATATCTTCGACTATGTTACATCACTTCCGGTGTTGAATCAGTTAGCAATAAACTGAATAGGTTTTCCAGTGATTTTTGGGTACGTTACTTGTTATTTAAAGGTTTGAAAGATGAGTATTGTTTACCTAATTCTACTGCAAGCACACTGGACGCAGGTACGCCACATGTATTTAGGGTTTGATAACGCTTTTGTCTGTAACACCGTTATAATCAAAGGATAACAACCCAGTCAAATCAGAAGCAAGGAATAAAGAAAACCGAAGGTGCATTTTAAAAATTTTCGGTATGTTGTGAGGCGTTTGGTCTATGTGGGCCAGTAGATATAAGAGATATTTCAGGTGAAACAGGATTCAAACCTGTGACCTAATGGATGAAAGTCGAATACTCTAACCGCTAAGCTAGAAATTAGGTTGGCTCGCTTTACAAAAAACAGTGGAAAGAAGTTCATGAACTGAAACTAATAACAACAACAATGCCGGAAGAGTGACAGATTCAGAGGAGACCAATAAAATCATGAATGGATCACTTTACATATAACATCTGTTTTCTCATTACACGATTAGTTGGTCTCAACTTTCGAATATTTATTTATCGTAAGCGAACAGTATTGTGAACAATTAAAAGGAATGCCGAAGTTACATTTTAGTATTTATGATGAATGGAAGAGAGAATTATGCCAACATCACTATATGCTAAATAGCGCTAAACCGAATCGATCACCTTCCATTCCACTGGCAACTCGTTGGTGCAAGCCTCTTCTTTGTGTTGGAAAGCGAAGATTCCAAACCCCCGTTTTGTTGTACTCATAACCCATGTTCAAAGTTTGTAAGTCGTTTTGATGCAGGTTTATCACTTCTTCATATTCTTTAAGTAGGCAACTAATTGTCCTTCATAACTTTCTTCAACTATTGTGTGACTCACATTAAACATTTCAAACTATCAATAACTTTTTCAGTAATGACACATATCTTTATTTTTTCTAGTTATGCTAGATGGGCTCACGTTCTGGCTTCCAAGTCGCTTCTAATAACCCCAGGCTAAATATACACAGCAAATTAAACACAAACGAAAATGCGCAAAGTGCAAAAAGAACGCTTGACGTCAAGTTTCGCATGTGTAGAAGAAAATACAGGCATTTATAGTTTCACATGACCTTGAACTTCTGAAATGTTTTGTAACGATACTAAGTACAGTGGCAGTAAAGGTAAATATCGAATCAGAAACGTTAGGAGTGACTCCACTTCCTAGATGTTTCTGAGGGGCATCTGGTTGGCGCTGATTGAATCAAGTGTCTCCAAGCGTTTTCTAGGCCTTGATGAACACTTTAAGGGGAAATTTGAAACTCCCTAACAGCTTTATTATGAAATGCCAAGTATTAAATGAGTTTAGGATGGTAAAGCTGTGGTGGATGACATCACTGAACTAAAGTGGAATAAAGTGTGAAGTAGCGGAGCAGAATAAATAGCCACCCACGGAACTATTTCCAATCCCACATGTAGATCTTCTAGAGTTACTGCCGGTCCCAGGTCTAGATAAAGAAGTAGGGTCGGGCATGAGGTTACCATCTCCACCCTGTAGAAAACAATATTACCGAAGAACACAAAACAAAAAAATCATCCAAGCCACTTGAACTCTGTTCTGGGACTTCAAAGGTCTTCGTTTATTGCAGTTACGATGCCTCATGATGAAGGACGAGATTCTTCGGAAGTTAGAGGGCCCATAACTCTTCCGACTAATAGAGGAACAATTAATATGGGTGCATGGAATTTCCGGAAAATTTGGTAGACTTGGAGTGCCAGTCAAATAACTACGGAAATGAGGAGACACAAGTTGGCAGTTCTCCCAATCAGTGAAAAACGCTAGACCTATGCTGGACAGAAAAGATTAGATTCGGAAGAGATGCTGCTGCACTCTAATCATGAAGAAGAAAATACTCCACATGCACAAGGAGTAGCTCTGATGTTGTACAGAGAATCACGTGAGGAAATATAGGATGGGAATCTCACGAACCCAGGATCATCAGAGCATCCTTTAAAACGAAGAAGGGGGAAATCACAATGAGTGTTACTCAATATTGTGTACTTACCAATGAAGACAGCGACGACGATAACTATCAGTTTCACGAGAGACTACAATTGATCATAGCTAAGTGCGCAACAAAGGATCTCGCCATCCTGATGGGAGATCTACCTAAATGCCAAAATCGGAATGTACAACACCGAGTATAGAGACGTAATGGAACGACATGGACTAGGAGAAAGAGACGAAGACTCTAAGAGATTTGCGGATCTAGCTGCGTTCAACAAAATGATTATAGGCAGCACAGTATTCCCTCACAATAGCGTACACAGAGCAACATGGGTTTCAACTGACCACCTGGTAGAGAATCCGATCGATTAAATTTGTTCCAATAAAGTATTCAGAATATTCATGCGAGGCGGGATAACAAAGGAAGGAACTGGCATAGCTTCCGATCACCATCTGGTGGTTGCCAAGATGAGATTGGAGCTGATGAAACACCGTAAAAACTGAAGGATCGGCATCACAAGATTTTATTGCAGCTTTCCATAGACATTCTGAAAAACCCAACGAATTCGAGATAGCTCTCAGCAACAGATTCCGAGCCTTGCAAGATCTACTATCTAAACCATGAATAGGGTTCAGGAATGGAGAAACAAGGGAACGGGAATGGACAACAGCCAAACAAGAGCAGAGAAGGTCAGGGTGCAGATCAAATATACAGAAGTCAACAACTGAGTGAAGAGAAGCACATAAAGCGACAGACAGAAATACGTGGGAGACCTAGTGATAACACAGGAAAAAGCTGCAATAGAAGAAAATGTGAGACAACTATATGATGCAAACTTCGCCTGTAGCTCTCCTAGAGTTCCTGCCGGTCCCAAGTCCAGGTAAAGGAGGAGGGTTGAGCATGGGACTAGCCACCCCATCCCGTAGAAAACTAACTCGCTAAAAAACGCTAACCAGAAAAACAATTATTCAAACCATTTAATCTCTGTCCTGGGAGTTGAAGGAATAATTGTGACGCCTCAGGATGAAAACCGAGATTCTTCGGAATTCACGAGGCCGATGCCTCTTCTAATAAGCAGAGCAACAATTTTCATAGGAAACATGGAACGTCCGGACAATGTGGAAGACCGGGAATACCGATCAAATAGAAATGAGGTGATATAAATTGGCAGTACTTAGAATCAGCGAAACCCATCGGACACAAGCTGGACAGCAAAGGCTAGATACGGGAGAGATGCTGCCGTGCTCTGGTCATGAAAAGGAAATGCTTGACACACTCAGGAAGTTGCTCCGATGCTGTCCAGAGGAGCACGAAATGCACTTGTAGGATGGGGATATCATGGATGTCGATCCACGAACAACAGAAGAAATCAGCATAGTCATTAAGAGTGGAAAGCAAGAGGACATCTTCACAATGGTTCTGTTCGAAGAGTTTAAGGAAGAGGGACTTCAAAGAAGGATGCCTCATCGAGTTACCAAAAAAAATCTGAGCAAATATGAGAACTACGGGGGCATCATACTTCTATCGATACAATGAAATGTTTTGAATAGATTGTCGCTGAATTGGATGAAAGATTCAAAAGACGTCCAACTTGGAGATCAACAGGATATATTCCATATTGATCGATTGTTGCTGACCAAATAGCAACACTTCGAACCACTGTTGAACAAACATTGAAATGAAAATCATTACCATACATCAACTTGTTTGATTATGAAAAGGTGTTTGATAGTATGTATAGGAGAACCTCGTCCAACTTTCTTCGACGTTATGGTGTCACCCTCATACGGAATTCTTACGGCAAGCTACACTGTAAAGTCGTGCATGGAGGACAGCTGACATTAATTTTAAGTACGGACCAGTGTCAGACAAGGATGCCTTATGAAGACCACCGCATCTCAGGGCAAGCACGGAATGAAATGGACAGCTTGGATGCAGCCAGACGACTTGGAACTCATAGATTACTCATTTCTTCTATCCCATACTTTGGAATACAACACATAGATCATCAACCCATTCACACTTATGGAGAGTCACTGAGAGATATAGTTTTACGTACCTGGACAGTCATCGATAAACAAGGAGGGTCCGATGCAAATGTCAAGGAGACTATTTGAAAAGCAGGTGAAATCTCTACAATTGGAGAATATATGGAACTCAAAACAACTATCACCTAACACTAAAGTCAGAATTTTCAACATTGACATTCAAACGACTCCGATGTGTACAGCTGAAAACTGGAGAACTACTACAACCATCATTAAAGAGGTACATGTATTTATGGGCAGTTGTGTATGTCCGCTGGCTGGATATGATCAGCAACAACCTACTGTGGCAGAGAACAAACCAGTTGCCGGATATAAGGGAAAGACTCTGGCGGTGGGTAGGACATCCATTGAGGAGATCATCAAACTGCATCACGAGGCAAGTCCTAACTTGAAATCCTCAAAGCCAAGGTATTCGATAGGGGAATCAGAATAATGAATAACACAGAAACAATTGAGAACCAGAACAACGTCGGTTGTAGAATTCTGATCGGCGCCTTATGTTCCACGTGGGGTGGCAGGCGTAAGTGACAAGTACGAATACCTTTTTAATTATTTCATAATAGTTACCGTTTTTTATTAATTTCCATCAATATGATATTAATTAAGAACCGTGGTTTGCAATAATTGTTAGACTTTGAAAGCTTGAAAACTTTGAGAGGAATTTACTCAAGAGGATTTAGTGTTTTCCTAATGCGGAAGATGAGTGTAGTTAAGCGTAATTTCTTAATGTTTCAATTAAGCTTTCAAACTATCTCAGCTCTAGCTGCTTTTACTCATCCCAAATGACTGTATGAGTCGCGTGGTTTTGCCACATACTATTTACATAAACCAACAACATTTATCTTCGAAGCATTTAGGATCTTATTACTGTGACTACTGGCTGCATGTTTAATACTCCTTATTTTGTTTCAACTTCTTTATATTATTTAAAAGGTAATAACTAGCTTTGTTACAGGTTTGACGCTGTGGATTCCTTTATTGTTTTACCATAGGTTTAATCACTGAATTGACGGTTTTTTGCAGAAAATCATGATGCACAAATTTGTGTAATGGATATTGAGGAACAGTACTATAAACCAACTATTACAACACAATCAGTATATCATAAGAATTAAGAGACAAAGAATACAACGAATCGGTATTTATTATAGCATTTCATACTAGTTTTTATCAAGTACCATTTAAACCCACGTTGTACGATTCGAAACATTAACAGACATTTTTGATATACAGTGTTAGTTTCCTACGTTAGTCGATAATCAGTTTACGTTCATTTAAGAAATATATGCTTTCGAATTCTTGGAAATTATGAACATCATTATTTCGACTTAGTTACATCCTCAAATATCTGTTCTTATACTAGTAATAAATCTTAAACAACGATTTTATAATGAAAAGAACTTCATCTTTAATTTACTAGTACAATAGTTACTCATAGTAAGTGTTAGTAAACTTCTTCCATACTCATGGCAAATATATAGATCATTTGAAATTTTCATTTAATGCATAATGTTAAGACAATAAAGACACAATTGTAAGTTTCTAATATCGTATACAAAAAGAAACGTAGAGAAATATAAACACTATTTTAAGAAGGTAAAAAACGACAATGATATCAGTAGCTATATAAAAATGTAAAGACTAAACTAATCAAAATCTTACAACCATGCCTATCTCTGTTTGTTTCCTTTCATGGTTGATCTATGATCATTATTATTTTAATGATAATATGAGCATAAGAAAAGAAAAACATGAATAAATTGGAATATTTCAACAAAATAAGTGAATAAAGAATAAAACAATTTTATTTATTCATCAAATGGTACTGTAATATCACGAAAAGAACAGATTTATATTCATCATAAATGTCTAAACAGAAATATGAAATGCATTTTATGAAGTGATTCTGAGGGATACAAATTAATAGTAAACCAACATAAGTAATCTTCATCATATGATCAATAAATATACAAATAAAGAGATAAGAGTTCATGATATTGCAATGATTAACATATCCAAATGTATTACTGTAAAACAAAGCACAGAAAAATTTAATTTAGCTACATTAACCAGTAAGAAAGAGATCATCAGAACAAAATGTTACTTCAGAATTAAAGCTCAGGACTATCAATAAATAAAATCATTAGTGCTGGGGATGTCAAATCCCCAGAACCAACTTGATAAGTGGCTCAATCTTGTAATTTTATTTCGGAAATTTGAATTTAGCTGTTTTCGCGCCAGACGCGCTCTTTTTACCTTCACATCATATCTCCCACTTGTAACTATCCTAAACGATATTGGTTCACTGTTTCTTTGTGTGTGTTATTTATTAACGATGCCCAAGGACAATTTGTTGCTGTATAAATACGCTTGACTTTTTCCCTTATTTGATTGCTGTGCTTGTGGCTGCTACGGAATATAACTTCCCCGCTTCCAACTTGGACTTCTTACTCTAGTTAGCTGGGTCGCGTCAGAATAGCTAGCTTATCGGTCCCTGGTCACAAGTCTTTGTTTCGTTCGCTATTAGTGAATTCGTAACGCACAAGATATATCAATTAGATAATTGGTCTAGCTTTAATTGACTCATGATCTTAACTACAAAATTACTAAATCTCCACAAAAAAAACCGTGATAATTGGATATAGTTGGAAGAATGTCCTAAGCTTAAGTTTCGCGGTAGCCAAACTGGTCAACAAGGTGATCTATAGTCTAGAGGGAATTAATGTTCCTCGTGGGATTACAGCTTGCGCCTATCTGTCTCTAATAATCTGCCATCGAATAAGGTGTGTTGTAATGTGGCTTACTTAAAGACTAACGGCCATATCAAAACGAATGAATAAAATGCTTCTCGGATTTTTCAAATCTCCTCCTTAACACCTTCCTTCTCTCAAATAATGGGACTCCTTCGTCGAGTCTACTTGCGGCTTGATGACTTGATTCCGAATTCCTTGATGTTCTCTGACTTCGAACTTTCATCCGGTTGTTACGGGAGAAGTGAAGACATCTTACTGACTAGAAACTCTTATATAGAATACTATTAATTTCACTGTTTTAGGATTATTTGTTTTACTCAGCTTCTGGATTTGCTTGTTTATAATCTTACCTCCAAACACTTCGGTTTCTCTTTGTCTTCGGTTTGGTATTTGGAAGGTTTTGATCCGGGAGCCTAAAAAACCAAAGGTTTGTGTTGTAAATGCTACAATTATTATTAGAAAGATATTTCAGTCGATTATTTGTAATTTGCGAATAAACATTGTTGCCTTAATTGTGATTTGCGCTCGTAAGTTACAAGTAGATCCACTCGCCATGCTTCAATAACGGAAGAGAGCAAAAACTTGAACGTAACACTTGTTTTCCTCCATTAGGTCCTTGTACGTTCCTGTCATTGATGTACCTGTGATTATCCCCATTTTAAGTCTCACTCCGTATCTGCCGTGTTCCTCGTCGGTTTTTTATGAATTTGGCCGATATGTCTAATTCCCATTCCAAGCGCAACATGCACAACGAAAACAACGTTCTCCACTCTCATTTCAGTAACCCCAGGTTCAAATTGATATATCGTAAACTAGTGAATATTTCGTGAGTCCGTCGAGTAAAGGTCTAGTTTGGTACTGATGCTACTGTAACAATGGACGCAATCCCAAAGTTGAAGATTTGTCGTCGTTTAACTACCTAATTTATAAATTCTTACGCGCGAGTCACACCATTAACTTTATTGACTCGTACCATGACAATCGGCAATATGATGTTTGGCAGTTAGGATGAACACATTTTGGCTGCGGGTAGAATAATATATTTAATGTATCTAGGTATGTATTACAGAACAATGGTCACGCCTAGGAGACCCAGTCATGCCATATCGACCAGTTGTCAACTCGTTCATGACTTCTGACTTTCTGTATTGTGTTAAACATTAATTTTTTCAGTTATCCCGTATTCAACTTCAAGGATTGTATGATTCAGACAAGTACCGCTACAAGTTCATGAATTTGGACGACAACGCAACAAAGGCACTCTCCACAATTACGGAAATTATCTCAAAACAACTATACTAGCACACCAGGACCTCAAGTACCCACTAGTTTCTCAGTAGACGCATCCGATTCCACAATAGGAGCCATGAAACAATTTGTAAGCAACTCTTGGCAGCGTTTGGCATTCTTCTCGAGATGGCTGCAAGACATTGAATCGACGTATGACACTTTCGACAAGGAACACCTGGCCATGTATTGTGTTGCACTACACTTTCAACATTTGTGGTGTTATTGGTTCCTAACCACACAATTCTTGAAGCTGAACATTGAATCACTGAGAAGACTGATATCCAACATGTAACACTTAGAGGAAGTCGGTAATGTTGAAGTCGTGGACAATGAATCGAGATGTCATGGCTCAGTCGTGCGGACGTGGTCACTCCACGTAAGCTTTTGTTTTTTATATTCAGTATATAACTCCCTAGTAGGCCCGGAAATGCGTTCTTCAGCAGTGTTAGATGTGCTGACTGTCATGTACGATGAGTCAGTGTAGACAATGATATAATCTCCACGTAAGATCTTATAGACTAAGCAGTCACACCTAGACAAATCTACAATTTCGGGATTACATTCATTGTTACATTAGCACTAATACCGGACAAGAATTTTATTCTACATTGGTTAGATCGACTAAAAACGCAGACTGTTATTGATTCTCGTCTACGTTAACCTTATCGATTGGTTTTTATTTATCTTAACCCATTTTTCTATTGGTGTGCTTAGTAATGCTCACGTATATTGTCGTATTGTAATATTGATTAGTACTCATAGTTTACTAGCTCAGTCAATACTAATAACTGGCTATCTATATTTATCAGTAGCTGCGAGTGTTCATTAAGAATCTTTGGTGCGAATTACAGATTCTTCCGATTGCTGCGGTTCATATTTCATTAGAATCTGACTGCCCGTAGGTACGACGAACGATTATGGTTGAACGTTTCGCAAAGCTGCAAGAGACGTGACTAAATACAAATAAGATCATACTTTGATCAATTTAACTATGAAAATTGAAATACTTATTAATGTGCCAATTAACACAAACTTAATTTGGTAGCAGTCATCAGGTCAGTCTAGGAAGAGAGAGGGTCATTATGACTTCAATTCAAGCGACAAATGAATAGATGAAAATAGGGTAGGGCTGCACCATACCACTGTGTGTGAACCCCCTAAAGATCATGGCGCACATATCAAAATACGGTTAGAAACCAGTGTTGGGGACTGTGTTTAGAAGTTATGGTCGCAGATTTTATCACGAGCTGACATCAACTACGACACAAGGGTTCGAAACTTTATATCCCTATCACAAGTCACAAAATAACATAATATCAGTTTATTTTTTCAGCTTCCAGGCTGGTTAAACGGATTGAAAACTTCAGGTCGTTCAGGAGCAAAGTACTGCTTTACCGAAAATAAGTCGAGTTAAACGCTTTTCAAAGTCCCCATCCGGTTTTATTTGTTTGCGAAACGGAGAATTACAAATGCCGTGATCACTTCGCAGATACTCAACAAACATGAATTAGTCGGGCTATATCCCTAAACAGGTAGGAACAGTTAGTTATTTTTTATATTTTAAATTCTTCAGTACTTATTCGGGAATTCACCGTTAAAACTATTGGTTAATCTTTGTCCGTTGATTAGCCAAAAATCTTAGAGCCAGCTTGTGAAAATTCAAGATAGAGCCACTAAGAACAATACGTTTTATCCCAATTTATGGTTCTGATATCGAAGCGATTGAAGAAAAACCTACAGAAAGACAAAGATTGAGATTAAAACTAATCATTAACTTAGTGCAAACGCAGAGTGATTTCTAGCACACTATACATTGCTGTGGCTCTCAACTCCGGAAAACCTAATTAACGTGTCGTAATAGCACGAGAAAGCTTGGATCTTCAATACTCAGCCCGTCGCATTTTATGCACAGGTTAATTGTTTATATGCTTTGAGCCTCGAATGGGAGCAACTAGTACAAAGTTCACCAATTTCTTTTAGCTTCCATTTAAAGCATGTGGTTAATCTAGGCTGACAATCTAATAGTATTTACATAGTTTAGGATCTGGTTCAGTAAAAGCCTAATACCTTACACTTTGGAACAGAATAAAATCAGCTTTAAATAAACTAGAAAACGTACCCCTTGCCGACAAAGCAGTGCAAATTACTAAAATCCATTTTAAACACACATGATCGGCGACCTTCAAAACGTTATAGCGCCAGGTGAAGTGTTGATATCAAATAATCGGTATCCAATACCTTTGTCATGAGCTTGTATAAATCGATTGATTTCCTTGTGTTCTCTTTTTGTTGGTTCGGCACTATTCCAGGTATTCTTTTATGTCTAATAGGTGGTAGTCTGTCCACTCGGCCGCATTAATTCTGGTCAATGTGGTAGTTATTTGTGGGTTTGCATGTATTGTATTTCGATTGAGTATGTTTGTCTCAGGGAAGTAGGGAATCTGAACACCAACAATCGTCACTTTACCGTGCAGGGTGCTAGTTGATTGTAATGTGAAAATAATGAAATGACAAACCGAGTGCTAAGAGAAGACGACCGTTCCGAGAATAAATACTTAAATAAATTACTTAATTGCTAGTATACAAAAAGATGGAATTGAAAGAATAAGAGGGGAACGGAGATGATAATAAGAGAAGTAGGAAGAAGTCTCTGATGTGCGGTAATGATAATAGTGGTAAATTACGTGACATGAATCAGACACAGCTAGTTCAAGAGGGAGATTGTGATCCATGGTAAGTACGCGTTTGTCAAGTCTTCTTTCCACTGATGGAGCCGTGATCACTTCTCCTGGGAGAGCATTCCAAGCGAGAACATCTCTTAGTGTGAAAGAGCAAGAGAGTACCTGATTGTTCGCTCTCCGATGCGCAGTCTCTCAAGGTTGTTTCGAGGGTCGTTGTGATGTAGTTCTGTCAAAATGCTCAAGTTGAGGTGGCTTGGTGTACTTAACATGTTGTATGGCATTGTCAGATCACCTGTTATTCCCTGTAACTCAACACAAATAATCTCAAACAATGAAGTCTGTCGTAGCACGATTTATGTTTTAGCTCTATCACTCACTTGGTTTCTCATCCGTGTGTCTGGTCCAAGAGATTTGTATCTCTTTTGAATAGAGGAGGCACAACGACATTGTGGGCTTCAAGGTTGGACCGTGTAGCTGATAGCTTGGTTTGAAAATATCTATGCATAGTGTCAATTTGCCTTGGCGCAAAATGAAGACTTGAGTCTACTGTAGCGGCAAATAAATCCCCAAAATCACTAGCTCTGTAAGTGTTCGACATTGGATGTTGACCACACTAGTTTTAATGGACTCACCTAGCTGAAAACGCTCCGTCATGCGTCTGCGCCAGATCACGAGTGGGAACGCCGTGTTCAACTTCTTAGATCTCTCGATATTTTTATAACCTATCAAATATACCTCGCTTCTCGCTTTTGATTTCACTGGGTGGGCACGATTCAATTTTAGAAGTTGTTGCTGGTTAAAGTGTTGTCAAACTACAATGCCTGTGGCGTCTTCACAACCTTGACTGAGTCGTTCATGTGGTTGGGGCCAGTCTCCAAGCTCTCCAAGATTACAAGCCCGGGACCACGCGGTGAACAGATTGTTGAGAGAGGGTTTCTATGGGGAGTCCAAGGGCAGTAAAATGCCACTGAGCCCTAACCAAATCATCCGGCAGTAGGGTCACTGAATATCAAACAGATCATCGATCTCCCTCAAAGTCAAGGACAACCAACACGCATCAGTCAATCATATACCATGGACTAGCTCACCCAGTGGTGGTCTCGCTATCTTCTCTGTACTCATCCTTACAAACATATTTCCATAATAAAGGCCTTTATGTTATACGGTCTTCAAAGCAGCCATAGTACTTTGATACGGCGAAGGGGTAATCCACGATAGATGCTGACCGAGAAGTGTGACTTCAAAGTTAGCTGATTCGTAACACCGTTCTCGTCTAACTCTAGTAAGCCTCCAATCATTTGGGATAGATCATCCAAGTTTGTGATAAATAAGAGTGTAATTGCTTTGTGTCGAATGAGGAAGAGTGTTCATGTTCATATATACTCTATTAACCTTCGTACGATGCATCCTGTTCACTAGGTTGTTTCGGGGCCGGGATTAAAGTGAGTTAGTGAAACCCATCTTTCCAACCGTAGACATGCAAAGTACATAGAGTTCGCTTCTGAGAACTGTTTCAGGATTATAGGTCCAATGTTGTTCTAGCATGAAGAATTGAGCTTGCAGGTCAAGACACTGTTGTGATATTTTTAGTGTACAAAAGCAGAAATTGGAATGGTAATATACATTTACAGATACTGCAAGGCTGTTGCACAGCACTGAATTAATCGAGGAAACAGAATCATGCTGATGTTGCTTCAATATGAAGGGCATGATTTACTTTACTAGAGGCACAAACAGGTCTCATACAGGCACTAACGCCCAAAAGGATAAGATAATAAAGGAGGTACTGAAACTGTTGTACCTGAAGTTTGACCAAATAGCGATGCTCTCCGCAGAAAACTACCCAATTCGATATGATCCACGGTACACGCCCATGAACGTAAAATACTAGTTGGATGTGCATATCGAGCACCGAACATTCCTAGTTCAACTGGCACTACTAATAGGGAATCATTTACTTTAGCTGCTTCCCTTGATTTTGCCTGCAAAATCGTGTGTCGAGTTTAACCTTCCGAACATCATTTGTAAGATGGACTCTGGCTCACTATGTTTTGAAAGTTCCTTAAACATACACGGTTAGCAGCAACATTGACACCTGCCTTTGAGAAACCATAATGTTTTCGATTTGATATTCTGTCACAATATCATGACGACATCTGTAGTTGCTGGAAAAAAGCCTCACGACAAAAATCATTAAATACTTCTCTGCCCTATACGGTTTCTTGCAAAATGTAACAAATCCAAAATGATAAACACGAGTTTGTATCATAGAGACTATGTTAACACTGACTTTTCTTTTTTTCGGGAATTCTAGCTGGAACAGTTTCCTCACTAGTGATAAGCTTTCAGAAACAATAGAAATATTCCATATTACCACGGAATTAGCAGTAGACGCCACTATCCCCCTTTAAAATTGCTCCTAAAGAATTACTCCATATAATAGCCAAAAAACTAGGTCTGATCTGTAAAAACTAAAAATGGTGTATCATGTATGAAAATACTTCTGTTCCCTCCACCAGCTATACTCTGTACGTGAAGGAGAGTAAAGTCAGCACAACAAACATAAACGAGCAGAGGAACGCATTGCACTCACTTCCGCATATAAAGCCCAAAACTTATGTCATCTTCTTGAAAAGCGCACGAGAAAGAATGCAGATCACAACATTGACCCCACACTGCATGATGTTGTGACGCATTATAACCAAACTGTCATATGTAAACTGCTAAGCGAATGGTTTCCTCACAACGGAAATAAATCTCATGCCCCAGACATCAATATCGATCTCATCAGCGAGACAACTTTATTACCACTAATTTTGAACTTAATAAACTACTTCCTAAATGAATCAAGAATCATTCTTAAATGAAAGGAACACAATGGGATTTCCCTCGTAAAGCGCTTAAACCAGACTAGCTCATTGTCTGTCGTTGCCGATGCCATATCCTAGGACTTGAACTCCTCTGAAAAAAAAGCTCAGGTTCAATTTGATCACCTGCTTTAAGATCCTATAAAACTTGTCGCTCTGGTTGTAAGAAGGTGCATCGGCCTCATGACCTCCGAAGGAACTCGGCTTTCATCATGAGACGTCATAATTATTCCTTCTACTCCCAGGGCAGAGTTTAAATGGCTTGAATTATTTTTTCTGGTTAGCGTTTTTTAGCGAGTTGGTTTTCTACGGGATGGGGTCGCTAATTTCATGCTCAACCCTCCTCCTTTACCCGAGCTTGTGACCGGCAGTAGCCCACGGAGGAGCTGCAGGCGGAGTTATGATCCTCTTCACTTATAATTTGGTTCATAACCAAGGCCTACATATATATGATCTTCAAGATAAGGTATCCATCATGAAAGTTGAAAAGTACAGGTCAAAACTTAGCAAAACGTTAGCAAGCGTGCATTAGTATGGATCAGCCTTCCATCTAAAATACACATAACACATGAATGACTTCTTGATGAAACCCCGCTTGTACTGATATCAGACTCTGAGATGATTATTCTTTTCCATTCTCCTTTGCGTACGGACCAGACACATCTCCGTACCAATATGTCACTCCTTAATTGTACTTGAATTAGATAGGTCACCAACTGGACCTATCGATACTGTTCAACTACAATCAGCCGCTGGGGGATGCTCACGACTATCCTGGAACACAATCGACCGCTTACTACCAGTGGTCTGGCAACCATGGAGCCTGTAACCCATCAACCAGTCAGGATAGCACGAAATTTCATCAGCACCTAGTTTATGCGAATTCATTTTTTTCTATTCCTCAACAGCCTTCTGCTCTAACCCACATTATTTTGACTTACCATTGATCTTATGTCATCAACCACTGCATTATCTATATCTGTCGTATTTCCAAACTCTTCCGCCTACTTCGATAAACATCTATCCTGCACTCTACTCTTTTCAATGAATATACTTCGGTTGGTAGCCCATATTTTATGTTACATCCCAACCTAGTTCCAACTAGGTTAGGAGTGGGGAATAACTAGTTAGTAAAGGTGAAGAAACTCGTAAACCCCAGTCGAAATCAGAACAAAGCGATCGGGGTAATAACGGCTTTAAATTTCATCATACATACAAATGTACAAATTTACCTAGACAAATATTACCACCCAGTTATTCAACCGGCAATTGATACCAAAATATTCAATCTAAATTACAATGAATAGCAAAGTGGTAAGGAATATATGAAAATTACCGAAAACACCAAAAGGTGAGTGTTATTCTATCCTTTCTGGATAGATCAAGTAAGATTCCTTTTGAGCGGCTGTTTTATAACACACAGTGTTTCAACATCTGGGAAAGTGCTCCAAATTACAACCAAAAATGCACGATCCCAGTCAAAATCAAACTGCACAATCAAAGAGCGAGCAGTCAATATGGCAGCCGCCAGAATAATAACAATTAAAACAAACTAAATAAAGTTCAGTAAGGAACATAGAAACTCAATAAAAACGATAAGAAAACCAAGAAAATTAAACGTTACAGACTTAATTAGCATCAAAAACGTTAACAATATATACAAATAAATAAACCACAAGGAAGAAATCACAAATGTATGCATGGAGGGATTTTCACTTTCAAAATGGAACCAACACTTTATACTACACACATTTAAAGCATTGCATTAGTGACTTACTCAAAGTCCATAATTTGTAACTGCCTGATAAGCTTGTGAAATGGTACCTATAGAACGTGTTTTCCAACAGTGTGTAAGAAACAGAGCATTACGAAAGATATAATGTTTATCCAAAAAATAAGCTGAATTGAGCCTAACATCACAAAACGAGAGAGCGTAGAGTAATTGACCCCATTTTTGTGGGGTAGGACATTTTCGATGTTTCAGGCTCTTTTTGATTGAGGACGAGGCAATCATTCAGTGATACTGAGGTTGTCCCCTTATGTTCGCTATCCACACTCATGTTTCCAATTTTTTGCTGGATTAGCTATTTTACTAAGACAACCTATAACATGCTAACTCGGACTATTACACTAGGACGATATGGGTGGTATCAGATGAAAAACTAAAAGGAATCAAACAACAAAAGACATCGTCATCAGTGTTTATTAACACTTTACTCTCTTGACGCCCTTTCTGTTATGGTAAAAAGCTTTTCTTATTCTAACTTCGACTTCCTTTTCAACATTTGAACATCTTCACCCGCGTTAAATATCATAGCTCATTGTTCTTTACTACTGTTTTTTCTTAGCTGGAGACCCTAACCACATTGCACTCTAACAACAAGAGCTAGTATTAGTATGATCTACCAATTCACCACACCTCTATCTGTTCCACTACAAAATGTCAAGCATTGTTTGGCGTTTATGTCCAAGTGTCTTGCTGTTTTTTCGTTCTTCTTTTTTTCAGCACCACGCTCTCAAGACACATCTATGAAGCTTTTGATGCGTGGAGTAAACTCGACGTACGCGCTTTTTTTAAGGCCATAGCTCACACCAAGAGCTCTACAAATTTACTTCATAACAACTCTAAACCTAAAAAGTTGTATTGCATGAATACTTAGCACCACCAGAATTTTAACAAAATGATGCCAACTTTCAACCTGGTGTGAAATGTGGACGCTATGTCATTTTTGAAAAATATTTTAAAAACTGCACTCAATGCAACACTAAGACATAAACCCGATTGTGTGACTCCGAATTTTGACACCAAGTGTTCTTTATTCTGCCTCTTATCATTTATCTAACTTCGCCTGTAGCTCCTCCGTGGGCTACTGCCGGTCACAAGCTCGGGTAAAGGAGGAGGGTTGGGCTTGGGGTTAGCAACCCCATCCCGTAGAAAACCAACTCGCTAAAAAACGCTAACCAGAAAAACAATTATTCAAACCACTTAAACTCTGCCCTGGGAGTAGAAGGAATAATTATGACGTCTCATGATGAAAGCCGAGTTCCTTCGGAGGTCATGAGGCCGATGCACCTTCTTACAACCAGAGCAACAATTTTTATGAGTACATGGAATGTCCAGACAATGTGGGAGACCGGAAGAATCTTCCAAATTGCTGCAGAAATGAGAAAATACAATCTGGAGGTGCTGGGAATCAGTGAAACACATTGGACGCAGGTTGGACAACAACGACTAACTTCAGGGGAAGTTCTGTTATACTCCGGTCATGAAGAAGAAAATGCCCCACATACACAAAGAGTTGCATTGATGCTGTCCAGAAAATCACAAAATGCACTTATTGGATGGGAATCTCATGGACCAAGGATCATCAAAGCCTCCTTCAAAACAAAGAGAGAGGGCATTACAATGAACGTCATCCAATGTTATGAGCCTACCAACGACTACGATGAAGATGCTAAAGACCATTTCTAAGATAAGCTGCAGTCGATCTTCGAGAAGTGCCCAACCAAGGAACTGACCATTCTGATGGGAGATTTCAATGCTAAGGTTGGAATGGATAACACTGGATACGAAGACGTCATGGGACAACATGGACTGGGAGAAAGGAACGAAAATGGTGAGAGATTTGCAAACCTATGTGCCTTCAATAAACTGGTCATGAGTGGCACCATATTCCCACACAAAAACATACACAAAGCCACTTGGATTTCACCGGATCACACTACTCAAAATCAAATCGACCATATCTACATAAACAAAAAGTTCGGAAGGACGATGGAGAATGTGAGAACCAGAAGAGGAGCTGATATAGCATCCGATCATCATTTGCTGGTCGCCAAGATGAAACTAAAACTCAAGAAGCACTGGACAATGGCGCAGAAAAACATCACAAAAGTTTAACACGGCCTTTCTTCGAGATGCTAACAAACTCAACAATCTTAACATAGCCCTCAGCAACAGGTTCCAGGCCTTTCATGATCTACTCAATGGAGAGGGAAACACCAGGGAGAACAAATGGAAAGGTATCAAGGAGGCAATCATTTCAACATTTCAGGAGGTTCTGGGTCACAAGAAGCACTATCACAAGAAATGGATCACTGCTGGTACACTGGATAAGACTGAGGAAAGGAGGAACAAGAAGGTAGCAATCAATATCAGCCGAACAAGAGCGGAAAAAGCCAAGGCACAAGCCGAATACACAGAGGCGAACAAGCAAGTGAAGAAGAGCATCAGAAACGACAAACGTAAATATGTGGAAGATTTAGCAATGACAACGGAAAAGGCTGCAAGAGAGGGAAACATGAGACAACTGTATGATTTCACAAGGAAACTTGCTGGAAATTACCGTAAACCAGAAAGACCAGTGAAAAGAAAGGAAGGCAAAGTAATCACCAACATTGAAGAACAACGAAACAGGTGGGTAGAACACTTCAAAGAACTCTTGAATCAACCAGCTCCATTGAACCCACCCAACGTCGAAGTAGCACCCACGAACCTCCTAATCGATGTTGGCCCACCAACAATCGGAGAGATCAGCATGGTCATTAGACAAATCAAGAGCGGCAAGGCAGCGAGACCAGACAACATCTCGGCAGAGACACTGAAAGCAGATGAAGCAGTAACTGCAAAGATACTCCACATTCTCTTCAATAAGAATTGGGATGAAGAACAAGTACCAACAGACTGGAAAGAAGGACTTCTGATCAAGATTCCATAGAAAGGCGATCTTAACAAGTGTGATAACTACAGGGGCAACACTCTTCCCTTCGTACCAGGAAAAGTCTTCAACAGGGTATTGTTAAACAGAATGAAGGACTACGTAGATCCCTTAACTTCGAGACCAACGGCTGGATTCCGTATGGACCGATCTTGTACTGACCGAATCGCAACTCTACAAAACATTGTGGGACAATCAATTGAATGGAATTCATCACTCTATATAAGCTTCTTTGACTATGAGAAAGCATTTGATAGCGTGAACAGGACAACATTATGGAGGCTTCTTCGACACTACGGCGTTCCTGAGAAGATAGTCAATACCATACGGAACTCCTGTGATGGACTAAACTGAAAATTCGTGCATGGAGGACAGTTGACAGACTCGTTCGAGGTATTGATCGTTGTCAGGTAAGGTTGCTTACTCTCAAGTTTATGCAAATGCAAAGTCTCACTGATGAGTTGTGACCATAGCTCATACTTGATATTGAGAAGCCGATGCAACGCCAAAGTGCGAAGCGATAGATGTTTTCAGACCAAGCTATCAGCAAGGCTGCAGGCTAATCGCAAATATCATTATAGAAACATGACCATGAGGGAGTCTACAAATCAAGGATTCTGTACACTTACCGAGCTAAATATCAAAGAGCGGACTAATTTCGAGATCTCATAGGCATTTGAAATTTCATAGACCAACTAAATCAGAGGCCTGAAGACGCGGAATGTCTATCGACTGTAGTGTCAGTTGAGGGTCTAGGAAACATTCGGCGAAATCCCGTTTTTGGTTTTGAGGACGCAGAAATCGCTGCACCCAGAAGAGTAACCACGATGTGACAACATTGGACCTATAATCCTGAAACAGTTCTCAGAAGCGAACTCTATGTACTTTGCATGTCTACGGTTGGAAAGATGGGTTTCACTAACTCACTTTAATCCCGGCCCCGAAACAACCTAGTGAACAGGATGCATCGTACGAAGGTTAATAGAGTATATATGAACATGAACACTCTTCCTCATTCGACACAAAGCAATTACACTCTTATTTATCACAAACTTGGATGATCTATCCCAAATGATTGGAGGCTTACTAGAGTTAGACGAGAACGGTGTTACGAATCAGCTAACTTTGAAGTCACACTTCTCGGTCAGCATCTATCGTGGATTACCCCTTCGCCGTATCAAAGTACTATGGCTGCTTTGAAGACCGTATAACATAAAGGCCTTTATTATGGAAATATGTTTGTAAGGATGAGTACAGAGAAGATAGCGAGACCACCACTGGGTGAGCTAGTCCATGGTATATGATTGACTGATGCGTGTTGGTTGTCCTTGACTTTGAGGGAGATCGATGATCTGTTTGATATTCAGTGACCCTACTGCCGGATGATTTGGTTAGGGCTCAGTGGCATTTTACTGCCCTTGGACTCCCCATAGAAACCCTCTCTCAACAATCTGTTCACCGCGTGGTCCCGGGCTTGTAATCTTGGAGAGCTTGGAGACTGGCCCCAACCACATGAACGACTCAGTCAAGGTTGTGAAGACGC
Organism: Schistosoma rodhaini; assembly: GCA_944470415.2. Classification (NCBI taxonomy): domain Eukaryota; kingdom Metazoa; phylum Platyhelminthes; class Trematoda; order Strigeidida; family Schistosomatidae; genus Schistosoma; species Schistosoma rodhaini. The sequence goes on from OX104040.1 coordinate 6,187,244, forward strand.
CACAGGCATTGTAGTTTGACAACACTTTAACCAGCAACAACTTCTAAAATTGAATCGTGCCCACCCAGTGAAATCAAAAGCGAGAAGCGAGGTATATTTGATAGGTTATAAAAATATCGAGAGATCTAAGAAGTTGAACACGGCGTTCCCACTCGTGATCTGGCGCAGACGCATGACGGAGCGTTTTCAGCTAGGTGAGTCCATTAAAACTAGTGTGGTCAACATCCAATGTCGAACACTTACAGAGCTAGTGATTTTGGGGATTTATTTGCCGCTACAGTAGACTCAAGTCTTCATTTTGCGCCAAGGCAAATTGACACTATGCATAGATATTTTCAAACCAAGCTATCAGCTACACGGTCCAACCTTGAAGCCCACAATGTCGTTGTGCCTCCTCTATTCAAAAGAGATACAAATCTCTTGGACCAGACACACGGATGAGAAACCAAGTGAGTGATAGAGCTAAAACATAAATCGTGCTACGACAGACTTCATTGTTTGAGATTATTTGTGTTGAGTTACAGGGAATAACAGGTGATCTGACAATGCCATACAACATGTTAAGTACACCAAGCCACCTCAACTTGAGCATTTTGACAGAACTACATCACAACGACCCTCGAAACAACCTTGAGAGACTGCGCATCGGAGAGCGAACAATCAGGTACTCTCTTGCTCTTTCACACTAAGAGATGTTCTCGCTTGGAATGCTCTCCCAGGAGAAGTGATCACGGCTCCATCAGTGGAAAGAAGACTTGACAAACGCGTACTTACCATGGATCACAATCTCCCTCTTGAACTAGCTGTGTCTGATTCATGTCACGTAATTTACCACTATTATCATTACCGCACATCAGAGACTTCTTCCTACTTCTCTTATTATCATCTCCGTTCCCCTCTTATTCTTTCAATTCCATCTTTTTGTATACTAGCAATTAAGTAATTTATTTAAGTATTTATTCTCGGAACGGTCGTCTTCTCTTAGCACTCGGTTTGTCATTTCATTATTTTCACATTACAATCAACTAGCACCCTGCACGGTAAAGTGACGATTGTTGGTGTTCAGATTCCCTACTTCCCTGAGACAAACATACTCAATCGAAATACAATACATGCAAACCCACAAATAACTACCACATTGACCAGAATTAATGCGGCCGAGTGGACAGACTACCACCTATTAGACATAAAAGAATACCTGGAATAGTGCCGAACCAACAAAAAGAGAACACAAGGAAATCAATCGATTTATACAAGCTCATGACAAAGGTATTGGATACCGATTATTTGATATCAACACTTCACCTGGCGCTATAACGTTTTGAAGGTCGCCGATCATGTGTGTTTAAAATGGATTTTAGTAATTTGCACTGCTTTGTCGGCAAGGGGTACGTTTTCTAGTTTATTTAAAGCTGATTTTATTCTGTTCCAAAGTGTAAGGTATTAGGCTTTTACTGAACCAGATCCTAAACTATGTAAATACTATTAGATTGTCAGCCTAGATTAACCACATGCTTTAAATGGAAGCTAAAAGAAATTGGTGAACTTTGTACTAGTTGCTCCCATTCGAGGCTCGAAGCATATAAACAATTAACCTGTGCATAAAATGCGACGGGCTGAGTATTGAAGATCCAAGCTTTCTCGTGCTATTACGACACGTTAATTAGGTTTTCCGGAGTTGAGAGCCACAGCAATGTATAGTGTGCTAGAAATCACTCTGCGTTTGCACTAAGTTAATGATTAGTTTTTAATCTCAATGGGGTTTGCGTTTCCTGACGTCTCTTCACTGTCCTATGGATTAGTTCTCTAAGTCAAATGCTCAGAGAGTAGCCGCCTAGGAAAAGCACTTATTGAAAAATGTAGATTAGTACTGGCTACTTTTCCACGACGTCATGAAAATGGTGGGTCACGTCTCTTGCAGCTTTGCGAAACGTTCAGCTTATAATCACTGGATTTATGAAGGATCCTTATAACTCATTAAAGCTCGTCGATAGTCAAGTTGGTCTGTTTTCCTAGTAACATCGACCAGTTTGTTCTGTTCTCTCCGGCCGGTATCGGTTGAGCCACCTGACGAGGTGTAAGCCCGCAAAGAAATCTAAATCCTGAAGCACCAAAAGTTCTCAGGTTTCAGACGACTTACCTCCAGCTCTTCCTAACAATGGTAGCAACCTTCCAGTCAGAGAACTGATTAGGTTGTTTGGGAAACAGTGCATTCCATCATCTTGACGCGATTGTCGTCGCCATCTATGTGACAACTATCGGGGTATAAACCCTACTTACGATTGCGTCCAAACTAATGACTGGTACATGTTGATCCATTAGGACTCTCTGGTTAGGTCCGATAGATGGTGTAAATCTGTGGCTTGAGACATTATCAGACATGACTCAGAGTAAAATCCAATGGTGATTTTGCTGTAAGGCTCTCCAACTATTAAAATAGAGAACTTCTTGGGCTGAAAGGATTCTTTCTGGTTCCATTTTTCTTAGCTAAGCTCCTTCTTCCGTTATATACTGCTATTGTTCACTTATGTATTTAGACTATAGTCAGCCTCCGTCACCACGTCTTCACGATCTCATTTTTTTATCATTTTGCTGTTTTTATCTTGGTACCGATTTCTACCAGCGTTTATATAAATTGTTTAAATATAAAATTGTAATTTATTTGCCGTTCGTCATATACTCTGTTAACCTAAAGAATGTTTCAGTTATATCCAGCCAAACATGTGGCCATATTAAAGCACTTAACTTCTGAATTATCTAACTTTCCGTGTAAGAAAAATCGTGTGCATTTGGTTTTGTTAATATTATATATTGCTGTTATAAAGTTCGGGTTTGTTACAGTTTTTACTTGTCTGTAACCATCTAATTGTTTTTTGCTATCGTTGTTATTCACGTTGTGCATACTCGATTCCATATTTTTTTTTACCTTCCTCTTATCCTCTGCATTGTATTTTTTCCGGTATTACGTTATTGTTAGTATGATTTCTACTGCCTCCTCTGCTACCATCAATACAAATACTAGTGAACAAGATTGTAAAATTGGTCAACAGCAATATCAGCAACAACAGTTGTTCCGTCAAAATACTCCTTATAATTTTAGTTCCTGGGATTGGAATGCTGTGAATATCATTAATAATACTAATAATAATAATAATAATGTTAACGGGACTCAACAACCAATTTGCAAACCTTTATTTCCTGAAAACGACGTCATGAAGATGATCAATTTTATAAAACGTAAGGCGACCATTTTCTTGTTCTTCTAGTTAACCCTTTATTTTTTTGTATTTCAAATAGTGTTTGAATGAATCGACTAAATGCCTATTTAAGCGCTATTCTAATGATAACTGGCAAGGTTTGTCAGTGTGCAAAATATGTGATGCCCGTGAACCGCACACTTAAATCACTGGAAGAAAAGTATGCAGAACAACAAAGTTATCTCTATATCTCCTCAACGTAGTATTTATAACATAATTTTCTCTCTTTAGTTAGCCTGGTAAGTGGAAAACATTTCGAAACTATCAACTTAACAATGCAGTCTCAGAGTTGTCATTCGCATTCTGTTATACGTAAGCTACGTTAGGTCTAATGTTTTTACTATCATTGAAACTAAAGCATAACTGAAAACCTTACATGGTTTACTACTCGCTAGCTTAATAAGCGTGTAGTGATATAGAAATATTTGTTTGATGATTAAAACTTGTTTTTGGTTGTACTCAATACCAACTACACCAGTTTAAAACAACCAAAAAAGATAGGTATGAAGCATGATCTACATAGGGGGATATAATGGTGAATAACCGTGAAATGTCAAAGTAGTTGGTGAACAAACATTTTCCTAGTGTAAGGGATATTGGTAAATGATTTACTTGATATTCTCCGGTGAAGAGGCTGAATTCTTCTTGTGGTCGACGATTATGTTTTAAGAGGCTCAGTTAGTCAAATGTACTATAAAGAAATTTTTATGCGGCAATTTTTATTGTTAAGTTCTTAACGATTATTTTATTCATTTAAGTTGATTAACCTAATTAGAACATTCTTCTATTGTTATCATCTCATTCTGGGAGATGTGAAGGACTATTATGTGAGTTTTATCCATGGAGTAATATTAAATATCCTATCATATGTACTGTTTAGAGGTCTAAGTCTTGCTTCATTTTGTACTGGCTGTTACCTTTGGCACTTGAATTTAATGTCCTATCGAAAAAGTTCAGTTTAATCATCATTTTTAGACATTTTAACCGTCTTATTAAAATTCGAAAAAATTGAATCTAGCCATCCAAACTATCATGTAAACTTGGTCTATTATTATTATTATTATTATTATTATTATTATTTCCTTATGTTTATTTTAATATGATTTCTTTTTGTTCGATCAATATTACGGTAATTTATTTGATATTCATTCATATTATAATTATCGCTTCATAAATCATTTCGATGTAGTTGCTTAAAGTTCCATTCCCTCCTAAAGCATTAATTGCTGCACTGATTCATTTGCATATCACAATTTTTATGCTTGATTTCCGTGAAAAGATATGTATTAAGTTGTATTAGATCACAAAAACAGTTAAGGGTTTTTGTGATTACGTAATTCACAGTCGATCTATCTGCGTTTATGTCGGATTCTACATTGTTTATGAGTGACTATCTGAAGGTTCGTGATACTAACTAACAAACAAAACTTAAACAAATGGAGGAGTAAAAGAATTTACTGCTTATGACTCTCTGTTGAATGTCGGGTGTGTAAACCGATTAGAACAACACATGTAAGCGAACAATTGTTTTCAATTAGATCATCATCAGGTTTTACTCTAATTAGCTACATTACGTGATTACTTTTTAATCAATTCATATAGACTTATTACAAGTTTATTTTTTAGATATCAGTGTTTGTTTAAACGCAACTTTCTTAATTTTAGAGGAAAATTATGCTCCTACAATGATTAATCCAGCCAGCTTCAGTCATGAAAATAATAATAAACAAAGGTTTGTACGGGAAACTCAACCATCATTGGATAAATTAATTGAAATGGGTTATCCGAATCAGCATTGCCCTTATCCTTTAGATCATTTGCATTCACAATTTCAATTCAATCAAACTAGATGCTCATCAACTACAACACGATGTAAGTAGATTTTATATATATGTGACAAAATGAGATTTCAGTTACACTTTAATGTAACTCAGGGATTTACAGTATATTAAGACATGCTAATATCATGCAAATGTTTTTCATTACATTGAACTGTTGTCACTGTACACTGTTCACTCGACTTTTTTCTCATATATTTTAATTCTTATATATGGTGAAAATTGGTAGTTTACTCGATAGATTTTTTCACAATGTTGTTTCCTCTATGCTGAATAATTTTTTCCCATTAAATTTTTATAGCCTTTCTAGACAACAACATCAATACAGACTTCAGGAAAAAGTGTTTCTTTTTAAAGTATTTTGCCACAGGTAGCTGCTAATAGCTTATCTTGTAGACATAAGTTGTAACTGATTGTTACCGGTGATTTTATTATTATTGTCAGTCAGTTACAAGTGATACGATTATCTGATAGAACCACACATCAACACAAATTTTTGTACTGCATCAACATAGCAATATGAAAACAATAGCTGTAGTGATAGTAAAAACGGACTAGACAATGAAAATTTAATTGAGTTAGAAAGAATCGATCCCTTATATAAAAAGTTCGAAATAATTTGGAAATTGAAGATATATAGGTATTTAATTTTGATGTTGTTAAAACGTGTTATCAACCAGCCCGAGGTAAAAAATAATTATGTCAAGTGATTTTTCAAACAAATGTTTCCTCTGATGATTTTGTATAGCTAAAAAAACGCTTAAAACATAAATCATTCTTTTGAGAGAATAATGCACCAACACATAAATTCTGTAAATATTTCTACTGAATTTATCATTTTATAGATAAAGAACCAACTGTCCGTAATGAAGAAAATCCTGTTTATTCTGAAACTGATAATAAATCAAGCATTCAGGAGGATCCATCATCAATGGATAAGAACAGCAATTGTAAGAGTATGTAAAATTATACTTAACTTTTTTTTGTTTTAACTGAATTCTTAATTTATTCTTATTTTAATACTAAAATAAATGTTCTTGTTAAAGGGCATAATTTTGATTATCGAATGAATGACCATTTGTCAATATGATCTTTTTCCATGTTTTTTTAAAAAACAAAATTCAATCTAAGATATGATTTTTTGGTCGTTTGCGAGGTTTTGTGGAGGCCAGTTTAATTGGTAGGTGATTTTCTTCACGGTTTAATGTCAGTTGTGTTATCATTAAAAATCAGCGGAACACTGTATGGCTGTTTTCGTCCCAGTACGCAACTCAGTATAGTATGAACCCCATAACCCCATCAGGGATTAGAATATACTGGTTTGCTTTGTTTATTAGTAGATAGACAAAAGACCCAACCACTTAGTCTATATCTTATCGACGTGATGGTAATTATCGTTTATTTCTTCGTATTTTGTAGAAAATATTTCGTTGATTAGCTTATTGCTAACGATAAGGTATCTAATCTACTTAATGCTTTCCTACCTATGGTAAATAAACACATGTAATTATACTTATTGATCTACATTTATGCTTTTACATATATACTGTGACCGACAGTAAGAATAGTTTCAGATATTGCATCACCTGTTGAGCTTGACGTCAGTTAACACTTTTAAAACTCATTCTGTACGCTTCATGCCCGTACGCTCTTTGATTCTTGGATCTGTGTTATTTGGTTATTGATTCCCACACTTGTTATTGAGTTTACTGTGGTTAACTCTTTAGCGGCCCTTTATCTGACTCCATTTGCATCGTAATAATGATTGCTATGGGAATATACATATCGCCAACCCTCGTGTACTTCCATCGGCTTAAATCGCGTTAGTGATTAACGGAATCAAATAAGCCAAATACAAGAATGAATTTTAAATACGTATATTTGATACAATCGTTGGTCCAGAAAGACGATCAGAAAAACGAAACGAAGAGAGAGAAGGGGAGAGAGCGAAGCGTAACGAAATGATGCGCAGTCGAGATGACGAGTGATCCAACTCGATCTAATCAAGTGTTAGTCGATATTTATAGTCAAACGAAAATAGGTTACAGACTCATGGTGAATAGGATAAGTAATTGACAAACGTACGATCGTATAAAAAAACAGTAACGTTAATAAGCGAAGAAGTGACAGGTTAAAAATGTAGCTTGAGGAAAATGAATAGATTGGTCTGTCCAGAGGCTAGAATAACCTACGTGGACTTGACATAGTACCAGCTCCTTCAACTCAAGTGATAACATGGATACTATGTTCATGAGATGAATGACCTCACTTAATCACACTGTAATCCATTTGTCTGTATTGAAAACTAGCTAATGATAATCCCAGGTTTAGGGTTCAGCTTGATTAAATGAGACAGGATTCGTACCGAATAGTTTAATATCGACTGATCTAACCATTTATAACTAAGTTAATCTGCTTTGCATGTTGTTGGTTGAACATCTTCCCCGTTCGCATGTTTGTATTTGTTAGGTACTTTTTAAAAGTTGGTAGAATTCATTGCATTTCTTGTATAAATTATGTTTAGCTGGTTTTTTTGCTTTAAATTTCATTTTCTATTAAATTGCCCATTTAACCTTGAATTTTCCGCATTCTGATCTAAAGGTTAATCATTCTGAGTTGTGCAGATAGAATTTCTAACAGACTAAGCCGTAATATGTGCAAGGTATACAAGCGATATACACTTCTGAAAACACCGTATTATCTGTACATTAAACGTTTTATCATTTTTAAGGAGTTTAATAATCCGACTTTTTATTCTCGAAACATGTATATTGATATATATAATTTACTTAGAACCCTTCAAGTAAATAATTTACTTATTCTATCGTTAAATTACATTGGTAAGTAATATCCTCCCCTCCCCCTCGTGATAAGCTAGTTTGATCATCTGGTCTTATTTTGTTGTATCATATGGTGACTAAGTTTGTTTTCACTGGATAATGTAAATTGCAGTCCTCTTCAAGTTGATTTTAAAGTTATTTACTACTTTGACGTCAGACGTTTTTAAATGACAATGACCAATTTGATAATGAAATCATAGTTTTCACAAGTGCCATATTTTCAATCTTAACAACGAAAATTGGTGACATTGCATAGCTACTGAGTACATTAGTCAGTAGTTTCAGAATGCTTATAAAAATAGTTTTTATATAGTTGGTTTCAAATTGTTTTATCTCGTTAACGAATACTATCCTTTTTATTTGTTACTATTGTGCCATATTATTGTCATGGTACGATAAAGGGTGCCTGATAAAATATTTGGTCTTCATTTAATTCGTGCAGATCGATGTGTAAATCAGATAGTCCTTTTATTTATTATTTCGTCATGAAATACAACTCTGCCTTTAAGTCCTACCGTATATTTAAAGTGCAGACAATCAATTTCGGTTTGCGTGTATGGTTTAGTGGGTAGTGCAAGTGTTTTTGAAACATGGATATACATATTACCTGGAAATGGTAGTTGTTGTTGCTATAACTATACTACTTATGAGTAACTAGAATTTGTTTCTTGCTCTTCATCGGTTGATTGTAATGTTTTAGTGCTTTATGAAAGTTTTTCTTTCTGGTCTTATTGAACCAGTTATTTTGTGCCTGTGTGCTTTGAGATTTGACTGTTGTTGCTGAGTTCACCATCTTGAATATGATTTCAACGTAAACTAATTATCATTTGTTATAGAACCAATCATCATATTTTTCATACGTAAATATTCCGAGTAGCTAAGGTAGCCCTTTGACTTCATTTGACATCAAGAAAGTTCCCTCGGTAAGTCTTACAGTAGTAGTTACATCTATTCGACTTCACAGTTGGCCAATGTATTTTGATTTAATTTGTTTAAAAATTGGTTTAATTTATTTGTTTCTCACTCTTCTGGTTTTACGATTAGGCGAAAAGTTCGCATGTGAACATTGTGAAAAGAAATTCAAGACAAAGTCTTATTTGAATGAACATGTGAAAGTTATTCATGAAGGTAGTTTAGTCATTGACTAGCATTTTGACTTTCTATTCATTGTGTATCTGTTTTTCCATGTTTACTTTTAATTTAGTTAAATAAAACAATAAGGTTGGAAAAGGGTTAATAGTTTGTTGGTAATTATATAAATTATTATGATGCTGTGTTCATTTTTTGGTTTTTCGTTTCTAAATAGCGATTTTGGATATGACTCCACTTAGTTCGGTTTTAATCAGATTATTATCTATGATATGATTCTTTGCACATTTTAAGAGTTTTATCATTTGTAGCAGACTTTCTGTTATTACATGGCAGCATGATTTATTCTAGCTTCTGGACAGACAAATTGTTCTGATTTTTCCCACTATTATTCACATTTTTCCAATCTCGCCAATTTTCACATGTAGCATACATGTGTACATGATTGTACGTACGTGTCTATTCACCTCCTGTATTTTTTACATGCCTTATAAAATCTGAGTTACATTACTAATCTGAGTCGGTGTATTGCCGAATCCCAGTTCTTTATCCGTCCGCTGCATTCCTTATTGCTTGTCTGCCGTTCATTATTAGCACATCCGAAATGTATGTATCCTAAATACCATGTGTATTCTACTTGTGTTATCATCTACGTCGTTTTATCACATGATTTGTTGATAGCATATACAAAGTAAATTTTGTGTACACGTTTCATTAGCACCATGATTCACTAATGATTTTCGTCATTGATGGAGTCAACCCTTTGTGCTATACACTAAATGTTTACAATATTAACCTCCTAACAGACATTTAGGCTCACATGATTCTGTTAGTCAGAATACGATGATAGAACTGACTCATTACCTCAAGATTAGTTACCGTATGCAAGTCAAAATGTAACTATATGGTTACAGTCCTTGTTGGAGCTTTGTTAACTTCAAGAAATAACGCTGAACAGAGGAATGAGTCTATAAACAAACGTGACTTAATATTCTAAATACTGTTAGAAAGTAAAAAAAATGTGGTTAGGTAACTTTCGTATCTCAGTGAGTAAAGATTACTTAGTTAAGTTAGTCAACCCCTTAGTGATTCAAGTGTACTTTCATCTTCAGATATCATCCACGTGTATAAGGATAATTCTGTTCATTAAATAATAACCTTCCAAAATATTTTATCAATTAACCTTTATTTATGCACATGTAAATAATGTTACTCGTTTTACTGTATTGAAATGGCTCTGAAAACCGAGTACACAGTTTTACTTATTTAATTGTAAATTAGGAGTCGACTGCTCATGTATGGAGAAAGCCAGTCCTTTTCAACTGTCTGATAAAATTGTAAAATCTTTCGTTTCTGAACATTTTTCCATTCATTCAGTGGATGATTGTTGCATATTAAAATATGGTTTTCACTAGATACTTTATTTTATTTATCTAAAGTTATCTAGAATTGTCATCTGTCACCACGCCACTGTAGCGTATACTAACTTATCGGGTAAAAGAGGCAAATAAAGTGAAAGTTAGAGCTTGAAATGAAGTCCACACTGGAAATTATGTTCTTTATGCAGCATTCACTTATCAAATTAACTGAAAATCACGCGATAATGGCTGTTACCGTAGGTATATTAAATATTAAGAACCGCATACTCTATATATTTATAAACACATATCTTGTCTCTGCTCTTCTAGAGGGAAAATCATCGCTGAAAGAGGGAAAAATTGACAGCAAACAGAAAATGTTTAGTGTCATTGATTTACACTAAAATGTAAAGTATCAAATGATTTCATCTTAAAATTTTATGAACGACATCCGGTGTTTGAACATGTTAATTAGTGACCAAATGTTAAATGATCGACTGTAATGAAAACTGTTAATTCAGTTAAATGTATTTGTTGTTATTTGTCTGGCTGAAGTTCGATTTTGTTTTTTCTTTTTGTGGTCACTATAGTAATGACAGGGTTAACATATTTTTCTTCGATGATTTATTGTATATATATATATATATTTATTTATTTATTTATTTTTTAAATGATACTTATACAGGCATTTTAATTCAATGCGATGAATGTGGCGATGGATTCAAGTCTACTAGTTCACTTAAAAATCATATAAATTTAGTGCACAAAGGTACCCTATTTAATTTGTTTTGTTTTAATACAATGTTCACTTGAATTTATGAAATAATATAACGGGAAATGTGTAGTTGGTGTAGATATCTTTCAGTTCTACATGAGATGAATTAGATCAAACTCGAATAACTTGGTAATATAATCCTTAAGTGTAACGCTGGATAATGCAGTTTAAAATCTCTTAGGGGAGAATCAGTTTCATTAAGATTTCAGGTACGCCTTACTGACTGATGAATATAAATTAACATAAAATCTTATCCTAAAGTTGCTTACCGATTGCTTCGAACTATCTCACATTTAGAATTGGTTAGTGCACACAATCTTAATTTAAATCAATCAGTGGCTACATTGCTACTTGATCGATCAATATTTCACTAGGTCTAAGAATTTAACTAACATGATATTGGTTATTACTCTGGGATCAATAAATTATTTCATGATATCATAGTTTTCTATTATACTTAGAAATAAGACATGTAACTACTTAGTTTATAAGGACTTAACATAGTTTTCTTTCATCACATGTTGAGGAACGTTTGACAACCACGAAGTATCAAAAACTCAGTCTGTTTGAAATTTAAAACCCACCATTGTGTTGTGTACTATCAACAAACTCAAGAATAATAATATCTACCAACCATCTTCAGTACTGTCGTCTCTATTAGTATTTCGTAATTTTATCCAAAATTATGTCTCATGCACTTTTAAGCTCTGAGAAAGTTTAGAAATTGTCATGATTGTTTTTCAATAAGTCAAGATTCAACAGTTTACAATTTTTAGCCAATTGTATTTACTAATATTGAATTTTACATTTCGCTTTTATGATACTTCATAAACATTTTGTAAAAGTCAGACTTTTGTTGTTTTTTCTGATGATATTTAAATCTTCACATTAGTGACTAGTAGGGTGATTTCAAATTGATTTATCTAAATATTTATCTCAGTTTTTTTGTTTGTTTTGGCAGTCAGACACCAAGATATAAATAATTAAACTAGTTAATGAATTTTTTTTTCAAATTATCGAGTTATTCAAAAAATGGGAGAGAAATAAAAAGCAATTCTCACATGATAACATTGTTGTTCTACTACTAGATATTTAAGTTCAGGTTTATTCACTTTTTTTATCTGGTTCTCTTAATCAAAATAAAGATATTGTTTATATTATGACCTAATGTAATTGGTTCAATAATAAAGAACTGGTTGGTACTAAATTATCACACGGATGGCAACAAATTACGATTGATATTTCTAAGTGAATTGCGTCACAATAAACCGTGTAAATTATCAAAAGACAACATAAGGCCTGTATGTGGATGTAAAGAATCACTTATGTAACCCTAATGCATTTTTTTCTGCGAACTTTGGACCTTTGATCAACCTTAAATTTTGATCGAAAACACCGTAATATGATTTACGGTAATTGATATAGCGACATATTATCCATTAATAATACTTAAATCATCCAGCTTCATGAATCAAAATGTAGACTAAAGTAATTCATACATTAGTCGATAACTTGAAATGTCCATATTTAGCTAAGCTAATTCCTATTTGAGAATGAGGTTCAAACCGGAATCCTAGTGATTAAAAGCCTAATGTTTAATCTACTAAATCACCAATTCCATGTTTACTTAAAAAAATGTATAAAAGCGGTATAAAATATTTATTTTCTTTCTTAAAAATATCTGGAAGAGATATAGTGCTTTAACCTCAAATAATCAGTCATATGGTAATGTTAAATAACCTGATTTTATTTTCTCTTCTCGTTCTACGTACATGTATATGTTTATCTAATCAGGCTTGGGATTTCAATGTCATTATTGTAATAAAGTGTTTACACAAAGGCATACCTTAATAATACATGAAGAATGTGTTCATAAAGGTAAGTTAAAGAAGATTGTGTATACCCATATTTTTATGTATCATCCAATTTATTAAGAATTAAAATCCCCACTTTAAAAAATAAGCAAGAAATTTGATCGTATCTTTAAAGTGTGAGTTGGTAAGATTTTGAATATTCTCATTAATCGGCTATTGTTGTCAGTGAGGAATTAGAGTGTAAGCAAAGGAAGTCTTTGTGGTAAGGATTATGTCCAAAGACCAAAATCAGATATGTGTCAGTTTGATTGATGTCTATACCACTTTGTTTGGTTTGGTGGGGATTGCTATCAGATCTTGACGCTCATCGACGGTCGGTAATTTCATTTGTTGGTATCCTGCAGTTACCAATGCACAAGAACTTCTTTCGTGTTGAGTCAAGCGGCTACTTTTCTATGGTATGGCACGCAAAAGCTAACGCAGGACTGGTAGACCAAGAGCGTTCGACTTTCTAATTAAAGCAAAGCATTCCAAAGTCCAATTTTTTAGTTTTAACCCAAAGTGATTTCTGCCCAAGGTTCCAAATGAGTTATCAATGGTCTATCAGGTTTTGGAGATAATCATTACCAACAATTTTGCTATACAAATGATCGGGCAGAATATTTAAAATTTGAATTTTGTCAAAAGAGAAAAAAATACTTGACAGAGTAGTCAGACAATGTTAAAATCAGAGGGGGTTTTGTGGAGATTTAGTATTTTTCATAGTTTTAAAGCATGAGTCAATTGAAGCTAGACCACCATGGAAAACCTGGAAACACTGGACGGCCGTTTCGTCCTATTATGGGACTCCTCAGCAGTCACCAGTGACTTCGAGAAGTATAACTAGGAGCTCTAGTGAGAAGCAGTGACCAGTGGAGTTCAAAACCACGTCTGTTGTGAGATAGGAACTCACTGAAGACAATTGGTGAATGGTTGCTCAACTTCGTGGATCAGTTGAAGTTAGACATTAACACCGTTGGATGCCAGCTCAGTGGTCTATCGGTTAAGGGCTTCGGCTCGAAACTGGTAGGTCCTGGGTTCGAATCTCGCGCGAGCGGGTTCGTGGATGCGCACTGCTGAGGAGTCCCATAATAGGACGAAACGGCCGTCCAGTGTTTCCAGGTTTTCCATGGTGGTCTAGCTTCAATTGACTCATGCTTTAAAACAATGTTAAAATCATTCAAAGGAACAAAAACCTTGATTCTGTCCACCACCAACATTGAACCCTACGGTGATGTAAGCATTGTAACCAAAAAACTTATCCACAATTATTGACTTACTGAAAATAATTACTTCTCTATAAGTACTTTAGGGCGATCAAATTATATCACTATTGAATGTTCAAATGTTTTATATAAACTGTTTCGTTTGAGTTCTTGCATATCAACTGAATCGTTTTTAAAATATCCTTTTTTGTATACTACATGACAATCCATACTACTCGTATATTAGTTTGCATTATATATATATATATATATATATATATATATATATATATATATATATATATATATATATATATATAAACAACTCTGTCTAGGCCCCTCCCAGTTTTCATCAAGTGCTATTCATTGTTCTGTTCTTTACTTTCAAATTCCTGCTCCATGTGTTATTTACTCTCTCTGTTTTCCTTTTACCCTGAGGATTCAAAGCTAGGGCTTGCCTCGTTCAATGGTTTCTACAAATTATATCCTATCCACCCTCAGCGTATTTTCGTAATTTCCTCCTCAGCTACCACCTTGTTTGTTCTTTTTTACAGTAGGTTATTGCTAATAATTTCGATCAATTGATCTACAGTATCCTGTGTAGGCAGCCGTTTTGTAAATACCTGTACATTTTTGGTAACGATTGCAGTAGCTCTTCAAGTTTCAGCCCCATACAATAAAATGTTTTGGGTGTTAATGTTGAAAATCCTGACTTTAGGGTAGGGTGACAGTTGTTTTGAGTGTCACATATTCTCCAATTGTAGAAATGTCTCCCATGTTTTCCCAATGAGTCCCTTGTCCCTCCTTGTCTATCGATGACTCTGTCCAGGTACGTAACACTTTCTATTTCTCTCGGAGCTTCTCCATCAAGCGTGACTGGGTTGGTGCTTTCTGTATTGTATTCCGGTTTTTTTCCTTGTGTGGAGGCCTACCGTCGTAAAAGCAGCTACTACAATAGCTGTCTTCATTTCCATTTGTTGCTGCCTATGGGATAGAAGAGCTAGGTAATCTATGAATTCCGAATCGTCGAGTTGCATCCAAGTTGTCTATTGTATTCCGTGCTTGCCCTAAGATGTGGAGATCTTCATTAGGCGGTCAACCACAAGATGAGAGTGAGCGTCCTTGTCTGACACTGGTCCATACTTGAAATGAATGTCAGCTGTCCTCCACGCATGACTTTACAGGGTAGTTCATCGCACGAACTCCGGGTGATGTTAACGATCTTCTCAGGGACACCATGGTGTCGAAGAAAGCTTCACAAGGTTCTCTTATCCATTCTGTCGAATGAATTCTCATAATCAAGGAAGTTGATGTATGGTGATGATTTTCGTTTCAATGATTGTTCAACAATGATTCGAAGTATTGCTATTTGATTGATAACGATCAATCCATATGGAATGCAGCCTGTGTTGATCTCGAAGTTGAATACCTACTTTATCTTTCATTCGGTTCAGAGACACTGTTGTTGCACATAAATAAATTATTATTAATCTAACGCCCGAAGTATTTCAAATTAGTTTTGTTCACGGTATGTAGGTAGTGTTCGTCCTAAAGCCATGTTCTGGGTTAGTTGTCATGCATGGTCACGAGTTTAGTATGGCTGTAGAGTCTTGAACTACGACGAAATGGCTATTCAATGAATGTTTCATGTCATTTTTCTCATAAAAAATAAACGTAAATTTGTGCAGTTGACAAATTTCTTATATCAGTAGTCAAAGTTCTTCTAAACTGTAGGATATACCGCACTGGATGACCTTTTACAATGTTTGAAGTCTATAGACTTCTCTATCATAATCATCGTCGTCTTTTAGATTTGTATGTTTATACAGTGGAAAAGTAGATTCATTATTTTGTTTTAATTTCTTTGTTTTCTCCCTATTTAGGTATCAAAATATCATGTAATCATTGTAGCAAAAAATTTGCTTCTCGATGGTATTTAAAAGAACACATCACAATTGTCCATGAGGGTAAGTTGGATGTTGTTTTGTTTCATAAACAAAAACACTGTAACTAATTGATTGGTTGACTCGGCATTACGGTCTCTTCAATCCCGGGTGATCCTTAGTTCAATCACATAAATACTATGTGGTCATGTACTATTAAGAATTAGAAAGGTAAAACAGAGCACTGGTTCAGTGCTTTTTGGTTTATAATGAGTGTTCAATCGAAAACTTCTCATGTAATAGCGGGATTACTGTATCGTGCAAGAGGAGAGTCTTTTTAATATGTACTTCGCAAATAAGAAAACAACACTGGTGCAGATGAATAATTATTTCATCCTCCAAAATTTAACAATCAGTTTACAGTTAATTAACTAAAAGATCACATATAAGGGAAATAAATAATCGATGTTACACTAAACAAGCAAAAGACGCATGCTTCATGTCATACTGAACAAAGTTCACACTAAGTGAATACGAAGAATATTATTCCGAATAGACGTTACACTAATAAAATTAATTTTATACAGAACAAAATATCATACTAATAATTAACAAATATTCTATTCAGTAGCAGTGACGTAAAGAACAATTTTTTTTGTTTTTTCAAATAAAAGTTACTAAGTTGAAACCACTTCGCGTTTTTATCCTGTTCCAATGATATATATGTAGTATTACATGATAGATAAATTACCAGTCAGTCAGCTACAACGTAGGACCAGGCACATTTATGCATCGGTCCAAGTTGCCATACCTCGTTAGCACAACAAGATGAACACCGGGTTCATAGAAGTAATTAATTTAGTGGTGGTAGTAGTATATAAATTATAGGTTGTATATAAGGATATAGTACAGGAAGGAGGAGAGATATGAAGCAATTTTAGTCTCAAGGTTTAAAGGAAGATAAAGAGTGTATACACCTACGCCATTGTGATCGATTCTGAGCCATGTCACCTAGAGTCTCCAACCATTGGTTACGATAGTCACGAGGACCCCAACCAGGTAGTCTGCATCTGCCAACATGGCTCAGACTAGAAGTTAGTGACTTCAAACACTGATGCCACGTTTTTGCTTGGCCACCCCTAACTCTCTTCCAACAATCCCCTACACTAGTCATCATAGCGCGTCGTGGTAATCGGTGTTCAGGCATACGTTACACATGGCCCAACCATCTCAGTCGATGAAGATTCATCACCTCATCAACTGATTTACCATCGTTCCCTAATACCCTGCGTCTAACCTCACTATTACTTACCCGGTGATCCCAGAAGATGCGAGCAATATTTCTAAGGCATCTGTGGTCAAATACTAGTAACCTACGAGTATCTTCTACTCTTAATGGCCATGTTTCACAACCGTAAAGTAGAACAGAGCGAACTGATGCGCAGTATACTCGTCCTTTAATTGATAGACGGATATCTCGTCTTCGCCATAGGTGATGTAAGTTGGCAAAAGCCAAACGAGCTTTTCGAATCCGTGCTGAGATTTCGTCAGACACCAACCCATTAGGGCTGATCAGACTAGATAAATTACCAGTATGTATTGCGTTGTAACAGTTCGATAGTTGTTAGGCAATCACTTAACATAAATTGAAATGGATATTTTGACTACGAAACAGTTCATTCATTTGTAATATTCACATTCCATTATGGTATATGATTCATTGCAGAAAGATAATCTTAATTCAGTGAATATTATATATTAATTATAGAAGGGGTTTTGTGGAGATTTAGTATTTATCATTGTTGAAAGCGTGAGTCAATTGAAGCTAGACCACCATGGAAAACCTGGAAACACTGGACGGCCGTTTCGTCCTATTATGGGACTCCTCAGCAGTGCGCATCCACGAACCTGCTCTCGCGAGCGAGATTCGAACCCAGGACCTACCAGTCTCGAGCCGAAGCCCTTAACCGATAGACTACTGAGCTGGCATCCAACGGTGTTAATGTCTAACTTCAACTGATCCACGAAGTTGAGCAACCATTCACCAATTGTCTTCAGTGAGTTCCTATCTCACAACAGACGTGGTTTTGAACTCCACTGGTCACTGCTTCTCACTAGAGCTCCTAGATATACTTCTCGAGACTGGTAGGTCCTGGGTTCGAATCTCGCTCGCGAGAGCAGGTTCGTGGATGCGCACTGCTGAGGAGTCCCATAATAGGACGAAACGGCCGTCCAGTGTTTCCAGGTTTTCCATGGTGGTCTAGCTTCAATTGACTCACGCTTTCAACAATGATAAATATTATATATATTGTACAATTACTTGTATGCAGATTCATATTAATAAGTCAGTAAATTTCATCATTTTTTTTTCAATGTAAATATATTGTTTGAACTTATGTCAATTAAAATCACGTTATGTACTCATATGCTCTTATAAAAATCCTATAACTTGTCTCCGTCTCTCTTTCTCTTGATTACTGCAATTCTCAAAGTGATCAATATCTTGCTAAAATTTTTTGATTGTCTACTTTCTAGTTTAGTAAGATGCAACTGTAATTGGAGTTGATCCAGATACAATAAAAATACAGATACTTTTGACACAATTAACATACTTATTATTATAACCTAACAATAATATATAGCTGAATGCGGAATAATTGTTTGCAAATCATGTGTATCATATTTCTTTTCACTTTCCTAGGTAACTTACTAAAATGTGAACTTTGTGGTCGGTCATTCAATTCACATTGTGCATTACGTTATCATTCTAATATTGTTCATAAAGGTTGGTGAATAGTTTTTTTTATTTGTCTTGCTACTATTGACTCTTTAAGCATTGATATCTTGACCGCTTCCTATTCTTTAAAAATCCCCCTTTCTCTTACTCAAAGCAGAGAATAAATGATGGGAAATATAGAAGTTCTACTTTGTAGGTTATATTATGTACAGAAAAATAGAGTATTCATAAGATTATTAGTGAGTTTGAGGTATTCAGAGCCGAAGCAAAAAGTTAGTGCTTCGGTCTGGGCATCCGAGCACTAACACAGCCTACACACAAATAAAATGACAATTATTATTGGGAATGTTATTCTTGCACATTCATTTGATAACATTCATTTCTATATTTTTATATGCTACGTCACTTATCTACTCTCTCCTATTCTCACTGAGTGTATTCTTATTTTTCAACTTATGCAGCAGCTCGCTCTTGGTGGAAAATCTGTCCTATCTAAACGATCTCGAATTAATGACTGGTGGAAAGTTAAATGTTGCCACGTAATATGAATACTGAAAGTCTTTCTGAAACCACGTATACCATTCAAACTGGCTTCCTTCAACGTTCGCTTACTAATACAGATCGGACAGCAAATAAAGCTGGCTATGTCTTTAGAAAGTCTTAAAATCGACGTTTGTTGTCTATCCGAGACCCGTATTCAAGACTGTAGTGAAGTACTACAAATTTGCTCTCCATCTGTCGCTTCGAAAAGCTTGTTTCACTTGCGTCTATCCAGGGACTATATAGCACCTTAGTCTGGTTTTGTTGGCGTTGATGCCGCACTAAGCGCTGAAACTGAGGCAGCACTGATCGATTGGATCCCCATTAACAGTCGGTTATGTGCTGTTAGATTAGAAAGTTCCATCAAAGTGAGAAGAAATCGGCTTGAGAAATGATGTCTTTTTGTCATCTCCGCCTATGCCCCGACAGATTGCAGCCCGAATGCAATCAAGGATGAGTTTTACCACCAGTTAACTGTTCTTCTCCAGAAAGCGCGTTCGAGAGATATTTTAGTACTAGCCGGAGACTTGAATACACACGTCGGGCGTCTAGACACAGAAAAGAGTCATTTAGGTGGCCGATGGGGACTTGGTCTCAGGACAGATAACGGGGACCGTTTGCTGGAACTGTGCACAGACTACAACCTGTTTCTGGCTAGCACTAACTTCCAGCACAGTCAACGCCGATGTGCCACCTGGCGTCCTCCCTCTGCATCCCAAGCCTGGACTCAGATTGATCACGTCAGCTACCGGTAGCGTGGTTGTGTACAAGACTGCCGCTCCTTTTGGAGTACCTATCTGGAGTCTGATCACGCCCTGGTCTGCGCCAATCTTACCTTACTTCTCAGTGGCCAACGAATTGATGTCAGTGAACTGGTTGCAACTTCTGTTGCACGTAAGTATCGAACTGAGCTAGGTTCTAGGCTAGCTACCATCCCACTGGAAAGTATAGATGAGCATTGGTTGCAACTGCATGACGCCATAAAAATGGCGAGTAAAGTCGCTTGTGGCTTCGCGAAACGTCCCGCTTATAAGAACTGGGTTTCTTCTGGCTCTTTACAACTCATTGAAGCCCGTCGGTCCACTCCGGGTGACCGTGAGTTTGATCACAAACAAAAGCTGTTACGCAGTGAAATTGGGCAAAGTTTGCGTAACGACCGAGAAGCCTGGTGGTCAGAGCCTGCTAATAAGCTGGAAGCAGCAGCTGCATCTGGTAACTGCCGGAAGCTCTTCCAACTCATCCGAGTCACTAGCAGAAAGAATTCTGGTGTGAGTGAAACTACAAGGATGACGGGATGCCAATCACTAACATCTGTCGACGTCTTGGACGATGGGCGGAATTCTTCGAAGAGCAGTTCAACTGGTCTGGTGTCCTGGCAACATCAATTAGACTGTCCTACCCTCCATGGCATTTGAAAACTGTTCCACCAAATGAGGCGGATGTCCGCAAGGAACTCCACCTCGTGTAGCGCTACAAATCACTGGGCCCAGATGACGTAACTCTGTTCGTTTTTAGACTTTCTGGTTATAGAACTGACTGAGTTATTTATAAAGGTCTGGTAAATAGACAGTGTTTCAACATCGTAGGATAAGTCAATAGTTGTTCCCATCTTTCAGAAGGGTTCAATTCACCTATCCAAAAACCATTCGGGAATAAGTCTACTTCGGATTGTGTCCAAAATATTGGCTTTCACCATGCTTCGTAGATTGCTCAAAACCCGAGAAAAATTAACTCGCGAGAAGCAGGCTGATTTTCGTTCTACTTGAGGATGTATTGATCATATCTTCATTCTCCAACAAATATCATACTTATCACAGGCCAATAATCGTAGCGTTTCTTGACATCGGGGCTGACTTCGATTCGTTGGACAGGACTATTCTCTTGGATTGTCTATTGAAGAAGGGTGTGCCTGAGATGTTTATTAACATCGTAAAAGCCCTGTATACAAACACCTCAGACAGAATGAGGGCATACAACCACCTTTCTCCCTTGTTCTATTCAAACAATGGGGTTAGACAGGGTTGGCCATTTTCACCATTCCTCTTGAACTTTGCTATCAATGAAGCTTGGATGGATGTAAGTATTGGCGGTGTTGACCTGTTGCCTGGAGAAAGACTTCTCGACTTTGAGTACGCGGATGATATTGTCTTGCTGTGCGATAATGCCCAAGCCATGCAATCCTCTCGTAATCAGTTGGCAACCAATGTCCGCAGGTACGGCATGTGCTTTGCATTTTGGAAGTGCAAAGTATTTTTACAAGACTGAAAGGACCCTGACCTTGCACTCACACAGGGTAGTGAGCAGATAGAAGTAGTCGAGAAGTGTATCTGAGTAGCTGCATAAGTGCTGGTGGTGGCGTGAGTGATGAGATCAATTCATGCATAGTGAAAACCAGAGCGGCTTACGCTAATCTGGGCCATCTTTGGCGCCTTCGTGATGTTAGTCTAGCTGTAAAAAATTTGGACGCGTTTTGCTCCATGCTTTTGAAACATGGCCTCCGAGTTGAGGATGTTGGACGACTCTCTGTGTTTGATCATCGTTGTCTCCGAAGAATCGCTGACATCCAGTGGTAAAAGCATGTTAGTAGTGCAGAGGTTCGACATTGTGTGTTCGGGCGCAGCAACTTTAATTCAATTAGTGTCACTATCTTGAAACATTGACTTCGCTGGTTTGTACATGTTCTACTGGTGTCGTCACAGAGGATTCCACGTCGTGCATTATTTCACGGCGCTGGGACTTGTTGGGAAAAGCGGAGAGGTGGTCAGTGTATAACATGGAGTTGTGGTATGGAAGAAAGCTGTACAGGACTGGTTTCTGTCAATTCTTCATGACTCTCTTGTTTGGTCCTAGAGATGGTGCAACACGTCGGCTAGAGACGTTATCAGACATAACTCATAATAGAAGTCAGTGGCGATCCTGCTGTAACTTTCTTCGTAAAAAATGAACGTAACTTCTTTATTTGAAATTCTTTCTGGTTGTACTTTTGCTAACTGAACTACCTCTCCAATCGCTATTATTTCGCTCTCATACACTACGTTCTGTTCGTTGTCCTCCTTTTTCTTGTACGCCGCTTACATTCTCTATCTCTTCACAGCCTTATTCTTCTTGTGTGGCGCATATGTATTTGGTGCCCCTTTGTGCCATTATTTATGTGTTCAAATAAATAATAAAATTACACTCAAATTACCATTATGTTCGGTGGTTATTCAATCAGGTCAACGAAGAAAATATCAGTTGTTTTCAAAACATTTTGTTCGCACCTTAAACCAACCCTGATAATATTAGTTTATTATCCATCATAATGAATCCCACATTGTTTTTCATATTATTTTCTTCAAGATCTTTGTTTCCTCTTGCCCTGCATTTGTTCAGATGACCTTTTATTTTTATGTATAAATGTTATTAACAAACATATGTGCGATCAGTTTGTTTAAAATGTATTCAGCGTACATTTCATATTGTCCTGACAATCTTCGTCTACTTATTACAATATCCAAAGTTGCTTTCTAGTTTCGAACAACCGCGTAGTCGAAATGGTTTCTGCGTTTTTCCCGGTTTCTGGAGAATTTTTCAAACAAACTATGATGTTGACTTCCGCTTTGTCCATTTCAACCCTTAGCATTTTAGAGCGGTTGACTGTATAATAAAAGTCCTGGAAATCGTCTAATTCAGCTATGGTTTTCTCTTTTGTTAAATAAGATTAGACAAGAAAATAAATCCTAGAATTACAATGATTCCCTAATAGTTATTTCAAAGATTTATTTAATGGTATTTCTCAACACATTTGTATGTAGAGCGTACTAACATACCATAGTACATTAGGCGTTATATACCAATTAAATTTTGTTCGACTCCCTAACAATATGTAAGTCGCCCATGTTAATAGAATCACAAGACCATATACTTTTTAAATATCGACGTACGGCAAACTGCTTTGAGCGTTGTAATTTATATGCATAAGTGGAATGGTCTTAAAAAGGTTATCAATTTTGTAAAGCGCTTATATAAATAAACACTTGTAGATCAAACGATTAGTTGTCATGTTCGAACCGTTTTCTTGTTATCTTACATGAATAAACTATAGCCACCAATGAATTTTGATAAGATTAAATTAAATACTTAAAAGATATGGAGAATAGACACAGTTTATCATTGACCTTGAAGTCATTGTTAAACAAAAAGCCAACTCGTTTAGAGTATTGGCAAGAAATTCTGAAACATCAACAATTACACTATGGACTAATTTATATTTTGAAAAATTCACCACTGTTTTTAAGCATAAAGCTGATTATCATATCAAAATTAACTTTGGTTAAAGATCACTAAAGTTTCCCATGGACACTTCAATGATTAACTCCTCACTTCCACAGCATAATCAGAAAAAATAAAGGCTTCTTAAAAACGAACAAAATTATTTTCCTCAGTAAACTGTCTTAATTTTCACTTGATGACGGACGACTGTTTATTTAGTTGCTGAAAAACTATTATCTTATTGAATTTTGAGTGTTTTACGTTAAAACAAAAACCAATCATTAGCTTATCCTTCATATGTTTTTCTATTCCAGATCATAAATTCCAATGTCCACATTGTCCCAAGACTTTTCGTTTGAAAAAATATTTAGAAGGCCATGTAAAACGAGTTCATGCTAGTAAGAGATAACTTTTTAACCAAATTTTTGTGTGAATAAAACTTTCATTCTTTTACATTAAGAGTTAGCATTACAAATTAAAGAGAATAATTTAAGGGCAAGGGAGAAATATCGAACAGCTCTTTCCAATCAGATTTGAAGATGCATTATTATACACCTATAACACATGTCCACAGAACTCATCATATATAGTATTTGATAGTTTTTATGACGAGTACATTGCACCTTTACAACTAAGTCCTAATCCTAACAAACTGCTAAGTCCAAGTGGTGAGTGTTATTACAGAGAACTCTGTCACTGTTGCTGTCATCTAATTTATCTTAAGTGGGGAGAGCCAACTCTTCATCTCAAAATACTGTCACATAGCCACGCATATATAACCTCTGCCAGGGAAGTCCTACTCACTGCCTTCTCGTGGCATTACTGTTGTTTACGAAATTGAGAGGACGAAAAGCGAATATCCGGCGCTTTAACCCGGCCGGTGGACACGGAAAGCCCATCTAGGGGAGTTGGAAAACCCTGATTCCAAACAAATGGTGTACATGGGCTCCAGCATCCTGAAGGAACAAATGGAGTATGAACCAGTCGTTGGCCACCGGTTACCATGAGACTGCGTCTCACGATGCTCCACTGCCTTGCGGATTAGACCTTTAGACCAAAGACTCCGGGTGTAGCTCCCTAAGAAAACCACCTGCTTCAGTTTGTGCACCTGGGCAGTATCACAGCCCTCACACTAATCAAATGAGATTTGTGCGGCACATATATATCTGGTGCCCCTTTGTACCAATATTTATGTGTTTAAATAAACAAACAAATAAATCAGTTGATACCTCTCAACTACCCACAGCAGTGATAATTTACTTTCTATTCAATAGATTGAATATTCGAATCCTATCCCACCCTATTCCCAATTTCAACAACCAAATAGTATCATTAATTCGTTATGCACATACTGTGGCTGAAAGTCGAGTATAATAAATATTCATTTGGTCAATGAGTTATAACTTATTAGTCGAGCAACAAATTCATAAAATTAACGTTTTCTTAATGATAAAAATATTGAGCTTCATCGAGGAGGCGGGAGCTCGGAAGAAAAATTGTGTGTAGTTTTGTTCCAGATCTAAACAACCGGTCGATATAGTCAATCGCATTATCGGTTTATGCTTTAATCTAAATATTGCTGACCATTTGAATTCTATGTAAGAATAAAGGAATAAATATAAAATTGTGTACATTTAAATGTTTCATCCTAACTTATTGTCCAAACTGACTATTTTTTTATTACTTTTGATTAAGTTACTGATTGCTTAAGAAATATGCTTAGCACTGTTTTAGTAGTTGAAGAGCATTCAATTTAAAATCTTCAGGACTTCGGTTTAGACAACCTAGCTGTATTATTGTTCCTTATCCTAACATACAAAATCAACATGTAAATGGTATACAAATAAATGTTACATTATTTCACATCATTTTCCTTTAACGTACTACATAGTTAAATAAGATTTGTTCTTACTATTTTTTTCGTTCTTCACTAATTTCTTTTCATTTTAATTCATAGATCTGGGTAAAGGAAATACGCAAACAGTTTAAAATCATAAAATGTATGCACACAGATCATACGATAAAGATATATACGGTCTAGCTTTAATTCTGATTATTATTATCACTACTCCTATTGATGTTGTTTTTAAAACTATTATTACTAACAATCTCCTCTCTTTTATATGTTTCCATTTAACAAAATCCTTATTGTTTTATCAGTATGTGTTATTATTCTTGTCAAGCGTGAATCTCCGTTCACAATTACACTTGTTGTAAACGACATAGAGAAGAGTTGGTTTGGAAAAAAATTAAAATAATTAAATAATGAACAAGTGAAATGTAAATAAGGCAAACTGCAATGTTTTGCTTCGATTTTTTTTATCAATGTTTATTTCTTTTGTCAGCTTTTTGTTTCTGTTTAAAAATATATATACAACCATTATATATATTGTCACACACTAATTTGAAATACATGAATGCATTTGTTATTGATTTACTTACTCACAAATGCCTATCAACGCCTACGCTTTATTAGTGCACTTTGTTAGCACACTGAGGCAGATTAAAATAAAGTTGGCTACAATCAAACTAATGCACCACTACTCGTTAAAAATTCATTGACCATTTTTCTCAAACGTGTTACCAGATAAAACTTAATTAAGATCTGTATGGTAACTGTAATCCATAGATGAAAATATGGCTGAAGATCGGTCGCATTTGTACAATATACTAATTCGTAATCTTTATCTAAAACTGCCGAATTTTATTGAACTCACAATGATCAGTTTACCATTATTTGAAGTGTTATCACTGTCTTTCATTGTGTTGATGATATGTGACAACTTGGGACGGCACCATGCCAGATTATATGCTATGTACGATTTCTTGAATTGGTTACTTATTGACCTTACTGCCCAACCCAATTTTGTGATCTAGTAGTTTGAAAAATATTTATTCCACCATCTGCTTCATATACCTCCTACTCTAGAAATTACTGTAGGATTTTAAGCAAAGCGCAAAAGTTTCGTCCACTAATATGCTGAGAAAGGCCGTACAGATCACATATGACTGCAGGATCAGACGGATTTAAAGGAACCATGGATGGGTAATGTAAATGAATTTATTATGTGTGTTGCCAAGATCAATAGACATGCATTCCTATCTGGACCAGTCAAGTACTCTAACTGATGATATGCTCTTACGACTTATCTTCAAAAACCTTGATCTAATGAATTATGGATAGAATTTATTACATGTCACCACATCTTGATAATTGAAAATTTTCATTTAAGTATAACGTCTATCAATCAACGAATCAGTATTAGTAGAGTTGTTACTTGAGAGGTTTAACAGAATGACCACTGTTCTATGATAGAAAAAGGTTCTATATAAATGTTTTTTTGAAACCAACTGAAAAACCCAAAGAAATTACAAACGGTTACAGTTTCTGAATCTGTTACACTACTATTGAATTTTAGTGAAGCGCTACATTAATAACCTGCCTTAGTTTGGATTACACTAATTTTAGTAAATAAGTCTACAATGTCGGCAGTTAAATGAGGACAATGGGGACCGACCATCGCAACAAGTCATTTTTATGGTCAGCATTAAAAAAAATTTATTCACTGACCTTGAATAGCATTGGACAAAGTGAAGTCAAAATGTTCATTAGTTTAGTGTATTTGTGTCAGAATATGTGATGTGTGGGCGAGAATGACAAGGATTGGTTGTCTTGATGAGTCACACATTAGATAGGATGACAGGTGTTATATGTGTTATATATATTCCCCTATCCTTATTATGTATGAACTGTTCCTTATTGATTGACTGTTCTTTGTGTCGGATTTTGGTGTGGAAATGTATTGACATTATGGCCAGGCTAATCTCGTGTTCTTGATCTGAGTTGTGTTGACGTCCTGTAGAATAGACACGGGGTGGGAATCTAGTGTAGATATTCGTCTACGGTAAATTAACGTCCCACATACGTGTAAAAAGTGAAAGGATTGTTATAACCAGAAACCCGCAAGCGTTATAATCAGCATCCTTACGTTTATAACAATATATTTCAGCATATTCTGATTGATTATGACTAAACATTGAAAATGTTTCGGAGGATTTTCAAGTTCCTTATATATTTTTCTTAAATCTAGATGATTCATTTTAAAAACTTTCGCCAAACACTTCTCGAGAATCACATTGGAGAATATTTTCAATCCATAATTACTCGCTATCACGGAATATGTTATATCTAGAGCCTTGATTCTTAATATGCCGCGAACTACTAGACCACGTGAACGATAGAACCTGCAACGTCGCAAAAAGAAAAGACTAGCAAGTAGGAAGTTTATTCCCCAAATCAGTGTCAAAATGTAGTACAGAAATCTCGTGTATTTATAGTTTTTTTGCTGAATGTAAATCATTTCGGTCAACTAATAGGCACATATGGGTCATTCTAATCCATCCAATGGGGAAGCTACACGTCGACATTCTAGAACATTCCCCTAGCAGTGATTGGGTGGAATGTCTGTGGCTCTTCCTGGGCTTCTTAAAGCTTCCTAGAGTCTACCGACGAGCCGTCCTTACACCTCCTCCCTTTGAAGTCTGTGACGTATGAATTTCTTTTTGGATCTTCTTGAAGCATTGTTGTTGTTCTCATTTTTCTGTTCATCACCCTTATCGGCTGTGCGCTCCCACTCTTAAGTTTTTCTAGTCGTTAGTTGAGGCCTTCTTTCAGGCTTTTCTCCACCAGCATGTGGAACGGTACTTGTGCATATACTGCTGCTGTTCTATGATCCCTTTTTATCTGATTCATTTTGTCTGATACATTTTCCGTTCCTTCCGGGGACTAAATAAAGTACCTTCCCGATACGCTGCCCTATGACACCTGGTTCCCATTTCTGACCGACTTGATACTTCACAAGTACTTTTTCACCTACCTTCAAGCTGCGGTCGTTCGTCTGATACTCCTGTACAGGTTTTCTTCTTTTCTTGGGTGGCGATTTTTTGTCAAACATCCCTGGGTTCTTTGCCTGAACTTCAGCTTCTCCTGTGGCAATGAGTACGTCTTCTCCATGTTTTGCCTGGGGACCAATCAGCCTTGAGAGTGCATCAGATCTCACCGGACTACATTTATGATTAATTGGCTGGTTAGCCAACTGCAACATTTCTATTAGGTCAAGACCAAGCAAATCTAGTCCTGGGCTTTCAGTGAGATATACTTTCACATTCTTCTGTACATTCCCTTTTTTAACTGGACAGCATATCTCTCCAGCAATATTTACCTTCTCTCCAGATGCACTGAGTTGTAGGGAGCACCAAGGGTTTGCCAATATGACTCCATGTTTTGCGGCTGATAAGTGAAATATCTGAAGCAGTGTCAAGCTTTAGACGGGCACGGCGTCCATTAATCTCTAAAGTCACATATTTTCTTCGATTATGTTCTGTTATGGTATGTGCCACCATTATTCTATTAGTTGAGGAATAATTTTTGCGTCTTCGTGATGAGCGATGGTGCATCTTCTTCTTACAACATGTTTCTTTATGTCCTTTAAGCTGACATTTGGTGCACCGATAGTTTTTGTATGGGCAGAACCTTTTGTAATGTAGCTCTCCGCAAAACTAACATGCGGATGGAGGCTTCCTAATGGTTGTGTTCTGCTTTTGCTTATAGGAATCTTTCTTCCCACTTACTGCCTGTACATAAGGAAGTTGACCATTATTTTCTACCATCGAGGTGTCATGTTTCAAGTTCACCAGACGCTGACATTCAGTAGTCACCTCTTGAAGGGTGATATTTGGACACTGTTAAATTTTACTTAGAATTCTGGTTCCGATGTCGGCATCTTCTGGAGACTGTAAGCTGCATACGAAAACAAGACATTCGAATTGGTCTTCTGTCATTGCTGATAGTTTAGAACGCTCACATTCACGATTTACTATGCTGGCATGTTGCACCCAATCATCGTTGCCAGCTGTTATTATCTTCAGGCATTGATGCCGAATATTGAACAAGGAAGACTGTTCACCGAAAATTTGCGACAAAATTTTAACTGTTTCTTCGAATGAAATGTCTCTTGGGTTCTTGGGCAGAATGTAATTAGTGTATCGTTCATGTTCAATGGTCCCCAGCATTCGTAGTAGTACTCTGACCTTAGAGGCATCATCAAACGTTTCTAGGTCAACATTAAATACATCTTCATATTTCTTGTACCAAGATTCGAATGTTACACCAGCTAAACCATCAAAATGAAATTCATGAATGGAATCAATGATATAATCAGCATGTGATTTAGCAGACATAGTCAGTCAG
This sequence comes from Schistosoma rodhaini, assembly GCA_944470415.2. Taxonomy (NCBI): domain Eukaryota; kingdom Metazoa; phylum Platyhelminthes; class Trematoda; order Strigeidida; family Schistosomatidae; genus Schistosoma; species Schistosoma rodhaini. Next base: position 6,217,120 of record OX104040.1, read on the forward strand.
TCACAACGTAGAACTTCGTACGTACGTACATCAGTTCGAGTTGCCATACCACATTAGCACAGAGATGCAGTTGTCGATTCAAATCCCATAGTGGTAGAAGTAGTAGGAGTATAATCAGAAATCCAAAAGATTAGGGTTTGAAGAAATTATTGAAGGAGTATAGTACAGTGAAATAAATTTGGAAAGAGAAAAAGATAAAGACATGAGGAATTCAGAAGATTAGAATTTGGTAGAACACAAAGAGTGGATGCATCTTCGCCATTGCAAACGATTTTGAGCCATGTCATTCAAGGTCTCTAACCATCGGTTGCTGTCATCTCGCGAAACCCAACCAGGTAGTCTACACCTACCAACATGGCCCAGTCCACTTGTCAGTGACTTCATTGATTTGTGCCACGTTTTGGTCTGGCCGCCCATAGCTTTCTTCCAACCTACTCCTACACCATGAAACATTGCACGTCGGGGCAGTCGGTGGTCGGGCATACGTAACACATGTCCCAGCCATCTCAACTGATGAAGTTTCACTACTTCATCAATCGATTTGCCATCCCTACCTAGTACTCGTTTCCTAACAACTGCATTACTTACCCGGTGGTCCCAGGATATACGAGCAATGCTTCGAAGACACCTATGATCGAACACTAGTAGCCTACGAATATCCTCTACTCTTATTGGCCATGTTTCACTGCCATAGAGTAGGACGGAGCGAACTGCTGCACAGTAAACCCGTCCTTTGGTTGCTAGACGGATATCTCGCTTACGCCATAAATGACGCAAGTTGGCGAAATCTAGACGAGCCTTCTGTATCCGTGCTGAGATTTCGTCACACACCAGACCACAAGGGCTGATGAGACTCCCAAGATAAGTGAAGTGGTCTACACGCTCAACTACTTCACTCCCTATCATTAGTTCAGGTGTCGATGCAACCCAATCCTGAAGTAACATTTTGCACTTCGAGGGAGAGAATCGCATTCCGAACATGCCTTTAGCAGACATAAGGTTATAAATAAATTCCTAAATATTTCATCCTGAAAAAAACATATTTTCATGCAGAGCAAACACGAGCACTCGTATTCCTTACGACATTATTCAACATTTTGTATGATTTTGCATTCCCCAAATTAAAAGTAGTTGTATGCACTGATACACAGATGAGCAGGTGGAATCACTCGTGACAACCAGAGCAAACTTTTACAGGTAATTTGCATATTTCAGTTTTACCAGTCTAGGTTACAAAAATATTGCCACGTCAACAACCGACAACAATAATAATAAGGGTAGGAAAATATATAACACATCTATCAGACTGTCTACTAGTCTGACTCTCTTGCGAAATTTGCTCGTAAGACTTCGTCTTTAGGTCCATTCGTTTGTTTCCGTTCTCTTGATGACCTGCAGCTAGCTATCGGTTTCAACTTGTGCTGATAGAGATTGTGCAATATCAAGCGTACCATATATTTCCGTTGGCAAAATTCCAGCTTCAGATGAATAACTTTTTTTTCTATCGTGCAGGTCTAAAAATAAGTGCATTTTCAACCATCACTACATACAATACATTTCCATGTCTTTCTTCTCTACTTAAATATCCAGTTTGACTTAATGAGTTCAATATAGCTCGAAAACGAGTTCCAATTGATACAAAATCTACTAAAATGCCCACTACGACGGCCACTTAGAAAGATGTTATAGAAAGAATAACCTCAAAATATTAGCTGCTCAAACCCAAGAAGCACCAGGACAACAAATGATAACCGAGAGTTTGAAGAAAAAAAATTGAAAACGTTAGTTCTATTAGCATATCAGGATTTATTTGCCAAGACTTAAAAAATTAACAAAGAAGATGAATGAGAAATCATCATGGAGATGGAGAATATAAGAGGTGTACAAGAAAAAGGAGGACAACCAACGGAACTTAGTGTATGAAAGCGAAATAATAACATTGGGAGAGTCAGATCAATTAGTAACATCAAAACCACAAAAAATTTAGAACAAAGAAGTAACATTATACTTTCATAACAAAGAATACAGAAGGATCCTCATTAACATCTACTCTGAGTGACGTTGCGCAAAGTAAATAACAATCAGATCACGACTATCAACACAAACAACTCAGTCAACACTCACCTACAACAACAAACACAACTCTACACAATTACAATTTACAATACACAACAAACTATCAATTCATACAACTCCGCCTCACTCAAATACACATCAATCAGCCAAACATAAACACCAATACATAGCACACTCTACAAAACATAATAACATACTCAATCACACCAAATACAACGTTCACCATCAACCACATACACATGTAACATCACAAATAACATTTCAGCTGCACATGAAACAGGTTGTGATATACACCAACCTGTGATTAACTAAACAGCTCACTATCTATTTAGCCCAGCTGATTAAACACCGTCCAATACATTTACTGTGTTTTGCCCAGCAAGGGCATCATTACACGCCAACTCCACAGTTACCACCAACAAACACATTCACTACATAACTTATGCTAGATCAACACGCTCGCACAATATCACACACACACACACACACTATACACTCATCTATCTACACTCCCGTACACACAAATCTATGTGTATTTACATAAATATCTGCACCGCTAATTATAGACAGACAGACAGACAGACAGACAGATAATAAACAAATGTTTATTTATTCACATATAATCAAATATACACATGTATACATACATCTATACTTATCTCATACACATACGTCACTCGTCTAAACAACAACAACAACAAGTCAATATACACTTCAATTATACACTTACTCAGATATACAAACATCCTCGAAATACAGAATACAACCATACTCAATACACCACTCGCCATCTTCGCCACAACCTGAAAAATAAACAAACGCAAATACACATCCATACACAAGTACTAAGAGCTCACTATCAAAATACAATAACAGTGCGAAACTACTCAATTCTCAACAACCAATTCATTCATTCATTCATTCATTCACTCAATCACTCATTCATCAAAGTCTAATTAACGACTTCTATGAACAACTAGTCGTCATCATGATTTATTAAGACGTAACTAACATTCACATCACAACTATCAACACAAACAACTCAATCAACACTCACCTACAACAACAAACACAACTCTACACAATTACAATTTACAATACACAACAAACTATCAATTCATACAACTCCGCCTCACTCAAATACACATCAATCAGCCAAACATAAACACCAATACATAGCACACTCTACAAAACATAATAACATACTCAATCACACCAAATACAACGTTCACCATCAACCACATACACATGTAACATCACAAATAACATTTCAGCTGCACATGAAACAGGTTGTGATATACACCAACCTGTGATTAACTAAACAGCTCACTATCTATTTAGCCCAGCTGATTAAACACCGTCCAATACATTTACTGTGTTTTGCCCAGCAAGGGCATCATTACACGCCAACTCCACAGTTACCACCAACAAACACATTCACTACATAACTTATGCTAGATCAACACGCTCGCACAATATCACACACACACACACTATACACTCATCTATCTACACTCCCGTACACACAAATCTATGTGTATTTACATAAATATCTGCACCGCTAATTATAGACAGACGGACAGACAGACAGACAGATAATAAACAAATGTTTATTTATTCACATATAATCAAATATACACATGTATACATACATCTATACTTATCTCATACACATACGTCACTCGTCTAAACAACAACAACAACAACAAATCAATATACACTTCAATTATACACTTACTCAGATATACAAACATCCTCGAAATACAGAATACAACCATACTCAATGCACCACTCGCCATCTTCACCACAACCTGAAAAATAAACAAACGCAAATACACATCCATACACAAGTACTAAGAGCTCACTATCAAAATACAATAACAGTGCGAAACTACTCAATTCTCAACAACCAATTCATTCATTCATTCATTCACTCAATCACTCATTCATCAAAGTCTAATTAACGACTTCTATGAACAACTAGTCGTCATCATGATTTATTAAGACGTAACTAACATTCACATCACAACTATCAACACAAACAACTCAATCAACACTCACCTACAACAACAAACACAACTCTACACAATTACAATTTACAATACACAACAAACTATCAATTCATACAACTCCGCCTCACTCAAATACACATCAATCAGCCAAACATAAACACCAATACATAGCACACTCTACAAAACATAATAACATACTCAATCACACCAAATACAACGTTCACCATCAACCACATACACATGTAACATCACAAATAACATTTCAGCTGCACATGAAACAGGTTGTGATATACACCAACCTGTGATTAACTAAACAGCTCACTATCTATTTAGCCCAGCTGATTAAACACCGTCCAATACATTTACTGTGTTTTGCCCAGCAAGGGCATCATTACACGCCAACTCCACAGTTACCACCAACAAACACATTCACTACATAACTTATGCTAGATCAACACGCTCGCACAATATCACACACACACACACACACACTATACACTCATCTATCTACACTCCCGTACACACAAATCTATGTGTATTTACATAAATATCTGCACCGCTAATTATAGACAGACAGACAGACAGACAGACAGACAGATAATAAACAAATGTTTATTTATTCACATATAATCAAATATACACATGTATACATACATCTATACTTATCTCATACACATACGTCACTCGTCTAAACAACAACAACAACAACAAATCAATATACACTTCAATTATACACTTACTCAGATATACAAACATCCTCGAAATACAGAATACAACCATACTCAATACACCACTCGCCATCTTCGCCACAACCTGAAAAATAAACAAACGCAAATACACATCCATACACAAGTACTAAGAGCTCACTATCAAAATACAATAACAGTGCGAAACTACTCAATTCTCAACAACCAATTCATTCATTCATTCATTCATTCATTCACTCAATCACTCATTCATCAAAGTCTAATTAACGACTTCTATGAACAACTAGTCGTCATCATGATTTATTAAGACGTAACTAACATTCACATCACAACTATCAACACAAACAACTCAATCAACACTCACCTACAACAACAAACACAACTCTACACAATTACAATTTACAATACACAACAAACTATCAATTCATACAACTCCGCCTCACTCAAATACACATCAATCAGCCAAACATAAACACCAATACATAGCACACTCAACAAAACATAATAACATACTCAATCACACCAAATACAACGTTCACCATCAACCACATACACATGTAACATCACAAATAACATTTCAGCTGCACATGAAACAGGTTGTGATATACACCAACCTGTGATTAACTAAACAGCTCACTATCTATTTAGCCCAGCTGATTAAACACCGTCCAATACATTTACTGTGTTTTGCCCAGCAAGGGCATCATTACACGCCAACTCCACAGTTACCACCAACAAACACATTCACTACATAACTTATGCTAGATCAACACGCTCGCACAATATCACACACACACACACACTATACACTCATCTATCTACACTCCCGTACACACAAATCTATGTGTATTTACATAAATATCTGCACCGCTAATTATAGACAGACAGACAGACAGACAGACAGATAATAAACAAATGTTTATTTATTCACATATAATCAAATATACACATGTATACATACATCTATACTTATCTCATACACATACGTCACTCGTCTAAACAACAACAACAACAACAAATCAATATACACTTCAATTATACACTTACTCAGATATACAAACATCCTCGAAATACAGAATACAACCATACTCAATACACCACTCGCCATCTTCGCCACAACCTGAAAAATAAACAAACGCAAATACACATCCATACACAAGTACTAAGAGCTCACTATCAAAATACAATAACAGTGCGAAACTACTCAATTCTCAACAACCAATTCATTCATTCATTCATTCATTCATTCACTCAATCACTCATTCATCAAAGTCTAATTAACGACTTCTATGAACAACTAGTCGTCATCATGATTTATTAAGACGTAACTAACATTCACATCACAACTATCAACACAAACAACTCAATCAACACTCACCTACAACAACAAACACAACTCTACACAATTACAATTTACAATACACAACAAACTATCAATTCATACAACTCCGCCTCACTCAAATACACATCAATCAGCCAAACATAAACACCAATACATAGCACACTCTACAAAACATAATAACATACTCAATCACACCAAATACAACGTTCACCATCAACCACATACACATGTAACATCACAAATAACATTTCAGCTGCACATGAAACAGGTTGTGATATACACCAACCTGTGATTAACTAAACAGCTCACTATCTATTTAGCCCAGCTGATTAAACACCGTCCAATACATTTACTGTGTTTTGCCCAGCAAGGGCATCATTACACGCCAACTCCACAGTTACCACCAACAAACACATTCACTACATAACTTATGCTAGATCAACACGCTCGCACAATATCACACACACACACACTATACACTCATCTATCTACACTCCCGTACACACAAATCTATGTGTATTTACATAAATATCTGCACCGCTAATTATAGACAGACAGACAGACAGACAGACAGACAGATAATAAACAAATGTTTATTTATTCACATATAATCAAATATACACATGTATACATACATCTATACTTATCTCATACACATACGTCACTCGTCTAAACAACAACAACAACAACAAATCAATATACACTTCAATTATACACTTACTCAGATATACAAACATCCTCGAAATACAGAATACAACCATACTCAATACACCACTCGCCATCTTCGCCACAACCTGAAAAATAAACAAACGCAAATACACATCCATACACAAGTACTAAGAGCTCACTATCAAAATACAATAACAGTGCGAAACTACTCAATTCTCAACAACCAATTCATTCATTCATTCATTCATTCATTCACTCAATCACTCATTCATCAAAGTCTAATTAACGACTTCTATGAACAACTAGTCGTCATCATGATTTATTAAGACGTAACTAACATTCACATCACAACTATCAACACAAACAACTCAATCAACACTCACCTACAACAACAAACACAACTCTACACAATTACAATTTACAATACACAACAAACTATCAATTCATACAACTCCGCCTCACTCAAATACACATCAATCAGCCAAACATAAACACCAATACATAGCACACTCTACAAAACATAATAACATACTCAATCACACCAAATACAACGTTCACCATCAACCACATACACATGTAACATCACAAATAACATTTCAGCTGCACATGAAACAGGTTGTGATATACACCAACCTGTGATTAACTAAACAGCTCACTATCTATTTAGCCCAGCTGATTAAACACCGTCCAATACATTTACTGTGTTTTGCCCAGCAAGGGCATCATTACACGCCAACTCCACAGTTACCACCAACAAACACATTCACTACATAACTTATGCTAGATCAACACGCTCGCACAATATCACACACACACACACACACTATACACTCATCTATCTACACTCCCGTACACACAAATCTATGTGTATTTACATAAATATCTGCACCGCTAATTATAGACAGACAGACAGACAGACAGACAGACAGATAATAAACAAATGTTTATTTATTCACATATAATCAAATATACACATGTATACATACATCTATACTTATCTCATACACATACGTCACTCGTCTAAACAACAACAACAACAACAAATCAATATACACTTCAATTATACACTTACTCAGATATACAAACATCCTCGAAATACAGAATACAACCATACTCAATACACCACTCGCCATCTTCGCCACAACCTGAAAAATAAACAAACGCAAATACACATCCATACACAAGTACTAAGAGCTCACTATCAAAATACAATAACAGTGCGAAACTACTCAATTCTCAACAACCAATTCATTCATTCATTCATTCACTCAATCACTCATTCATCAAAGTCTAATTAACGACTTCTATGAACAACTAGTCGTCATCATGATTTATTAAGACGTAACTAACATTCACATCACAACTATCAACACAAACAACTCAATCAACACTCACCTACAACAACAAACACAACTCTACACAATTACAATTTACAATACACAACAAACTATCAATTCATACAACTCCGCCTCACTCAAATACACATCAATCAGCCAAACATAAACACCAATACATAGCACACTCTACAAAACATAATAACATACTCAATCACACCAAATACAACGTTCACCATCAACCACATACACATGTAACATCACAAATAACATTTCAGCTGCACATGAAACAGGTTGTGATATACACCAACCTGTGATTAACTAAACAGCTCACTATCTATTTAGCCCAGCTGATTAAACACCGTCCAATACATTTACTGTGTTTTGCCCAGCAAGGGCATCATTACACGCCAACTCCACAGTTACCACCAACAAACACATTCACTACATAACTTATGCTAGATCAACACGCTCGCACAATATCACACACACACACACACTATACACTCATCTATCTACACTCCCGTACACACAAATCTATGTGTATTTACATAAATATCTGCACCGCTAATTATAGACAGACAAACAGACAGATAATAAACAAATGTTTATTTATTCACATATAATCAAATATACACATGTATACATACATCTATACTTATCTCATACACATACGTCACTCGTCTAAACAACAACAACAACAAATCAATATACACTTCAATATACACTTACTCAGATATACAAACATCCTCGAAATACAGAATACATCCATACTCAATACACCACTCTCCATCTTCACCACAACCTGAAAAATAAACAAACGCAAATACACATCCATACACAAGTACTAAGAGCTCACTATCAAAATACAATAACAGTGCGAAACTACTCAATTCTCAACAACCAATTCATTCATTCATTCATTCATTCACTCAATCACTCATTCATCAAAGTCTAATTAACGACTTCTATGAACAACTAGTCGTCATCATGATTTATTAAGACGTAACTAACATTCACATCACAACTATCAACACAAACAACTCAATCAACACTCACCTACAACAACAAACACAACTCTACACAATTACAATTTACAATACACAACAAACTATCAATTCATACAACTCCGCCTCACTCAAATACACATCAATCAGCCAAACATAAACACCAATACATAGCACACTCTACAAAACATAATAACATACTCAATCACACCAAATACAACGTTCACCATCAACCACATACACATGTAACATCACAAATAACATTTCAGCTGCACATGAAACAGGTTGTGATATACACCAACCTGTGATTAACTAAACAGCTCACTATCTATTTAGCCCAGCTGATTAAACACCGTCCAATACATTTACTGTGTTTTGCCCAGCAAGGGCATCATTACACGCCAACTCCACAGTTACCACCAACAAACACATTCACTACATAACTTATGCTAGATCAACACGCTCGCACAATATCACACACACACACACACTATACACTCATCTATCTACACTCCCGTACACACAAATCTATGTGTATTTACATAAATATCTGCACCGCTAATTATAGACAGACAAACAGACAGATAATAAACAAATGTTTATTTATTCACATATAATCAAATATACACATGTATACATACATCTATACTTATCTCATACACATACGTCACTCGTCTAAACAACAACAACAACAACAAATCAATATACACTTCAATTATACACTTACTCAGATATACAAACATCCTCGAAATACAGAATACAACCATACTCAATACACCACTCGCCATCTTCGCCACAACCTGAAAAATAAACAAACGCAAATACACATCCATACACAAGTACTAAGAGCTCACTATCAAAATACAATAACAGTGCGAAACTACTCAATTCTCAACAACCAATTCATTCATTCATTCATTCATTCACTCAATCACTCATTCATCAAAGTCTAATTAACGACTTCTATGAACAACTAGTCGTCATCATGATTTATTAAGACGTAACTAACATTCACATCACAACTATCAACACAAACAACTCAATCAACACTCACCTACAACAACAAACACAACTCTACACAATTACAATTTACAATACACAACAAACTATCAATTCATACAACTCCGCCTCACTCAAATACACATCAATCAGCCAAACATAAACACCAATACATAGCACACTCTACAAAACATAATAACATACTCAATCACACCAAATACAACGTTCACCATCAACCACATACACATGTAACATCACAAATAACATTTCAGCTGCACATGAAACAGGTTGTGATATACACCAACCTGTGATTAACTAAACAGCTCACTATCTATTTAGCCCAGCTGATTAAACACCGTCCAATACATTTACTGTGTTTTGCCCAGCAAGGGCATCATTACACGCCAACTCCACAGTTACCACCAACAAACACATTCACTACATAACTTATGCTAGATCAACACGCTCGCACAATATCACACACACACACACACTATACACTCATCTATCTACACTCCCGTACACACAAATCTATGTGTATTTACATAAATATCTGCACCGCTAATTATAGACAGACAAACAGACAGATAATAAACAAATGTTTATTTATTCACATATAATCAAATATACACATGTATACATACATCTATACTTATCTCATACACATACGTCACTCGTCTAAACAACAACAACAACAACAAATCAATATACACTTCAATTATACACTTACTCAGATATACAAACATCCTCGAAATACAGAATACAACCATACTCAATACACCACTCGCCATCTTCGCCACAACCTGAAAAATAAACAAACGCAAATACACATCCATACACAAGTACTAAGAGCTCACTATCAAAATACAATAACAGTGCGAAACTACTCAATTCTCAACAACCAATTCATTCATTCATTCATTCACTCAATCACTCATTCATCAAAGTCTAATTAACGACTTCTATGAACAACTAGTCGTCATCATGATTTATTAAGACGTAACTAACATTCACATCACAACTATCAACACAAACAACTCAATCAACACTCACCTACAACAACAAACACAACTCTACACAATTACAATTTACAATACACAACAAACTATCAATTCATACAACTCCGCCTCACTCAAATACACATCAATCAGCCAAACATAAACACCAATACATAGCACACTCTACAAAACATAATAACATACTCAATCACACCAAATACAACGTTCACCATCAACCACATACACATGTAACATCACAAATAACATTTCAGCTGCACATGAAACAGGTTGTGATATACACCAACCTGTGATTAACTAAACAGCTCACTATCTATTTAGCCCAGCTGATTAAACACCGTCCAATACATTTACTGTGTTTTGCCCAGCAAGGGCATCATTACACGCCAACTCCACAGTTACCACCAACAAACACATTCACTACATAACTTATGCTAGATCAACACGCTCGCACAATATCACACACACACACACACACTATACACTCATCTATCTACACTCCCGTACACACAAATCTATGTGTATTTACATAAATATCTGCACCGCTAATTATAGACAGACAAACAGACAGATAATAAACAAATGTTTATTTATTCACATATAATCAAATATACACATGTATACATACATCTATACTTATCTCATACACATACGTCACTCGTCTAAACAACAACAACAACAACAAATCAATATACACTTCAATTATACACTTACTCAGATATACAAACATCCTCGAAATACAGAATACAACCATACTCAATACACCACTCGCCATCTTCGCCACAACCTGAAAAATAAACAAACGCAAATACACATCCATACACAAGTACTAAGAGCTCACTATCAAAATACAATAACAGTGCGAAACTACTCAATTCTCAACAACCAATTCATTCATTCATTCATTCATTCACTCAATCACTCATTCATCAAAGTCTAATTAACGACTTCTATGAACAACTAGTCGTCATCATGATTTATTAAGACGTAACTAACATTCACATCACAACTATCAACACAAACAACTCAATCAACACTCACCTACAACAACAAACACAACTCTACACAATTACAATTTACAATACACAACAAACTATCAATTCATACAACTCCGCCTCACTCAAATACACATCAATCAGCCAAACATAAACACCAATACATAGCACACTCTACAAAACATAATAACATACTCAATCACACCAAATACAACGTTCACCATCAACCACATACACATGTAACATCACAAATAACATTTCAGCTGCACATGAAACAGGTTGTGATATACACCAACCTGTGATTAACTAAACAGCTCACTATCTATTTAGCCCAGCTGATTAAACACCGTCCAATACATTTACTGTGTTTTGCCCAGCAAGGGCATCATTACACGCCAACTCCACAGTTACCACCAACAAACACATTCACTACATAACTTATGCTAGATCAACACGCTCGCACAATATCACACACACACACACACTATACACTCATCTATCTACACTCCCGTACACACAAATCTATGTGTATTTACATAAATATCTGCACCGCTAATTATAGACAGACAAACAGACAGATAATAAACAAATGTTTATTTATTCACATATAATCAAATATACACATGTATACATACATCTATACTTATCTCATACACATACGTCACTCGTCTAAACAACAACAACAACAAATCAATATACACTTCAATTATACACTTACTCAGATATACAAACATCCTCGAAATACAGAATACAACCATACTCAATACACCACTCGCCATCTTCGCCACAACCTGAAAAATAAACAAACGCAAATACACATCCATACACAAGTACTAAGAGCTCACTATCAAAATACAATAACAGTGCGAAACTACTCAATTCTCAACAACCAATTCATTCATTCATTCATTCATTCACTCAATCACTCATTCATCAAAGTCTAATTAACGACTTCTATGAACAACTAGTCGTCATCATGATTTATTAAGACGTAACTAACATTCACATCACAACTATCAACACAAACAACTCAATCAACACTCACCTACAACAACAAACACAACTCTACACAATTACAATTTACAATACACAACAAACTATCAATTCATACAACTCCGCCTCACTCAAATACACATCAATCAGCCAAACATAAACACCAATACATAGCACACTCTACAAAACATAATAACATACTCAATCACACCAAATACAACGTTCACCATCAACCACATACACATGTAACATCACAAATAACATTTCAGCTGCACATGAAACAGGTTGTGATATACACCAACCTGTGATTAACTAAACAGCTCACTATCTATTTAGCCCAGCTGATTAAACACCGTCCAATACATTTACTGTGTTTTGCCCAGCAAGGGCATCATTACACGCCAACTCCACAGTTACCACCAACAAACACATTCACTACATAACTTATGCTAGATCAACACGCTCGCACAATATCACACACACACACACACTATACACTCATCTATCTACACTCCCGTACACACAAATCTATGTGTATTTACATAAATATCTGCACCGCTAATTATAGACAGACAAACAGACAGATAATAAACAAATGTTTATTTATTCACATATAATCAAATATACACATGTATACATACATCTATACTTATCTCATACACATACGTCACTCGTCTAAACAACAACAACAACAACAAATCAATATACACTTCAATTATACACTTACTCAGATATACAAACATCCTCGAAATACAGAATACAACCATACTCAATACACCACTCGCCATCTTCGCCACAACCTGAAAAATAAACAAACGCAAATACACATCCATACACAAGTACTAAGAGCTCACTATCAAAATACAATAACAGTGCGAAACTACTCAATTCTCAACAACCAATTCATTCATTCATTCATTCATTCACTCAATCACTCATTCATCAAAGTCTAATTAACGACTTCTATGAACAACTAGTCGTCATCATGATTTATTAAGACGTAACTAACATTCACATCACAACTATCAACACAAACAACTCAATCAACACTCACCTACAACAACAAACACAACTCTACACAATTACAATTTACAATACACAACAAACTATCAATTCATACAACTCCGCCTCACTCAAATACACATCAATCAGCCAAACATAAACACCAATACATAGCACACTCTACAAAACATAATAACATACTCAATCACACCAAATACAACGTTCACCATCAACCACATACACATGTAACATCACAAATAACATTTCAGCTGCACATGAAACAGGTTGTGATATACACCAACCTGTGATTAACTAAACAGCTCACTATCTATTTAGCCCAGCTGATTAAACACCGTCCAATACATTTACTGTGTTTTGCCCAGCAAGGGCATCATTACACGCCAACTCCACAGTTACCACCAACAAACACATTCACTACATAACTTATGCTAGATCAACACGCTCGCACAATATCACACACACACACACACTATACACTCATCTATCTACACTCCCGTACACACAAATCTATGTGTATTTACATAAATATCTGCACCGCTAATTATAGACAGACAAACAGACAGATAATAAACAAATGTTTATTTATTCACATATAATCAAATATACACATGTATACATACATCTATACTTATCTCATACACATACGTCACTCGTCTAAACAACAACAACAACAAATCAATATACACTTACTCAGATATACAAACATCCTCGAAATACAGAATACAACCATACTCAATACACCACTCGCCATCTTCGCCACAACCTGAAAAATAAACAAACGCAAATACACATCCATACACAAGTACTAAGAGCTCACTATCAAAATACAATAACAGTGCGAAACTACTCAATTCTCAACAACCAATTCATTCATTCATTCATTCATTCACTCAATCACTCATTCATCAAAGTCTAATTAACGACTTCTATGAACAACTAGTCGTCATCATGATTTATTAAGACGTAACTAACATTCACATCACAACTATCAACACAAACAACTCAATCAACACTCACCTACAACAACAAACACAACTCTACACAATTACAATTTACAATACACAACAAACTATCAATTCATACAACTCCGCCTCACTCAAATACACATCAATCAGCCAAACATAAACACCAATACATAGCACACTCTACAAAACATAATAACATACTCAATCACACCAAATACAACGTTCACCATCAACCACATACACATGTAACATCACAAATAACATTTCAGCTGCACATGAAACAGGTTGTGATATACACCAACCTGTGATTAACTAAACAGCTCACTATCTATTTAGCCCAGCTGATTAAACACCGTCCAATACATTTACTGTGTTTTGCCCAGCAAGGGCATCATTACACGCCAACTCCACAGTTACCACCAACAAACACATTCACTACATAACTTATGCTAGATCAACACGCTCGCACAATATCACACACACACACACACACTATACACTCATCTATCTACACTCCCGTACACACAAATCTATGTGTATTTACATAAATATCTGCACCGCTAATTATAGACAGACAAACAGACAGATAATAAACAAATGTTTATTTATTCACATATAATCAAATATACACATGTATACATACATCTATACTTGTAATAATAATAATAATAATAAGAATAATAATAATATATTTTGAAATTAATATTTACAGAATTCACACCAGTTTACAGGCAGGATGAGATTGTTATAAAAATCAACATTTAATGTAGAGAGCAAATATGAAATATAAGAGTTTTATGTTTGCTGGTTTAGTAATTGATAAATAGTTTAAATATGGCATATGTCACGGCAAGCCAATGCAACACCAGGGAACTTGTCATTTTTTTATTAAGTGGATAGCCTGATGATTGATCAACATTGTTCTGTAAGGTTATTACCAGTGCCAGAGCGAGTTATTATTAATTATCTACAACTAGAGAAAGTAAGATTAAAGCAAAGAGCACGGAACAACAAAACAATGATAGCAAGTAAGAGGTTAAACATTTAGAGTTCCTATAATCTCACTTGTGGAGTAAGATACACTTGCAGGCGCTAGAGCATTTAATGCATTTTCAGAGGAGCAAAAAGCATTAATTGAGCGAACAAACAATGGAAGAGAGTTTAACATACGGATAGTTTGGGGTAAATTATTCCAGAGTCTAGAAAACTTACAGGTAAAGCAATTCATATAGAGAGAAGATCTAGAATATGTTTGTTTCGCTAAAGACAAGGAGTTACGAATGTCGTAATGTGAGGCCTTAGCATATTGCATCGCCTGACTGGATGTGAAGGAGAGTTTGTTAAGTATTTTGAAAAAGAAGATAAGGTTAAGTTTGAGTCTCCTCATCCATAAAGGGTCAAGCCCTAGTATACTACACCTCGAATTATATGTCAAGACACTATCAGGTCCAAGAGTACGAAATGTAAATCGTCTCTGTACTGATTCCAGTCTTAATTTATCCTTTATGCGCGTGCTACTAAGGAGAAACGCGCAGTATTCGAGGAGTGGTCGAACACAGACTTTGTACATTAGAATACGAGATTCGCTGTTATGAAGGTTTCAAGTTATGAAACCTATAAGGCGTTGAGACTTGGACGTTTGTTTCATTATCTGTTCAGTAAACGACAAGTCGTCGGAGTACCTAAGTCCTAGATCTACTACTGTGTGTAACCTAGATAACATTTCCCCATTTATGGTAAGATTAAGGTTGAGTGATGTATCACCGAAGCATAGCCAACCACATTTAGCTGTATTGAGCTCCAGTTGCCATTTCGAGCACCACTGTGCTACCTTGTTAAGCTCCGTGCTGATACAATTTTGAATATTGCTCAGCTCATGTGGAGAAGATGAGTACACCACCTTAAGATCGTCTGCAAACAAAAGGGACTTACCCACACTAAAACACTGGCAAATATCATTAATGAAAACTAAAAAGAGCAAAGGACCTAAGACACTACCCTGAATTACCCCACTTCTAACAGGGACTGCGTTCGACAATGAAGAGTTGATTTTAACTATTTTATGTCGATTGCTGAGGAAGGAATCAAACCAGGCTAGTAACGGGTTTTGGACCCCATAAGATGCGAGTTTACCTATGAGAAGTTGGTGGTTGACCATGTCGAAGGCCTTAGAAATGTCCAGGTATAGCACTAATACTAGATATCCTTGGCTACGAAGAGAATAGACTAAATTAAAGAAGTCAAAATGACATGTCATACAGGATCGATTTTTAAGAAATCCATGTTGCGAATCATTAATAAATTGTTCAGTCAATAGTTGGATAGTTCGTCACTAATAACTTTTTCCATAATCCTAGAGATAACTGGAGTAATATTTATTGGCCGATAGTTGTTCATGTCAGTCTTATCTCCGGATTTGTAACGTGGTATGATGTACGCGGTTTTCCAACGGTCAGGATAAGAGCCTGATTCCATAGAGAGGGTAAACAGTTTAAGGAGAAGTTGGATATCTGGACCACCATATTTGTAGAGAAATGATGAAATCCCGTCTGCACCGTGACCTCTCGAAACCTTGAGGTTATTTTAGGCCTTACTAATTTTAAGGCATGTAAAGGAGATAGATTTAATTGAGTTACCAGTCATGCATAGAACTCTTGAAACAGAGCCATTTATGGATTCTTTGACATTTGCAAAATTACCACTGAAAAGGTCTGCTATAGTTTAAGGGTCATTTATAAAACTATTATTATGCAGGATGCATGGTATATCAATCTTTTGAGCTGATTTATCGCATTTATTGTAAAGGTGGATTAGGTTTTGCACTTTTGAGCTAGTACTAAGTGCTAATAGCTATTCATCGATGGCTTTTAACCAGTATTCCTCCTTAATTTGGTTAAAAATTATTGTTATTTGTGTGACTGCCGTGAAGTCGTTAGATTTAAAATAACGTTTCTGTAGGCGTCTTAGTTTATTACGATATTTAGCTGGTATATATAATTCGTAATGTTTACTAATCCTGTAAGTCTTAATTGGTGCACAGGAGTCTAGACAAGAGTTAACAATGAAATAGAATATGTTGATGGCATCTGTCAGACTATTACATGAGAAGAATTCATCCCAGTTTGACAGTTTGATCAGTGAGCGCAAGAGGTCCCAGTCTGCATGCTTATAGTCTCTATAATTGCAGGTTCTTTGAATTGGTCGGTTGTAGGAGGGATAGATGGGGAGAGCACAAGCTCCTATCCTATGATCACTGCTTTCAAACTCGTTGTATACTTGTACAGATAGGGGAATGATATCTCTACTAAATATTAGATCAAGTGTATTATCACCCCTTGTTGGGGTACGAACCCACTGTGACCAGCAGTACAGATTAAGGATTGATAAAAATTCATCATTGCTAGACTGACAACTACCGGTACTCCAGTTAATCTCAGGATAATTGAGATCGCCTGTGATAATCTTAGCACTGAAGTTTAGAGTAGATGCGTGTATAAATGCATTGATAATACGACCATTCAAATTACCGGTACTATCAGGAGCTCTATATATACAACCTAGGAGTAGACTATGATTTAGGGTATTGATTGATATCCAGATCGATTCTGGTAAACTATTCAAGATACTATCTTCAACTTTATTAGTTGTTAAGGTATCCAAAGCAAATATAAGACAACCGCCTCCTCGCTTAGTTTCTCTGTCACGACGATAGAGTCGATAGTTTTGGATGTTTAATTCGGAATCGGCCACTGCTGGATAACACCACGTTTCAGTGATAAGTATAAAAGAAGGCTTGGCTAGAAAGGCTAAGGTTCTCAAGGCTGAGATTTTGTTCAGAAGTGAACGTGCGTTAATGAGTAATAAGTTTAAAAAGGGAGTGTGTAGTGTAAAAAAACCGAGAGCATCCTTATCGATGGTATGAGTTCTAGCTATGCCTGGACTATGGTTTAATGTGTTTGCCGGATCGCATGGGCTATAGCATGAGCGAACTGTAATGCTAGTGGAACAAGGGATCTCTGGAGGCCGAAAAAATCCTTATTTTGGTAAGGTTGAATAATTTGTTGTACTTGTTTTGGTGGACAATTAAGACAGGTGCCTACATGTTGGGGTTGCGTTGATGGTGCATAACCTAATATACCATCTTCTCCACTGCGAGAGTGATGATAAGAGTTACATCTTGCAGGTTTATTATTTATTACATATGGGGGAAACCATGGGGCACGTTGGTTTATTGCCGTCTGTCTAATAGTAGGCCTGCTTCCATGATGGTTGTAGTGGCCGTCTTGTGTAACGTTTGAACGAAACGTGTCCTTATAACCTCCCTTACGATGAGTAGGGTTAAGCATAGTTTCAGAAATTATACTTTTGTTTGGTAAAGCCGTTGAAATATTTTTGGTAATCGGTTTAGAACTAGGTTTTTTATTTACTTTCTTATTAATTGGTATATTTTTTTAGGTTTAGCAGTGTTCTTATGAGCCTTCACAATAGAATCAGGTGTACGATCCTTGGCTTCCGATATTACACTGGAAAGAATGACATTAGAGTCTCCATCAGATATGTCCTGGTTATCTAGGGCCACTAGGGGTATGAGAGGCAAACTAACACACTGCATTGGTATATCAGTACACTGACTAACGTGAGATAAATTAGCTGCACCTGTGGGTTCAGCTGCTGGCGCGATCACATTTGTTGTGACCTCAACAATGTTATTTTCGTTTATGGTACGCTTTTGTGTTAATCTTTGATTGGTGGTTTTGTCTGAGACTATACGAGAGTTTTTAAACTTCGTATGCGCACAGACTAGCTGTTCAGATTCTATCAAACGTTCCGCTAATAAATGGGAATCGAATCTAAACAGGATAGGGCACGAGTATTTTTGATGCTTTTTGTTAAGTCGGATACATTGGCATGGACTGTCCTGGAGGTTAGCTGCCTTTAGTATCAAATTTCTTACAGTTTTAATGGCAACCTTGTCAGGTATATTATATATAATCACGTTATTTCGTGAGATTATTCGCTTGGTGACTTCACTAGCCATCGAGTAAATAACTGATTCTACTTTGATTCTGTCTTCGAGTTCAGAAGGAACTATATCCTTTGACAAGGGGTGACAGGGCGAGACTAAAGAACATGGACGACCTTTGAACGAATCTTAAATGACCTTGAGAAATATTAGCCAATCAGAAAACAGTTAGCATACAGTAAAGATATATTATATAAAACTCAAAAATTAAAGGGGATAGTGTTCTTTTACATGAATCAAAAACTTATCAAGGTTAGATATAGGTTCAGAAGTTCTAAAATCATAGTGCATCCGGCACAGGAACTCATCCCTGTGGCACCATAGTAGCCGACCACTGAAACCATGATAAAGTCCCGAAAATTCTTTCAGCCTCGACCACATAGTTTCAGTGTTGTCGGTATGTTGGTATGGTTCAGGGTTTAAGATTAGGGTTAAGGTTTAGGGTTAAAGATGAGACTATGAATTATGGACGACATTTGAGCGACGCTAGAGTGAATCTGAGAGTGTAAACGTAATAACTAAGACTAAATGAGGGTCATAAACTCGTGTGAAGAATTCAAATTATGATTTACAGTTCATGGTTAAGGTTAGAAATTATACTTACGGTTTTCATCACGAACTGACATCAACTATAATGCCAAAACTCTGTCCAAATGTATAATTGAGTTTTGCGCCAAAATCTTATGATAACATATCTTGTAGACGCTTAATTATCATGTTTTCTCTAAAATCCGTTGTAAACTGACCGACCGTAAGCATCAGGTACCGAACTTAGCGCCGTGACCTTGAAAACCCACGAAAGCTTCTGATTGGTTCGTCCATGTTCTTTAGTCTTGCCGTTAATTGAATGTTATTATTCATTAATAAACTAGGGCTTAACGATATATAAGCACTTAATAATAAATACAGTGTAAGCGTAACGCAAATTTCAAACGTACTGCAATAACTTCAATCGACATTTATCGCATACACATACGTCACTCGTCTAAACAACAACAACAAATCAATATACACTTCAATTATACACTTACTCAGATATACAAACATCCTCGAAATACAGAATACATCCATACTCAATACACCACTCTCCATCTTCACCACAACCTGAAAAATAAACAAACGCAAATACACATCCATACACAAGTACTAAGAGCTCACTATCAAAATACAATAACAGTGCGAAACTACTCAATTCTCAACAACCAATTCATTCATTCATTCACTCAATCACTCATTCATCAAAGTCTAATTAACGACTTCTATGAACAACTAGTCGTCATCATGATTTATTAAGACGTAACTAACATTCACATCACAACTATCAACACAAACAACTCAATCAACACTCACCTACAACAACAAACACAACTCTACACAATTACAATTTACAATACACAACAAACTATCAATTCATACAACTCCGCCTCACTCAAATACACATCAATCAGCCAAACATAAACACCAATACATAGCACACTCTACAAAACATAATAACATACTCAATCACACCAAATACAACGTTCACCATCAACCACATACACATGTAACATCACAAATAACATTTCAGCTGCACATGAAACAGGTTGTGATATACACCAACCTGTGATTAACTTGTAGTGACCGTCCAGTCTTGATAAGAACACGATTGGAATAACGGAAACAAATTTTATTATTGTAACCAATTGTATGAGAGATTGTTTTACTGTGTTTGTTTAACTGTATCAGTTTCACTTCTGCTTTCGCTCTCCGCCTTGTTTGGTTCGAACTTGCTCACGCACTGCCTGTTCGCCTGTACTCTTTGGCACGTCTCGGTATTATTTCGATACCACGAGATCGCAATTAAATACAATTGATCTGGATTAATAAAGTCTTATGATTTACGAGCTATCAAAGTAACCAGGTCGTTTTATGGGCGCGTAAACGAATTGAAGTGGTGATCATAGTCCGTCTTCGACTCGACATCCACTACAAACTGTTGAGCCGTATTGGGAACACGCACAACATCTGGTGAACCACAACCAGTAACCCAATTCTTCGAGCACGGTTCAAACTTAGCCAATTCTTCAAACCAGATCAATCCGGTGAGTCTATTTATCTATCCACATCGGTTGCATATATTCGTATTGATATTTTCAATATATAATATCTTGGCAACTTACTATGGTGGATCACGATAAGAATAGTATAAATATTATAGATTCCGAGGTACAGGCTATCAATTTTCGACCGGTTCCTTTAATCCCTCATGATTCAGAAGTCTGGTTCGCGGCACTGGAATCTCAATTTGAGATCCGCCGCATAACCACCCAAAGGCAAAAGTACGCCTACGCTTTGGAATCATTGCCCGGGGATCACCTAACTGCTGTTCGTGGGGTTGTCCTCAATCCGAACGTTCCGAACGTTTACGACCGTCTTAAGGATGCCATCCTTCGACATTTCCTCCCATCAAGAGAGGAACGATTGAGGACTCTCTTAGCACGTCACCCTATGGGTGATGCTAAGCCGAGCCACCACCTCACGCGCCTGCAATCCCTAGCAGGAAACTGGACAGCAGACTCCGAAATAGTCAAAGAGTTATGGCTCGAAGCATTACCAGCTAGTATCCAACCAACTCTTACGGCCCTGCTCGAGGACACCCCACTGAACAAGGTGGCCCTCATAGCAGACAAGATTCTAGTACGTGTTAGCGCCAAAGACAACTATATTGTTGCCTCTACTTCTCATTCAAACATGGATTTCGATGCTAGACGACCTTTGGCTCATGGGGATAGGGACAGATGTATCCATACTCGTCTCAGTTTCCGAGACCGCTCAAATGTGCCAGCCCCCTATGTCCCCCGACCCAGGTCACGATCTCGAACAGCCGTAACGACTCGACCCAAACGGGCATCTTCCAAGCCACGCCAGAAGGCGGTTTCGGAAGCGAGTCTGAGTTGGTGCTGGTTCCACCGTGCCTTCGGGGCCGGTGCCCGTCATTGTCGAGCTCCCTGCTCATACAAGGCGGGAAACTCCTGAGCCGGTGAGTAAATACGGCCGTACTCACCGGCCCTCCACCTCCGTTTGACCGTTTATTTTACGTGCACGATTATCGCACTAACGCTAGGTACCTCGTGGATACAGGTACCCAAGTTTCTGTCGTACCTATCAGTAACAGTAAGTCTCAAGCTACGATGCTTCGACTACGCGCTGCGGATGACTCAGTCATTCCCAACTATGGTACACGACAACTTACGGTCAATCTGAGAAAACAGCCTTACGAAGCCCCTTTTCACGTGATTTCCCGTCACGAAAAGACCTTCAAGGTTGATCGACATGGCCGTGTCAAAGTAGTCAGCATTGATCGTCTCACGCCAGCACACGTTGATGACAGTGCCCTATCTGATAAGCCGAGATCCAATGCTAAACCCATCAAAGCTTCTAGCGGGATCTCTACATCTACTTCGGATCCCACGCTAGATGCACCTGAGACCTCATTCTCACGTCCTAGTCAACAGCACTTGTCATCTACTGACGTGACTTCCGTCTCACGTCCAGACCAGCAGACCACACCGCCCTTGACTGTGGATGAGATTGCAGGCTCACGAGGTTCGAACGAGACTACCGTCTCACGTTCCGGTCGCCGAGTACGCCTACCCGTACGCTTTCGCGATTAACCTCATAACCAGCAGCGGATACAGTATAGGACCTTAACCCTATACTACACGAATGCTACACTTTTCTCTTTTTCTCTCATTTTTTTGTTTTCCCCGAGCCTACGCCTCCGACCATCGCTGTTACGGTATCGTCGACTTCAGTCAACTTTGGCGAAAGCTAGCCTGATCACACACGCTCTAGTCAACGCACTCAGTCGACCTCACTGGCTCCAAATACGTATAGTATACATTTGGTCCCGAACATGGTTATCCTGGTCGCATCTGGTTCCTTGGCTCAATCTGGTTTCGTCCTACGTCTGCAGCGTTTTTAATCCGGACCTCTACGAACGCAACCTTTAGATTCTGGATACAAGCCACTCTGGTGTAGCATGCTAATCCAAGCAATCAATACAGTACATTCCTTCTGGTACCGTTCTACGTCAAAGGCAACTCGAGGATCAATGATCACTTCCTGTTCTGCAAACTCCTTCGTCCTACAATTGCACGTTTCGCGATCAGTCCCACGAATGAAACCGCTACGTATCGAAAGTGTAAACCCTTTCTAGCGGGAGGCTCCTGTAGTGACCGGCCAGTCTTGATAAGAACACGATTGGAATAACGGAAACAAATTTTATTATTGTAACCAATTGTATGAGAGATTGTTTTACTGTGTTTGTTTAACTGTATCAGTTTCACTTCTGCTTTCGCTCTCCGCCTTGTTTGGTTCGAACTTGCTCACGCACTGCCTGTTCGCCTGTACTCTTTGGCACGTCTCGGTATTATTTCGATACCACGAGATCGCAATTAAATACAATTGATCTGGATTAATAAAGTCTTATGATTTACGAGCTATCAAAGTAACCAGGTCGTTTTATGGGCGCGTAAACGAATTGAAGTGGTGATCATAGTCCGTCTTCGACTCGACATCCACTACAATCTAAACAACTCACTATCTATTTAGCCCAGCTGATTAAACACCGTCCAATACATTTACTGTGTTTTGCCCAGCAAGGGCATCATTACACGCCAACTCCACAGTTACCACCAACAAACACATTCACTACATAACTTATGCTAGATCAACACGCTCGCACAATATCACACACACACACACTATACACTCATCTATCTACACTCCCGTACACACAAATCTATGTGTATTTACATAAATATCTGCACCGCTAATTATAGACAGACAAACAGACAGATAATAAACAAATGTTTATTTATTCACATATAATCAAATATACACATGTATACATACATCTATACTTATCTCATACACATACGTCACTCGTCTAAACAACAACAACAACAAATCAATATACACTTCAATTATACACTTACTCAGATATACAAACATCAAACACAAGTACTAAGAGCTCACTATCAAAATACAATAACAGTGCGAAACTACTCAATTCTCAACAACCAATTCATTCATTCACTCAATCACTCATTCATCAAAGTCTAATTAACGACTTCTATGAACAACTAGTCGTCATCATGATTTATTAAGACGTAACTAACATTCACATCACAACTATCAACACAAACAACTCAATCAACACTCACCTACAACAACAAACACAACTCTACACAATTACAATTTACAATACACAACAAACTATCAATTCATACAACTCCGCCTCACTCAAATACACATCAATCAGCCAAACATAAACACCAATACATAGCACACTCTACAAAACATAATAACATACTCAATCACACCAAATACAACGTTCACCATCAACCACATACACATGTAACATCACAAATAACATTTCAGCTGCACATGAAACAGGTTGTGATATACACCAACCTGTGATTAACTAAACAGCTCACTATCTATTTAGCCCAGCTGATTAAACACCGTCCAATACATTTACTGTGTTTTGCCCAGCAAGGGCATCATTACACGCCAACTCCACAGTTACCACCAACAAACACATTCACTACATAACTTATGCTAGATCAACACGCTCGCACAATATCACATACACACACATACTATACACTCATCTATCTACACTCCCGTACACACAAATCTATGTGTATTTACATAAATATCTGCACCGCTAATTATAGACAGACAAACAGACAGATAATAAACAAATGTTTATTTATTCACATATAATCAAATATACACATGTATACATACATCTATACTTATCTCATACACATACGTCACTCGTCTAAACAACAACAACAACAAATCAATATACACTTCAATTATACACTTACTCAGATATACAAACATCAAACACAAGTACTAAGAGCTCACTATCAAAATACAATAACAGTGCGAAACTACTCAATTCTCAACAACCAATTCATTCATTCACTCAATCACTCATTCATCAAAGTCTAATTAACGACTTCTATGAACAACTAGTCGTCATCATGATTTATTAAGACGTAACTAACATTCACATCACAACTATCAACACAAACAACTCAATCAACACTCACCTACAACAACAAACACAACTCTACACAATTACAATTTACAATACACAACAAACTATCAATTCATACGAAAACCCTCAAGTACGAGATTTTACATCATTTCAACGGCACTAATTTATTTCTACCTCTGCCGAACCACTCTTAATACCATCCAGCAGGCTGAGATCCTCATGGACATATATTCTAAATCCAATTAGTACGCGTGAGTTTCCCAGGATCATGTTTCTTTCTTCAGCCAAAGCAAAGGTAACATTTACGAGACGGCATTTCTGAGTACTTACGTAATACACTTTTTGTTTTTATTCTATAAAGCTTACATATGCCAACTCTCAAAACTGTTTCTGGAAGTGCCTTGCTCATTAGAGACTGTGGCTGAGGTCGTGCTGAAATCTAGCCGTTTACTTCCTATTCGGAAGATTCTCTCAACTTATGAAAAATGATTAACCTGTCAGCGAGCTCCGTCTTAACACACTGTGATATTCTTATTTTTGAAATTTCCTCCCTGCAATCCAATTTGGAACCAAATGCAGAAGTATTACTCTGTTTTCTTACGTTTATTTTTCTGGGTGTGACTGTAAGCTAATCATTTACCTTATTTTGTCTTTCAATCACATCCTCTACATCACTCGGACTTTGCTCCCACTTGGTCTGTTTTGTGTTGAAATGTGGATCCGGAACTGAAACTGTAGATTTACATACCTTGATGCTGCCTATACTTTGTTTCTTCTCAGTGTGCTTTTTACTTTTTCTTGTAACAGTGCCTACATCTATGTGCTTGCTATCGGCTTTTCTAACGGGGTTCATTCAAATCCAAAGCTGGAGTGATGATAACGCTCGCTATTTTCTCGAAAACTGAATTACGCTCATCTACTGCTGCCTGTTTATCTGAGGGCAATTTTCTAGCTATGTTAAGCAGTTCAATCGCCTCAAGAATCAGCATGCATTGCACAGCCAACGTGATGGTGGCTTGCAGTAACTTTTATATGCAGCCAGTGTGAATACGGTGCACATATTGTGATACCAATTATTGCGGTTATCACATTGCACTCCATCATCGACAGCGAAATAGCATGTAGGTCTGCCACAACAATGTTTTACTTGCGCGATGAATTTGTTTTGTGAACTTACAGGAAGAACAAAAGCGAAAACTGATCTCTATAAAAGTTTGTTTTGAGACTTGATCTGAAGCTTCCTAATTTGGGGAAATTTTGGAGACTTCTCTACTTAAGTAGGGAGATTGGATAGGTGATAGACACTGAACACAAACAAAAACAAAAGTTTGTATACTACTGTATCTAAAAACAATAAAAGAATACTTCAGCACTTAAAAAAAGAACACCTTTGGATACAAACAATACTAAAAGGTTTACTCTGGGAGGACAAGAAATAGGCAACGCTTCCGGAGGTTGCTGAGCACTTCAGTTTCAGTTTCAGTTTGGAAAGGACAGGAGGCTTGATGGCCTGTGTTAGTCCTGGCAATGATGGTCTCTCAGCTGATCCAACTTTCTTTTGAAGGAGTCGACGAATGGAGCCTCAACCACGTGCTGAGGTAATGAATTCCACTCGTTGACTATTCGATGGGAAAGTCGATAGTCAGCTGACATGTAATTCGTTCTGGGCTTGTGAACTTTTTTGGAGTGTCCTCGTAGATTTTCTGTTTTAGAAGACAAGAAAAATGAGGGCATATCAGGTGCAAATTTGTCATTAAGCAATTTGAAAACTATAATCACGTCACCTCTGATTCTTCTATATGACAGCGGGAATAGGTTTAGCTTGGTCAGTCTAGTACCATACGGGAGCTTCGCTATTCCGGGAATCAGATTAGTTGCTGTTCTCTGAACCCTTCTCAACAGTTCACTGTCTCTTTTAGGCAGGGGCTAGCTGCTTGTATACAGTACTCAAGTTTAGGGCGTACGAACACTGTATACAAAGTCAAAAACGTTTTAGCGTCAAGATGCCTAAAAGCCCTGCGTATGGACCATAAAGTCCTAAAACCTTTGGCGGCTATTGCACGGCAGTGTGCAGTAGTCTTTAAGTCTTGACTGACGATGACGCCTAAGTCGTTGTGTGCCTGAACAATAGGTAACTCAGTGTTATTCATCGTGTATGTATCTGTACCCTGGTGGCCAATATGCATCACAATACACTTGGAAGTGTTTATCGGCAATTGCCAGGTTTGGGACCATTCAGATAATCTCTCCAGGTCATTTTGAAGTTCTAAGCTATCGCCCTTGCTTTGTATCGCTCTCCATATCTTGACATCATCAGCATAGAGTAAGACCGATGACGATAGTAGACGAGGGAGATCATTTACGTACAGGAGGAATAACACTGGCCCCAAAACTGTACCCTGGGGGACTCCACTAAGCACAGTTTCCCAGCTAGACAACTTGGAGTTCACCCTTACTCTTTGTTGACGCCCAACTAGGAAGTCTTTTATCCACGTCAATAGATTGCCTCCAATCCCGACATTCCTTAGCTTATATATCAGCCGGTTATGCAGAAATTTGTCGAAAGCTTTGCTGAAATCGATGTAAGCTACGTCTATAGGTAATTTTTGGTCCTTAAGAGCGCACCAGCTTTCACGAGCGACTAATAAGTTTGTGAGACAAGAGTAACCTGTTCTAAAACCATGCTGCTTTTCTGAGAGGATCCGGTTTTCATCTAGATACTTTAACAGCTCCTTCCGAATAATCTTTTCTAAGATTTTAACAACCACACTAGTTAGGCTAATTGGTCGGTAATTCTCAGGCTTATGTTTTGTACCTGTTTTGAAGACTGGACTTACTATGGCGTTCTTCCAGTCTTTTGGTAGACGACCCTGGGTTACGGATAGATTAAAACATACACTTAAAGGGTTCGCAACAAAGTTAGCTAATTCCTTTAGTAACCTAGGATGCAGTTCATCGGGTCCAGTGGATTTACCTATGTCAAGCTTAACTAGCAGACCAAAGACATCCAGTTCTTTAATGGTTACGCTGTCCAGTGCTTGTGTGGGGGGGTTTTCATGGACTGGTGAGAAGGGTGTTTCTATGGTGTATACATCGCTAAAGTATTTAGAGAATACTTGAGCTTTGCCAAAGTCATCCTTCACTAGTGATGTGGCAGTACTGTCTCCCCATAGTGAAGGAACATTTCTTCTTCTTTTTGTCCTTTGGTTTATATACGAATACAAGCGTTTAGGGCATTCTATGGATTCCCTAACGATTTTCTCTTCGTACAGCTTTCTGGCCTTACGGAGGGTCGATGCACAGGTATTTCGAGCCTTTTGATACTGAGATTTTCCCTCGTCAGTCCCCAGTAACCTAAATCTGTCCCACATTCTCCTTCTTTTACGGAGAAGGATGCGAACCTCCCTACTGAACCACGGTGGGGAGTTTCTCGGTCTCTTAGGTGTAGTCCAAGGGATGTGGGGGGTGGTAACTTTTAAGTATAAATTCCGGAATACGTCCCAAGCCGTTTCGATTGATGACTCTGGGTCTAATTTCCAATCTACTAATGATGCTGATTTCATGGTGTCTGGTATGTTTACTTTCCAGACGCTAGGTCTGGATTGAGCTGAAGCGTACTCGTGATCGACAGTTATATGGAAGTCAAAGCTTAAAACTGCATGATCACTTGAGGGTCAAGCTGTCGTAAAACGATTGGTGCGTCACCTCGACAGTTCGCAAGGTTTCGCATAAGCGGTCAAATGAAAATATTTCTATATTTGAATTGAGTTCAGCCACACTGTCTGATAACGTCCATTCTTCAAGTAACGAAAACGATGCCGTCCTGATGATGCGTGGTATAGGATGAATCTGCAGTGATATTATGTTATCGTGACGATTTACAAGCCGGAACAATTTTGAAATCTTAAAAGAGGTATTCCAATCTCCCAACTTTGGGGAAATTTCGGTTAAATCCCCAAAGTCAAATGACCTTCCCTAAAGTTTGTGGAGATTTTCGAGGAAATCCGAAGGATCTCTGTTGCACAGTTTTGCGGACAAACATTCAATTTTTAAACCTTTTAAAATAAAATTACAAGTAGTAAATATTTTTAAAATTTTGTCATGAACTTTGGTCACGAATACATTACTGATGTTCATGTTTTGTTTTCAATGGTTGTAGCTGTGAATAATTAACCCTAAATCAATAGCTTTTTAAGTGTTCGACATTGGATGCTAACCACATTAGTTTTAGTGGAATCATCTAGCTGAAGGCTCTCGGTCATGCATCCGTACCAGATCACGTTACAGAACGGCGTGGGAAACATCTCCTACGATCATTATCCAGATAAGATCAGTCACTTCTCGATATATTTATAACCCATCAAATATAACTTCCAACCTCTTCGCTTCTTACTTTTGATTTTAACTGGGTGGGCGTGATTCGATTATAGAAGGTGTTACTGATTAATAGTTGTCAAACTACACTACTGGTGGTATATTCAACGGAACAGACAACAAAAGTATTTAAGTTGAAGACTATCCCCCAACCTCGATTCTGCTAATGCCTTTTTAGCCAGACAGTATCGAAGCCTGGTTATGCTATGCAGAAGCCGACTTTCGCGGGCACGAAATTACTGACTGACACACACAGTCCCTCGCGTTTGTTAAGGCACTGTCGAGGGAATTCAACAAGTACCTGACACCTAGTATGTTTACTAGTGATGTTTCGTAACCTTACGGAGCTCTGAGACGATCGATTCATAAACGCGGAGATCTAACCGATCGCCAACGTTTGGATCAACCCCTTTATAATATTGACCTGCAACATAATTCTGCGACAGATATGTTGCTAAAGATGGGAGATGTTATCAGCCAACGAACTTTCGATAGTGGCCTATTCAAACAGCTCTTCTTATCTAAACTCCCGCAACAGGTGCAAGCAGTTCTGGTCTCGTTTCAAAACAACGCCGTGGACCTACTGGCTGCATCTGCTGACCGCATTCTGGAAATAACGAAATCTACAAACGCTGAGGTCTTTTCAGTCAAAGAAAAACCTCAAACGACCCCGATCATTGGTACAGACCCCCTACAACACCACAATCTATTCATTGATACATGCAAACGAAGGCTAGTGAACGGAAATACTAAGTTATCTGTTTGCGTAACTCCTTTTTCTGCTTGCAGATTATCTCCGGTCACAATTAGGCACACAATAGACCCATTGTATCAACCATTATTCGGTAAGTACTCTGGGACATACCAGGCGCAACCGAAAATTCCGTGTGTAAGCAGCGATGTTACACATCACATCACGACTACAGGACCACCTGTATTCTCGAAAGCACGCTAACTGGCTCCCGAAAAGCTGAGGTTGGCTAAAAACAAATTCGATCACATGATAAAGTTAGGGATCATTCGACCATCAAATAGCCCATGGTCATCTCCCTTGCACATGGGCCCTAAAAAGGACAGCAACGATTGGCGTCCAACTGGTGATAATCGGCGTCTGAATGCGAAAACCATTCCCGATCGTTACCTGTTGCCTCACATTTACGATTTGACAGCTACCTTGGAAGGTACAACTGTATTTTCGAAAATCGACTTGTTTAAAGCCTATAACCAAATCCTTATGGCTACTGACGACATTCCAAACACCGCTATCATCACTCCCTTCGGCCCCTACGAATTCTTACGAACGCCTTTCGGTCTAAGGAATGCTGCTCAAACCTTCTAAAGGTTCATAGATGACACTTTCCGACCAACTTCGTGGAAATGCGAAATCAATAAATCTAGACGACACCGCGCGAAAAGCATTCTCCACAATTAAGGAACATATTGCCAAGGCAACCCTGCTCGCACGTCAGGAAATTCAAGCGCCGATTAGTATAGCCGTAGACGCATCCGACTCAGCAATCGGAGGAGTCTTATAACGATGTGTTAACCACTCTTGGCAACCTTTGGCATCTTCCTCGAGGCGGTTGCTAGACACTGAATCGAGGTACAGCATATTCGGTAGGGAACTCTTAGCTATGTATTGTGCTGTACGACCTTTTCATCACTCTATCGAAGGCAGAGAATTCACCCGTTTGACCGATCATGGAACTCTTACTTTCTCTTTAAGCTCATCCTCAGACAAGTACTCACCTCGAGAGTCTCGACAACTCAACTACATTTCGCAGTTTACTTCAGATATACAACACATTTCCGGAGTAAACAACGTAGTCGCAGACGCCTTGTCTCGAATAAGTTCCTTGAACAATTTCCAAGAAATCGACATTCTGGAGCTCGCTCAGCTTCAAAACAAAGACACTGTTCTTCAGCACGAGTTATCCTCGACAACCCTTGAGCTGCATATTAAACATATGGGAACTGGTAAGGAAACCTTACTATTAGACACATCTACAGGTAGGGATCGCCCAATCGCACCCAAACATTATAGAAGAAACGTCTTCAATACTTTCCACAATCTTTCTCATCCAGGTGTTCGTGCATCCATCAGGCTCATAGGAGAACGGTTTTACTGGCCTGATATGAATAAACACGATAGGAAGTGGACACGCTCCTGTGTAAGCTGCCAGAAATCTAAGGTCATAAGACACAACAAATATGCCTTAGGCTCTTTCAAAACCCCTGATGCTCGTTTCGACCATGTTCACCTGCATTCGGTAGGACCATTACCAGATTCAAATGAATACTCTTATCTCTTAACCTGTGTAGACCATTTCACACGATGGCCAGAAGCAGTACCTATTAAGGACATTAGTGCTGAAACAGTGGTTCGCGCTTTCGTCGAACGATGGGTAACAAATTTCGGCTGCTCTTCAACCATCACTACAGACCGCGGACGCCAGTTCGAGTCTCAACTTTTCCGCTGTCTGACCTCACTATTAGGAATCACTCGCTTCCGAACGACCGCCTACCACTCACAAGCAATCAGGTTGGTAGAACTTTTTCATCGACAACTTGAAGCTTCACTATCAGCTGCAAACGTTTCAAAGTGGACAGACGCTCTTCCATTCGTCTTGCTAGGTATCCGCAATCCAGTGAAAGCTGACATTGGATACGCGGCATCTCAACTCGTTTATGGAACGACACTCCGACTCCCAGGAGAATTCGTGGATCCATCATCTTCTTCAGTGAACATGGATCTGAACACCTAAACTAGCAGGCTTACAAACGCAACGCGTTCAGTTAAATCTGCCTACATTCGACCGCAATCACCTGATGTATTCATTCAACCTGACTTGCGATATAGCACACATGTCTTCGTCCGCTGAGACTCACATCGACGACCCCTCGAATGAGCATACGAAGGACCCTTCAAAGTTCTTCAACGTGAACCCAAGTACTGTATAGTCGATAAGAACAGAACGAACGACAGCACCCGTATTGATCGCCTCAAAGCAGCATATTTAGAAGGAAATCCTATCTTCGTCGATTTTCCTTCGGTACAATCGAACGACACGGCTCCTACACTTGTAGTACCCCATCCAACAACAGGCACACAGATGGATACTTCGTCAGTGTCCGAAAATAAACTTAAGACAACGCATTCTGGAAGAAGAGTAAGATTTCCAGAACACTTAAACGACTATTGCACGTAGGACACAAGCTTTATCTCGATTTTCCTTTGCATTATTTACTATAAAAAATTTTAATATGCTCATGTTTATATATTTATTCCAAAAAAACAAAAAAACATTTTTTTACTTATGAGCGTATATATTTTTTATTAAATAAACCCAATTTTTTCTTTCCAATCGCTTTTACGCTATCGCAAGCGTATTAGTTTATTCACATTTTTTCCGCTCACCTTGTGCCTTTACGCAAGTACGAGTGTATTTCAACATGCACTCACACATTCTATTTTCTTTTCCAGGACGGCTGGAAAAGAACGATGAAGTTCATAAAGGACTGGTATCTCGATTGTATTTTGTTTTACGATTACTATATTGTATTTCATGGCTTTTTATAGTAAGAAAAGTCGACCAGACGCTGCTAGACATAGCAAGCTATCAGAAGAGTGTTTACCAACGACAAACTCGTCGGGTTTAAACTTCTGGCTAGCCACGTCTTATGGTCATCACTACCTCACTAGGAGGGGGAGTGATCTGCAGCTGTAAATAATTCCCCAAAATCAATAGCTTTTTAAGTGTTCGACATTGGATGCTAACCACATTAGTTTTAGTGGAATCATCTAGCTGAAGGCTCTCGGTCATGCATCCGTACCAGATCACGTTACAGAACGGCGTGGGAAACATCTCCTACGATCATTATCCAGATAAGATCAGTCACTTCTCGATATATTTATAACCCATCAAATATAACTTCCAACCTCTTCGCTTCTTACTTCTGATTTTAACTGGGTGGGCGTGATTCGATTATAGAAGGTGTTACTGATTAATAGTTGTCAAACTACACTACTGGTGGTATCTTCAAGCTCAAACATACCCGAGACAATGAGTGGACGGCTTTACACCATTTTTTTCAAAAATCGCACGTCAAGCAGTTGGGTTATTTCTTAAACGTACGCAATTCATTTATTGTTAGTACTTTCAAACGCAAAATGAACGACTAATTGTGCACCTCTGAAGAACTAGGAGTTACTGAAATGGAAGCTGCATTCATCTTAGTTGTTTTTCCAGTTGCAAACATTTTGACTGGGGACTTTTCCCCTATAGAGAAGTAAGTACCTACTGAATAAGTATTAATGAAGCAATTAATCGAAAACAGAGCTTTTCTTTAATGTGAATCTTCGGAAGTTAGTAAACATTAATTTGGGGTTATTGTTATTTTGATAGCGAAAGGTTGCACAATGACGACACCAAAATGATTCTGAAAGCAATCACTGATCTGTCTAACAAAATGGATATACTAACAACCTACACTGAGAGCTCATTCATGAGTGCAAAGATGTGACAACTAGGAGTATTTGAATTATAGTATAAACTAGTAATCCCAGAAACAACACAATTTAATCAAGAAGTATTCGGTGAACAAGAAGGAATGTATTGTATTTGGTATCCAAAATCAAGTAGCCATCAATACACAAGAATCCTTTATTCATGCAAACACTATATACGCCACAGCTTAAACTGGAGTCTAAGTGTCTGTAATTGATTGTAATTCTACATTAGTTCATCCTGTCTGTCCGGCAGTGTACTCGATAAAGACTCTGTATTATCTAGAATGCACTCGTTAGTATTAGAATTGACAACCAAAGTTGGAAGAGACTCACCTGGGTCCACAGTGAAGTCATGAAATGAACCAAGGGATGTATATAATCGCTTTTGAATATGAACATTCCCTTTCGAAGTGGTGGATAAAGATAAATGATCATTAGAAACAGCCGAATTATTGGGATCTAAGTTACAAGACTTAGTAATACTTAGGCAAAGTGAACAGTAGTTTTGCATACTGACTGAATGTGTCCTATCTTGCCACATTTAAAACATTTGGCATTACGAAATGTACATGAATTACGAGAATGAAATTTACCACAAGATAAGCATTTACCAAACTTTTTCTCACCTTTGTTGTTTGCTTTGCAGTTCCTTGTTGAATCACCTTTCATATTTCCACGATAATAAAAATCACGATTAAACGAATGCGAATCTGATCGACCCTGAGATTGTATTTCATCACAACGACTGCACAAAGTATTGAAATTTTTCATCGACTGAATATCACGTACATTCACTGCTTCGTAGTTAATACATGCAGTTCTAGCATCTTGAAAGGAGCAGTTCGGCATTCTTAACAAATCGTTTTCCAGACTTGGTATATTAATTCCTGAAATTAATTGATCTTTCATGTGTACATGAAGTTGATCACCAAAATTGCATTTGGCAGTTTGTCTTTGCAATTCAAAGATGAATTCCCTAACCTTTTGGTTATTATGACGAATCATCTGATGAAATTTCGCTCTCTCACGATATTCAGAACTCGTGCACTTCACATGATTTACTAGTAGTTCCTTGAGAGTTGTATAAGGGAGTGAGATCGGCTTACCTGGATATGCCAAAGTTTTTAGTTAACTGTAGGTTTCTGGACCGATGAATGTCAGAAAATGTGCCACAATTTTGCCATCCTTCATAGCTTTCTTGGCCATTCTGCTGTTGTCTATGACCTTGCACGTACTCTCGTACTCTCTGTAGTATCGCTTTTGGATTCGGGAACTACCATGGTATTTTTTAGATATTACGAGATCGCCAACAATACACCATACCACAACCATTAATTGCCTTCTCGCAATTGGCATATGGAGGGATTTATCCTAGTAACTAACACGTAGTGGTGATGTAACAGAGTTGTAATTGCTATGTATGATATACTAATGCATTCTATTTTCTTTCTATTGCAGGGCGACCAAACATAAACTCTTTAGAGGAAGAAGAGCAAGCCCTATGTACACTAAGCTCACAGGATGACTCATAAGACTACTTTGTAAACTGACTATTTCCACTGTACTCTCGCGCACCGCGCTTTTTGATTTTGAAATAAAGAGGCTCGTGATTCCCACTGTGTTCTCTCTTGGTGTGAAGTCCTCGTTTAACATTGTGTGCTGTGCTGTTTTTCAGATCTGTACTGCTGTTCTCTAACTGCTGATTCCACGCGTTACAGTGATTGTAGTCAATCTTGGCTCGATGCCTATTAAAAGTTCAATGAAGACAACTGACATTATTCCTTAATTTTGCTTGTGAGAGAAAAGAGATTGGAAATAAAACAAGAATATTTAATTTCCGATTTTCAAGTTTCACTGTCGAACAGCGAAGAAAATACTCCGGAAACATACGGTGAGTCTGAGCTATAAAGTTTCTGCAATCATCAGGTCATTTTACAGGTTTATACGATGACAGCCAAATAAGTATCTAAAGCCAATCATTTGTTCTGACTCGAATGATTGAGCAAAAGGTCATTTGCACCAATCACTTCAGAATTAGTTGTCATACTTCATGTTTAATCTGGATGCTTGTGGATCATTACTACTTGTCTTATGTACGTCGAATCTATTGAGTGATCTAATTTCCAAAAATAACCCAGGTAACTTTAAGTGTTTTACTAGATGATTTGCCATTTTTATACTTGACATGCATACATATTCACTTAGATTAGCCGTATGTATTTCATGCGAACTATTCCCAAAACAAAGATGGATAGTGGCTAGCAGCGGAATCCAGGACGCGCGTTTCGTTCAATTTGGGACTCTTCGGCTAGATGTACCTGCATCCCAGATTCGATGTTCACTCTGGGACTCGAAAACAGTACCCTCCGCTTCAATCGCCATCGCGTTATCCACTCAGCTACTGAGTTCTGATAGCCACTTGCTTGCGCAATAGGGTGAAGTTTAAATTCACTTAGTATTGTTTGTTTGAACCTTTTCATTGAT
The DNA here is from genome assembly GCA_944470415.2 of Schistosoma rodhaini. Classification (NCBI taxonomy): domain Eukaryota; kingdom Metazoa; phylum Platyhelminthes; class Trematoda; order Strigeidida; family Schistosomatidae; genus Schistosoma; species Schistosoma rodhaini. The sequence goes on from OX104040.1 coordinate 6,254,704, forward strand.
GTTTAGGACTGCAGCTGGTCAGTCCCTAATTGACATATGTTTATACTGTGCGTATTGCCTCGATATAGCTTTAATTCACAAACATTATTAGCAAAAATGGATAGTGGCTAGCAGTGGAATTCAGGACGCGCGTTTCGTGCTATTTGAGACTCGTCAGCTAGTCACTATCCATTCTTGCTTGTAATGCTTGTGAATTAAGGCTATATCGAGGCAATATACACAGTATGCAAATATACCAATTAGAGACTTCTGCTATTTCAGAAGCACCTACAGCAACACCACCTATTTCTCAACGGTTAATTCTTAATCAACACTATAATTAGTTAGACATAATGGTTTCAAAATATCGTCATAAAGCATTGTCATGACTTGACAATCACGTAATATGAGTGACAAAATTGATGTAACTATTGACAAAATCGGTCAACAACTTGACTTGCAATTATCATTAAACAGTGTTGTTTTCTCTTTACCTTCATTCATTACAGATGATTTTAGTATGTTTCTCCATCATTTGCTCATTCAGTAGATATCTTAAAACCTTGTCAGTCTGATTGGAGGTTTGGCGACACAATCATCAATATGGGCAGTCCAGAAAATCTCCTGCAAACTGAAAACTTCACTGTCGAATTTACCTCAACCCTGACAAAAGTTCATAGTTGGGAGTTGTACTCCCCTTGGTTTCAATTTATGATAATTACATGAGCATCACTTAGTGCTTATCACCCTGTAAAGATTTATTTAGCCCGAAGCATTGTGCAACTCCACATCACTTGCATTTGTAGCACATAGGCTTTGTCGATTTCAACAATTTTTAATCACTATATTGTAGATAAGTCGTTTACTAACTTATGCGAAACTCCATACTTGCAACTAACTTGTTTGCACTATCAGCCGGTAGATATGAATATAAATAACATTGAGTGTGGATCATGTCTCTCATGAATACACTTATGTTTAACGAATTGCTCTTGACTATCCAAAATGCATACAGTGAAAACTATTTTCACGTAAAATAAGTTTTGGTATGCATTCATATGTATTAGTAGTATTACTAGACCCTATCACGGTTAAATTATAATGAGGTCGGAAAAAATCTCCCCGTAACTAAATAAACCATAACAGACTTAATAAACTAACATAAACACTAGTTGGAATTCTTCTCCACGGTTGTACTTTTGTTCTTTCTGTTAGCTTACTAATGAAGATGCAATTGAAACTCAACTCATGAGAACAGAATGCCAGAATGAACGTTCACTGACCTTATAATTTAAACGTAAAAATAAAGACCATTATCAACATTTCTTCGGCATTGATTATTTTTGTATTCCTAAACACAAAAGACTTGTACTACCTATAAGCTAAGCTATCAACCAACGGTTATTACTACGCATTTTAAGGCGACTTATTAAAATATTTCCACATGGGATCATACTTAATTATTGTAGCCCTACTTTGTTTAACTGTCGAATAATCATCGCGTAAATTTTCAGTTTGCGCATGTTAAGAATCAAAACAAAAAATTGCGCTTATAAGATTCATTTCTTGATTAGTTGCTGCCGCTCTCCTTCTGATTTATCTTTCAGCTTATCAATAACCAGAGGATTCTTATTATTCTTGGCAGCCTCCGGCTCGCGACAATCCCACTGGATTTGATATCGAACCGACGTCACGTTGATCCAGATGGGAGGGTAGTGTAGTGGGACTGCACCCTAACCACAATTCTCAAAGCTGAACTTGAGATAACTGAGAAAATAGACTCAGTATGAAACACTACGAGAAGATCTATAATGATGAACTCGGGAACATTCCTTCAATTTAATCCATCGGATGGCATGGCTCAGCCTTTCAGGCGTGACCATTCTTATGCAACTTATCTCTTTTATTCATGATAAATATATTAATCTATCACAAGTCCAAATGTGTTCCCCATCATATATTGGTGATTGTTACGACACGATGAGTCAGCGTAAACAATTATGTGAATTTCGCGTAAAATCCTATATATTAGGAAGTTAAATCATAACGAATCTACAATTTTAGAATTAGGTCTATTATTAGAGCAGTACTAATAATGAAGTAGACTATAATTACATAGGTATGTCAGCTGCTGACAAAATTCATCAGGCGTTATCGAAATTTTAGTTCCCAGAAAGAAGACGATTCGCCTGGACGATATTTCCCCGAAGGTCGGATTTGTTGTTTAATTCGCTATGTATCTTTCAGTACTGATATTACTTCACATAGTTTTGTTCTATAGTACTAGAATCTTTTGCTTCAGGCTTATATTCATACTTGATGTTTGATTTCACCATTTTGATTTTAGACATACTGAGTCTCTTCATCTACTGAAATGCCATTATTCATTTTGAACACAGAATTAATGAACCAAAATTTATTCGATTAGACCAGATTACGTTCTTCTGTATAGTGTACAAAGCGTTTCTTTTAGTTACTCGTATTAAATTATATCAGAACGCCAATTCTGTGCCCAATTTAAATGGTTCTAACCTAAGAAACAGGACAAATCGTATCAAATATAAAAGTACCTCGAACGGTACAGTTTGTGCTATAAAGTCAAGGGTTTCTCTTGCGAGTATTGCCGTGGTAAACAACAGAAGAAATAGTTATTACACAACAGTTCAATACCTGTGAATCAATGAAAATATTCCCGACATGACGGGACCTAACTGCAGGGATCCCAGCAACCCTTCCCAAGCGAACGGTCAGTGGTAAACAGCCACACAGTGCACCGCGCCGCGACCTTGAGCTTGGCTAAACACAACCTTATTGATAATAGTCTGGCGACATGAAACGGAAAAGTTAGGTAACAAAAGGTAAGTCTTTGATCAAAGTTACACAATGAAAGCACAGACGAGGAAGACCGAAGAAAACAAAGCGCGGTTTGAAAAGATCCGAATAAGGGTTGAAATGCACAACACGGAGAAGAAACAAATAAATGACGGTAATGCACAACGAAATGCCGTGGAAGTATTTTCAGCGTTTTCTCTCCGTTACAGTCTTCAAGAGGATTTTTTCTGGCTCACCCAAAATTTCTTGAGCAGCTCCATCAGTTGACTAGAATTGCCATTGGAGTTAATACCCTGATGAGATCCGTATAAATTTTAAACACATTTAGCTTCTAACTAACTCCAAATGTCCAGCTAGAGGTACAGATACAAACAATCAATTGAACAATAACTATAAATCTAATGTCGCTCCTATCTTACCATACTGCTGACGTCTCACAATGATCATACTTTATGAACAGGAATGCCTAACAGATTTAGATACAGTATGAAGTATTCAATTTTACAGCAAATCTATTGGTCAGCCCCATATCAAAGTTGACAGAGATATTGTGCTTCCTCTTTCCATGAGATACATAGAAATCTTAGACCAAGTACAATGGCCGAGCCACCGGATGCAGTAGGTCTAAAAAGTAGATCGTATCCTGACGCGGGTTTTTTTCGCTGTGCCGAAGAATAAGGAATGTCCTATTGACCAAACACAATAAAATAAGTGTGGCGGTGCACTCCCAAAAAACCAACTCACATGATCTTCGTTATGGTACTCCACGAGGCAATCACCATAAAATTGCGCACAATGTGGAAGTATATGTATGTTCACATATTTTCTCAATACGAGTTTCCCTTATGAAGTTTTCTCTGGTATGTTTCTGCAAAAATTGTGTATGTTTCACCCTATAACGGACATCTCTTTATAATCTGTCGGTTTTTCGGCACAGTTGCTTTGAAAACCTCCCCTCGTCCCAGCTGCAATAATAATTGCCACATTGAAGAAATTTTTAGTCACACTAGTTATGAACCCAGAATAATTATATTGCACATTTTTGTTTTAAGGAGTTATTCAGGCGCACATGCAATCATTAGCATATGTTTGAAAGTGTACGATGTACTCATCTGTTGGGATATACCTGCCTCATCTCACTAACCTTGATAAGGATATTACCCTTGGGAAACGAGTTCAAAAGAGACAAATTGAAGCTATAACAGGAATAAAATCCAAACCTTGCTCAACCCGCCATCCGGATTCGAAGTGACAGACCACACAGTACAGAAGGATTGGGGGTTATCATCATAGTACTCTATATCTCTGATAGTATTATCCACTCGAGCAGGTCACAGTTATAACTCAATATTTAACTACACCTAAGAGATTGTCACAAAGCAAATCGTGTCACAACACTGTGTAGTCTATTTTTATTTGTTCGTTAAACACATCATTATAACATGGTCAGCCATTATATGACCTTCACTTTTACTACTTTATGTGTGACCTAGCGTTTGGTATTTGTATGCCTTGTGTTCGTCTTTAATCTCATCTTTGGTTAGTTAACTGTAACTTACGCATATTTTAAACTTACATATGAGCCTGTTTATATCTAATTTATCTAGTTAGCTTTTCCTAACACCAGTTCACATCTATTTCTCTTCGTCTGTCTGTCGAATCTAATGTATGAAACATACTCAGGTGAGACGTTCATATCTCGCATTTTGACACATAGTTGCTATAAACGTGCCACAGAGAAAAAATATGTGCAAATTCAAGCAGGACCGTCACTATTGTTTAATTATTGTGGAGTCCTCAACGGTCGTCAAATTCCATTTAAAATGGAGCGACCATAAAAACTCGTCCAAAATTTCTTATAGCTGGTAGTTCACTGCCTGGAGTGGTAGTAGTATTGACTTTCAAATATTTACTTGAGCTCCATAGGCACTCAGAATAATTTAAATGTTACATTTTGACTAATCCTCCCATTATTAACTAATGGTTTTAGGATTTAGATTCATAACGCAAATAACAAACGTCGAAAATCCCTGTATGAAGAACCTGCTCTTGTTACTCAAGTTTAGGTTCTAAGGTGCACTTTTAACCAGATAACCTTGAAGTTTGAAGTGTACATCTACTGTCGATAAGAAAGCCGCGCACTCTTTGGTTGTGATGTGTTCTTATACGGTGTCTGGTGGTTTGGGATCTTACTATGTTAGCTAACGAAAGGTGAGTAATAATTACATAACAAAAATATGTTGATGTGAGACAATAGTTTATAGACGACCTTTGATCGACGCTTAAGTGACCCTGAGAATGTCTACCTACTAACTAGGACTAAATGACGGTCATAAAGCAGCCTGTCTTCAGTCTTCATTAATAAGGATAGGAGGTTTAGTGACCTATTTTAATCCTTGCAGTTTGTTACACTGTGGAGGTCCAATCTCGTCTTGAATATATCAACAGAAGGTGCTGATATTACGTGTTCTGGTAGAGAATTCCAGTAATTCACTACTCGGTGCGAGAAACGAGACTCCAGACGTAGACGATTTGATCTCGGTTTTTGGACTTTCTTTGAATGTCCTCTCAAATGCTCGGCCCTAGACGGGAGGAAAAGATAGGACATGTTAGTACCAAGGCCATCGTTCAGGATACGATATGCCAATATTAGATCACCCCGTATTCGCCGGTAAGATAACGGAAATAAGTTGAGGTGTCTCAGTCTGCCTTCATAAGATAGGCTAGATAAGCCTTTTACCATTTTTGTCCCGCGGCGTTGGACTCGTTCCAACATATCCGCCTCATATTTGAAACAAGGACTCGCTGCTTGAATCCCATATTCCAAATGTGGCCGTACGAAAGTTGGGTATAATAATCTAAACATTTCCCCATCCAGATACCGGAAAGATCTACGAATAGACCATAATGCTCTATAGCCTTTTGCAGCAGCAGCCTTACAGTGACTGGTTGTTTTGAGATCATTACTTAGTATGACTCCTAAATCTTTATAGTTTCTTACTTTGGGCAACACTAGTCCACATATGGTGTAGTGATACGAATCATCGTAGTTATTTACTTGCATCACAACACTTTTATTAGGGTTTACTTCTAGTGACCACCCATTCATCCATGCAACTAGTGAGTTAAGATCTTCCTGTAAAACTATTCTGTCTGACATACTATATATGGGTCTCCAAATCTTAATGTCATCGGCGAATAGTAGGACGGATGACTTAGCTATAGCTGGTAATTCATTTATATAAAGTAAAAAGAGAAGAGGACCTAAAATCGTACCTTGGGGGACGCCACTTTTTACTGGTTCCCACGATGAGAGAGCCCCATTTACTCTTACCCGTTGTCTCCTTTCATGAAGAAAGTCACTTATCCAGTCTATGACTGCATAATGAATTCCAAAACTTTCTAGTTTCAATTTAAGACCAGAATGGGAAACCTTATCAAAGGCTTTACTTAGATCTATGAAAATGACATATACAGGAATATTGCAATCTTTTGCCTCAGCCCAATCTTCTCTTGCAATGAGATTTGTCAAACATGATAGACCTTTTCGAAAACCATGTTGTTCCTTTGACAAAAGATCATGTCTTTCCACGTAGTTTATAACAGCCATCCTAATAATTTTTTCCATTAGTTTTACAACTGCACTAGTTAAGCTGACGGGTCGATAGTTACTAACTAAATCCCTACCCCCAGTCTTATACACCGGACTGATTATTGCGTCCTTCCAGTCTCTGGGCAATCTGGACTGCCGTAGGGACATATCGAACAGCATTGCTAAGGGTTCAGCAATAACATCTGAGAGGGCTTTCATAATCCGAGGATGAATATCATCAGGACCACTAGACTTATCAGGTTTGAGATGCTGGAGTAGGCTTAAAACAGATTCTTTCTTAATAACTACAGGGTCCATCAACAAGTCGCCACAATCACAATGAATAGGTGATCGTTCCTCATTATTGGTAGAAAAAACTTTACTGAAATATTCCGAAAAAGCTTCCGCTTTTTCGGTATCATTTCTTGCCAAACTTAACGGATTTTCTTGTATCAAAAGTGATGGTATTCCATCACTTCTCTGAGTTCGCCTCTTTATATACGAGAACAACCGTTTTGGACTATGTTTGCAATCCCTGACCAATTGTTTTTCGTATGACCGTCTAGTCCTACTAATTAACGCTTTACAATTATTTCTAATCTTACAATAACTAGATCTGTACTGTTCTAAGCCAGTAGAGATGAACATGTTCCAGTGTTTTTTTCTACGCCTAAGGAGTTTCTTAACTTCTTTATTTATCCACGGTGGACTATTGTTCGGTCTACGTGGCACCAAGTATGGTATGAACGGGGACGTAACTGCACTAAACTTGCCTTTAAATACAGACCACGCCTCATCAACTGATGAGCTAGTATCTACTGACCAATCTATCTTAGTAGCACAATCCTGAGTAGCTGGTATGTTAGCTCTCAATATGTTTGGGCGAGGCTTAATCTGATCGTATATCATATCGCTAGCTCTAAACGTGAATGATAAAACAGCGTGATCGCTATTTACTAACGGGGGAAGAATATTTAGGTTGGCAATATCCTCAGTCTCATGGGTAATTACCAAGTCCAACAGAGAAGAACCTTGGTTTACACCAAAACGTGTAGGTTTGGATACATGTTGTACTAATGCATGTTCCATTACCGTTTCCAAGAGCCTGCTATCAAATGAGTTTATAGAGCATTTCGTGGTCATCTCAGTCCAATTAATTTCAGGTGCATTAAAGTCTCCTAATATCAAGCATCTGTTATTTGCACTCCATAGCCGAATGTGCTCTAAAATAAAGTCATCAGCTAAGCAGATTGGGCTGCGATAGATGACACCGAGTGCAAATGTACAACATCCGACAGTGAGTTCACAGCTAATGACTTCACTAGTTCCACTATCATGGGATTCGCAAACGGAGGAGCGGATATTTATACTATTGGCTATGTATAGAAGGACGCCACCTCCTTTCCTGCATCTATGTCTATCACTTCTTAAACAATGATATCCGGATAATTCTGGGGTGATATCGAAGTCATGGACTAAACAAGTTTCCGTCACAGCTACAATGAGTGGCCTTAATTTGTCCACTAATGTTCCTAGCTCGTAGAATTTATGTTTTAGACTACGGGCGTTGGCATATAAAACTCCTAGGGGGAACGACCTATCCACACAGGCCTTGGTAGCATTCGCTTCCAAGACCTGACTATTCGAAAACCCACCAATCGGAGATTTTCTTCACCGTTTTGTCGACGGGTTTCTAGTTCAGCTAGTGCCGTCTTCCTTTTTATTCTATCTTCAAGAGACACATCCGGTCGCATTCGAATGTCAGAGTTGTCGTGACTTCGAGCGTTACTTAACAGAAGGTTACGTTGTTTCTTCGACCCTAAGATTACCTTAAGGAGTCTACACGGTCGGGGTAGAACACTGTCATCGGCCCTTTTACCTATTCTAACTAATTTTTTGACCTGAACACCTTTAGTGTTATCTGGTAATATGCTACGGATATATTCTCCGAGCTTCTCTAAGTCATGGGTGTGTCTAACCTTAGGATCTGGATCGTTAGACTCTGGCAATTTACTCACAATAATATTCGATGATATTAAATTCCTCTCAGTCGCACTAGGATGATGCTCTGCCGTTCTATCAGAGTGCGATAATGCATTGAGTGACTCAGACTGTGAGTTCCTCAATGGCTTGTCAACCAAGTGTGCTTTATCATTAGCTTTTTTTCCTTTTCTTTTCCTCTTTACTGCGGTTCATTTTTGGTCATTCAGGGCAGATGCATTGGGACTATTGGGGACGGTGACGGTTTTATCCGGGTCCTCAATTTCTACTAAAGATGCATGATTACTCATGTCAATACCATGTGGTGATTTACTCCTCGTTTGTTGTAACGGAAGTTTCACTTTGTCATTAATTAGAGTAGGTTGTTCAGCGCGTTTTGTAACAGCACTTACAACACTGACACAGTCTTCACTGTCAGTGCTTGCGTTACTAGCGCACCCACTATCTTTCTTTTTACAGGCTAGAGCCAATAGACTCATAGCCTCTTGGATTAATGTCGTCTTGTTAGTACAACAGAACATACAAAGCCAGTGCGAGTTAGGCCTAGAACATCTTTTGTATGCAGCTGGACTGAGACGGGTACACATCTTGTGGAACCATTTTTTGCATTCATCGCACTGCATCCCTTCATCTACGGGGAATAAACAGTTCGGCTGTCCACATTTGAATGAACTATCAACCATTGTAATCAGATTAGGTTTAAAACACAATATGATCACAATAATAGCACAAGCGTCAGAGTATATGCAAAAGAAGGAACCACGAGACAAAGTTTTCAATAAAATTTCAAGTTAAAGTAGACCAAGAATGCTTTTGATACAACAAATACACAAAAGCGACGATAATCACAACAAGTATGAAAGTCACTGCCCTTTTTGAAACGCGCGCATTAAAATTGTGATTTAAAGTTGGTGACCAGAATTAAGGACTAAATTCAGAGTTTTTGTCACGAGACGACATCAGCGGTAACGACAAAAGGCTATCTGGCCAAACGGTTGAATGGATTTCTTATTGGTTCGTCTATAAATTATAGTGTTGTCTAAATTGCTGTTGAGTCACACACCCACGTTTCGTAGTTTCCCTCTGGTTTTGGTAAACACCATATTCAGTGTAGTTTTCTCACATAGCCTTGAATCTCACCAGCATCATCTCAATTCTGAGTGGTATACTAGGACATTGCCTTAAATGACTTATTTCCTCCATATTATTGTACATTGTTAGTTAACTAGTTTTACACCTAATTTCTAATTATATATTGTACAGAAGTTAGTTAAGCTTTATTGATGTTATCCAAACTTTGTGGCTTAGTATTACAATACTTATCATCACATTACCATCCATCGTGTGCATCTCTCTATGAAATTTTGTGTTCATTTTTGGTTATCTTGTAAAACTACATATAATTCTCCAGGAAAGTATAAATTTCATGAGTGGCATCGCGTTCTCCGAAATTTTTATCTGCTGAATTTTTCATGCCCCTATTTTTCTCTCTTCAAAATTAATGCACTGAATTATACTCCTTGAATAACGTCTTCAAACCATAGTCTTTCCGATTATTACCTCCACCGTTATGGGATTTTAATCGATTACTGTATCTCTGTGCTAATGTGGTATAGCAACTTGAACTGATGTACGTACGTACGTACGTAGTTCCACGTTGTTACTGTCTGTCTGTCGCTTCGGAATTTAAAACATGTGGTTGGTAACATCTTGTCATGTAGGTTAAAATCAGTACCAGTCTGATAGACACATCTGTTCTCTATCTTACGGCGATTAACAGTTACCATTTTACGGCACTAGTTTCTATCCCCTGGTTCAGTCACCGTTGATAGGCTTTTCCAATTTTGTTTCATAGATTTTACCTTGGCTTTGAAGCATCCCCTCTCACATTAGTCCACAGTCCTGTTAGGCTGCGCTTTCTGTTTCGAGTAGGACAAGTTGATTTTGAATAAAAAGTGCTCTGGTATTCACATCACAGTAAAATATCCTTCATGTGACAGCTGAAGTACTTTCCATTTCCACACTCAACCTTGAGACTATAAAAATGGACAATAGCAAAGTTAGCGGGTTAGACTCCTCAATTTTAACGCAGAACATATCAGTTAAAGGGAAGAAATAAGTGTAATTATTTTTCACATTCAACCTCGGCCTTATTCTGTTTGACAAATGAAAAAAAACTTATCCACGTTACACTCCTTTGGTTCTTCTGGTTTTCAATGAATTTTCGCTTGCATGCTACTCTACGTATCACTGTGGAACAATCAGTCGAATGGAATTCATCACTCTACATCAACTTCATTGACTACGAGAAGGCATTTGATAGCGTGGACAGGAAAACACTATTGAGGCTTCTTCGACACTACGGCGTTCCTGAGAAGATTTTCGGTAGTAGTACAGTTGAAGAAGACTGTTGATGAGGATCATTTGATTTCTTAACAAGATCATCAGGTATGCTTATACTAGTTGGTCTATACATGAATACAATAAAATGTCCTGGTTATCATCGTTATGGTGTAAAAATGAACGGCAAATTATTAGGCTACACAATCTAAATGAATGACATTTTACAATTAAGAAATAATCGTATATAAACTCTCTGTCTCTCTCTCTCTCTCTCTCTCTCTCTCTATATATATATATATATATATATATATATATATATATATATAGACAACATCCCGGCAGAGGCACTGAAAGCAAATGTAACAGCAATTGCAAAGATACTCCACATCCTCTTCAGTAAGATCTGGGACGAACAACAAGTACCAATAGATTGGAAAAAGGGACTTCTGATCAAGATAACAAAGAAAGGCGATCTCAGCAAGTGCGATAACTACAGGGGCATCACTCTTCTCTCAATACCAGGAAAACTCTTCAACAGAGTATCGTTAAACAGGATGAAGGACTCAGTAGACGCCCAACTTCGAGATCAACAGGGTGGATTTCGTAAGGATAAATCATGTACAGATCAAATCGCAACTCTACGTATCATTGTGGAACAATCAATCGAATGGAATTCATCACTCTACATCGACTTCATCGACTACGAGAAGGCATTTGATAGCGTGGACAGGAAAACACTATGGAGGCTTCTTCGACACTACGGCGTTCCTGAGAAGATAGTCAATATCATACGGAACTCCTATGATGGACTAAACTGCCAAATCGTCCACGGAGGACAACACACCGACTCATTCGAGGTAAAGACCGGTGTTAGGCAAGGTTGCTCACTCTCACCCTTTCTCTTTCTCCTGGTGATCGACTGGATCATGAAGACTTCAACATCTGGAGGGAAACACTGGATACAGTGGACAGACATGATGCAGCTTGATGATTTAGACTTCGCAGATGATCTGGCTCTCCTATCACAAACGCAACAGCAAATGCAGGAGAAAACGACCAGTGTAGCATCAGCCTCAGCAGCAGTAGGACTCAATATAAACAAAGGGAAAAGCAAGACTCCGATACAATACAATATGCACCAATGAAATTACACTTGACGGAGGAGCTTTGGAGAATGTGGAAACCTTTACATATCTGGGCAGCATCATTGATGAACACGATGGATCAGATGCAGATGTGAGGGCGAGGATCGGCAAAGCGAGAGCAGCATATTTACAACTGAAAAACATCTGGAGCTCAAAACAATTGTCAACCAACACCAAGGTTAGAATTTTCAATACTAATGTCAAGACAGTTCTACTGTATGGGCGGAGACGTGGAGAACTACGAAAGCCATTATCCAGAAGATGCAAGTGTTTATTAACAGCTGTCTACGCAATATACTTCGAATCCGTTGGTCAGACACTCAGCAACAAGTTACTGCGGGAGAGAACAAACCAGATTCCAGCGGAGAAAAAAATCAGGAAGAAGCGCTGGAAGTGGATAGGACACACATTAAGGAAGTCACCCAACTGCGTCACAAGGCAAGCCCTCACTTGAAATTCCAAAGGCCAAAGGAGAAAAGGAAGACCAAAGAACACATTACGCCGAAAAACGGAGACAGACATGAAAAGAATGAACAAGAAGGGAACTAGAAGGGAAGGCCCAGGACAGAGTGGGTTGGAGAATGCTGGTCGGCGGCCTATGCTCCATTGGGAGTAATAGGCGAAAACAAGCTAGCAAGCAAAGGAAATAACTGTTAATTAGAGAACACATTTTATAAAACTGTAAGGATTTTCATGTATAGGTTATCCGAACTGAAATACAATCATGATAATTTTGTTATTTCTGATTTTAGGAATCCTTGATGTTATATTCTCTATGGACTTTAGGAGTCCCAAAAATGTTCTTTGGCAGTCTTTGTCTAATCTGTCACGATGACCTGTGAATGAATGCCATTTGTTTTTGATCATCGTTATTACTTGGCACTTACTATTTTGTACTGCACTCTATACCTTTGTGACGTGAATATGTTCTGAAGTATTTCTGTTTTATGATTGATAGATTATTTTTATTGATCGAGATAAATCGAAATACTGATATAAATCAGCTTGACTATTACCGAACTTTCCAGTCGACTTCACTAAGAAACGATGTAAAATTTTATTTTTGCTGTCGAAATTTCAAACATTTTCCAATATAGTTATTTTCATGTTTGCTTGTCTAATCACTACCTAATCTTGTTATTGACTACAACTTACCCTCGGCTTTTTTGAGAATGATGGCGAACTTCTGATCGATGAAGTGGCTACTTTTGGAAACGTTCAGGAAGTAGTGTTCCATATTTTTGGATTGAAGCGATCATTCCGATCTTTAAAAAGCAAATGCATCATCTATGCAACAACTGCTGAGGGATAAGTCTACTTCCGATTTTATCCCAATTATTGACTTCCGACATGCCTTACAGATCATCCCAAACCCGCGAAGGATTGACCTGTGAAGAGAGACTGGTTTTTGTTCTGGTTGATGTATTGGTCATACCCTCATGCTCTACAGATGTTAGAGCACCGCCATACTAATTGCAAGCCAATAATCGTTATGTTTCTTGATATCAGGTCCGTCTTCAATTCTTTGGAGGGCCATTCTTTGAAGAAATATGCTTTTGAGAAATTCACCAACATACTCAAAGGCTATGTCCACAAATACCACAAACAGGATGAGGACATAAAGTCTGAAGGAAGGCTTTTAGGTCTTGAGTATATGGATAAGACTGTCTTATTGTGCAATGATACTCAAGCCATGTGAGTCGCACTTAACAAGTTGGCAATCAGTATCCGCAGGCGTGGGATGTACTTCGCAACTACCATATGCAAAGTATTTCTACAAGATGGGCAGGAGCCCGTCCCTGCACACTTGGTAGTGAGCCGTTCAAGTTAGCCGAAAGTTTTTGTATCTAGTCAGTTGTGTGAGTACTGATGATGGTGTGATTGATGAAAATAATCTACTTATACTAAAGGCCAGAGCGGCTTATACCGATCTCGGCCATCTTGGATGCCATTATGATGCATCTGGTTGTTAAAGGTCGGGTTTATAATGAGTCGGTAAGAGCAGTTTTGTCCTAAACTTGTGAATGCTGATCTGTTCTAGGTGATGACATCGGGCAACTCTCTGTGTCTGATCATCGTTGTCTCCGGAGGGTTGCAGACATCTGATAGAAAAGTTATGCTAATAATGCGGATATTTGGCAATGTTTGTTCGTGGTCGGTGGTAAAATTTCAGCTAATGGTACCATCTTGAAATACCATCTTCAGCGTCATAAATGTCATCCCAGTAAATTCTACCGATGCTAGGATGGAACGGATAAACAGTGAGGTGGTCAGTTTATGACATTGCTGTGGCATGGTTGAAAAGTGTTTAAGGTAGACATCTGTCGGTCCATGATAACTATGTTTGGGTTCCGAGAGATGGAGCAACTCAGTTGCTTGAGACTACCAGAGATGACTTTCAATAGAAGCCAATGATTATCCTACTGTAGTTTTCTTTTAGATTCTTAAATGAACGAGGGGGACTTCCCTAAATAGAAGGATCCTTCTGTCTGTACTTTTAACTGGATTGTTTCGTATTATATACTAAACTATTCACCCATTTTTGTCCATTTATCTGTTTTTACAGCTGATTTACCTAGAAGTTTAAAATTCTTACTGTTTCATTCAATAATCATAAAATCTAATTTAATATGATTGTTTTTAAACAACATCGTTAGTTTCATGTACTTTCTTCAATCAGTTTCTATGTTATTTCTCTGTAGGTGATTATGGATGACGAAGATTCAACTTTCATTCGTATGTTGGCTATTGTACCAGCTCATAGATCGCCCCAGGTATGATTCTTGCCCTACTTATTACCAAGTTTTGATTTGATAGTTTCAAATAAATTGAGCATTTGGTAGATTGTTATGAGTAAATAATACATTTGTAATATCCTTCAGCCTCTTTTAAAAATTTCTCCAAAGACTCGTCCGTCAATACTTTCTGAAATAGTAGTGATCGTAGGATTCTTCTTATTGACTTCATGATGCTTCCCCATGCACCGCCTCGATGACTAGCTGAAGGAAGGTTAAAGCGCCATTCACAACCTCTTTCTAAAACGGAATTTGCTATATTATTCTAGTTCTTACTGTTATGACTTTATAAAAAATAGGACGTATGCCAATTTGTTGTGATTTTATGTCCGGCTTTTTATCACGTGAATTATCCACCAATCGAAATACGACTTGTCTAATATTAACACTGTGCCAAATCAATGATGTTCAACTGGTATGAGCAGTCTAGCGTCCTTATTGGTCCCGTGTCCGCCTAGCCCTTCCAAATGAGTGCAGAACACCAATTGCAGCTTCTGCTATGCGAATCATTTATTTCAAACATACTCGGTTTATATACCAGACAGACAGACAGACCGCATCACGCCATAAAATAGAAAATAATATTTGTACAAGATCAAGCCAAATGTAGCTGTGAATGTGGGATACAATAATCAATAAACTGAATATAATTTAAGAACAGTAAATCGTATAATAATAATTCATAGGTCAAAATCAAGCTTATAATAAGATAAATATAGATATACACAATCTAATTACCCAATAGTTAAACAATAAGAATATATACAGAATAATCGTCCATTAATAGCCCCCGTAAGTTATCCGTACTCCCTCTCTAGGATATAACACTTACTACACATAATCTGTCTAAGACTAGCATTGACTCCTTTAAAGCTACCAGATGCACCCTTACTCTTATTTACAACTCGTACAGATGCTCCTTTCTCAACACCATGTACGATAAAACGGTGAGGATTTGCCGTCTGCTTCTTCAGTGTCTTAGTTACTGGCTTGTTTGTTACTGCGGCCTTTGGCTTCTTCGGTGTCTGGACTTTCGGCTTGGCGACCTTCTTTTCCTTACGCTTTCTTGAGGTTGATTTAGGTTTAACAGCAGAAGGCACTTTAGCTTTTGTTATATCTTGTGGCCGAGTGGATGGGTAGTTGATGTGTGACTTGATGAGACCGCCAATTAGGGAGAGCGAATTCTCGATTGGAACAGTGACACGAAGTCGTACGAGCAGCCTAGAGTGCTAACCGGTCCTGTGATCTGCCTAGCCCAGCCAATTAAGTCCAAAACACCAATAACAGCCTCAGTGGTATGAATCATTATTTACAAACATAATGGGTTTTTATACAAACCAAAGTAATCAATAACTGAGTATAACTCAAGAATCGTATGATAATAAATCAAAGATCAAAATAAAGCTCATGATAAGAGAAACACAAATATGAATCGTTTAGTTACGTAACAATTGTACAATACGCATAATACATTGGTCGATAAATAGTCCTTGGAGTTACCATTCATAATTCACCAGGGGATATAACAGCTTTCGGTTTAACAACCTTGGGTCAACAACTTTATTTTCGGCTACTTGTCTCTGTACACGTTTAGCACTTTCTTCAGTACAGAGTTGAGTATTGATGTGGATATTACTATTACTGTCTCTGCTCTTCTCGCTTCTTGTGAAGTCAAATAATTAGGTTGTAACCTTCCCAACAGTTCCGATTTGAACATAAATATGGGATCTTCGTGTTATGTCTGAAGCGGTTACGAATTCACTTAGTCAGCGAACGAAACAAAGACTTGTGACCAGAGCCCAATAAGCTATCTATACTGACGCGTCCCAGACCCAGCTAACTAGAGTGAGAAGTCCAAGTTGGAAGTGGGGAAGATAAATTCCGTAAGCAGACAGAAGCACAAGCAATCACAAAGGGAAGAAATCAAACGTATATCTACAGCATAAAATTGTCCTTGGGAAGCATTACAAAATAGCGTATTAAAGATACAACGGACCAATATCGTTTAAGATTTCCCCAAGTGGGAAGTACGACTCAAAGGTGAAAAAGCGCTTTTGGCGCGAAAACAAAGGAATTCAAATTTTCAGAAAAAATTACAAAAATAAGTCATTTACCTAGTGAGTTCTGGGGATTCAACTTCCCCAACACTTCTATGTGCATCCATTCATTTCAGATTAACATTTTCGGGTGATTAGTTAAAAGAATTCACATATCGGTTTTCAAAAAATTTTCAAAGGATCAGTATATGCATTTTGAGCAGCCCTACTTAATTATGCTATTGGCAAGATGGTGGTTGGAGGTGCTCAACAGGAAAACCATGGACCAGGGTTTCGTGCTACTTGGCACTCGTCAGCAAGGTGTACCTGTAATCTTGAGGGAACTGGTGCTCCCTGACGGATTCGATTCCGTGTCACTCAGCTCCACAGTCAGAGACGTTACCACTGAGCTATTCGGGCCGCGACCGACCTCCTGTAGGACTGAGATGTAATCACAATTGATTGATCATTGTGTGGTGATCAATGTCATGCGTGTCAAGTCTTTTTTAGTACTGATCGATTGCTATCGATCAAGTTGCAATGTGGCCACTAGTCTAGGTGGCTCGACACTGCGTGCACTGTATATTGAGATAAGATGGTGGTTGGAGGTGGTCAACAGGAAACCCTGGACACGGGATTGAATCCGTCAGGGAGCACCAGTTCCCTCAAGATTACAGGTACACCTTGCTGACGAGTGCCAAGTAACACGAAACCCGGGTCCAGGGTTTCCTGTTGACCACCTCCAACCACCATCTTATCTCAATATACAGTGCACGCAGTGTCGAGCCACCTAGACTAGTGACCACATTGCAACTTGATCGATAGCATTCGATCAGTACTAAGAAGGACTTGACACGCATGACATTGATCACCACACAGTGATCAATCAATTGTGATATGTTATTGGTATTCAACCTATTATATTATACGTCTTTGAAATGACAGTAATATTTGCCACTATGTCAATCTAAGAACATTTTGAAATATCGGCAAGTGAAACCGTAGCATATTCTTTCTGAGTATAATAGTTCGTTCCAAAGACGCATATAGTGTCATTCATTGCATAACCAACAAACGATAACCGTTTTTTTTCTGGATCGACTTTAACACTATAGGGTTCTGAAATTTCAACCTGGTAATGCCATTTACGTTTCTGGATGTTAGAATCAAAATTATCTGTTTTATTAATGGGTTATCATGCCCGATGTTGTAAAATCGCTTGCATTCTTCTATCAACGTTTATGGTGTTGATTAAAATTTCCATGAAGTCGCTCCAGAAGACATACTCGGATTCCAACCCTATAGAGAGGTTGGAAAGCTTCAGTAAACACAAGTTACTTAGATTGTTTATATTTCAATGACAGCTAATTAGAGCGTTCAAACTTGTGGCTGACAATATTTAAGTGTTATAATTAATCATCTGACTCTCCAGAACGACAGAATGTTACGTTACTGTTTTTCTCAAAACTGAGCTCTCGAGATAGTTTCGGTAGAATATGGTCACCATAACATATTTTCCTGTCATTTCTGCAGCTTGCGCACCAACAAATACGATTTTCTGGTACCATTCTGAGCACGTCTTTTCAGGATTTAATTATGGTATTGTGTTTTCTTTACTGCTGTTTTTTCATTTCTATAGTCCTTAATAGCTATACGCAATGATTCAACTGGACGAAAGCCCATAATCTAGACAAAATTATATATATATATATATATATATATATATATATATATATAGCATGGAAACTTAGTATTTTTTGGAATCGTCTGGCCACACTGGTTTTTTGTGAAAGGACTAATCAGATATTTCTCCTAGTGAAAATGCGAAACTTGTTCAGTATGTTAATAGTAGTGCGTACTACTTTGTTAGTCCGATCTCATCAGTTTTTGTGGTACTTCCACGCTACGTTCCTTCTGTGAATGACAGTAATCAGACCCAAGTAAATTGGAGTTCCATTTCTTTCATTCATTGTTTACATCCAGAAAATATGTTTTTAACTTTTAAGAAGGAATCATATATGGGAGAAATTAGCTTTATATTTACTATGATGATTAGACTAGTGGGAGTTGATTCTGTCAGTAGCTTGAGTAAAAAAAACTAGCTTTCTCTGTATGAATCTGTATCGAATTTATGAACTGGCCTTATTGTAATTTCTCCAAACAATGGAAAGCCAAACATTATCACTGCACACTACACTTATGCCACTGATGTTTTTCAAAATATCCTAGTAAATGTGTTAATGCCTATAGAAACTCGCGTTTTTTGGCAATTGTAACAAACTGGTAATATTGGTGACTGTTATTTTCATCGTAATTCTTAGTTTGTTTCTTTTATAATCACCTGCGATTTCATGCCATTTCGTACTGTAACACATAGGTTATCTTGGATTCCAACGTTAAAACCAAGTAAAGACATTAATAAAAATTACTTAACTCAGTTGTTTTTTTTCTCGAATCGATGACTGATCGTAGTTAATTAAATAGTAATTACGTTATCACAAGTTTATGATCATGTTCATCCGGAATCTTAAGTAATTCCCGTCAAACATGTATTCTGAAACGATTTCAGGAGAATGCCCTCATATTTGGTTATCTTCGTACAATTGAAGGGTTGAATCTTTCTGGCCCATCATCAACATATCGAGATAATGAATTACGCGCAATCAGTCGTTACGCCCGTTATCGTCGTGTTCCAGGCGATATGTTGTTGTATCACGCTGGTGAATGGTGTGACTGTTGGTTTATTTTGATAAGCGGATCAGTATTGATTGAAAGTTCTATGTTCCTGCCTCGATCATAGTGAGTAATTCTGAGAAGATATAACAATTAATTTGACTTCCTTAATGTTATGTAATTAATTGTTGGTATAATGGTCTTCGTTTTTATTACGTCACTATTCTTATTGCCTTTTGTATGAGTTTGGTGAAGGCAATCGACTGAAAAAACCGTACACGGATTGCATGCTAGTTCGTTCATCTGCAATATTGGGGAAACTGATGTACTCCTCATGAGATTCAAACCCGTTTCGCAATCGAAGCCGTTACCTTTGAGTTGCTTTGTTTGCAATTGATCTACGGGACTGGATTGTTTATACACTTATTGATCATAAAATTATAACAAATTAATATTAGATAAAGTACACCAAAATTCCTAGCTGCATAGACTTGTGGTCATCCCGTAATTTGATTGATGGGATTCAGTCAGTACTCCTAACTAAATACTACGATTTGTTACTACTATCAAGTGATCAGTTAGCATAAACATGAATTCAATATCATGACTTGTGTTCAGCCACTTGGTTACTCATTATCCGCTGATACAATGACCTCTAATGGCCCTACATCAGATATTTACATATGTAGATCACAACATCAAGTGTAAATACTATCAATTCAAATCGGGCTTTAATTAAATCTGTTTCATGTGTACATCAGGATTTACGATTTGTAAGGCTATCGTTGAAACTAATCCCCATTTATCGTATGCATTCTCATAAATAGCATTATCCTAATCAATATTTACAAAAAAATTTAAGTGGCTGCTTGGCGTACTTTCAAGTATTATTGTATTTAATTCTCCTCGATATATTCGCACTGTTTTCTTAAATGGAATTTTCAGAAAAATTGAGTAAAACGCTACAGTTTCATAATTTAACTTCTTTCCACATGGAATATGTTGCTCAACCTAATAGACTTCCTGAAAATCTATGTTGGCTAACTTTAAAGAGGATAGATAAAGATGAGATGCAAATTGAACATAAACTTTCTAAATGATGAAAATTAGGGTTGAGTAGTAAAAAGATAAGGGGGTTAAGATATGTAGTACATAAAAATAAGATGTTTTGTGCTTATCGAAGAGATTAACCGATGACTATCAAGTCTATTTTCGATATTGATGAATTCATAAGACAGGTTACTGGGCTTCCAAGTTACCCCAGGTCTCCCCAATATTGTCGATACATTTAGGTGGATTATGGCAACTACTGTAAAACCGAATCAGAAAATGTCATATGATCTTTATGAGTGTCGTGATATTTAATGGAGTAAATAATACGGAATTATGTTTCAGTAACTGAAGCATTAGTTAAGATATACATATCATACAGTTCTCCCTAACATGATTTTAAATGAACATCGTTTTGACCTGAACTAAATGACAGAAATTTTCGTATAATAACCATTTACTAATTGGTTTAATTATCCATAACATCATAAGTCTTGTTTGGGATGATGAGTTCCCAAAATTCAGTTGGTAAATGCATTATTTTTTTAATTCTATTTTAAAAATTCTAATTTCTTGTTTTCTCGCCAAAAGCATTCATTTTCACCTTCATGCCCACCTGGAAGGACCTTGAATGTCATTGTGATGTTTCCCAAGGACATTTTTATGCTTGTGTTTGTTGTTGTTGTTGTTCAAGCTTCTAAGAGGTTAGCAAGTGTGATAATAATAGCAATAATCATGACTGGTAAGATGTGTAGAACTCCGCCTGTAGCTCCTCCGGGGGCTACTGCCGGTCACAAGCCCGGGTAAAGGAGGAGGGTTGGGCATGGGGTTAGCCACCCCATCCCATAGAAAACCAACTCGCTAAAAAACGCTAACCAGAAAAACAATTATTCAAACCACTTAAACTCTGCCCTGGGAGTAGAAGGAATAATTATGACGTCTCATGATGAAAGCCGAGTTCCTTCGGAAGTCATGAGGCCGATGCACCTTCTAACAACCAGAGCAACAATTTTCATAGGTACATGGAATGTCCGTACAATGTGGGAGACCGGAAGAGTCTTCCAAATTGCTGCAGAAATGAGAAAATACAATCTGGAGGTGCTTCGAATCAGTGAAACACATTGGACGCAGGTTGGACAACAACGACTATCTTCAGGGGAAGTTCTGTTATACTCCGGTCATGAAGAAGAAAATACCCCACATACACAGAGTTGCATTGATGCTGTCCAGAAAAGCACAAAATGCACTTATTGGATGGGAATCTCATGGACCAAGGATCATCAAAGTTTCCTTTAAAACAGAGAGAGGGCATTACAATGAACGTCATCCAATGTTATGCGCCGACCAACGACTACGATGAAGACACTAAAGACCAATTCTACGATGGGCTGCAGTCGATCTTCGAGAAGTGCCCAACCAAGGACCTGACCATTCTGATGGGAGATATCAATGCCAAGGTTGGAATGGACAACACTCGATACGGAGACATAATGGGACGATATGGACTGGAAGAAAGGAACGAAAATGTTGAGAGATTTGCAAACCTATGTGCCTTCAATAAACTGGTCATAGGTGGCACCATATTCCCACACAAAAACATACACAAAGCCACTTGGATTTCACCGGATCACGCTACACAAAATCAAATCGACCATATCTGCATCAACAAAAAGTTCGGGAGGACGATGGAGGATGTGAGAATCAGAAGAGGAGCTGATATAGCATCCGATCATCATTTGCTGGTCTCCAAGATGAAACTAAAACTCAAGAAGCACTGGACAACGGTGAGGACAACATCACACTCACTTGAAATTCCAAGGGCCAAAGGAGAAAAGGAAGACCAAAGAACACATTACGCCGAAAAACGGAGACAGACATGAAAAGAATGAACAAAAACTGGATAGAACTAGAAGGGAAGGCCCAGGACAGAGTGGGTTGGAGAATGCTGGTCGGCGGCCTATGCTCCATTGGGAGTAACAGGCGTAAGTAAGTAAGTATGATGTGTAAACAAAATAAGTTTAGGATATAATCGTAGAACCTGATGAGAAATTATTGAAAAGAATATTCTTTGTTCATATAATTGTGTTTTAATATGATGGGAATTTTTCAGCGACTTATATATATATATAGTTAGCTTTTGGTGTTCTTTATTCACAGTTTTGGGACCCGTACAAATGGAAATTTTTATCGCCGTAATGACTGTCTTGTCCTCGAACCATCTGATCTTGTTGTGGTGAGCTATCATTTTTGTTTTCTTTTCCTGTATTTTTATCAGCTTATCACCTTAAATTCCATCTGTGTCTCCATTTGAAATGATGTCTAAATCTATCTATTGAAATTAAATTATCAATCACTGCAGTCAACTTTCAATCAGTTAGTCCATTTCTCGAATTTATTACTTTTGGCAGGGTTTGCGTAGTTTGATAATTAATATCAACACCCTTACAGTCATATGTGGTAATTCGGACGTATAAATTACCTTCACAGCTAATCTGACTGCTACTCAGTTTGAATACTTGACACAGTAACGCAGCATAAGTTGCCACTATCCACAGCGATCTTTCAACCTGGTCAAATCAAAGATAACTCAGAAAGTTTATTGTAATTCTGGCCGAAAACATTTCAGCGTGAATCGCATGGGTGGTTTTAGAAAAATTATTGTCTTTGAGAATCAGCCATTCAGGATGCCCTTTACAAACATGAGGTTTAAAAATTTCTAAATGGATGTTTGAATAATTTTTTTTACCTAACCCTGATCAATGTTTTGAAAAATACAACATTTTTCAGTAGTTCCGGATTCATCGTTTGTATAAATTTATCATAACTATCCACATAAGTTTTTATAAAAATGTCGTTATATAAGATATATTTTGTTGACTGGTTGGTGACAAATAAATTCATTTTTATTTTTGGTATGTTAGTTTCTACTTAGTTCTATAAGACAAATTATCACAATTTCATGGAAAGAAAATAATGACAAACGTTAACAACGAACAGCTTCGCTGATCGGCGTCTTAAAAATTTCACGTTTAAAAAACGGGTTTATTCAACAGAAATTGTCAATTTATCTAGAGCGTACATAATCATACAAGTCTGCTTTGCATTTATGAACTTTATATGGTACTTCCAGAAGGATCGTTACATGCATTCTTCTTTATGAAATGGATGTGCTTTTTCGTAATAGTAATAATTGGTGGTTGATAATAACAATTTCAACAGTGGTAATAATAATACTAATGGTAATATTGATAATAAAAAGAATAAACTTCTTTCACATTATTAAGCGAACATATTATTACATTTCTCCGTACTTTTAGTGACGTAGATTCTACTGAAATGATGTACAGTTATTGCTTTTTCAATATTAGAGGAAACGTTTCTGGTGGAAAAATGCTTGACATTTGAGGACATTTTACTTACAAATATGCTGATTATTCTTTGGTTTAAAATTGTATAGATGTGAATCGGGAGTTACATTTTTATAATTTATTCTAAAATTACTAAATCATTCCATTATAGCGGCCTTATTTGTTATCTGTTTGCTTCAAAATATTTATCACTTTCTACTGTATCTGCAATCTGATTGACTTGTTGTTTGATGACTATTTGATTGATTCATATTTGTTCAATTTATCGACATGTCTCCTAATTGCAAATCGACTTAGGTGGCAAGTTCCTAGAAATACTATGGCTTTCCTATTGCTATTTCTGTTATATCCTAGCGAAGACATAAGTACGGGTAATTTCCGGGAGCTATTAATGGACGATTATTCTGTATATATGCCCTGGTACGGCCGAGAATATATAGCCTCTGACAGGGAAGTCCTACTCACTGCCTTCTCGTGGCTGGGGTGTTGTTTACGAAATTGAGAGGACGAAAAACGAATGTTCGACGCTTTAACCAGGTTGGTGGACAAGGCGAGTCCACCTAGGGGTGTTGGAGAACCCTGATTCCAAACCAATGATGCACATGGGCTCCAGTATCCTGAAGGAACAAATGGCGTACGAATCAATCGTTGATCACCGGCTACCATGGGACTGCATCTCACGATGCTCCACTGCCTTGTGGATCAGATCTTTAGGTCAAAGGCTCGGGGTGTGGCCTCCTAAGAAAACCACCTGCTTCGGTTTGGGCACCTGTGCAGTATCACAGCCCTCAAGCAAATTGAATATGATTTGTGCTGCGCATATATATCTGGTGCTTCCTTGTACCAATATTTATGTGTTTAAATAAATAAATAGGGTAATTAGATTGTGTATATCTATATTTATCTTATTATAAGCTTGATTTTGACCTATGAATTATTATTATACGATTTACTGTTCCTAAATTATATTCAGTTTATTGATTATTGTATCCCACATTCACAGCTACATTTGGCTTGATCTTGTACAAATATTATTTTCTATTTTATGGCGTGATGCGGTCTGTCTGTCTGTCTGGTATATAAACCGAGTATGTTTGAAATAAATGATTCGCATAGCAGAAGCTGCAATTGGTGTTCTGCACTCATTTGGAAGGGCTAGGCGGACACGGGACCAATAAGGACGCTAGACTGCTCATACCAGTTGAACGTCATTGATTTGGCACAGTGTTAATATTAGACAAGTCGTATTTCGATTGGTGGATAATTCACGTGATAAAAAGCCGGACATAAAATCACAACAAATTGGCATACGTCCTATTTTTTATAGAGTCATAACGAATCGGAGACGGCCTTTTGTAAAGCCACAACAATATCTACCTGTTTTTTTTGTTCTCAGTTATCTTACCATCAATCTATTAATCTTTTTTTCTTTTATATAGTGCTCCCTTCAGTTAATACAATTCATTGTATCAACTACAGTAAACCGATTTCATTTGGTTGTTACCTCCTTTGTTTCAAATGGAATCGAATCATTGTTTGTTTGTAGATAACAGTAAAATCATTTCTAAATCTTAAGAATGATTACTTCATTGTTTGTTCATATATAGCCAAATGATCTGTTTCTAGGTTTCTAATAATGATCTCGTTAGGGAAAAGCTGTGCTGCATTGGTTTTAATGATAATAAGCAAATAATTAGCTAAGCATAAGTTTCTTCTTCATACTTCATGGATAAGTCATCTCTGTTAGATCAAAGTGTTTGTATGAAGAAGTCTTATGTTCTGTCTAAAAATTTAACGCCCTAACTACATAATTGCTGTCATCATATGCATCCTCATTCAATGTTTAAAAATTGTTTTATATTTTTATTTTACTAAAGATCGATTATTTGGACAATCATAGTCTACCCATATCGTTTACTGATACGCATCGTCTGGCAGTGGGTCCGTACAAGCATAGAGTAAGTTTCATTAAGTTTTGTACTTTTTCATGAATCATTTACTTTGAATGATACAAATTGTGAGATTTATATCATCTCTCTCGAACCTGTTCACTTACATTAGTTTTACTGTCGTGTCTGAAAATTCTTGGATAAACTTTGTGTTCTTATGTTACCAGGTTTTTACAATTTTCTCATTTGGATGTGTTATGATCGTCCACAATACTAAAACAACATATTTGTTTGATTGAGATCATGAACCGATTGATGTTAGACCACCTTTGAAAACCGGGAAGCACTGGACGACCGTTTCGTTCTAGTATGAGACTCCAAAGCAGTGCGCATCCAAGGTCCTGATCGTGAGATCCCAACTCATGATCTTCCGTCTTACGCGCAAACACTTAACCTTTAGACCATTGAGCTGGTATCCAAAGGTGTTAATGTCTAGCTTCAACCAATCCACAAAATTGCGCGACCAACAATCTCAACAACACCAAACTGATAATTACCATGTGTTCACTAGTGACTAGCTTCGAGAGGTCATTCTCAGAGTTCTAGTGAGAAGCTGTGACCAGTGGAGACAATCCATGTCATGTAGAAAATGTTATCTACCTCAAACAATGGAAGATGGTCGCACGATTTCGTGGATTGGTTGAAGCTAGACATTAACACCTTTGGATACCAGCTCAGTGGTCTAAAGGTTAAGTGTTTGCGCGTAAGACGGAAGATCATGAGTTGGGATCTCACGATCAGGACCTTGGATGCGCACTGCTTTGGAGTCTCATACTAGAACGAAACGGTCGTCCAGTGCTTCCCGGTTTTCAAAGGTGGTCTAACATCAATCGATTCGTGATCTCAATCAAAAAATTAACAATCTCTACAACCCCATACTGAAAACGATATATCTCAGTGCTTTTAGTAGGTGATTTGGTACTTAATTCTCCCAGCCTTCACCCAATAGACCGCCTTCTTGAACCCACTCTAGCTACTTCACTTTGGGAAACTCAGTAATATCACTAGTCATATCACTTCTACTTGACTCACATACGGTGATTAGTCTTATGTTGATTGGGTTGATTAGCATGCTAATGTTAATAACCTTCGTGATAAATTTTGATTGATTACATTCATCTCGTATCTTTATATTTCATCTGTTGTT
The DNA here is from genome assembly GCA_944470415.2 of Schistosoma rodhaini. NCBI lineage: Eukaryota > Metazoa > Platyhelminthes > Trematoda > Strigeidida > Schistosomatidae > Schistosoma > Schistosoma rodhaini. The sequence goes on from OX104040.1 coordinate 6,281,614, forward strand.
CTTTTTGGATAATTTATATGACTTGTCAGTTTAGGTACTTGGCTTATCTCGACTTAACTCAGCCATTTGTGTAATATCACCTACTGTTTATAAGCCAAAGCGATGACGACTTCTCTCTGTGATTAATTCTCTTCACAAATCAATTTTTACTTATAACTTCATAATTTTAGGAATATATTACCAGCAAAAGGTAATACTTTTTTCGGAATCACATTAGATTTTACAACGTGTTAATTTTTATATTGATTCTGTAACAGTTGTTATTATTATGAAGTTTATGGTTCATTCAAATTTTAAATAACGTGTTATTCAAGTTATTAGCGGTTTTTATTAATTTATTCATCAGGTACAGGGATCCGTGTACTTGACCTCAATCCACTTTTAGTTTCATGAGGCTAGTGATACTACGCGATTAAACGAATCAAAGTGGCTGTAGCGCAGTTCTAATCTGAAATCGGGTGACCGAAATTCGAAAGCCTTAATCATTAAGCTACTGCTCCACATATTTTATCGTACAAATTTTTATGCTTTTATGATACTGTATACTGGTAATTTCTTTGCTAATTGCTAAACAATGGTTGGGAGTGTTCATATTTCACGTACGAATACTATTTCGACTCCACAAATACGTAATTTTTTCAGCCAAATAAGTAATAGTATCGCTAGCCATCATATGAACACATGGAAACAGTGTATCTCAAAGCCAAATAGTAATATGGTGTGGGTTACTTATATCCACATTAGTAGTATATAACGATGGTCGGGCATTGAGTGTATTTTAATAGAAGATCGATAACGAAAGAACGGGAATGAAACACGATTGGTATGAAAAGGCATGAACAATAATAGTCGGAGACTATGGACTGACATTTGCAGAAGGAACGATCAAGATTGAGACAATTGATTGATAATTTGCAAATTTACTGTATGGTTCTCATATTTTAGTGAGATATTCTGTAATTTTGTGCTTCATACATTCGGTTGTCCCCACTCGTGTTCTTGTTCACTACAGTACCACTAATCTGTATTTGATTAAATGAGTTACATTGTATTTGAGAATTATTTTCACTGATTTCGAATGATTAAACTTTGGCATAACTCTGAAGTATCGCTGAAAATGCATGTTATGAATACTTGGTTATTATTTATTGTCCATACAGCTTGTGTCTAGTTTGTAATATTTATTAACTATTTCTTACTCGAAATGTACTCAACATTTATTTAATCATTTTAATAACTTTTTTATTAGCATTCTTTAGATCGTACACCGGTCTCATTCAATAATAATGATAATAATACTTCACGTGAAATTTTATCAAATGATCGTTATTCAGAATCGTCTCATAGTATCAGCTCGTCATTAAAAATCTCATCTTTGCTAAATTCTGACCAAAGTAAGGACCATAGACAAGCTATCAGAAGTACACAGAAGGCTGATGCTATTAATTCATTGAAATCATTATATTTAAGTGACACATCATCTACTCACTCTTTTAGTTCTGGAGGCGTTCAAAATGATTCAAGTCATGCACGTTCATCTCATTCGTGCGTTTTAAAATCGCCAGAAAAACTTAACAAAAAGATAGGTTATAACTATCCTAAATGGTATAAGACTGGATCAGACAACAGTCATTGTATAGATTCTGAAGGTGATAATGATGATAATAATAATAATGTTGACGATGATGATGATGATGATGAGGAGGAGGAGGAGGAGGTGGAGGATGAAGAACTTGAATCAAGTAGTCATGAGGTTTGTACTGTTTTTAATTTCAAAGTGTGCTTATCCGGCTTTGTTTCTGGATTTCCTCTAGCATATATTCCAACTACTTGTAATCCATTTAGTCCGTGATATGCATTTCTTTAGATACTTCCTGATCTTAGAGTTCTTTACATGTGTGGATTTATTTGTTTACTTAAATACATAAATATTGGTACAAGGAGGCACCAAATATGTATGCTCCACAATTCGTCGTTCGATTTGTGTGCGGACTTGAATACTACCCGAGTGCTCAAACCGAAGCAGGTGGTTTTCTTAAAGGACCACACCCCGAGCCTTTGACCTAAAGGCCTGATCCACAAGACAGTGAAGCAATGTTGGGAGATTCAGTCCTATGGTAGCTAGTTCACTGCCTCCTCGTGGCAGGGTTCTTGTTTACGAAATTAAGAGAATGAAAAACAAATGTCCGGTGCTTTAACCGGGTTGGTGGAAACGGAAAGTCCACTTAGGGGAGTTGGAAAACCCTGATTCCAAACCAATGGTGCATATGGGCTCCAGAATCCTGCGGGAACAAATGGCGTATGAACCAATTGTTGGCCACCGGCTGCCATGGGACTGCATCTCCTCACGATGCTCCACTGCCTTGTGATTCAGACCTTTAGGTTAAAAGCTCGGGCTGTGGCTCCCTAAGAAAACCACCTGCTTCGGTTTGGGCACCTGTGCAGTATCACAGCCCACACACAAATAAAATGACGATAATTACTGAAAATACTATTCACGCTTCGATTAAAAGTCAAACAATTCACATTATTATTATCATTATTTTAACTACGTCACTTATTCACTCTCTTTTATTCGCACTTTCTGCATCATTGTTTTTCAACTTATACAACAGCTCGCTTATGGTGGAAACTCTGTTCTATTTAAACGATCTCAAGTCACTGACTGATCGAAAGTGAATGCTTCCACCGATTACGAATACTGAACCAGTCTTTCTGAAACCACATTCATCATTAAAACTGGCTTCCTTTAACGTTCACACGCTAATGCAGATCGGACAACAGATAGAGCTGGCTATGTCTTTAGGAAGTCTTAATATTGACGTCTGTTGTCTATCCGAGACCCGTATTCAAGACTGTAGTGAAGTACTACAAATTCGCTCTCTATTTGTCGCTTTGGAAAGTTTGTTTCACGTGCGTTTATTCGGGGACCCTGTGGCATTCTCGTCTGGTCCCGCTGGCGTTGGTGTCGCACTAAGCGCTAGAGCTGAGGCAGCACCAATCGATTGGATCCCCATTAACAGTCGGTTATGTGCTGTTATATTAGAAAGCTCCATCAAAGTGAGAAGAAATCGGCGTGAGAAATGATGTCTTCTAGTCATCTCCGTCTATGCTTCAACAAATTGCATCCCGAATGCAATCAAGGATGAGTTTTACCACCAATTAACAGTTCTTCTCTAGAAAGCGCGTTCAACAGATATTGTAGTACTAGCCGGAGACTTGAACACACAAGTCGGGCGTCTCGGCTTAGAAGAGAGTCGTTTAGGTGGCCGATGGGGACTTGTTGGTCGCAGGACAGATAACGGGGACCGTCTACTGCAACTATGTACAAACTACAACTTGTTTCTGGCTAGCACTAACTTCCGGCATAGTCATCGCCGGTGTGCCACCTGGCGTCCTCCCTCTGCATCCCATGCCTGGACTCAGATTGATCACATCGCGATCAACTACCGCTGGCGTGGTTGTGTACAAGACTGCCGCTCCTTTTGGAGTACCTATCTGGAGTCTGATCATGCCCTGGTCTGCGCCAATCTTACCTTACTTCTCAGTGGCTGGAGAATTGACCGCCACCAACGGATTGATGTCAGTGAATTGGTTGCAGATTCTGTTGCAACTAAACATCAAATCGTGTTAGGTTCAAGGCTAGTTGCTATTCCACTGGGAAGTATAGATGAGCATTGGTTGCAACTGCATGACGCCATGAAAATGGCGAGTAAAGTCGCTTGTGGCTTCGCGAAACGTCCTGCTTATAAGAACTGGGTTTCTTCTGGCTCCTTACAACTGATCGAAGCCCGTCGGTCTACTCCGGGTGACCGTGAGTATGACCACAAACGAAGGCTGTTACGTAATGAAATTAAGCAAAGCTTGCGTAAGGACCGAGAAGCCTGGTGGTCGGAGCGTGCTAATGAGATGGAAGCAGCAACTGCATCTGATAACTGCCGGAAGCTCTTCCAACTCATCCGAGCCACTGGCAGCAAGAAGTCTGGTGTGAGTGAAACAATCTGTGAGGATAACGGGATGCCAATCACTAACATCTGTCGACGTCTTGGACGATGGGCGGAATTCTTCGAAGGGCAGTTCAACTGGTCTGCTGCTCCGGCAACATCGATCAGACTGTCCTGCCGTCCATGGCCTGTGACGACTGCTCCACCGAATGAGGCGGATGTCCGCTAGGAACCCCAACTGTTGAAACACTACAAATCACAGGGCCCACATGACTTACCTCTGGCTCTTTTTAAAGATGGTGATGACCTTCTGACTAAGGAACAGACTGTGTTGTTTGCAAAGATCTGGGAGCTAGAAAGTGTCCCAACATCATGGAATGAGTCGATAGTCGTCCCTATCTTTAAAAAGGGTTCACGTTGTTCCTGTAAGAACTATCGGGAAATAAGTCTGCTTCCGATTGCGTCCAAAATATTGGCTTCTGTCATTCTTCGTAGGTTGTTTAAAACCCGAGAACGATTGACTGGCGAGGAGCAGGCTGGTTTTCGTTCTGGTCGAGGTTTCATTGATCATATATCCATCCTCCGCCAAACGTTAGAACACCGTCATACTTATCGCGTGCCAACAATCTTAGTGTTTCGTTATACCAGGGCTGCCTTCGACTCGTTGGACAGGACTGTTCTCTGGGATTATGTATTGAAGAAGGGTGTGCCTGAAAAGTTTATTAACATCTTAAAGGCCCTGTATACAAACACTTCAAACAGAATGAAGGCATACAACCATCTTTCTCCCTTGTTCCATTCGAGCATTGGTTTTAGACAGGACTGCCCAATCTCACCATTCCTCTTCAACTTTGCCATCGACGACATTCTGGAAACAGCTCTGATGGATGTAAGTAATGGCGGTGTGGATCTGCTGCCTGGAGAAAGACTTCTCGACTTTGATTATGCGGATGATATTTTCTTACTGTGCGATAATGCCCAAGGCATGCGATCTGCACTTAATCAGTTAGCAATTAGTGTCCGTAGGTATGGTATGTGCTTTGCACCTTCGAAGTGTAAAATACTTTTACATGACTGGAAGGACCCTGATCCTTCACTTTCCCTGGATGGTGAGCAGATTGAAGTAGTTGAGAAATTCGTGTATCTAGGTAGCTTCATAAGTGCTAGTGGTGGAGTAAGTGATGAGATATATGCACGTAAAATTCAAGCCAGAGCGGCTTATGCCAATCTGGGCCATCTTTGGCGCCTTCGTGATGTTAGTCTGGCTGTAAAAGGTTGGATATACAACGTGTCTGTGAGAGCAGTTTTGCTCTGTGCTTGTGGAAATTGGCCTTTTCGAGTCGAGGATGTTAGACGACTCTCTGTGTTTGATCATCGTTGTTGTTATAACTTGTGACCGAGTGGATGCCCAGTTTATTTAGACGGGATAAGACCGTCAATCAGAGAGCAGCGAATTGTCGATTGGAACAGTGACACACGAAAACCGTACGAGCAGTCTAGAGTGGTTATCGGTTCTGCTTCTACCTAGCCCAGTCAGTTAAGTTCAGAACACCATTAACAGCCTTTGCAGTATGAATCCTTGTATTTCAAACATACTGGGTTTATATACCAAACAGACTGACCACATCGTACCAATAAAATAGGAAATAACATTTGTACAAGATTTAGCCAAATGTGGCTGTGAATGTGGGAGGCAGTAATTAATAGACTTGGGATAACTCAAGAAAGGTAAATCGTTTAATAATAGTTTATAGTTCAAAATAAAGCCCATGATAAAGGGAACATGGATACGAATAGTTTAGTTATTTAGCGATATGTCTCATATGAGAAGTCATTGGCGATCCTGTCGTAACCTTCTTTTACTTACTTCATAAGAAATGGACGCGACTTCTCCAACTGAACGTATTTTTCTGGTTGTAACTTTCCGTTTTCCCGGACATTTGCTTTTCGTCCTCTCAATTTCGTAAACAACACGCCCACCCCGTGAAAGCAGTTAGTAGGACTTCCCTGACAGTGGCTGTATACGCGTGGCTATGTGAGGACATTTTGAGGGAGAGAACAGAATCTCTCCACCCTCGGTCGTACCAGGGTATTTGGGGGCCCTATCACCTCTGAAAAATATTGTGCAAATTTTTTACGCTATCTGACCTACTAAATATCTGATCTTCACTGATCAATAGTGACCTCAGTTTCCCACTCCAAATTCTCATGTTTTCTCATCAAACTTTCATCATCAACCTATCTTCTATCAGTTTCACTATCACTTTATTGTCATTTTTTTCTTTATTGTCAATCGTCAACTATTTATTCCGTTTTCCAAAAGCTGTTTTGTACAAGACTAGTTACTCTTCATGACCTGTTTGAGGTATTATTTTACGGTTGTCTTTAATGATTTATTGCTGTAATGTTGTACCTATCACAGATTAAGAAACTGGACCCTGTAACAATACTCAATACAGAAATTGAAAACTGTCGTCTTTGGTTTACAGCCGTTATTTAATGATGTGTGTGTTATAACGGTCCTTTTCCTTTTACACGTATGTGGGTCGTTAATTTACCTTAGATGAATATCTAGACTAGATTCCCCACGCAGTGTCTACTCTACAGGACTTCAACACAACTCAGATCATAAACACGTGATTAGCCTGCCTAGAACTCATATATATTTCCACACCCAAACACGACACAACCCAACAACAATGAACAATCATTCAATAATAATCATAATACGTAATAAGGATAGAGGAATATATAACACATCTAACACCTGGTAGGCTATCTACATTCCTGACTAAGCAGACAACCAATCATTATCATTCTCGGCCACACATTTGTGTGTCAATATATTAACCAATCAACATTCACCATTGGATCACTTAACGGTTGTTCTCATTTGTGCTTTGTTTTTGATTTGTAATCTTGTTAATCTCGATCTTAAATATTCTACGTGTTTGTTTGAAATTAAAACCTTTCATAACCATTACACCATTAGTTATGCATTAGTCTATGTATTTTTTTCTAATGCATTAGTTGCTGAAGTCACGTTGGTTGGACAACTAAATTAGGGAGTACCTATGAAAATCCCAGCATCAATTCATTGTCCCATCGTCAACACAGTAATTACTTCTTAAGGTTTTGAGTTGTAGGTGCACACTGTTCGATAATCTCGTACTAAAACAACATCTCCTGTAGTCGCGTACAACTTGCAAGTGTTAGATAACTGAATCTCAATTTTTAACACTTATCATAACCTTTTATTCATGTATTACATAATTTTACTGCTTTTGTTTCATAACTTGATTTCTTATAAAACAGTCTATTCGTGATGCATTTTGGGAATCTATTCTTAAACTCCCAACAGATCGTACACAAGAAGATGTTGATTTATTGTTGGAAAATGTTGAACAATTGCCTGTAAGTATAAGAAACTAGTACTTCTTTTTACACGCTTGCCAAATCTATCTCTTAGCTATTCTTCATCAATACTATTGTCTCGTACAACATAATGTAATTATGTCCATCTTAAATGGTTTACTGTATACGTATAACAAGAACACATCAAACTGGTTTTACAGAAAATCCTAACACCTGTTTGACTTGTAATTTAAAAGCCATTGGTCGGAAAGAAGTTTGAAAATAGATTTCTGTCCAACATTCTAGCATATCGTCGATGCTCAGTTGTTTATTTGGGCTTATTGATTGATAATTATCACCGACTCTCAAAGATCCACCAACCTGTATTCTCACAAACGCACTACTCAATGTCTCAGTCATTCAGATCATCCGTAGCTTTTTATGTCAACCACTTTACATTGTGATATTAAGAGTCCTTCATGTTACAGTATTCATGTTCTCAGACGTTAGAGGGGATTTCTGGATTCTGTTAGCTAAAGTAATGAAGGGATGGGCTGAAGAAATGATGTTTCTATCTTATTTCTACTGTGTATCAACTATTAGTTTTGTATTGTGGTATGTGCTACTTATGTCTACATAAGTAGTAATAACGCTAGTCAGGAATATAATGTCTGGAAGCAGATGACTTAGTCCTTCTATCCCATGCACAACAACAAATGCAGACAAAGCTAGTGGCCTTCTCAGCAGTAAGTCTTAACATTCAAAAGGAGTAAAACAGAATCCTAAATTGCAACACAGCAAGTACCAACAAAATCACACTTGATGATAAAATTTTGAATGTGGTGGGAGCCTTTCCATATCTGAGTACTATTATTGATAAACAACAATGATCGTATGCATATGTAAAGGGACTATTTGGCAAGACAAGGCAACGTTTCTACAGTTTAAGAATATCTGGTATTAAAAAAAACTGTCATTCATAACGACTGTCAGAATTTTCAACACAACCATAAAAATGGTCTTATTATTTGGAGCTGAAACTTAGAAAACTACCATCAACATCACCAAGAAGGTTGAGGCATTTGTAAACACGTGTGTGCTTAAAATATTCCACGTCCATTGATAATAGACTAGATGCCGTCTGAGGAAAAAATAAAAAAGACGCTGCAAGTGGATGAAACATACTGCGAAAACCATCAAACTGCATCACAAAATAAATCGTTTTTTGGAATCCTCACAGATAAATGATAACTTACTTACTTACGCCTGTTACTCCCAATGGAGCATAGGCCGCCGACCAGCATTCTCCAACCCACTCTGTCCTGGGCCTTCCCTTCTAGTTCTATCCAGTTTTTGTTCATTCTTTTCATGTCTGTCTCCGTTTTTCGGCGTAATGTGTTCTTTGGTCTTCCTTTTCTCCTTTGGCCCTTGGAATTTCAAGTGAGTGTGATGTTGTCCTCACCGTTGTCCAGTGCTTCTTGAGTTTTAGTTTCATCTTGGAGACCAGCAAATGATGATCGGATGCTATATCAGCTCCTCTTCTGATTCTCACATCCTCCATCGTCCTCCCGAACTTTTTGTTGATGCAGATATGGTCGATTTGATTTTGTGTAGCGTGATCCGGTGAAATCCAAGTGGCTTTGTGTATGTTTTTGTGTGGGAATATGGTGCCACCTATGACCAGTTTATTGAAGGCACATAGGTTTGCAAATCTCTCAACATTTTCGTTCCTTTCTTCCAGTCCATATCGTCCCATTATGTCTCCGTATCGAGTGTTGTCCATTCCAACCTTGGCATTGATATCTCCCATCAGAATGGTCAGGTCCTTGGTTGGGCACTTCTCGAAGATCGACTGCAGCCCATCGTAGAATTGGTCTTTAGTGTCTTCATCGTAGTCGTTGGTCGGCGCATAACATTGGATGACGTTCATTGTAATGCCCTCTCTCTGTTTTAAAGGAAACTTTGATGATCCTTGGTCCATGAGATTCCCATCCAATAAGTGCATTTTGTGCTTTTCTGGACAGCATCAATGCAACTCTGTGTATGTGGGGTATTTTCTTCTTCATGACCGGAGTATAACAGAACTTCCCCTGAAGATAGTCGTTGTTGTCCAACCTGCGTCCAATGTGTTTCACTGATTCGAAGCACCTCCAGATTGTATTTTCTCATTTCTGCAGCAATTTGGAAGACTCTTCCGGTCTCCCACATTGTACGGACATTCCATGTACCTATGAAAATTGTTGCTCTGGTTGTTAGAAGGTGCATCGGCCTCATGACTTCCGAAGGAACTCGGCTTTCATCATGAGACGTCATAATTATTCCTTCTACTCCCAGGGCAGAGTTTAAGTGGTTTGAATAATTGTTTTTCTGGTTAGCGTTTTTTAGCGAGTTGGTTTTCTATGGGATGGGGTGGCTAACCCCATGCCCAACCCTCCTCCTTTACCCGGGCTTGTGACCGGCAGTAGCCCCCGGAGGAGCTACAGGCGGAGTTAGATAAATGATAAGAGGCAGTATAAAAACACTTGGTGTCAAAAATCGGATTCACACGTCAAGAGAGTGGGTTGTACATAGGAACAGCTGAAAAGGGGTGCTCAAGACAGATTTCGTTAGCTATTCCCGGTCAACAGTTTATGCTCCTAACGAGCAACCGTGTTAACAAATAAATTATTAGGGATTTTCATAATATTATCATCATTCCATTATCGGAATTCATATACAGAGTGATAACCTGTAGTTCATAGTGGAAGAACCTCAGATTTTCTGAATATTTATGTTAGCTAGTATTGATAATCTCAGTCTGTTGCCACCACATTGGTTTGTCAATGTCCATCTTGTTCAGTGAAATTGTTTGTTACTTCTTTATTTTTTCATGTATATGTATATTTTAGGCTTTCTCTAATCTCACTAGAGCTACATGTCGTTCCCTATGCTCAGTCATGGTGCTAGCCATTATTCGTGAAGCTGGTCAAATCGTATTAAATGATAATGAAGTATTGGACACTTGGTCTGTTGTACTGAATGGAACTGTCGAGGTTAGTTGATAATTTTGCATTTTCTTTTCTATTATGTTGTACGAGCACACACCTATATCGCTTTTCGATATACATTTCAATACGATAGTTACCGCAATATTTCTAAATTAAACACATGAAACAAAAAATAACAACCAAAAAAAATAACACCAAAAATTATCAACACTTTTCCTAACACTGTGTATATCGAGTAAGCCTGGTTGCTTTGTAATAACAAGCAATTGCATGTTTTCATTATTTATTGCTTATTATTACCAGTTCAAATATCGCTACGCCTACTGCAGTTTAGGCAGACAGGCACCATCACTAGTTCTCACAAAAAGGAAGTGTAGTTCAAACCTGAGTACACTACTTCTGTATTTTTTTCAATAAATTCGACAAGTTTAGGAAAATACAGTATACGGATATTGACCATTTATCCACTCACTCACCTTTATTGATCATAGCTTGCATTGCGCATTAAAGGGTTATTCTGTGTACAAAACATCCATTGAATTTGTGTCCTATAGGAGTATCAAAGCATATATATTATTTCTTTCAGTAATAACGAGTTGTCTATTTGAGTCGTTTCACATTATGTTTGCTAATAAAAGTTAAAGTCAAAGCATATTTTTGTAGTCTCTCTTTAACGTTGCCCATTTCCTTGTTAACTATTTATTGTCTCCTGTTTTGAAAATTATTTTTTCCAGATTATTGAACCAGACGACACAATTCGGGAATTAACTCGTGGTGATGCATTCGGTGTTCGTCTTGGTAAAACAGATTGTATTCATCATGGTGTAATGCGTACAGTCACTGAAGACTGTCACTTTTTATGTGTACCACAAACCGATTATGTGAAGATTATGAGTCGTGAAGGAGAAGCTGAAATACCAGAGATGGGTGAAGGTGGACGTGTTGTCCTTGTCTATGAATCAATCAATTTAGACACAACTCTTAACATCGATTCGAATAAAACACCTAATGACAATAATTCTGTGTTGTTGAAAAAATGTCGATTAGTCACAAAGGTTTGTTTTGAAGTTTTTTTGTTTAAAAAAGGTCAATGAATTCAGGGAATTCGTTAACGTTACTTTTAACTAGAATTTATGCTTACATTTACAATTAATTAACAGGTGGAAAATGATTTGAAAAGGCTGAGGGTATAAGGCAGCTTTTTGATGTTGGTTTGTCCTCTGAGCTGAATGGTTTGGTCGTGGAGCTTTCATCGTCCTTCTGAACGACATCATCAGCACAAACTTCGGGTAACATGGTGGTTGGAGGTGGTCAACCACCATGTTACCCTAATATATATATAGTGCCCGCAGTGTCGAGCCACCTAGACTGGTGGCCACATTGCAACTTGATCGATAGCATTCGATCAGCGTTAAGGACCTGACACGCATGAGATTGATCACCACCCAGTGATCAATCAATTGTGACAAACTTCGGGTAGAAGTGAAGTGTTATTAGGCAGCTGTTTTACCTTAGTTTAACTCCTCAAAATTCTGCATCCACAACCATACATTAATGTAAGTAGGTACACGAAATTTGACTCAAATGATGGATATCTCACTGTATTACAAAAATTGTTCAATTCGAAAGTAAAGGCCTTTGGTCTTTTACTCATCCGTTCATATGTATTATGTTAGCTGTATCACTTTTGAAAACCTACTGAGTTAGTGTCTGTTTTCTTCATGATGTATTCGATCAATCACCATTTTGTAACAAACTGATCCAACATTTAAATTTATTGCAGTATTGGGGTGATAAGCATTCTTAGTTATCAACCCTCAATTCACTTTCAAGATAATTGTTGCGTACTAACGCACACTCTGTCACGTGAGCAGGCCGAATAAACATTCGCCTTAACTGTTTACTTTTGATAACGACAGAGGTATCAATTTAAAATCATGTACTTGTTGATGACTTCCTGTATACAAACAGAGTATATTTATCAAGCATTTTTTCTGCTATTCTTGAAGAGACATGTTAGTACGTCATTACTTTTACGGAACGTTGTAAAAATGTTTATCACATTTTCTAAGAATACGTTCATAATATTCCATCAATTATGTAGGAGCTGTCGTTAAATTATTACGTATACTCACTACGAAATTTCTTGTTTAATGTAAATACTTGAATATACTCAACTTGTAATGAATAATGTCGGTTTTAAATCAGTATTTTTTTGACTTTAGTTAAATCACTATCTTCCACAAAATATACATTTCCATAGTTGAATTCATGAGTCAATTGAAGCTAGACCACCATGGAAAACCTGTAAGAACTGGACGACAGCTTCGTCTTATTGTGGGACTCCTCAGCAGTGCGCATGCACGATCCCTCCTTGCGAGATTCGAACCCAGGACCTATCAGTCTCGCGCGCCAGCGCTCAATTCCTAGACCACCGAGCCGGCATCTAACGGTGTTAATGTCTAACCTCAATCAATCCTCAAGATAGTAAATCATTGAAGACAATGATGGACAGTTGCTCAATTTCGTGGATTGGTTGAAATAAGACATTAACACCGTTGGATGTCGGCTCCTCAGTGGTCTAGTGGTTAAACGTGCGCTTGTGAGACTGATAGGTCTTGGGTTCGAATCTCGCGAGGCGGTATCTTGGATGTGCACTGCTGAGGAGTCCCACAATAAGACGAAGCTGCCGTCCAGTGCTTCCAGGTTTTCCATGGTGGTCTAGCTTCAATTGACTCATAAATTCAACTATAAAATTACTAAGATCTCTACGAAAACCCCTTCTGATATACGCTTTCATTAGTACTCTATTTTAATTGTATATTCGCATACAGACCCCAATTATTCAATCTCTTCTGATATTTTGTTTTCGAGTCAATGTTTCACTGCTTTTCTTTGTTGAAATTATTTTAGGGCACACCGGAAAAATTAATTGAACATTTAATTGCTGATCTGTCCAATGGAGATATAACGTATCCAGAAGATTTTCTACTTACATACCGTACATTTTTAAATTCACCCCGACCAATAGTTGATCGTTTATTATCATGGCATTTGCATAATCCAAAGTTACGTTCACGTGTTAATCGTATAATTTTATTATGGGTTCACAATCATTTTAATGATTTTGAGGATAATCATGAGATGATGAAGTGTATTGAAAAATTTGATAATATGCTATGCACAGGTAAGCGAGTGTATATTTCTATGTGGATGGCATTTTTTTTCATATTCAATCAATAGAATATTGTTCAGATAATCTTACTGGCTATTTTTATTACTGGTATGTGGTATCTTTTAAGCATCAAGTAATTTCATGGGTTTGATTTTCATTCTGATATGACGGGAAAAAAAGTCCAAATTAGATTGATTTACTCATTATAATTTTTGTTCTACATTACTTCCGTTTTAATTCAATGTGATGATTACTCAATGTAGTATTTTTTTTCGTTTTTCAGTGTGATCTTTTATTCTGTTTACCATACTTTATTCTTATATTAAGTTAACATGAACTATACTCAGCATATGATTAGTTATAACTATAAGTATTTTTCATATATGTGATTTCATCCTAATCATTATTCAAAATGTATGTACAATCAATATATAAATGAGTGTATTTTCGGCTGAGGTCGTCGTCATGTTTTGGGGGTAATAAATCTTCACTTATGCCAGTTTTTGTGTTCTTACTTTCGCGTCGTGAGGATTGCAGTAGTCCCTCGTTTTTACAAGTATAAGTAATAAACGATTCCGACATAATAATTTGGGACGACCAGATATAACAAGTGGCGTTCATCCAGAAGACATAAGACACTCCGTCTACTTCCTCATAACCAACAGGATAATATTGTAGAGGATTAATTCCTCTATATTTGACTCCAATAAATAAATAATATCCCGTTGACAGATGAATTATATCAATTGTTGTTCGTATATTATCTTTCCATGTTAATATTTCTGACAACTATTTGATTTGTCAAGTGTATAGTAGTTTCAAACCATTTAGTTATATCGTTGTACTGATGGTAAATATTGATATCGTGTTCTGAACTTTGACCTTAGAAATACTATTCAGAGTCGGGCATGATGTTGGAAGTAGTTGATTATGTAAACTATTGGATGTTGTTGTTGGTGGTCTTTTTCATAAGGTTTACATGAACTTAAACATGTACTGCCGTACAACACAGCTCATCTCCAGCTATCACTTACTTAGTCCAAATAAACTAACTGGATTATCGATTCATTCAGCTAAAGTTAGGAGTACCTATCAACTCATCCGGCTTAGTATAGCTTAGTGAATCTAAATAACATCATAACCATGAGTTTCCACTTGGTGGTTTTCCAACGGACAACTTTTAGTGCGTTATTCATCAATCTATCTCAACAAACTGTTCATTTTGTGATTTTCATTTCTTATTTCCACTCATTTATTAAGCACATATTTGGTCTGGCCTTTAAGCCACATTACTTCTGGGTGAATTCAAGTGATATATCCTTTTTCCAAACACTAATGTAGGTGTCGCGAAGTTCCAGCTATGTGATCTACTGGTTGATAATACTGATTTTTGATTTATTGGTCAGGATATTACGTTGTTTTGATTCGCACCACTAATCTATCCCCTTTGAATCAGATCATTCACGACTCTCTTCTGTGCCTAGACGCCCGACCTGCGCATTCAAGTCTCCGGCTAGTACTACAATATCTGTCGAACGCGCTTTCTGGAGAAGAACTGTTAACTGATGGTAAAACTCATCCTTGATTGCATCCGGGCTGCAATCTGTCGGGGCATAAGCGGAGATGACGAAAGAAAAAGGTTCAAATTCGAACAAACTGTGTATCTAGTGCATTTACCCATCATTTTTATTGGTACTTAAGTATCAAACTATTTCGATTGATCATTATCAAATTAATTATTACATGCCTCATTTCGGCCTTTGTAAAATATCACAATAATTATGGACTTATAACTGTAGAGCCTGATGATGAAGTTTTTGAAAACAATTGTTCGCTCAAATATTGTTCATTTTTGAATATTCTATGGGGATTTTTAAACTGATCATTAATGGTTAAATAAATTTTGACCTTTAATTATCTACGTAATGTACGTTGAGATACCCGATTAGTGTTCATGTTAGAGAAGAGAATTTACTGAATTCATATAAATTGGCATGGTAATCTATTATTTGTATGCAGAACTTTTTTATTTGTACATTTTTATCTTACGTAATTTGCATGAAATAATTTAAGCAGAATAAAATCGTTACAAAAATAAACCTGTAATATCTTGATATACACAGATTAGATCTGATTGCCTTTTAGCAATGGAATAACTTTGGTTAAACAATAAAATTTAGTTATTTTTTTCAGTTCTAAATCAATGCGTTTCAACTTTAGTGATTGAATATATAGAGATTATGAGAGAGAAGATGTATATGATCAAAACAGCGTTATTTAATGATGTTATTGAATATTGGTCTCATCGACGTAGGATGTTTCGGACTTATAGGTTGAAATGTATGAGCATAGGAACTTTAAATAATGTGATTGAAAACACGTTGCAGTAATACAGTTTCGTTCGTTCCTTATTTTATTGTAAGTGTTGGACTTAGTACTTTTATTTGTTGTCATTAGCCTTTCTTCCTATTAACTCAATCTTGTTGTGCTAATATGAACTGTGTCAACTGGAGCTATTATATATTTTTGCTTAATCTTGCCTGATTCATATTTTTTTTAGAGAAAATATACGTCACTTTAAAGTATGGATAATTCTATGGAATTAGTATTCAGAATTACAGTAATCATATCAAATCGAAGTTATATAGGAGATTTTTTGTATTAGTTCGTCTTGGTTTAGATTTGCATAGATAACGTTTGGACAGATAATGCTAGCTTATAAGAAAACATCGATTTCATTTCGTAATTTTTTCTAACAATTTCGACCAATGCATCTGCCTGTTTATCATTTAACCAGTAAACCGTCGTAGTTAGATGTACAAGAAAATAAATGCAATGTCAACCACTTGAAAATCATTTTGTGCGATGAAGAATCGTAATTTAAGAAAAAATCCATATATATGAATAGCGTTAAATTCAATTAGAGATTTTTTCATTGAATTTTGGACAAAATTCTCAGCCTCAACTGAAAGTAATGTGTGTGATTTTCAGTTTCGGAAAAAACACAAGCTCAAAATAGTATGACTAGGTATACTATTTTCCTTTGCAAACTCGTATCAACTAAGTAGTTCTTTGGAGATCGGGATAGACAACGTAGGATCAGAAGTACATACCGATCATAAAATCGGAATAAGATATTCAGATCACAGCTTTTAATCGGTTTGGGAGCATACTCTTCTCCATCGATCTTTTCCCAACGTTATTTTGGATAGAAAAAAACATTAACTGATAAATCGTACGAAAAATGATAACGAACTTTTGGGAAGTACAATACCGTCGTATTCATATTGCAGTTGAATTTCTACTTCTTATTTCGAGAAAAAATTCCCTTCGTTTTCATTATCATTTCAGCTGGTGAGCGTCGTTTGTTTCGTTTAGCCTGCAGTACCAAAGCTCGTCCACGTCAAGTCGAACTTATAATTCCATTGAAAAGTTCATGTCATTTACATCCAGATAATAAATCGTTCGGAGTCGATGATGGTACTGGATTTTTGTCATCGAATGGACAACACTTGAACAATAATTATGATACAATAAATTCTCTCATTGATCTACCGTTCACAATGATTGGTGGTGATGATGGTTTCGGTGTGTTTATACATCAAGTGGGTGATTTTGCTTTCATCTGTTTTTAAGGCCTTTTCTGTTACGCATTTATCAATGGACCATTTAATTACCTACTTATATATATATATATATATATATATATATATATATATATATATATGGAGAGAGAGAGAGAGAAAAGTTTAAACGTCCTACAAACTTAGTCAGTCACAGAAAAACGTTAGACTAGTACATATTTGTATCGATCGGAATTATTGTTTCAATTCGTGCCAATGAAAAATTAATTATGCAACAAGATAAGAAATACGTGTTATGGAATGTAAGTTTAGGACAAAATCGAAGTATCGAAGATATGAAAAGGAAATGAAACTCGATTTCACATCCAAAAGTTGCTTGACCACATTTCTGGTTAGCTTAATTCAGTAGCACAATAAAAAAACGGGTGTAACATTCATCTTTAAAATGCTTTTTCGTCCCCGATAATTCCCTTAGTAGTTCTCTATCATCAGGGCAAAATATGGAAAATACTTCGATAATAAGCGCTCTTTATAAAACTCTTAGAAGAATATATTAAACGTGTGATCATACTTTTCCAACCTTATTGCAAAACTCCTAAGATTCCTGTTAATCCCTATATGCTTTTGCTTAGGTTTATAGAATCTCAAGGTCTCCCATAATTCTGTGAGTAACTTAACCTTCAAAGCAAATCTACTCTTATTCTCCTCGCCTTTCGTTTTTTTCTTTTCGGTGTTTAAAACTGAAGAATTTCTGGGGACTAGGATAAAGCGCAGCAGCATAAGCTCTATCAAAGGTTTATTTAATACGGTAGCAAATAAATAGTCCAAAGCTATACATTGGTGTTCACTGTTCTCTCAGTTCGCTAGTGAACATCGGATCTAAGACTAAATAACTATTGCATTTTGAAAATTTTTTCTTTGTCATGCTCATCGTGATTGTGTTTGACGACGAGATTTTTTTGCTTACGGAAAGTTCTTTGGTCCATATTTGTCTGTTAAGGGTATAATCTTGTTGTGTACAACTTCCATCCAATGTACAGATGGGAAAAAATAGTAGTGTTTTACATGTCTATTGTTAAATGGCAGCATCTTCTGTGTCGTCTACCTAAATGCATCTGTGCCTCCTCAAACTACTGCTCAATATGTGTTATCCATTGTTTATTTGAAGCAGTATATAATCAACACTTCTGTAAGTTTTTGTCGTCAAGTATTTTTACCGTTTATTTTTTGACTGTTCACTTAAGGTATACACTTTAGTTCCAAACAATAATTCTGAAACAAGCTATGATGAACACACAAACCAAAAATATCTCACTAATCCATCTTCATTATCGTTATCATCACCATGCGATTCAAGCTATCCACCATCATCAACAACCCATGTACTTCCTAATTTTTCATTTGTACATGATCAAATACGTCGGGCTGACCAATTATTATCAGTGAATGGTCGTTCAGTGGAACATTTAAAACCATCTGATGTAATACAATTAATTCATTCAATGATAAACGCATGTTGTCCAATGAATATTAAGACTAGATCAAATACTAAACTCGTATCTGGTACCAGTGGATCATTGTCTCCTTCGACTGCACATTATTCAACTGGTATTGACAATGAAACTATGATGGATCATTCCAAATCATCTACATTATCGTCAGTCATCAGTGTTACTTTCAACCTCCGTTTATTAGTTATTTTCAATCCAGTTCGTAAGTAAAATCTCCCGTTACAGTTTAATATTCCATGAATTACTTTTTGGTAAATGCGTAAACTATAAACCATGTAAATCTCTGTATTCCT
Source organism: Schistosoma rodhaini (assembly GCA_944470415.2). Lineage (NCBI taxonomy): Eukaryota > Metazoa > Platyhelminthes > Trematoda > Strigeidida > Schistosomatidae > Schistosoma > Schistosoma rodhaini. The sequence continues at coordinate 6,300,462 of OX104040.1, forward strand.
GCTAAATTATTGTAGATGTGTGGCAATACATTTTTTTTATCTAATCAGCTTTCGGATTCCATTTTTTGGTGTACAGGCTAGTGACCATATCCGATCTTCCTAATCAAAGTAGATATAGCTGGCTTCGAACCTACGTCCCAACGCTTAAAATTCGGAAGCTCTGACCATTAGATCACAGTCGTTGCTAATTATTTGGTGGATAATGAACTGAAAATAGCTTGCATGTTACAAAATTTTAAATACCTAATTACCGAGACGCGCATTGACAGGCAACATGAGAATAAGTTAGATGTCTATTGCGAGACGGACAAAGGTGTGATACTTATTGTTATAGTCGTGTACCGCTTTATGTCTTTTAAACCATATTGTTTCATGTTTGCTCAACTTACAGTTCTTAACAGTCAACGTATTTATGATAACTCTTTAGAATCTCACAAGTTTGAGGATATTTTCTTCCTCAGATGAAATACAAATACTCAATGCATAGATCCTATTGAAGTTTTGTTCCAAATACAATATTCAGTATAATATTATTGACCGATTCACTTCATACCAGTATGTTAATATTAAGAAGCGTGTGTGAATTGATCATCAAAATTCATAAAATTATCGACCTACTGACGGCTTTCAATAGTCAGGTTAATGATCTTTTGTGCTTAAAATAATGTTTGGTAGTTCATTATCGGCTTCTAGCAAACATAATTATAAATTCAGACTTTCACATGCGAACAACAAATTCGTTAGTTTGTAACGTCTTCAATTGTTAACATGACGAAACACTAAATTTATAAACATTTAATTGCAGCTGGAACTTAGAAAACTACCATCACCAAGAAGGTAGAGGCATTTGTGAACACCTGTCTGCTTAAATTATCAATAATTGGTCATAACTTTTACAGAACACTTTTGATGTAGAACTTAATTACATGTTCTTTTCCATTATGTTTACATTTTTTCTTTCAACAGAGTATTATCAAGCTATTGACTCTTTAAATACGACACATACTGCTCAAACTTCGATGACGCCGATCAATAAAACAACAAATGTTTATCAAATTGTTGACGATCTAAAAACCCACGTGAAAAAATCTACACCGTCATCAAACATCACATTGAATAATCACGATGGTAATAATGAGATTTGTCGACCAAAAATGCATAGTTTGTAAGTTATGAATTTATTTATTGTATATGGTATATTCTCCATTCACTTCTTGCTTCTTGTTACTAGTAGTTTCCTCTGAATTGTTGGGCTAGGTCTATTGTATATATTAACTGTAATATGTGACAGTGGTTTCTTTTCCAAATAGTTCCATTGCTACTTTTAACCACAAGCAAAATCTGTTTTATTTTGTAGACAATAAAGCAAACTTCATATTAGATTTGTAGTTCCTAAAGTTCATCTCACATATTCAAATTTAAGGATAACTTTTATTACAGACTAACCATGAGATGTAAAATTATTGGAAACCAAGAAGTACTACATGTCTGATTTGCAATTTCAACTTTATCGTCATGTGACTGGAGTTAAAAATGTGGCTGAACTACTAAGTTTCAACCCGTAGTTTTCAAGTCAACACTTGTTACGAGGCCTGAAGTTCATGTATTTTGAATCCCTAACCGAAGACTCACTTATTGACTTATAATCTACAGGTGATGTAGTCTTGTTTAATGAAGACGCTGATAAGATTCAGAGTCTTATGATCTCACTAACCAACAATGCATACATATGTTGGATGAGTTTCTCTCTTTGAATACAAAATATCCTTTCAAAACTAGGGAATGATTTAGTTGAATGCATTTACTCCTTCACTTATCCTGGAAGTTTCATCAGACCTGCCATAAAAAGGAGAACATTAACCCTGTACAGGCTCACCACTCGAACACTAATGGAAGAATCATAACTTATAGAAAACTTTCATCGAAATCGATTACTTCAAGTGGTGTTCTTCAACGTTGTCCGCTTTCCCCATTCTTATTCAGCTTTGTCATAGACATGATTTTAGAGATAGCACTTTCATTATCTGACTTTCCAGAGGTTGATTTTCTATCACGAGATCCACCTGTTGACTTGGAATACGCAGATATGCAGTTCTGCTTGGTGATAATTATGTGGTGACGATGAGAAAATATTGTGGTTAAGGGAACACTGTGGAGTCTTTTTGGCACTAAAGAGTACACAAGAAGATTGTCACCATCATACGGAACTCCTACGAAGGACTGAAGTACAAAGTCGTTTGTGGAAGGAGCTCACAGATCCATTCCAAGTGAACATCGGTGTCGAACACGGTTGCCTACTTTTTCTTTTCTCTTTCTGCTGGTTGTTGACTAAATTATTGAGACCTCTACAACTCAGAAGCACAGAATACAGTGAACAAATTGAGTGGAGCTGGACAACTTAAACTTTGAAGATGACTTGTCCCTCCTATCCTACCGACAGCATCAAATGCAGATGAAGACAGCCAGCATGGCAGCAACTTCCACAACAGTGGGCTTCAGCATTCACTAGGGAAAAGCAAGATCCTGAAATACAACACAGAGAGCACCAATCAAATCACGTTTGGTGGTAAGGCTCTGGAAGAAGCGGAAGCGTTTATGTGCCTGAACAGCATGTTCAATGAATATGAAGTATCTGATGCAAGCGTGAGGGTATGAATTACCAAAGCAGAGGAACATTCCTACAACTGAATATCTATCACACAACACCAAAGTCCTAATTTCAACAACAGCAACAATAACAGCATCTAAACAGTTCTATTATGCGGAGTTGGAGAGTGGAGAACTACTACCACCATCGCCAAAAAGGTACAGGTATGTTCTAACAGATGTTTATGCAAAATGCTACAGATTCATTGGACAGAGACTGTTAGCAATAATCGACTGTCATAGAGAGCAAACCAGATGTCTACTGAGAGGAAAATCAGGAAACAATGTTGGAGGTGGGTAGGATACACATTGAGGAAATCACTAAACTGTGTCAAAAGGCAAGGCTTGACTTGGAATCCTCTAGGGAAAAGGAAAAGAGGCATACCAGGGGATACAAGGTGCCAGAATTTGTAGGTAGATATCAAGAGAGTGAATAGCACTTAGGAAAAACTGGAAAGAGGAGCCCGAAAAAGAGCTGTTCGAAAGTTCTTAGTCGGAGGCCTATAACCCCACGACAGTAACAGGCTTGAGTAAGTAAATTATAATACATTGACGTTGCGACAAGGGCTATTATATGTTGAGTATCTTCTGGCGATCATGAATCGACGTGTCCCTCTGTTATTTCCTTTATTCATATATGTGTATAGATCTTGTAATTTATGAACTGTATCCTCTGTTCTATGTTCTCATCTCTCCGTTGTACTTGTCGTTAGTATGTGTGTTTTTTATCATTGTGAATGACTGACGCAATATCTAATTTTTTCATTTCTTATGAAACTTTTGACTTATGTTCTACACATGTAAAACAGATTATCTGAAACAGTAAGAGTTAAATCATCTGATCTTTTGTGGACTGAGTATGAATATGTCTCGTCCTTGCGTTTATTTTGTTTGTTTTAACCGTCCCAACCGTTGCTGATACCTTGACGTGATGGTCGGACGTGTCTATCGTAATGAACCAACCGAGCTTTACTGGCTGGGACAAACGTCGTTCAGAGTCCTATCATACCAGACAGGTCGGTTGAAGAGCAGTAAGAATAAAAGCAAAAAGGTCCGATGGCCAAGTCTTACTGATGACTGTACAGAGGTGTGACGGCATTAAGGTTTTTTCTTCAGACAACTAGCAAAACAGGGATGCTGCCTTCCCACAAAAAAGGGTGGGGTTAGAAAAGGTCTACCCTGAAAATGCACACTTCGTCTTATCGGTGTTAGGTCTCAAAAGTACGGAGTATGGTGATCGTCTGCTGCAATTGTGCTCAGACAATCGTTTATTTTTAGTAAGTATTACTTTTAAGCATAAGGAGAGACATTGTCTAAAATGACAACCCTCTGCACCAACGATGGACTCAAATAGACCATATTGCCATCAGTCATCGTTGGAGAGGTTCGATAGAAGACTGTCGGTCGTTCTGGAATACATGTTTAGACTGTGATCATGCTCTAATGAGAGCACGCATATGCTTGTACCTTGTAGCTCCTCTGTGGGTTGCTACCGGTACGAAGCCCGGGTAAAGGAGGAGGGTTGGGCATGAGGTTAGAGACCCCATCCCGTAGAAAATCAACTCGCTAAAAAAACGCTAACCAGAAAAAATCATTCAAACCATTTAAACTCTGCCCTGGGAGTAGAAGGAATAATTATGACGTCTCATGATGAAAGCCGAGTTCATTCGGAAGTCATGAAGCCGATGCACCTTCTTACAACCAGAACAACAATTTTTATAGGTACATGGAACGTCCGTACAATGTGGGAGACCGGAAGAGTCTTCCAAATTGCTGCAGAAATGAGAAAATACAATCTGGAGGTGCTTCGAATCAGTGAAACACATTGGACGCAGGTTGGACAACAACGACTGTGTGCCCCATATACACAAAGAGTTGCATTGATGCTGTCCAGAAAAGCACAAAATGCACTTATTGGATGGGAATCTCATGGACCAAGGATCATCAAAGTTTCCTTCAAAACGAAGAGAGAGGGCATTACAATGAACGTCATCCAATGTTATGCGCCGACCAACGACTACGATGAAGACACTAAAGACCAATTCTACGATGGGCTGCAGTCGATCTTCGAGAAGTGCCCAACCAAGGACCTGACCATTCTGATGGGAGATATCAATGCCAAGGTTGGAATGGACAACACTCGATACGGAGACATAATGGGACGATATGGACTGGAAGAAAGGAACGAAAATGTTGAGAGATTTGCAAACCTATGTGCCTTCAATAAACTGGTCATAGGTGGCACCATATTTCCACATAAAAACATACACAAAGCCACTTGGATTTCACCGGATCACACTACACAGAATCAAATCGACCATATCTGCATCAACAAAAAGTTCGGGAGGACGATGGAGGATGTGAGAATCAGAAGAGGAGCTGATATAGCATCCGATCATCATTTGCTGGTCTCCAAGATGAAACTAAAACTCAAGAAGCACTGGACAACGGTGCGGACAACATCACAAAAGTTTAATACGGCCTTTCTTCGAGATGCTGACAAACTCAACAAATTCAACATAGACCTCAGCAACAGGTTCCAGGCCTTTCATGATCTACTGAATGGAGAGGGTACTACCATGGAGAGCAACTGTTTCAACATGTCAGGAGGCCAAAAGAAGCACCACCACAAGGAATGGATTACTGTTGGTACAGTGGATAAAATTGAAGAAAGAAGGAACAAGAAGGCAGCAATCAATATCAGCCGAACAAGAGCAGAAAAAGCCAAGGCACAAGCCGAATACACAGAGGCAAACAAGCAAGTGAAGAGCAGCATCAGAACCGACAATCGTAAATATGTGGAAGATTTAACAATGACAGTGGAAAAGGCTGCAAGAGAGGGAAACATGAGACAACTGTATGATTCCACAAAGAAACTTGCTGGAAATTACCGTAAATCAGAAAGACCAGTGAAAATCAAGGAAGGTAAAGTAATCACCGACATTGAAGAACAACGAAACAGGTGGGTAGAACATTTCAAAGAACTCTTGAATCGACCAGCCCCACTGAACCCACCCAACATCGAAGCAGCACCCACGGACCTCCCAATCGATGTTGGCCCACCAACAATTGAAGAGATCAGCATGGTCATTAGACAAATCAAGAGCGGCAAAGCAGCGGGACCAGACAACATCCCGGCAGAGGCACTGAAACAAATGTAACAGCAACTGCAAAGATACTCCACATCCTCTTCAGTAAGATCTGGGACGAACAACAAGTACCAATAGATTGGAAAAAAGGACTTCTGATCAAGATAACAAAGAAAGGCGATCTCAGCAAGTGCGATAACTACAGGGGCATCACTCTTCTCTCAATACCAGGAAAACTCTTCAACAGAGTATCGTTAAACAGGATGAAGGACTCAGTAGACGCCCAACTTCGAGATCAACAGGGTGGATTTCGTAAGGATAAATCATGTACAGATCAAATCGCAACTCTACGTATCATTGTGGAACAATCAATCGAATGGAATTCATCACTCTACATCGACTTCATCGACTACGAGAAGGCATTTGATAGCGTGGACAGGAAAACACTATGGAGGCTTCTTCGACACTACGGCGTTCCTGAGAAGATAGTCAATATCATACGGAACTCCTATGATGGACTAAACTGCCAAATCGTCCACGGAGGACAACTCACCGACTCATTCGAGGTAAAGACAGGTGTTAGGCAAGGTTGCTTACTCTCACCCTTTCTCTTTTTCCTGGTGATCGACTGGATCATGAAGACGTCAACATCTGGAGGAAATCACGGGATACAGTGGACGGACAGGATGCAACTTGACGATCCTGAAGGTCAAAGGAGAAGAGGAAGACCAAAGAACACATTACGCCGAGATATAGAGGCAGACATGAGAAGAATGAACAAGAACTGGATAGAACTAGAAGGTGAGGCCCAGGACAGAATAGGTTGGAGAATGCTGGTCTGCGGCCTATGCTCCATTGGGAGTAACAGGCGAAAGTAAAGTAAGTAACCACTGGATGCAGAAAAACCACACTAAGAAGACCCATTAGAATTGAATTGAGGGACGAAAAAGCCAAAAGTAAGTTCAAGGAACAACTTAGTTCATATTTAGGTAGTTCTGTAAACGAGGCTAACCCAGATGTTGCTTGGAAAGCTATATCAACAACAATGGAAATAGCAGTAACATCTATTAGGAATTTAAACCAATGGGTTTCTCCTAAGTCTATTGCACTGATAGATTCTCGTCTAATCAATCCTGATATGTTGGTGTCTGACAAAGTCTTGGCACGAATTCTAAAAGTTCGGTGGACTTTGCCAACTTGCGGCTTAGGATAGGTATTCGTCTGCCAACCAAAGAACGAGTTTACTGTGCAGCGGTTCGCTCCGTTCTAATTTATGACTGTGAATTCTGGCTATTAAGAGTAAAGAATATTCGTAAGTTACTACTGGTATTCAATCGTTGGTGTCTTCGAAGCATCGCTCGTGTATGCTTGGCACACAGAGTAAGCGATGCCTGGGTCAGGAATAGGGTACTAGATAAGGATGGCAAATCGATTGATGAGGCAGTAAATCTTCACCAACCACTGCCTACCTCTATGGGAGATGTTGTCTGTGTAGGACTAGGTTGGAAGGAGGTTAGGGGCGGCCAGACCAAAACATGGCAACAGTCCATGAAGCTATCGACGATTGGACTGAGCCATGTTAATAGAATGTAGACTGCTTGGTTGGCGTCCGCATGGTTATCGTAACCAATGGTTAGAGATTTTCAGTGACATGGCTCGAAATCATTTCCAATGGCGCAGGTGCATCCATTCTTTGTCTTCCTCCAAATTATGAGCTTCTAAATTCCTCATAACTTTTCTTATGTTTCTATTTCAAAAATTTATATTTTCTTGAATAATATCTCCGATGCTTAACGTTTTCAATCACCACTGATACTGTTACTACTTCTATTATTCTGGAATTTGGTCTGACAATATAATCTCCCCATTCTAATGGAGTATGGTAACTTGAACCGATGTAAACACGTACCAGGTTCTACGTTGTGACTGACTGACTGACCTAACCAACCATTCTACACGATGAAAAAACCTTAAAAAGGAACACACTCATCTATACAACAACTAACTAAGGTGAATTCTATCTTACCTGCTGATAAGATGGCGGGGAAGGTCGTTCTTGCATACGTTGCTGGAATGATTGACACACTGTAGAGGATTTATTCCGTTCATATTGCAGACTGTTATTATTATCACTATTATTATTATTATTATTATTATTATTATTATTATTATTATTATTATTATTATTGTTACTGAATTCCGAACATGAAGACACAGGATTTATTCCGTTCATATTGCAGACTATTATTATTATTATTATGTTAAGGATATCGATATTAACTTTAAATGCTGTGAAGTTTTAAATTTTTGAATAAACAATTTTCCATGTGTTTTGAATAAACTAGCTAAATATTTTCTCTTGTGTATTTCAACGTATCCGTAAAATGAATCATTGGTCTCATTGATGTACTGTTCTAGTAAATGTTTGGTAGTTCATAGAGTCTACAATGATTACATCCTTTTTGGATATAATATGAACCATAATAACTGTCCTAGTTTCATTTTAATCGACTGTATGTTATAACTTCTTCCAGCCTGAAGTTTCGTTTCTTTAATCAATGCCTGTGGGTGATCTTGAAGATATTCCCCGGTCTTTTCCTCGTAGTCTGATTTATTCATTATCTTCTCTCGTAATGATAATTGTCTTATCACCTCTCAGCTGTTCTAGTGTATATAATTCATCTTTAGTTAGATACGAAATATGTGGTATTTTGATGTAATAAATTGGCCGCCATTTTATTCCTTACGTCATTTACTGTTTCATTCTAAACGGAATCCGATCCCCGTTCAATTGCAGGTATGATATTGAAAGGTGATAATCGTGGTCTATTTGCATCGAAATTTAGACCCTTTTTAGACAAAGACATTTCGTGGGTACTTAGATTTCTACCTGATAAATTAATGATCAATATGTTAATATCCAATGTGTTATATTTGCCGCTGTTTTGACTATATATAATAAAACTGTTCATTGTGTATAAAGAATGCATTTATATTTGATCCTATTTGTTTCTGTCTCATCAATTTTACTAACCCTAGAACGTAGTAACTTTATGTAAACATTCTATAATAAATGTTCTAGTAGCTGTGATTGCCACTTTGACAGAAAGGACAGATATTTCAGGAGATGTAACCAATAGATATTTGGAATAATCATTTTGTTTTAAACATCGTAGAATAAAAATTCTGTGATTGTACCAGTTATTTTTTTAGTTTGATAATTCGTACGATTATTTGTCAATATAGAAATTTAGCGTCAAGTATAAAAGAAACATTATTTGTGGAAAATGTGTTGTTTAACAATCAAATCAAATCTGTACTGTGCTTATACAATTATATTCTGATGTTGTCTTTAGAATATAGGATAACATGATTCATTTACGTAGTACTCAATTTTCGCGATCAAATAAAACCTGGTTTACATTATAATTTACTGAAATTTTCGGAGCTTCCTCGATATGTCATCAGGATTATTATAGTGATAGCCCTTGTCAGTAGTTGTAATATATTATCAAATAGCTAGTTGTTTTATCTCCTTTGATGGTTAAGTCAGTTGAGTTAACTGATTATTCCTGAATGCTATTCATCAGCATTCCTAAATAAAAATGTATGGGATTATCTGTTTCATAGTACTTTTTAAAGATTTAGGATATCATCTACTTGTATTTTTCACTGGGTTTTTTCTCTTCTCTAATGATTTGGTGTTCATCAATTTTAATGAATGTAATCAGGCCTCTTGTAACTATCTGTCCGCTATTAACGTATACTTCTTCAAATGAACCCGAATATATTCGTCATCCCAAAAATCCTCAGTCATTGGAACCGTCCACGTACGTATATACATGGATAAATATTTAAACAAAATAATGCATGTGTCTTTATAGTATTCGAAGGATACTGTTGAATGCAATATATTCTGAGGTCTGCTTTATTACCTTCCTATGTTTTTCGCATCTATTTTCAAATTTAACTATCATCATTTTTGCACGCATTTACTACTTTATACATCATATTTTTTCACAATTGTTGTGACTTGAATGAGATTAATTCTTTGAATACATGTGAACATAGTTTTGCAAGTTGGTTACTGTTCACAATACAATATACAATATATGTAACAAACAACAACTAAATAGTACAAAATTAATTTCATTGAAATCTTTCCGTTTACTTGCTATTTGCGTGCGCTACATGACTAAATTATTTCTGTTAATTGTGAAGTCTAAGTTTGGAATTAGAGAAGGAGATTTTTTTTTTTTGAGATTCTTCTGTAGTGGTTTATTATTTCAACATCTCAACAATGCTGAAGCTTGGTAAATTAGTGGTGACTCGATTGCTGTTAGAGGTTTATGGACAGTAGTCTTCTCCCGGTTGCCCAAACTCTAGGACGAAACTACTCCCGAATATTTGAAAAAAAACTTAGGTAGATTTCGTCTGGACGACCTGGCCACGTGGCTACAGCATCAAGGTGACAACTTACTTACTTACTTACTTACGCCTGTTACTCCCAATGGAGCATATGCCGCCGACCAGCATTCTCCAACCCACTCTGTCCTGGGCCTCACCTTCTAGTTCTATCCAGTTCTTGTTCATTCTTCTCATGTCTGTCTCTATATCTCGGCGTAATGTGTTCTTTGGTCTTCCTCTTCTCCTTTGACCTTCAGGATTCCATGTGAGGGCTTGTCTTGTGACGTGATCGGGTGATTTCCTCAAAGTGTGCCCAATCCACTTCCAGGGCCTCCTTCTGATTTCTTCCTCCACTGGAATCTGATTTGTTGTCTCCCACAGTAACTTGTTGATGATAGTGTCTGGCCATCGGATCCGAAGTATATTGCGTAGACAACTGTTAATAAACACTTGTATCTTCTGGATAATGGCTTTCGTAGTTCTCCACATCTCCGCCCCATACAATAGAACTGTCTTGACATTTGTATTGAAAATTCTAACCTTGGTGTTGGTTGACAATTGTTTTGAGCTCAAAATGTTTTTTAGTTGTAAATATGCTGCTCTCGCTTTGCCGATCCTCGCCCTCACATCTGCATCTGATCCACCGTGTTCATCAATGATGCTGCCCAGATATGTAAAAGTTTCCACATTCTCCAAAACTCCTCTTTCAAGTGTAATTTCATTGGTGCATATTGTGTTGTATCGGAGAGTCTTGCTTTTACCTTTGTTTATATTGAGTCCTACTGCTGCTGAGGCTGATGCTACACTGGTCGTTTTCTCCTGCATTTGCTGTTGCGTTTGTGATAGAAGAGCCAGATTATCCGCGAAGTCTAGATCGTCAAGTTGCATCCTGCCTGTCTACTGTATCCCGTGATTTCCTCCAGATGTTGACGTCTTCATGATCCAGTCGATTACCAGGAGAAAGAGAAAGGGTGAGAGTAAGCAACCTTGCCTAACACCTGTCTTTACCTCGAATGAGTCGGTGAGTTGTCCTCCGTGGACGATTTGGCAGTTTAGTCCATCATAGGAGTTCCGTATGATATTGACTATCTTCTCAGGAACGCCGTAGTGTCGAAGAAGCCTCCATAGTGTTTTCCTGTCCACGCTATCAAATGCCTTCTCGTAGTCGATGAAGTCGATGTAGAGTGATGAATTCCATTCGATTGATTGTTCCACAATGATACGTAGAGTTGCGATTTGATCTGTACATGATTTATCCTTACGAAATCCACCCTGTTGATCTCGAAGTTGGGCGTCTACTGAGTCCTTCATCCTGTTTAACGATACTCTGTTGAAGAGTTTTCCTGGTATTGAGAGAAGAGTGATGCCCCTGTAGTTATCGCACTTGCTGAGATCGCCTTTCTTTGTTATCTTGATCAGAAGTCCTTTTTTCCAATCTATTGGTACTTGTTGTTCGTCCCAGATCTTACTGAAGAGGATGTGGAGTATCTTTGCAGTTGCTGTTACATTTGTTTCAGTGCCTCTGCCGGGATGTTGTCTATATATATATATATATATATATATATATATATATATATATATATATATATATATATATATATATATATATATATATATATATATATATATATATATAGAGAGAGAGAGAGAGAGAGAGAGACAGAGAGTTTATATACGATTATTTCTTAATTGTAAAATGTCATTCATTTAGATTGTGTAGCCTAATAATTTGCCGTTCATTTTTACACCATAACGATGATAACCAGGACATTTTATTGTATTCATGTATAGACCAACTAGTATAAGCATACCTGATGATCTTGTTAAGAAATCAAATGATCCTCATCAACAGTCTTCTTCAACTGTACTACTACCGAAAATGCCAACACCATGCTCCTTTTCTACGGCCAGCGCTCTCTCTACTTATCCAGGCAACAATTCAATTGGAAGATGTCGAAAATTTCAGCCTTCACATGTTACATCGGGTCGTCCTTCTCACAGTGCAAATACATCACCGACTCGATTATCACATTCTCATGAAGGTAGTCAAGTGTTTTATACGACATCAATGACTGTTAGAAATAAACAGGTAAATTGTTGTAAAAAATCTTCACTTTTTAAAATGTATTACTCACTGTGTATTGAATTTATAACTACTTTCCTATAGTCTAAAATTTTTCTGTACTAATGACCAAGAAGCAAATAGAGGAATCTCTATCTAAATGTTTTAAAGCTAAATCATTACTCTCGATGAACGCACATTTTTTAAAGATAATTAAATTTTCCTCATGCGTCTAGATTTATTCATTGAATATTTTGAAGCATCAAAACATGATGGAGTTTACAAATTCTAAAAGAGGCTTGAACGGAACATGGATGATTCATATAAAGACGTTAGTTAATTATGATTGTCAAGGTTGAAAATGATGTTGGTTCATAATGTGTTTTTGTAAGTCAATATGTATTTACATGATCAGCATGTTTGTCTGCACTTTGTCCACATTTGTGAAGTGCTCTGAGAACCCTAACCTTAACGATTAGGTTACAGGTTCAAACCCTACTCCAGTTACTTTGGTTTAGAGTTGAAAGTATGAACATGTGTTTAAGTGACTTTTTTTCCTTCCAAACACCTGATGTATGTTGTTAAATATGTGTATGTATATTTTTGATGTATTATTTTAATTCCCTTCATATGGATAACTCTACATTGTATTGCATTATCGTAATCTAGCAATACCGTGATAATTGGTTTGTTGTTGTTGTCTTATTTTTTTATACGTTACAACTATCTAGTCATTCATTTCCCAATCACGTTGGTCACATTCACTTAAAGATCATACCACCACGGATAATCAAAGTAATAATAGTAATGATTCAAGGCGACCTTACGAACTACATCCATCCAATGACACATTCAGCAGTAGTGCAAAAACTGCTAATCATAATTATTTCCCACAAACACCACCACTGCAAAGATCTTCATCACAGCCTGATTTAATAATGCTGGACAAATCATTAATATCTGGTAGTAATGTTGCTGCTACAATCAGTGACTATACTGCCGTTCTTCACCAACATCAGGATAATTTGACTAATACCTTCAATTATTCAGGCTTAAATTCTGGTAATAATAATATTACACACACGGATCATTTGTCAGTGATACGTGTATGGCGATCAAGTGATAATGGAAAAGATCATTCTAGTAAGCTGATTATATTACCGAGTAGACAGACTAATGCATACGAAGCGACACGTTTGTGCATGGAAGAATTCAGTATACCGCTAGAAGATCAACATTCCTATTGCTTATACCATGTATGTCTAGTGTTTAGTTTTCTTTCATAGTTATTATTATTATTATTATTAATCGTAAATCTTCATTACATTATTTGTTATTGCGTAGACGTTTATTATGTTATTGAGGTTAGAAAAAACCACTCACGCGAAGCCAAATCAAGAATTCATAACTTTCAAATGACTGGATATCCGAAGAAAAACAATCTCTATGTGAAACAAATATTTATTACTTCAGTAAAATATGTACATTAATATACAAAATACTTGAATCATAATCAACTTAATAAGAAAAATATTGAATTTTAAAATTTCTTTTCAGTAGACAACCTACACCCACGAATTTATTATAAATGAACATTGAACTAGTAGATTTGATAATTGATTGAAGATTCATTAAGGTTAGTATACAGATTATTAGACAAATGTTCACAATTAATATTCCCGACAGTTGCTACCACAATTAATACTTAATGAATCCGAAAATGTTACGAAGTATGTACAAACTAGGTAACAATACATTCTTGTATTTGTTGTGATGCATACAATAATCTATCATTAAATTAGTTAGTTATAAATTTGTAACACATTTGTCTATCCTCTTTCATCCAACTTATCTCAATCACTTCTAAATAGGTATCTGCAACTCACTGTTGACAAAATAGACAGTCAGTTACAATGTAAGACAAGGTAAATTTATGCATCAGTCCAAGTTCCCATACCTCATTAGCATAACAAGATGAACACCAAATTCATAAAAATAGTTAATTCATTGATGGTAATATATAAAAGAAAGATTGTTTATGAGGATATCGTACAAAGAGAAAACTAGTTGGTAGAAAGAAAGAAATTAAACAATTTTAATCTCATGGTTTACGGCAAGGCAGAGAGTGTATACACCGACGCCATCATGATCAATTCTGAGCCATATCACACAGAGTCTCCAACCATTGGTTACGATAGTCTCGCGGGTCGTAGTAATCGGTGTTCAGGCATACGTAACATGTGGCTCAACCATCTCAGTTGATTAAGATTCACAACCTCACCAACTGATTTACCATCATTCACTAATACTGTGCGTCTAACCTCACCACTACTTACCCGGTGATCCCAGCAGATGAGAGCAATATTTCTAAGGCATCTGTAACTAGTAACTTACGAGTATCTTCTGGTTTTAATGGCCACGTTCCAGAACCGTAAAGTAGAACAAAACGAACTGCTGCGCAGTATACTTGCTCCTTAGTTGATAGACGGATATCTTGCCTTCGCCATAGATGACGTAAGTTGGCAAAAGCCAAACGAGATTTTCGAGTCCCTGCATAGATTTTGTCAGACACCAACCCATTAGGGCTGATCAGACTTCTAAGATAAGTGAACTTGTGGATGCGTTTGACTACTTCACTCCCTATTCTTAGTTCAGGTGTTGACACAGGCCAGTCCTTGAGCAACAGTTTACATTAAGAGTGGAAGAAACGCATATTAAACATCCTTGTATTGTTACTCAGTGCTACCAAAAGACTCAGCATTTTATCAGCGCCTTCACCAAACTGCACTATATCATGTGCGTATTCTAGGTCGATAAGTGGATCTCCTGGTAGGGGATCAATGCTCGAAAATCCAGTCGACGAGAGCGTTATTTCCATCCGTATGTCTATGGTGAGATTGAAGAAAAATGGAGATAGTTGATAGCCTTGTCGGACACCAGTTGAGGTTGTATAATCATATGACAGTTCGCCATAAGCTGTCACGCGACTTGTTGTGTTCGAGTATGTGTAGATTTGTATCCTTGTGCACTCTATTGACGACAAGCTGCAATCTAAAATGAAATAGCGTAATGTTATAACGTAATGTTATATGAATGATTCATCAAACGATTTTGATTTATAGTAGACACTAGTTTCCAAATAAGTAATCTTTGCAAATTCACTCCCCTTCCATACACAAACATGCACTCCTAATTTCAACCTATTACATAATTTTTTTCTTGTTAAGGTGACTGTTGAATCCGGGCCAATTGTGAAACAAAGTCGCTTGTCTAATGTACTGGATGATTTATCTGGACGTTTAACGTTAAATTCGAGGTATTACTTAAAAAGTTTGCATAATCATGATCCTCTTATTGCGGATGATGTTGCAAAATCAATCCTGGTTGAAAGTCGTGTTACGTTTACACAGGTAACCTTTTTCTCTCTTGATTATGATATTAGCTGTCAAATAATGCAACAAAGTAACCTTTCCAGATTTATCGTAAGAAAACGTGGATATCATGCACTATGAAAATATTTTCATTGCAGAGAATATCCTTAGTTTTTTATATTGTCATCCGACGATAAGTGCAATTCACAGTCACTTAAAGCTTTGTTCCCAGTATATATATATCTTCAGTTTAGTCACATAGCCTATCCATTATATTTATGTGCATTGAAACTTCTTTTTTGCAGACTTCACGGCTTAGGAAAACCTTCGTCACCAACTAATACGAGATTGTTTGAAAATTTTCTATTTTTTTGAAGCAAATAATATTCTTTCCAATAAATTTTATTCAAGTTCTGGGTCGCAAGAAGCATCGTCATAAGGAATGGATCTCTATGGAAACCCTAGAAAAAATTCAAGAAAGGAAGAACAAAAAGGCAGCAATTAACAACAGTCGCACTGGAGCAGAGAAAGTCAAGGCACTACCTGAATACACTGAAGCAAACAAGCAAATGAAGAGGGGCATTAGAGCTGACAAGCAGAAATACGTGGAAGAACTAGCAACGACGGCGGAAAAAGCTGCAAGAAAAGGGAATATGAAACGACTATATGACACAACGAAGAAACTGTCAAGGAAATATAGTAAGCCAGAGAGACCAGTTAGGGACAAAGAAGGCGAGATAATCATTGAGATTTAAGAACAGAGGAACAGATGGGTAGAATACTTCAAGGAACTACTGAATTGACCAGCTCCATTGAATCCACCGAACATCGAAGCAGCGCCTACAGACCTTCCTATATCTGTCACTCCACCAACGATCGAAGGAATCAGGATGTCCATCACACAAATGAAGAGTGGGAAGGCAGCAAGACCTGACAAAATACCAGCTGAAGCATTGAAGTCAGACATTGAAGCAACTGCAAAGATGCTTTACCTTCTATTCAAGAAGGTTTGGGAGGAAGAAAAGTGCCGGTGGACTGGAAAGAAGGATGCCTCATCAAGATACCAAAGAAAGGAGATCTGAGCAAATGTGAGAATTACAGAGGCATCAGTTTTTTGGCAGTACCAGGAAAAGTTTTCAATAGGGTGTTGCTAAACCGGATGAAAGACGCAGTAGACGCTCGACTTCGAGATCAACATGCCGGATTCCGTAAGGATTGGTCGTGCATAGACCAAATCGCAACACTACGGATCATCGTGGAACAATCAGTTGAGTGGAGTTCGTCACTATACGTCAACTTCATTGACTATGAGAAGGCGTTTGACAGCGTGGACAGGAGATCATTATAGAAACTTCGACACTATGGAGTTTCTGAAAAGATTGTCAACATTATCCAAAACTCATACGACGGACTACAGTGCAAAGTGGTGCATGGAGGACAGCTGACAGAGGCATTTCCAGTCAGTCAAGGTTGTCTACTCTCCCCCCTTCCTCTTTCTACTGGTGATTGACTGGATTATGAATACTTCAACATCTGAGGGGAAGCACGGAATACAATGGACTTCTCAGAATCAATTAGACGATTTGGACTTAGCAGATGATCTAGCCCACCAATCTCATACTCACGAACAAATACAGACGAAGACAACAATTGTAGCAGCAGTCCCTGCATCAGTAGACCCCAGTATGCACCAAGGAAATCCTGAAGGGAAGTGGAAAAGAGGAAGGTTAAAGAGCACATTACGGCGGGAGATGGAAGCAGATATGTTAAGGATGAATAACAACTGGAAGGGATTGCCCAGGACAGTGTTGTATGGAGAATGCTGGTGGGCGGCCTTCGCTTCCTGACGAGGAGTGACAGGCGTAAGCAAATTATATTCAAGGATTGACAATTATAATTTAAAATAATTATCGGTAGTGTAGCCAATCTTATGAAGAATTCAGCTCTATTAGTAAGATTTTCTAAGTTTGAACTGTTTGGAAATCTTGAAATGATGATCATATCTTCACGATAATTATACAACCTTTAAATCTTCGAAAATAATTAAAATCTTAAAATATACGTATTTTCGATTTCTTTGATCACAAAAAAGTGTTGATACTAAAAGTTAAAAGATTATTTATAAATCTTTCCTAAAAACGGACTGGATACAACTTTTTCTAGAATGGTAGACGTATGTGTAAATTTGTTAAATCCATGCCTAACAAGGGCGCTCTCTGCTGAGTTGTTGCGTGCTAGGTTTAAATACCTGTTCAATTCAGCCTGATTCTCAATGGGTACTCCAATTGTGATAAATTCTACCTCCACAAAGCCCATCATTCCGATACTACTCAGTTTATTTGTCACTCCTAATATCTGCCTATCTGATCACCTGTTATCTTTTAACTAAATAATTTCCTTTAGCTCCCACCAAATGAATTAGCTGCTCGCCTAACTATTGATGATTACGAAATATTTCGATCTGTTCAATCCACTGAATATATTGATGAAATATTTGGACTTAGTAATGCATATGTTAATAATATCTCTTCATCTGTTATTGGCAATAATGGTAACAGTAGTAATACTGGATATGCAACAGGTCATGAAAATTTGGATCGATTCACCGATCTTGTCAACCGTGAAGCGTATTGGGCTCCTACAGAAATTTGCAATGAAACTAACTTGAATCGACGTGTTGATTTGTTGAAACGTTTTATCAAGGTATTTTGTTTTTTCTTATGACTATATTTTACTTCTAATCGCAAAATTTGAAGAGTATTTCGAGTTTACTACCTTCCCTCTCAAACTTTTTGCGTTTTAAATTTCCATTCTTAGTATAGACGATAAGATGTGAAAAATATTTATGTGGAGATCAAATAAATAGTGTCAGTTTTTTCGTTACTATCAAGTTGATGTGTCTTTTTCACTTGAAAAAAATCGAGGGTCTAATCTCAATCTAGAGTATTGCTTATAAGATCATTTCCGTGATATTTTTATAACTATTATACATTGAGTGGTTAAGAAACCAATAATAATGGAGCAAGTAACTTTTAATTGTGTATGTAATGAATGTATTTTTCAGTAGTTTTATCGGTCACGTTATCATCATATCTAAAGTATGTTGTCTTTGTTACTAAAAATCAGTCTTTTTATTAAATGGGTTCCATCTATTTTCATTTAAAAATTCGGTTGGAATCACTCACTAACCTGTCTTCATTTAAATAAGGCATAGCGTGAAGGAAGAGTGCAGTCACTTGTTTTGAGTTCTGACAATACATTGTTAGATTAACAAATAAACGTCAAGACAAAACACCCAAAAGTTTAATTCAATCTTTTCATCATGTGTCTTTCTCTCACCCACGTTGTTTTGAGCATTAAACCACATTTCACTTTTTGTTATTTACATTTCGCTTGCACGGCTAAAATCATTGGCCACTCATTATTCTCCAATAAGGGTTATTTAGTGTCCAAGTGTTCAACATTAAATCACGCAATATTAAACTACATAAATATTCTGGTATCCATCTGCTTTCATAATATTCTACGATCAGTTGAATACATGCTGCTACCTCTTTGTACTTCCCTTTTACGTGCTATTGCTGGATCCCTGCTATAAACTGGTCGATTTCCAAGTCATTTGAAATGTCCCTTTTTTATAACATCCTTGAGTTCCCGTATGATTGGATGAGCAAAATCAGTGAATTAGCTAGGACCTCTATTTCTCTCTTCTGTCAAGTTGTTCATTTTGAGGCCTTCCTAAAAAGAACTGGACATTTGAGATTACAATTTTAAAAATTGGATGGCTACGGCTTTTCAGCCGATTAGGCCTCTTAGTCCAGGTTTCTTCAAAACAATTTGTTAGTACTTTGATTTCTTCATCCTCTACGTGGAATAGTGACTCATCAGACTGTCAAATGAAGATATACCTATCATTTAATGGATCTGCGAAACCGAACCCGCTTGTCATCTAACGCCTCTGAAGGTTTGTTGATTACCGTAGCCTCCACTATATACTTGTCCAAATGCCGATGAAAGTTATATATTCGTAATCACTCTTGATAATTAATGAGCTTATAGTCAGACCCCATTCGTTCGATTTGTTTTAAACTCACACGTATGAATTCAAACTTTTGTCGTTCATTGAAATGTAAACCAAGGAGATAATCGTATTGAATATCATTGTATGAGTTATGTATATTTAAATGTACTCTCGGTATACCAATGAGTACACTGCTTCATCAATTCCAGATTCTGAATTATAAAAAAGATTATAATTTGTTTTTAACCCGGTTCATTATCATTCAAAAGGAAATCCTCTTCTTTCACAGTCGTCTTGTATTTAGATGCTAAGTTCAATGCATACAGTAAACTTCGACTTAGTAACGGCCTCTGATGGTTATGTACGTGCGTAATTGTCTGTTGTATTCGAATCACAGTTAAAAGTTGAGCTGATGCTGAGTACTATAGACTAACAAATACTTTATCTACGTTTTGACGTTTCGTTTACATCTATGAGACTGTCCGATCTTTTAATCTTCCGATTACTATTTCATAGTTATCTGAAAGAAGTAACTTACACTACACTGAGGAACGTCAGAAATTTAATTTCCTACTCATTGGAATATTACATGCATAATTAGTGGTTTTATTATAATTATGTTTGATTGACTGCCTCCATATTTCGTATTACATATCGATCTATAGTCCACAGTACGATGCTTCGTACACCTTCAAATCATCTTGTTACTAGCCACTTTCTCTTTTCTGAGAGTTTAAAGCCGTTCATTATCAAAAAGTCAGAACCCTAATGCTCTTTACGTATTCTGATTTCATTACCATAAGGTATAATAAAATATATAATACGGAATGTGGTTTGTTCCATATGTATATAAAAAATAAACTATATTAATATTTTTCATACAATCGTTCACTACAGTTATTCGTAATTAAGTTTAATATCTTCACACCTTTTCTGTTGATCCCAACAATATTAAATACTCGAATTAATTCACTTTAAACAGAACTGCTAGTTTTATTAGCCATTATTCCACCTTTATTCATGCATACATCTTCTGATGATCTTTATTAACTTCGTATATTTGGTCAGTCAGTGCATGTTAATGGTTTTATTGAATTACCCTCTTACAATACACCGTTACCAGGGTAAATTGTAGTCGCTTAAATTCAAGCAATATGATTTAAATCGTGAGCTGATCAGTGGTAGATCACCATTGAAAACGTAAAAGCACTGGACGGTCGTCAGACGGGACTCCACAGCAGTGCTCGCCCACGATCTTGCATAAGGGATTCGAACCGAAGACCTTCGGTCTCGCGCGCGAACGCTCAAACTGTAAACGACTAAACAAGAATCCAACGATGTTGATGTCTAACTTCAACCAATCTATGATATTGCGCGACCATCTTCCATTGTCTGAGGTAGATATCTGTCTCTATGCGACACTATGCTTTTTTTCTGCGCATATAAGTAAGGAGTGATATTATTAATCTGAAATAATAAGTACTACGTAAATTACACCTTTTTTTCTTTATTTTCTTCACTCTATCTATTAGCTTGCCAAATTATGTCGTGAACTGCGTAATTTTAACACAATGTTCTGTTTACTAGTTGGGTTACATCAAACACCTGTTGAACGATTAAAGCAAACATGGGATCGTTTGCCAAATAAATACCAGAAGATCTATCGAGATTTGAGTGTTAGTTTTCTCTCGTTTAATATATATATATATATATATATATATATATATAAATGTTTTTTGGTTTTGGTAAGTGTTTTTAATAAATAATCAAAATAATTTCTAGCTAAATAAGCAGGAAAATATGCTTCTATTGCACATGTACCTATATTTTTTCTTCTGTAAAAGCAACGAATTGTCGACATTTTCTACTCTCATATCCTATATGAAATAATGGAGTTTCATGTGATCTCCGAAGTATGCTTTTGTTATTTTTAAATCACAATAATAATTCTTGCTATTATGACTGTCAGTTTGTGGCGGTGTACAGATAGTTTTTTTTAAACATAAAATGTATTAATCTAAATAACTGTTGAAAATCAACATATACACTAGGCAGTTAGGCGAGACTATAATTATGGACGAACCAATCAGAGGCGTTTGAGGGATTTCAAGTTCACGGCACCTATTTCAGTACCTGATGCTCATGTACGATCGGTTCACAGAGAATTATAGAGAAGACTTGACAATTAAGCAGCTACAACAAGTGGAACTACTAAAAAGTTGCTGTCTTTGTAATTACGAGTAACAAATGACTTGTAGACCTTGTACAGACTACCGTGATGTTGTCCTTCGATGTAATATATGTTGAAGGAAGACGTTTGCTAGAATAGGAATCTTTATCGTTCGATCCAGATTGAGACTAAGGCATATTATAATAATTTCCGCCAACTGTATAATAAAAGCACCAGTAACATTGGCTGCAATAATCGCAGATGTTGCTGAAGCTTCGACTGTGTAGTAGTATGGGTATTGTAGGGACATCTATAATTAAAAAGGTAGACTTACAAACGGGAGTGCATACAAACAATAATAAAGCTATGTGGTCGAGGCTGAGAGAGTTTTTATGACCTCATCATTGCTCCAGAGACCAACTATTATGGAGCGATATATATGAGTTCCTCTACCGTATGCATTACGATTTCGGAACCTTTGGACCTTTTTTTAACCTTGACAAGTTTTTGGACTATATGAAAGAAGTGTATCCACCTCAGTTATTTGGTTTTGTATAATGTATTTTTACTCTATGCTGACTGTTTACTGATTGGCTGACGTTTCTTATGGTCACTTAAGATTCGTTCAAAGGTCGTCTATAAATTATAGTTTCGCCGGCAGTTAATTTGTCTTTAAATAGAACTCTTCAGCTCGGCATACACACTCATGCACTTTGTCTTTTTTGTTGTTATACTTTATTTGAAGTTGTACTGTGGTAATGTAAATAAATAGTCCGATACATTATAAGTTATATAGTTGAGTCAGTCAAGACTGTATATGTAGAAATAAACAATTTAATTTATAAAATTCTTTAATTCTACTTTGGTTTTATAGACATTAGTTAGTTTGAGCATAGAGTTTTTTTTAACAATGCACCAAATAAAATGACTAGTAAATTTCACCTGAATGGTTTTATTTTCTCTTTCTTGTTTACAAGATTTAAGTGTTTATTTATCTAGAAATTACGTTTCCCTAAAATATCAACTTCTATCATGTATTCACAAATATAAATATTTATGTAACACATTATCGTTGGTATTGATAATTTATCTACGCGTATTCTTGTAAAATTTACTTGGATGTACCATATTAAGAAGAAGAGTAAATATATTTGAATAGTGGTTGAATAATTTCACATAACAATCGACCTAATTCGGATTATGTCACGTCAGTGTTAACCATATCTAACTAACTAGCTGGATTGGAGGAAAGTAAGAATCGATTAAAGAGAGATATTGCATCGCTCCATAATGTAATTGACCATTATCCTGAGCCATATCGACAGGTATTTACTGGTTGTGATGTGCGAAATAGTCGTATTGTATAATTGGTGATATTGGATGGCATTGTGGTGTGGTCTACTTATATCTATATAAGTAGTATATGGTGTGGGTCAGACAGAATGTATTTTGGCAGAAGACCGATGAGGAAAGAACTGAAATGAAGTGCAATCGCTTGGAAAATGCATGAGCAATGGAATAAGAGAAGAAACAGTGAAGATTGAAACAATTGGTTGTTAATTTGCAAATTGACTGTTCATTGTTTGGTTATCAGAATTTACTGAGATAGTCTGTAATGTTTGCTTAAATACATTCGATTGTCCCCAGTCGTGTTCTGTTCATTACAGCATCACTTAAAATCTTTCGTATTCGGAACAGTTACATTTATTCTTTACACTCTCTTACTTTTTGAGCTTAGAGTCATTTCATACTTTGCATTATCCCATCTCATTCGTTCTTTTTTGAATGATATTCTTTATGTATAAGCTTTCCACTGCATTTAGTTTTATCTGGACTGCTTTTCTTCTAACTCTCGTTCTTAATATGTTGTTTATACGTTAAGAACCTGGATCGATACACGTGTGTATATTGTTTTCTCTGTTATTTACTAACTACTGAAAGCAATATATATTTTGTTTGGTTTCGTCTTTGTTTCTGAGTTTATCTGTATTTGGACGGGAGTGAAAAAAAAGTTCTTTTCTTTTAATCACTTCGAATATATGTTCATTATGGGAAGAAAGATCCTTGTAAATATTTCTTAATGTTTTCTTCACATGAAAACTGTTTTCGTTAATTGAAGTAATTAGTAAACGGAAGAAATATTTTCAGTTACAAATCCATTTCTACTTTCTTAGTTTGTAAATCTTTCTCACTGCATACTTTAACTCTTATCCTAAGCAACGATTGATAATGTGTTTATCATCTGTTGATTAAATGAGTAGCAGTTGATAATTTGCCATCTCTTTTAATATTACATTTTCTGGATTAATTAAAATCACATTGCCTTTGGCTTCTTATCTTAATGATATATGTTTTACTTAATTGATTCGTAGTAGACAAAACGAAATGTTCTCTTTTAGTTCCTCAGTTGATATTAACTAATAATGAAACCTATTCTTAAACTGCGAAAAAAAAACACTTTATTCAATTTTATGAGATAGTTTATAATTCTTGTGTTAAAATTAACTAATAAGCAACTGAAAATTGTGACAGCACTATTGAACAATTGTTTGATTTTATTAGTTTAGTGTTGTGGAGATTGTTGAGTTTTTGATTGAGATCATGAATTGATCAATGTTAGATCACCATTGAAAACGTAAAAGCACTGGACGGTCGTTTCATCCTGTTACGGGACTCCACAGCAGTGCTCGCCCACGATCTTGCATAAGGGATTCGAACCGAAGACCTTCGGTCTCGCGCGCGAACGCTCAAACTGTAAACGACTAAACAAGAATCCAACGATGTTGATGTCTAACTTCAACCAATCTATGATATTGCGCGACCATCTTCCATTGTCTGAGGTAGATATCTGTCTCTATGCGACACAGATTACTCCACTGACCACGGCGTCTCACTAGGACTTCGAGAATAACTTCTCGAAGCTAGTCACTAGTGAGCACATAATAGTTTTAAGATTGGGGTTGTGGAGATTGTTGAACTGTTTATGGTCGCCTCAAGTGCAAGCTCAGCTTATGCTTTGCTACTGCGCAGTTTTTCTAATTTCAATTGACTTTTGGCTCGATGTCGATTTGCTAGTTCATTTAAATGTTTAGTGTGAGTTTGTTCCATCTCAACCAAATTGGATTGCATGAACTGAATGTGTTTTCTATTCGAATTCTCTTCCTCCAGACGTCGTTATTTTATTTCTAACTCTGTACGGTTAAAATTATTCTTACTCACATTCTTTTCGCTCTTGTTATTTTTCTCTCTGTCTTTTTTAAATGTCTTTTAGGATTATTCCTATCTTTTTCCATATGACTACTTGACCTCATCAATTGATGACGCATTTTTTTTCATCATCCGTTAAACTGTGTTGTAAATGCGATACCCTATCAAATAGTTCTTATCTTTCCTTTCTAAACGTTTGAAGTTGTTTGTTGAATTTTTGGGCGAGACTATACTTTATGGATGACCTTTGATCGAGTCTTGGATGACCTTGAGAAACATTAGCCAATCAGAAGACAGTATACAGTAAAAATATATTATACGAAACTAAAAAATTAAAGCGGATACTGTTCTTTCACATGGCTCAGAAACTTCTTAAGATCAGATATAGGTTCAGAAGTTCTAAAATCATAGTGCCTACGGTACAGGAACTCACCCATATGGCTGCATAGTAGTCGGCCTCTGGAGCCATGATAAGGTCTCAAAAATTCTTTCAGCCTCGACCACATAGCTTCAATGTTGTTGGTATGCACCCCAGTTGTAGGGTCCACAAAATGGCGCTTGTGTATAACAACTTCATGCACGTATCCAAGTCTACTTAGACACCTATATGCTCTCCAGTTATCTGTATACACCGTAGTGCCCGGCTGCACATATTGCTGTATAATCGGTATTATTTTTGGTGCCTGTCGGTTCCTGACTCATGGGAAATGTCCTTTTTGTAATGATCTGTCATAGATTCCAAGGACCTGTGAGATATATTTATGGAAGAGGTACTTACCCAATCTTCTTTAATACTACGGCCACGGTTGAATTTCCGTTTCCTTACTACTGTTTCGTCTATTTCAACGATCTTCCCTACTCCTCCATACGATTGGTGTCAGCTTGTCAATTTTGCTTTACATATATCTCGACAATACTCATATCACTGAACTGCAGAAACTTTACTTACATCGGTAAACGTGGCAGCAAGTGTAACAGGTGCTTTTATTATCCGATTTGCAACAAGTATCATAATTTTTCTTAATCTTGATCGAGCGAAAAAAGTTCCTGTTCGAGCTGATTTCTTCTTCCAACATGAAGAACATCGAAAGATAATATCATCACGGTAGTCTGCACACCGTACAGCGGTCATTTGAGTACCACAGTCACAAGTATAGGAACTTCTTAATAATCCCTTCTCTTGTAGACGCTGAATTATCACGTCTTCTCTAAAATCCGCTGTAAACCGATCGTACGTAAGCATCAAGTACCGAACTTAGCGCCATGACTTTGAAAACCCGCGAAAGCTGATTGAGTCGTCTATAAATTATAGTCCCGCCGAGTTCTTGTTCACGCTTTTGACGTTCATCCAAAGTGTTTTTTGTTTGACG
Organism: Schistosoma rodhaini; assembly: GCA_944470415.2. Lineage (NCBI taxonomy): Eukaryota > Metazoa > Platyhelminthes > Trematoda > Strigeidida > Schistosomatidae > Schistosoma > Schistosoma rodhaini. Next base: position 6,326,805 of record OX104040.1, read on the forward strand.
AACTTGATTTTCAAGCTTTCGACGCAATTCAGTATCAGCTAACTCACTTTGTAATGACTATATCCTTTCACACGACTGTTGGTTTTGATGTTTTTGTTCATGTAACATACTACATACTAATCGCTCTTGTATTATTCGTCTATCATGTGAATTCGTTAGAGCTTTTTGTAGCTGAATCTAATAACTATCATTATCCAAACTGTACAGTTTTGAACCTTGATAACTATTTTAGAATCAAATCTTTGCTATACATACATACATACCTGGTTTAATCATGTCTGTTGAACATATATCCATCTCTTACATGTATATAATCTATTCATTGAATATTTATTTCTGATATTACTTTTTTTATAAAAAAATAAAATATGTTTAATACAATATGTAACAATCTAATATGAATATATCTCTGTAAAGACCTAGTCATATCAACTGTTTGTATTTTTGTAATAAAAGAGATGAAAAGAGTAGTAGACACGTGAACAAAATTGTCATGAATATTCCTCTCAATTAAATGTACTAAACTATGATAAAAGTGATTTAATTGAGATAATTTAACATTGAATTTTAAACATTAAAAAAAACAAAAACAAATAAATAATGTGAACCGGACATAATTTTCACTGATATATATTCACATATTTTTTTTCGTAAGAAATACTTCATCTAAAAGTTCATATCTATCAATAATAACAAATCAGTAAAATAACTCATAATGTCATTAAATAAGAAAAAGAGAATTCAGCGAAGAAAATTTTCTTTTCGACGAAATCATTTACTTAATCTGTACATTCGTATATTTAGTTATATGGAAAATATATGTCTATAGGAGGCTAAAAGTTATTGCATTATAAATGGATTCGACAATAAATAACAAATAAGGTGGCGTACTAATCAAGGGGTAAGGGAGAAAATAATTTATGGGTCAGATAATAGTTCAATTGACAGATATGAAGAAAAGTGACAAACACAAAGGTCATAATAATAAGAATAATCTGAGTAATAATCAAGAAAACTTGTATAAGGTAATAATAATAATAATAACTGATTAGAGATTAAATGTAAAGTAGTAATTTAAAAAACAACAAACCGATAATAATCAGATAAAAGTACAAAAACCAAAAAACGTACCCAATGAGGGAATTAGGGCCAAGGAAGGGTAAGAGGTTGGACAAATCGTTTCTGCACGCAAAGTTCAGGCTTGAATTCATGGATTGCCAATGCCTCAGCAGTGACCCATAAATTATTTTCTCCCTTACCCCTTGATTAGTACGCCACCTCATTTGTTATTTATTGTCGAATCCATTTATAATGCAATCTTTTCTAGCCTACTATAGACATATATTTTCCATATCACTATATATACGAATGTACAGCTTAAGTAAATGATTTCGTCGAAAAGAAAATTTTCTTCGCATCACAATCAAATAAATTAATATTATACCGAATAGAATATCACACTGGAGAACAAAGCAAATACTACACTAAGTAGTCATCACATTGAATTAAAAATAAAAGTAATGTTGATCAAAAGTCACAAATCAACTGTGATTTTTTGCTTTTTATTCTATCATATCAGATTGTCTAAATGAAGTTAATTTACTTTGGAACCGTTTTTCAAATTCAAATATCTTCAATAGTCACCCACGAATGTTTTAATTCTTTCCCCTCTGTCTGTTATTTTTTGATTACATCTCGTCGTCGAAGAAATGTGTACAGAAAAACAAAATTAAATGTGGAAAAACATCTGAGTGTTCTGGTTTTTCTTAATTTCTATAATAGGTAACCAAATGTGACAGCATGAACTAATTTACTTTAGTATGAGATTTTGTTTGTCTTAGGGGAAAGCAATGTGACACTTTTTTGTAATCACTATCGTTTTACACTTCAATTTCAGTAGCCGTTAAGCTAACAAGATCAAATGTGCGTGATGGGAATTTTTTTCAAGCATGTTTAGTTTTTCTTGAATAACTGTCATTTGATTATATCAATTATCATTTATTCTGTGTGTGTATATCATCTTCAAGTAATTGGCATAGGACTAAATTTATTTGCCATTGTTGTGGTTTATGTAAAATTAGTTTGGATGGTTATCAAACATCGATAATTACAACAAGTAGTATAGTTAAAGGACATCTGCCTTCCATGTCTTTAGCTGAATAGAAGTACTGTTTAACGTATACTGGTGGTTAACACTGCCCAATTACTTACATCGAGAAATGTTATTTTCTCTTGAGAAACCTAAAGATGATGAACGTTGGAGGATGGGTGCAGTGTCTAATCGACAACTGTTTGAACCCAGTTACAGATAATCATTTTATGAATCGTTGTTTCTATAGTATTACTGCCGGACGTTTTCAACCCTATTATTGGCACCAGAAATCCCTAGATTCAATTTTTTCTAACCTTTTAAATTCTGTGTACCGAACACAGGATCGCTGAAGATACTAGCTATTTGTGAGAAACACTATAACGGCACGATACCTCAATACAGTTGGTGGTACAACCTATCAGCTAAAGTAGTTGCTTTTAATATTACCGCTATCTAACCAACCTTTCTGTTATTATAAGACATCGAGCCTGAAGGATTGAAGCCAATGTAGTCCTACAGTTATAATTGATAAGTCTAATCATTATATCAAAGTGGCAGCTAGTGTCTATTACATAACAATAAAATAACAGTATGATGCTAATCACTGAACAAAATTGATTTCAAGTTATTTGGGATATAGTGATTTTTTAATTCTAAATCAAATCTACTCAGTGAATTTATCTGTTAATTTTGTATACGGAATAAATCAGCAGCTTATAGCATATAATATTTTCTTGTATCTTATTACTAAATGGTATTTTAAAAACCGTTTTTATTAACATTACCCTCGCATTCATATCTCTTCATATTTGCAGATGGTATTGGATACATCTAGAAATTTTCATCATTATCGTACTCTCTTATCAGCTAATAATGTATCAGCTCCAATGTTACCCTATCTACCATTAGTATTGAAAGATTTAACATTTATCCATTTGGGTAATCCTTCTTGTACTCCAGATGGATTAGTAAATTTTGTCAAATTACGAATGCTTGCTAAAGAGGTTAGTTAAACAGTTATTATTATTACTATTATTATTTCTGCTTTTTGCTAGCTGTAAATGATTTGGTTCAGCCTTTTTCAGTGCTGCTAACAACCCCATGGTCACTACGATACAATTCGGAATCATGTTTAGAAAAAATTAATATTCAGTCTTTCATTAAGATCGACACTTATTTGTTAAATATTGAGTTAATTCGGTTCCTTACTGTAATGTATCATGAATTCGGCTGACGCTTTGACATAATGATCTAGTGGGTTACGAGGTGATCAGGTTATCCGTTGACAATAATAATATTTGTAAGGAGTTCCGAATTACGTCAGAATGGCTCCATAACATCTAGTTTTCAGTGACATGATAAATCGATCATATTTTTTCATACATATCACCCTAATTAATTTTAGATCACATAAACTGAGTATGTATCATTTGATAATTTGGAATAAATTGGGCATTGGGTGGATTGTTATAAATAAATAAATATATTTGTAATATCTCAATGAGTAGAAAAATTAGATTTTCTGACGTTTCGTGACTCAGTGTAAGCCACTTCTTCTGAGAATAAATAACCAAATTAACATTAATCCAAGTTTAAATAGTACAACGGAACAATCAAACAATATTAGGTGATCAATCAAATTGATTTCAAAAATATCAAAATACTACAAGGTTTTTCCAACCACAAAGAAAGAAGAGTAGCTGAAGCTTTCCATATAATGCTTAATCCCACTGCCCTCAATAGAAAAGAAGGCCTTACCATACATCCCACTTGGACTATCTATCCTAGTCAACCAGTCTAATATTATTTACAATCTCACACCATTACATTACAAATTAAACTCTATCCTTTGTCATTACAAAGGTCACACATTTTTCGTCATTAACAATGCATACATACACACAAAATTACATACATATCCCTTATGAATCACTTTGAACGAAATGAAATGACATGACATTGATCTATTCAGACCTGTTTTTTGATTGATCTCACCTAATATTCTTGGATTGTTCCGGTGTACTATTTAAACTTGGATTAATGTTAATTTGGTTATTTATTCTCTGAAGAAGTGGCTTACACTGAGTCACGAAACGTCAGAAAATCTAATTTTTCCACTCATTGGGATATTACAAATATATTTATTTATTTATGAGTATGTATCAGTTGCTAGACATATCAAATAAATCTTATTATACCTCTCTTTGGTTTAGCTTCCAAACTTTACCATTTCAGACAGGTAAACCCACATCAACTACGTGGGATCTCGTACAAATCTATATCTATCCAAGTCTTCATTCTGTAAATACTAAGTATCTAAAATAAAACCAACAGTAGTGGTAAATTAGGATTTAGATTATAGAGCATAGAAAAAGTTTATCACCTATGCCACTACAGTCAATTTCTTATGAGATTGATTGTGATAAGTTTTAAGTATCTTAATGTGTTTTTTTTATTTAACCAGGAATGTATTCTCTGTATTATAGCTATTTCATCAAAAACTTGTTAATAATCAATCAACTATTTTGATATGTGTGTTCTTATGAATTAGTCAGCTATTGATATATATATATATAAACAAACTATGTTTTACACGTACTCTCTGTTGTGTTTTACATCACACAAAAAAACAAATAGTTTAAACAACAAAACATTGTTTAACTACGATCAAAATATTTCTGTTTAAAAATAAACTTTACTCTTGACAGGGTGATTAAGTTTTCTTTAAATGATAGAAGATTTAATAAGATTAACTGCTGTAAATGAATGTATATACGCAATGTAAATGCTGTGTGTTGGTATACGTTTGTGTGTATGTTTTTGACTTATATTGACAAAAAGAAAACTAAAGTATTTACTTAAATAGTGTTTCTGTGTGTGTGTGTGTGCATGTATGTGTATTTTATATTCAAGGCAACAATAAATACACTTGAAATAACATAAAACAATGAAACGAGTTGATTGAAACAAACGTCACGTCATATAAGCTAATCCATTGTAGTTATTGCGCAAGTTATTTAAGTTATTTTTTATTATAATAATTAACATCAGTATTACTACTACCACAACCACTAAATCTACTTAATATTTAACATTGGTTCTTTTTTTAAACGTCAAATTATAACTATTTATTTGTTAAAACACAATATTCATAAACAGAGATATGTTGCTTAGTTAGTTAATAAATATCGTAATTGTAAATATCATTACCAAGTTTTGATTTGATAATTTCGAATAAATTGAGCATTGAGTAGATTGTTATGAGTAGAAAAATTTTTTCTACTCATAGGGATATTACAAATATATTAATTTAATTATAATATCGTAATTGTTTCATTGCTCCTATCATTGAAATTTAGATTGATTACACATTTTATCAATCCACTTTCAACTCTACAAAGTCAGTTTGGATCTTTTTACAACTATTTATAAATGATATAATTTACTATTTTCTTCGTAGAAAGTTGTCAACTATTTCTTACTTCTACGCCCTGCTAGCTATCACTGGTATACAATTGTCATTAACCATGAAACACTAACTTTTAATTTACTGTCATATCCGTTCAACAGAACAAAGTCAAGAGATTGACATTTAATTCCGTTAAATAAATTAAAGAATTTAGAAAAATCAAGGCTACAACAACAATTCTTAATATGCATGATGATTGATTTATGTGGTAAAATATTAGGAGTCAAGTGAACAATCATATTGATGTTAGTGATTGATAAACGGGACCTTTTTTGTTATTTAAAAAACTTTCTACGTATTTGTTAGTTTGGCTCAAATTTGATTTGATTTACAAAATCAACCAAAATAAGAGATCAGACAACTACACATTGATTACATCGGATGATAATCTCGTTATAATAATGAATCTACCGAAATTTGAAGATCTATAAGTCATTAAATTCCAAGTTTTTGATTCTATGTAGATTTCTAGGCCTTACATTATTGAGAAATTCTATGTTGGAATAGACCAACTATCCTAATTCTTTCATAGCATAGGCGGGTTTTGGAGATCGTTAAATCTGTACTTTTATACCACAAATTGATTTTATGTAGACAACTATTAAAAACCAGAAATCATTGAACTGTTGTTTCATCCTAGTACAAGACTTATCAATAGTGGGCATTCACGACCACAACAACAATAGAACACTTGAATTCCAAGCATTGCGGCGAATGCTTAATCTTCAGACCATCCAGACTTTGTTCATTTCCATTATTCTTTCTCTGTTCTTTCAATTCATGACTATGAAAATTAATCTCAAATTGAACCACCTTCCTAAATCAGATTGAGTAATGTGTCGTTTTTAGAACTAGTTATGTCCCAGTCACATATGATGTCTTATTTAAAAACACATAACAATTGTAGAAATGTGTCAATTCATCAATCTTTATCTCTATCCAATCTTGATTTCCTTCCATACTTGTTACAAGAAAGGACCACTTTTCGTATTAAAAAACCTGTTCAGTTTTTTTAATTCTTAAAATGTTATTAAACCACTTGTATTATTTCGTATTTAAGGAAACAGAAAAAATACCGACATAATTAAACACCATTACTGAATTATTTTTTCTCAGATTTTATTGTTTCCTTTCAACTTTCAGTGAAGCTGCGGCATAAGCTATAGTATGTTTTCCGTGCTGTTTTGCTTCAATAAATCAACATAGTTTTTGTATGCTGCACGGACATATACTGCCATGCATTGACATTTAGTGTTTACATGTACGTCAATAATATACAGTTGTCTATTAAAAATAAAGTGATTTTCAGTTGATATTATTTTAATCAGATATTATTTTGAGATGCAACTACATTGAGTGACCATGTAACAAGACTTTGTCTTTGAGAATCGTGTGTATTTGGAAAATCTGCGTTGTACTCGTCACCATGAAAATTTTTCATAAGTTCCCTCTGCTTAAGTGTTTTTGCTGTTTCACAATTACTTTTTCGTGAAATTTTCCCTTAAAAGTAAATATTTTGCACTTCCACGTTTATATTGTGATTGCTGTTGCTCATCTTTTTTTCGAACATCTCCCTTTATTCTTACTTTCTAGGTTCGTTCCATTTGTCGGATGTGTAATGTTGATTATGATTTATGCACTACTACATATCACGGTCGTGCTGCTGGTGGTGTCGGACGTGCACGTGCTGGCGCCAATTTAAGTGCGCTTAAAGCAGTCGCTTCTGTTTCATCCATCAATCCAAAATCGTACTTTTCAAATCTTACAACGATAAATAACTTCAGTCAAACAAACCATAATAACAATAATAATGCTAGTACAGATTCTAATTGGTCAGAACACAATATGGTTGAAAGGAAATTCAGTCATTCAAATTCTCTTGACTACAGTGAACAGCAACAACGTGAAAGCACACTTAACTTTGATACGAATCATATAAATCCGACTAATGTTTCAACTGGTTTTAACGGTGGGTAGTGTGTTTACTTTTTCATTCCTTTCTTTAATTTTTACTTAAGAGGTTTGTGAGTGGTTCGTTAGCGAAACTTGAAATGATGTTAATATTGATCTACCCTAGACTGTTGAGAAATAACCTAATATTTTAGAAAAAAGTTGTTTTCCAACTTCATACAAGATTCATTTTATAATATTTTTGAAGGTCTAAACAACTAAGGATTTATTAGCTTCTGATCACACCGATTATTTTTGTATAGCTCATATGTGATCATGTTAACTCCCTGTTCATATGTCCCCATGGAATTGAGTGATATATGTATACATAATCGTTGGATTTGACATTTTATTATTATTACCTTTAGATTGATGTATATCAAGTCAGGATACTGTGATTATTTCCTCTATTTTTCTCAGAATTTAGAAAGTTCTCGAGGAATTATAGCTTATTCAGTAGTTTTCAAAATTTGTTCTGAGTTTGGAAAAGATATGATAGAAAAATTCTCTAATTTTACATGATAACCTTAGCTAACCAAAAACATTCTTCTCCCTCTGCTCAAGTTTATTACGTGAAAGCCTACTATGAAATGATACTTTTGGTCTGTTTATCTTTGTCTTACTCCTGTTCAACCGATTTAATGTAACCAATAAAGAACACGTATATTCAGCCATCACTGTCTTCGAAACATCGCTTCATGTTATCAAACTATCTAGTGACTAATGTCTTTGCTAAGTGTTCTACGTAATGAAGGCAAGGTTTTGAACCTTTATCGGTTTACGCATTTTCCATGTGTGTTGCACAAGTCCATACATCGTCCCACCTTAAAATACATTAATCATAAACAGTTTTGGAAAATTTATTGTGGGATGACACAAAATATGGCAAAAATCTATTGATTTTTTGTCTAGATTGTGCAGAGAAATGTAAGCTATTTGTTAGTGTCTGCAAAACATTATAAACCCAACATTTTGATGATATATCACAAAACGTCAGTCAAATTTGTCTAGACATATCCATACTTGTTGATATTAGGAACTATAATCGATCAGTTTTTATTGGAATATATTCATCATTTTTGGATTATCTCGATATTCCTTTTTAGTTACAAGTTTTTAGTATATTGATAGTGTTTAAAGTAATGTACTGAGTTCGAATCTCAGAGTGAACAGTAACCCTGGAATTCACATTTAGCTGGTGAGTTTCAATCAAAACAAAACTCTCATTCTAGATTCTACGGTCACCTGCAATCCAAATATAGGTTTTGTGGATAATATATGATAGTTGAACTGAAATATTATTGGTCACTGAGCGTGGACAAACAAGCACTAAGCTTACCAACTATTAAATATGTGATTTCCTTACTCCTCCAAACTCACTGAGTGTGATTATATTGAATGAATTAACATCTAGTGTTAATCTCATTCTCTATTTTGGGTTGTGAATCCTGGATCTGATGTAACTTGAATAGTCTCTATCGTATATATATATATATATATATATATATATATATATATATATATATATATATATATATATATATATATATATATATATATATATATATATTATTCCTCAAAATTGTTCTTATTTGACAGTCAACTATAATCAATGTGAAATGGGCTACAAATATGTATCAACCCATCCCATATAAAATTAGCACAACGAGTTGGGATTAATGATATGAATAGCTAATGCATCGTAATAATTGCAATACCAAAAGCATTTTTCACAGAAAAATGACTGTGCATACGGAACACCATTTTCGGAAAAAAAATGGTCAGAAAAAACAAAGTATCGATGCTTTAAAGCCAATGAGATCGATTTCAGACTGTCACTTAAGGCCTCCAACTATTAGTCACGATTATCACACATACCTCAACCAGGTAATCTATACCTACCACCATGGCTGAGACTAACAGTCATGACTTCATGAAATGATATCTCGTTTCAGCCTATACCCTACCTCGCTCAGTTTCGTTTCAACCAACTCCTTCATATATTTTAGTTTACATTAAAATTTACAATATGTTGAGCTAAATGCCTATATAATTAAATATTTAACTGTTTGATACATATGTCAGTAAACATTTTGATAAATCTAACTTTCATTGCAATAAATACTTCAGGATTTCAAAAACTAAAAATTCATCATCCTGTTGCATTCATTATTATTATATGTAAACTTGATTAAATTTTTGTTTAGTTGGACACAAGCGTCTACATCAACATGGAAATCCTACAACTTCTTCCAGTGAAAGTTTCAATGTGGAATTGCCTACAGCTAACTCTTTAATTGTCCCCGGTGGTGGTATTCGACGGCGATCAAACCTCGGTGTAATTTCTTCATCAATTAATCCAAAAAAGATTTATGAAAGTTGGCTAATGACTTTACGGATTCGTACTTATTTTGCTAATTTAAGAGTTGTCCAAGATCCGGAATTGTTGTCCCAATTATCCTCACGCATTGAACCTAGTGGTAAAGATTCAAAAGCTATCCAACCCTTTGTTGTATCTTCAGTAGGCATTACTGACACTACTACTACTACTACTACTACTACTACTACTACTACTACTAATAATAATAATAATAATAATAATAATAATAATAATAATAATCCTACTAATGAAGGAAATGATCCACAGTTATATACATCTAATCTCCCACCCTCCAACAATAATACAAAATTAAAAGGTAGTCATTTTTTGGAGAACTGTGAATATTTGTTATTTTGTATCCTTTTCAATTCATGGATTATCTGTTCTCGTAAATTGTATATTTAAAAAATATATTCGTGACGGTTACTGAACAGTTTACTTGAGAAAGTGTAGGATTTTATGAAAATTATGCAGTGTGATTGATATACCAAATACTGATTTGTATAGTTGATTGTGAGTCAGAATTTTTGCGTGTGAGCTATTGAAAGTAACTGGCTGCTCGAACTAAAGTGAATAAAGCTGGATCAAAATGAACTGAACTACCTGCATATTTGATTATACTGAGATCAGATTGAAATAATGTGATGTACGAAACAGGCCCCCACCCCATAATTAAACGCAATTATCAGTTGAAACACAAAATCACGAAATGTGTGAACTAGATAGAAACACAAAAATCCAGTTCTAAAAAAATGGACAACGCCCTTCGCTAGTATTGGCGTCCATTAAATTGCCCAAATATGTTAACCGTTTAAACGAACTCTGTAACTCATGATCCAGATGAAAGGGTTTTGTCGAGATTGTTCTGATTTCTAGGTAGTCTCTGTCACAGATTAATATCACTTAACGTACCATTGAAAATCAGAGAGCACTGAATAGCTGTTTCTACGCTAACCCAATGCTTCTAACTGTTGATTTTTTCTGAGATACCCAAAAGTACTGGGTTCGATCTCTGATGAGGTTGTGGGTGCTCACTTTCGAAAAGTCTTGTGATAAAGCGATACATTTGTTCAGTGCTCTTTGGTCTTAGAAAAATACCTCAAGCGTGATCAATTGACTGTGAATATCAGCCACAAACTAAAGATTTCTTGAATATGTATTTCCAAACACCCCTGTCTATGATAGTACAAAACAATCGTAGCTTGTTGATTAGGTCATCCGGCTTTCAATCATTAGATTGCAGATTCAAACTATTCTCTGTCTACCTTGATTTATCCAGTCGGATAATACCACTAGCTCTTGCACAATTGTAATCATTCGTCAAAGGTAGTGAATAACACTTTAACTTGTATATTCAGTAAATGAATTGCTGCATTATTAATTCGGTCATTTAAACTGATAGACATTTTGTACTAAATTCTGTGTTGATGATAGCTAGTTGATTGACTTGTGACAATTCATGTGTTTTTCCAAATAACAGCAATTTTCGAACAAGCATTTCACAAATGCATATTTGTTAACTAGTATTATATTTATATCCATGTATACATCCAATTGATAATCATCACAAATAATATGCTACATATTTATTTATTCTATAGAAATGGCATTTTTCGCATTTACCACTTGTGTATGAAATGAGTAAATGATGTATGGAAGAAAGTGTGTGTCTAAATAAACACATCGTTTTTTAATAATACACTTGAGTCCGTACTGACAGTAGGAAATAAATTCTATCCACTTGTAGTTGGATAACACTGAATTTAGAACTTGAAGTTCATGTCGTTTTTTTTCCGATTGAGTTATAAATCATCATTCATTACATTATTCTCCTTCCTTTTGTTGACTATACATAAGCTGTATAAAAAATTTCCCTCAACTTCTAGATCACTATACACAGAATGTCCAATCCAGTTTGTTAATTTATCATGTGAATATCTGTTAGCTGTTGCTTAAATCCGTCTATTCAGCTACAACATGAGTGTTTTGATGAGTTTCGAGTTATGGAAAAAACTTTAATCAATATCTTTTACGTAGTTCATATGTATTGTGGTGATGAGATTTCGTTTTGTGATATGTTTTGTATGTGGTTTTGTTACCATCCGTATCAGTTATCAAGCAACATAAAACTTTTATGCGAACAAATCAAGCTTATGTATAGATCAAGTAAACTAAATTGTTATTACAATAGATAAGCGACTGAAACTGAGTGAAATTTAGTATGTATTTACAAAACATAACAAACAGTAGTTTCCATGGCCACCAGGTTTGTACACACCAGTTATATAGGGAATCTGATGGTCAAATATTTGACTTACTCTTACATCGGTTTTCAATCATATCCCATCAATTTCAATTAGGAAAATTGAATAATATCTTTAATACATTGTATTCAAGTCCTATTTCACTACACCTTAGATTGTTATGATTATCAGTTAAGCGATCACTGGACACATCATTCTCACTTACTAATTAGGTTTCTTAGTTCATTTGTGTGAAAATCCAATGGTTGTAAGAGTAACTGAGATCTTTCAAATACAGTCGTTATTCGCCGTGCAAACTTCAATGTTTCATATGAATGGAAAAAGCATGAATGATTTATAGGTTAGTGGATAGCGCGTCGGGGTTTCAGTCGATAAGTTTCTGGAATTAAGTATCAGCGTAGAACGCCAACACTGATATGCGGGTATATCTCAGATAGGATAATTTGCGCGTCTTATATTCCGCTACCTGGTGTAATACTGATATGATAGAAAATTTGTGATTAAAAGGGAATATCTAGTCATCCGCTTAGGTTGGATGTATCCCTACAGATACTGATCAATTGTAGCTCCTAATATCAATAAGAGGGAAATGCAAACCTTTACAAACAAACTGACAATTTTTAGTTCGTAGATAGTTTTCGTCGTGGACTGGCGTCAGCTAGAACATTGTCAAAAGAATATCCTTATAAATATCTGACATTTCACTGTTAGTTTTTCTTCAAAAAGTGACCAAATCATTATATGACTAAAAAGAAAACAAGGAATTACTGAATAGCTGTTCCATCATCTTACTTTGAGATTCTTCAGCTGTGCATCATCATAGTAGAACCATCTAAAATTAAATCAATCTATTTTTCTTTTTTAATAAATTTATTTATTAGGACTTTTTATACTCTTCTATTGTAGGTATAAAACTTTCTCCCACAAAAACTTCTGCACAGTCTGTTGTAGTCGAATTGAATACAAAGAAAAAGTCTCCGCTTAAAGTTATCAACATATCGACAGAATCTCCATCTGTACTACCAGCAACAGTAGCAGCATCAATCACATCTAATCCAACGGATATGTTTACTCGACCATTACTAGGCGCACAATCTGTCGAAGATGCTCGCAAACTATTAGCCCTGAGTGTAGGTAGTAAACGTTCTTCCCAGAGACGTTTACCAGTGTTCACTTTCCCAAATCACTTTAATTACAATAATACTCATAATGTTGCTCAGTCTTTGTTCATTACATCACCAGTTCGCCCATATGCTGGTATTGGGTTTGGACATTTGAAATCGCAACATTACAACAATTCTAATGTATCATCGTCTATAGGATCATCTTACCAAGTAAATAATAATACTATTATGCAAATGTCAAATAACAGCACATCGAAACCATCATCTACCACTAATGCTACTATTTCCACATGTTCTAATCATTTGCACCATCATCATTATAGTCATGCTCAGATTATGTATCCACAACCGACTCGATGTTATTCCACTCCTATCGGTACATCAGGCAGTAAAAGTCTACTGTTGCATAATCTTATCCCAATACCATCTCGTTTAGCTACTAATATGAAAGATAGTGGGAATAGCAATTCTACATCGAATCAAATGTATGCTATGCTACCAAATCAAAGAGATCCTTCTCATTTGCATCAGCAGCAGCATTCTTTAATCCATCACCAACAGACATCAGCATCTCCACCTGATAACCGAGGCCAATCTACTATGAAACATCAATATTTTAGTCAGGCAACAAATCAGAATACAAATCATCAATACCAAGTATGATTGAGTGTTGTTTTTATCCCTATATCATTTTCATGTAAAGACAATTAGTAAATTTTACCAAGGTATTCTTTGTCTAGTCACTAACAACAGGTTGAATTAAACTGTTGTATTTGAGGTCTTAGTCAATGTTCATACCACACTGTTCGTAAATAATACAGAAAATGTGACACGTCAGGTCTGAAGACAAATTATTTTAGAAAAAATGATAATTGTGACGCTCACTTAATTATCAATACACGGACATGTGGTTACACCATACATTTCGCCGTCGGCGGAGTACTAATATTCTATGATATGTGTATCACAAGATTTCAGATCTAAGTTCGTTTTCAATCACCCTGGAAAGCCTTACTAGTAGCATTCGAGTGCTCAAATCAACTGGAAATGTAAAACCCATGTACAATAAAAATATATCTTACTTTAGTTTTAAAATAAAGCATACATAACTGCTATGTTACATGTAGTCTGTCCAGTATACATGCTAACTGAGCTAACAACTTTGTTAGCTATAGGCTATCGCCTATTTATTGGTGAAAACACTGAACCTGGGCAGTCTCGTTCTTTACAATCTTGAGTTCACCGTCTTCATTATTACTAATGAATTTAGGTCTTAAAAATCGTTTGTCCACACGATTCTGACAAAAAATTTGGTGTTAAGAAACTAATTGCGTGCAAAAATCGTTCCGAAACTGCTGACACTTGACCAAAAGCTAACAAAAACTGAATCAGGATTTTATAGGTACGAAATCTATTCGAAATCATAGACCAACAAATGAAAGATAAAACGTGAAACGCCAAGGCAATTGACGTGTCTAACTTCTAGAAGCCTTCCAATGATGATTTTTACGGATGAGACAAGCGTATATAGATAGATAGATAGATAGATAGATAGATAGATAGATAGATAGATAGATAGATAGATGCATAGATATATAGATATATATAATCTCATTTTGTCTTACAACAGCAGCAACCAAATCCACAGTCCCTGTCAAACTCCATAGGATCTCGTCTAACATTGAATCCTAATACTGCTGCATTGCTACATCCATCTTGTCGTGGTATTTCCCTGCAGCAACAGACTTGTCCATATCGGTCTACTCATTTATCTGGTGAAGGTGCCTATCCCCCATATCAACAACAGGCAACAGTACAATCAGGTCGTTTTAGAGAACAATCATCATCGCAACAACATCAGCACTCAGTTTCATTCAATTTTGATGAGAATTATTTATATCCTACTGTAAATACACTTCCACTTGGTGGTTCAATGCTGTCTATACCTCGCAATTATCGGCAGTCTGTCATACAAAGAATAATTCCACAATGTAAGTTTTCCATATTTGAGTTGATGGCATTTTTAGATCCACACGAAAATCATTGAGTCTTTTTACGAGCCAGTTAATGGTATTTAAAAGAACATTTAAATGGTCATAAACAGCTATTAGAATTTTTTACATTTAAACTTCACTATCATTAGAGCTCATTATCAAAGTGTATAAAATCTTACAGAAACTCATACTTCATCGAAAATGTACACTTAAGTGTCTTAAATAGTGCCCGTAAACTTACTGATTAAAAACATCCAACTGTTTGTAACCATGCTCCATGTGCCTCGGTTCGGACAGTCGGGTAGTGTAACTTATCCTCACACAGAAAAGTGTGGTTTGAGATCGCCAATATAAACCTGTTACCCAACTTATATTTTGTGTCTGGTATCTTACTTCAATCGAGTGTAGCACTCAGTTATCTTTCATACTTTGGACGAAGCTATTGATTATATTTGCTTATGTGCCTAGTCAGTTTGAGCTGCGATTGATGATGCGATCAATGATTGATGATAGACATATTTGGACACATCACGTATAAAACTTATATATTTTGAACTGACTTATTCACTTGTGGCCACTCTGCAATTATGTTAATGTACTTTTTTGCTTATTGTTACCTGCTTTTCGACCAAATGGTTCTATCAAGGTGTCTGTGTTCACGTGATTAAGCAAACTTCAAGTTTAACACTCAGTTTTCCGTTCAAGTTAGGAATTGTCATGACTAAGTCCATAGATAGTGGTCAAATCGGTTGATGAATTTAATATCTGAGATACTAGGTTGTAAAATTCTGTAAAATACTGAACTGTTTTTTAACTCTTTCTTTAATATGTTTGTCACAGGTTACAGTTATGGCTTCAACAATTCAGATAAAGATTCAACTTCGAGTGGTAATTTGTTTAATGTGTTATGGGCAGGAAAATAATCACACTTTTTCTAATTGAAGAATAAGGCATAACTTTAAATCTTGTTGTGTGCGCACACGTACACACACATCGAATGACCGAATCGCACTTGACGTTTAATTTGTATATTGTACATGTTAGTGCAAAAACACCATGCTAGTGATGAAGAATGCCGTATATTATGATAGATAGTGGGAAGGGGAAAGGAAAATATTTCAAAAGAATGTTTATCAAATATGTGTTTAGTAAACTTAAAGTTTGTTTGATCGTAACGGTGGTTATAAACCAACTACTTTGATGGATTATTTAAACGCATTTAAGTAGTTCCCGTTTGTTAATCATTTTATCGCATACAAGTCACTGTATCTTTTGTCTTAATAATTGACTCAGTTACTGATTTTCATGAATAATATTTTTAAAAATATGCATAACTGCTGTTTGTTTGCTTCGATTACGATAACAATACTGTGTTTATCGTGTTTTTGTATAATTTTTTACGTTCTCCAATTATTAGGTAATAAACTATAATGCTTTATCTCTTAATACACATCATATAGGAAAGTTCTAAGTTCTTAAAGTAATGTAAATATTTAAATTCACTTGGTGTTGTTTACTTGTATCTTCCCATTGTTATTTAGGACTGCAATTGATCAGTCTCTTATTGACATATGTGCATCCTGTGAGGACTGCCTCGATATTGCCTGAAGTCACAAGCTTGTGCCGACCAGAATGTGTAATTGGTTACGCCTATGGTGTTAGGCTACGGGTAAGAAAATAGACACGAAATAGATAAATCCTGATCGGAATTCTAAATGGCCAATTTATAAAGTGATATACGTTATCCTCTCAAAGTGCAATATACACATACACAGGCACGAACAGTATAATGTTCAAATGCTAAGTATATAAACTTGGTTACTGATTTGCATACAGATGATCATCAAAGCAAATATTTACATTCATTTATTAGCAAAGATGGACGGTGGCTAGCAGTGGAATCCAGGACGCGCATCTCGTCCTATTTGGGACTCGTCAGCTGGATGTACCTGCCATTTAGAATTCCGATTAGGATTTCTCTATTTCGTGTCCATTTTTTTACCCGTAGCCCAACACCCTAGGCGTAACCAATTATACATTCTGGTCGGTGCAATTAACCTTGAGCTATCGTAAGCTGCGTTCCTTTTGATCCACCTTTCCCTAAACCTTGAGTTTGAAGAGACTTCCCTAGCCAAGCATCTATTATTATCTATTCCAACCACCAGGCTCAGTCCAGCCAGCAAGCAAAGTAAACAACCATCTCTAACACTCATTAGGTCACTTGCATAAATCATCAAACCGCACAGCACACTAAATAAAAAATCGTACTTCAAACACAATCATGTCATGAGTGACATAAAGGGAAGTAAATAGCACATAACCAAACAACAATCATTGAGGGATAGTAATAAAACGTGTGACAACCGCTTATAATTCTACTTAAAACTTAAAACTAGGAGGATTTAGGAATACAATAGTACTGTAATGAACAGAACACGACTGGGGACAATCGAATGTATTTAAGCAAACATTACAGACTATCTCAGTAAATTCTGATTACCAAACAATGAACAGTCAATTTGCAAATTAACAACCAATTGTTTCAATCTTCACTGTTTCTTCTCTTATTCCATTGTTCATGCATTTTCCAAGCGATTGCACTTCATTTCAGTTCTTTCCTCATCGGTCTTCTGCCAAAATACATTCTGTCTGACCCACACCATACACTACTTATATAGATATAAGTAGACAACACCACAGTACTGTTACCTGCTAATTATAGAATAAGAGAAAAGAAAAATAACCTAAAAACTAGTTCCAAAAGTCCTACCTTTTGCAATAACTGTCCCGTTAGAGTAGTATGTGTGTATAAAACCGCTATAACGGTACCAGCCCCCGGTTACCGAAACCAGATTATATGAGTTTCTCTGAAGTCTCGTTTACTGATGAGTAACTTACAATAGTGGTTGCTGTGTAATTTGTCCTCTCTACGAATTGTCTCTGTAACTAATTTTTCAAATATCAAGTCATACCTTCCCTACTTTTATTTATTCCTCACACATTTAAGACGATGGAGAATATTTGTAACTCAAGACGAGAAATCTGAAAATGTTTTTACTTTTTTTTCTTGTTATCTTTCTTATTCCCTCATCCCTTTTTCACAATTCAATAGACTTAAATTGCAAGCCAACTCGGCCACCACCCTATGAAATAGCTTTGGCTTTAAAATATCCTCAAAACGTCAATTCACAACGAGCACTGAAAAATGACACGATTAATAAACGACATGAAAATGATAACAATAGTAATAATAATAATAATTACCACATAGCAAGTAATTTATCATCTGGCATTAAACTTGGAACAGGTAAATTTTGCAATTATAAATTGTTATTATTATTTTAGAGTTTTTGTGTAAGTAGGTGATCTTGCCAATCATATTTCCTTATCTTGTCTTTAAATAACCTACGTTAAGCCTTAAAACTGACTGATTGGCTAGTTGGTCAATGTATGCTTCAATATGTAGCCAGATTATCGTAGAAAATAAAGACCTTCATAGTTGGTATGTATTTGATCACTTCACTAAAATTTGGCTTATAAAAATTTATAGATGAATTGATGATGTAGTCCAATTATTTAAATTTTGACCTAAAGAAGCAAGGTCCGATGGCCAAGTCTTACTGATGACTGTACAGAGGTGTGACGGCATTAAGGTGAATTCTACAGACAACTAGCAAAACAGCGAAGCTAGACTACCATGAAATCGTATGAAAAGCAAAGTATTTTCATCTATGATGCACAAATTTTCTAATATGATAGTTTTATTGACTGACTGTAGGAGACATAATAGAATGATAGGAATATATTTCATCTTTCTGTAAATTCTGAATGCGCCACTTATTTTCCATTTCCTATATCATTTTTAGTCTATTGTAATAAATGTAAATGTCTTATTCATTGACTTTGACGTGCTGTAATAAATTCAACTATGATATCATACCTTATTTATTTCCTTAAACATCATTTTACCTAATGAATTACTGACATTCTGTATTATTCAGAGCATTTTCAATTAACGCCATAAAAATCAAATTTGTTTGGTTATGCGAATCTTATACTTACTTTTTCTTATTGTATTCTTTCATTTTAAACATTTAATTTTACATCTACCAAACCGAGTTACCGAACGCTATCGCACTTACTTCATTCTGAGTAGCTATGCAATATCTTCGGGCGTCATACAGTTCTATGTGACTCAAAACTAGGTGAATGAGGACTTGTTGTTTCAGTAACGCCATTGAAACAATTTTATACTTGATAGTTCCAGGTAACTTAATCAAAATAAAGTGATATATATATATATATATATATATATATATATATATATATATATATATATATATATATATATATATAGTTTAGTATCTAGAAAGTATATGATTCTACAAGAACACCACCTAAAATGGTACTGAACAGGGATTAATATATTATATTTTATAAACTCTAGTAATCAATAACTTTTCCCTAGAACGTTGGATTCACAATACCTTTTTAGTTTGAACATTTCGGTTCTCTGAGCTTGATTCATTCGAACACTTCATAGACGAGCGAAATATTCACTTGTTGCCTAAATCACTCTTTTATAGTTACTGTAACTTGGAGATTTGCGTGGTGAGTTTTAGAACTATTCGCGTATCTTTTCCAACCTCATAACTTGGGTGCGTGGGGTTCCACTTTGCACCCCCATGACTTGGCTTCTTTAAGTTTGGCACATTCAACGGCCTTTTTATGTGTATATTGTTGTTACTAACTGAATAGGACTGCTTTCATTCAGCTCCTTAGCACGTTTGGTGAAACCTTGAGAATCATGTGACCTACCGAATACTGTGTAATTTTGAAACTTAATCCAAGTTCAAGTTGTCATTTAGTTCCTGGCTACTCTGTCTTTCAGTATTACGTCGTTCCTATTATCGTCTTTCTCTCCCATATCTACTAATTTTCTCAGGACACATCTCTCGACACCTCACAATAAAATTATAATTTGCGAACCATAAACACCATGCATCACTCCAAAGTAAATGTGGCTTTTCTTCTAGTTTTATGCCGAAATGCTTCATTTTAGATTTCATTACACTGTGTTTCCATGTTCTGATAAATGATTGGATTCATCCAGCTTATTATTTAACGCATACTTAGTTATTTCTTCTAGTTTTCGGTTTTTGTTTCTTATTCGTTTCTCCCATCTCTTTCAACTTGGTCATGTTCCATCGGTACTAGCTCACACACAAGTTCAAAACCCGAAGTCAGATAAACAATTGTTTACTGTTAAACAGTTATCGGATAAAAATTCACAAAATCCCATAAATTATGCCTCATATACAACAACAACTGCAACGATTGTGTCTTCATGTTCGGAATTCAGTAACAATAATAATAATAATAATAGTCTGCAATATGAACGGAATAAATCCTCTACAGTGTGTCAATCATTCCAGCAACGTATGCAAGAACGACCTTCCCCGCCATCTTATCAGCAGGTAAGATAGAATTCACCTTAGTTAGTTGTTGTATAGATGAGTGTGTTCCTTTTTAAGGTTTTTTCATCGTGTAGAATGGTTGGTTAGGTCAGTCAGTCAGTCACAACGTAGAACCTGGTACGTGTTTACATCGGTTCAAGTTACCATACTCCATTAGAATGGGGAGATTATATTGTCAGACCAAATTCCAGAATAATAGAAGTAGTAACAGTATCAGTGGTGATTGAAAACGTTAAGCATCGGAGATATTATTCAAGAAAATATAAATTTTTGAAATAGAAACATAAGAAAAGTTATGAGGAATTTAGAAGCTCATAATTTGGAGGAAGACAAAGAATGGATGCACCTGCGCCATTGGAAATGATTTCGAGCCATGTCACTGAAAATCTCTAACCATTGGTTACGATAACCATGCGGACGCCAACCAAGCAGTCTACATTCTATTAACATGGCTCAGTCCAATCGTCGATAGCTTCATGGACTGTTGCCATGTTTTGGTCTGGCCGCCCCTAACCTCCTTCCAACCTAGTCCTACACAGACAACATCTCCCATAGAGGTAGGCAGTGGTTGGTGAAGATTTACTGCCTCATCAATCGATTTGCCATCCTTATCTAGTACCCTATTCCTGACCCAGGCATCGCTTACTCTGTGTGCCAAGCATACACGAGCGATGCTTCGAAGACACCAACGATTGAATACCAGTAGTAACTTACGAATATTCTTTACTCTTAATAGCCAGAATTCACAGTCATAAATTAGAACGGAGCGAACCGCTGCACAGTAAACTCGTTCTTTGGTTGGCAGACGAATACCTATCCTAAGCCGCAAGTTGGCAAAGTCCACCGAACTTTTAGAATTCGTGCCAAGACTTTGTCAGACACCAACCTATCAGGATTGATTAGACTGCAAAAATAATCGGAGAGGTCGATGTGCTCAACTACTTCACTCCCTATTCTTAGTTCAGGCGTCAACACAGACCAGTCCTAGAGTAACATTTTGCATTTGGGGTGACAGGACCTCATCCTGAACATGCTTGGGTTGTTGCTTAAGGTGGTCATAAGACTCTATATTTTGCCATCGTCTTCACCAAACAGAACTGTATATCTGCGTATTCCAAGTCAACAGGTGGATCTCGTGATAGAAAATCAACCTCTGGAAAGTCAGATAATGAAAGTGCTATCTCTAAAATCATGTCTATGACAAAGCTGAATAAGAGTGGGGAAAGCGGACAACGTTGAAGAACACCACTTGAAGTAATCGATTTCGATGAAAGTTTTCTATAAGTTCTGATTCTTCCATTAGTGTTCGAGTGGTGAGTGGTGGGTTAATGTTCTTTGGTATGTCTTTTGATGACAGACACTACTGTCGAACCGTACAACCAACAGAGTCGGACGCTGTCTTAATGTCAAGGAATAAAACTATAGTCGGACCTCGAAAAGTATGTCTATGTTCTGGAACCTGCCGAAGGGTGAATATTTGTTCTATGCATCCACGTGCAGGCATGAAAGCGGTCTGGTTTTCTCGGGTTCGCTCTTCACGAGCTCTACTTAATGTTTCTAACACTCTAGTAGTAAAACTGATTGCACTGTGATTGTCACAAGAGGACTTTGATCCCTTCTTATAGACTGTGACGATCAGCGATCTAGACCAATCAATTGGCATCAGCTAAGATCTCAGCTTACCTAACTGCCAAAGCTACACCACATTCTTTAAAGGCTTTTGGGCTGATCCATCCATTTAAGTCCAGGGATAACTCTCTTCCAATATGACTGAACATCTGCTGATACAATGTCTCACTAAACCTTTGGAAATCCATTCAGTTATTATCACCAACGTAAAGCCTGTATCGTTCCTACATTTTACATAACAGCGGAACGAATAATTCAAATAGCGAATTAGAAGTAATAGTAATCATATCATTCGTAGTTAAAATAACTAAACATAAAGCATATGGTTCAGAAAGATGGAATGAATCATCTGAATAAAAATATGAATTCATGTTTTAACTTAAAAGTTTGGGGGAGATAAATGAATGAATGCAAATGTACCACTATGACTTATTCTGGTCAATTTCACCAACTGTATTGACTGTAGTTGGAAATATATACTAACAGGTTGCTAGTAGATATCACTGCTGTCCACACAGCTTTTATATATTATGCCAGGCTACCTCGGGAGTAAATATCTTTTACGGATTTCACCAGTTAACCAACTCCCGACTGTAGCTGACACCTCGAGGTAGTGGTCGGGATTATCTATCTTGATGATTCAGCCGAGCTATATTAATGGGAACACATGTTTCTTTAGATCCTATCATATCAAGCAGGTCGGTTAGAGAACAGTGAGAATAAAAGCAGCAACTTAAGGTTTGAGTGTGAATTCGTACTACTGACTATATTGGGTTGTGACAGCAGTAAAATGGTTCCTTTAGACAGCCAGCATCTGCAACGACGCTGCCTTCTCACAGTCCAAGCAACGGGTTCGAGGAAGTCTACCCTGAAAATGTCGCACTTCAAAGTTACAACACGGATTTACGTTCCAGCAGTAAAGCCAATAGAAGTGCGGAACAAACATATCAAGAACTTTCCATAAAAAAGTAATGCACGATGGGCCTCAGATAGTTGTCCCTGGGACTCTTCGGTCACACTCCCTGGTCACTAAGACCACCACTAATTCAGATTCCTTTCCAGGTCCCTGAAAAAGAAATATCCCTTCACGAAATGGGCAGCCGGGGAGTAGCAACCTCCTTCATAACCTCTATCAGTACTCGAGATCATCTTGTTCACGATCAAATCCTTCTCTTACCTCTTAATAATTCTTCCATTTCAACTGCTAATCCTTCTCACTTATCTTGATCACCACGCGCCACCAATGCTAATAGTTTGAGTTCACGAAATGTCATACCTGGTCTCCTAAACTACATGTTGGAGCTTTTAATGCTCAAACCTTGTGTCAGATAGGACAACAGGTTTCTTCAGCTAGGACTCTAGAATCTCGCGTCATCGATGTATGCTCTGTTCTCGAAACGTGCATGCAGAATCTAAGTACAGTCATTCATTTGACCTCAACTTGTTTATATAAAGAACCGCAACTATTTACCTTTCGTGTAAATTCTATAACTGATCGTCATGAAACATTTATATCAACATGCTTCATCATAAACATTTCCAGATTATTGATTGGTTCAAGACAAATTTTCATTTCTGAAATTCTTTTTTAATTATTCACATTGCGAAATAGTTCTCATTGTAAATTTATTTCATATAATTCAAAATCACTTAATCAAGGTTTTATCCATGTCACGACGAGGAAATAATCAAGGATCATTGAAAATTATCTCTGCTCAATCTCATCCACGTTCAAATATTTATTCATCTCATGGACGCCCACAACCTCCACAACGAACAGTGGCTACATTATCTTCTAATTGTAGTCATAACAACTATCGAGCCTCTTCATGTAGTCCTGGTATGACTATAGTTCGTCCAGTCGTAAATGATCTCAATAGTGTTGAACCACGTAAGTTGTATTTATGTAAAACTATAGTCAGTGTACACTAGTTTACTTAATATAATTGTCATTATATTGTGAAATTCTATATTTGTCCTCCATTTATCACATGCTGACAGATCCGGTGTTTCGGGTCAATAAATAAATAAGTCATTAGTTTGTTTGGTCGATAGACCCACAAATTAACAAGTCAGTAACTCGATAAATTTACATCACCGTACGTTGTTACATACCACAATAAAATGATGGGAGTAATAAACACAATACAAATATGAACACCAATAGGAGTGAGAAAAAGGATTAAAAAAATTTGTGGTGAAGAAATATTATTTCATTTTGTATTGGTTGTTTGAACCTTCCCATTGACGTTTATGACTGCAAATAATCAATCTCTCATTGGCATATGTGCATTCTGTGAGGATTACCTCGATATTGCCTTAAGAAGGATTATTAGGAAATAAAATATTTAATAACTAATTATTAAATTGGTAAGCAAAGATGGATAGTGGTTAGCAATTGAATCCAGTTTGACGCACGTTTCGTCCTATTTGGGACTCGTCAGCTGGATGTACCTGCATCTCAGAGTTGATGTTCATTCTGGGACTCGAACCCAGTAACTCTCGCTTGAAACGCCATCGCGTTATCCACTCGGCCACTGAGTCCTGATAGCCACTTGCTTGTGCAATGGGGTGAAGTTGAAATTTACTTAGTATTATTTGTTTGGATCTTCCCATTGATGTTTTTAGGACAGCAACTGGTCAGTCTGTAATTGGCATATGTGCATACTGTGCGTATTGCCTCGATACAGCCTAAATACCATGCTTGTGAATTAAGGCTATATCGAGGCAATACGCACAGTATGCACATATGCCAATTAGAGACTGACCAGTTGCAGTCGTAAAAACATCAATGGGAAGATCCAAACAAATAATACTAAGTAAATTTTAATTATTAAATTTATCTATTTATTTGAACACATAAATATTGGTACAAGGAAGCACCAGATATATATGCGCCACACAAATCTCATTCGATTTGTGTGAGGGCTGTGATACTGCACAGGTGCCCAGACTGAAGCAGGTGGTTTTCTTAGGAGGCCACACCCCGAGCCTTTGACCTGAATGTCTGATCCACAAGGCAGTGGAGCATCGTGAGGAGATGCAGTCCCATGGTAGCCTGTGATCAACGATTGATTCATACGCCATTTGTTCCTTCAGGATCCTGGAGCCCATGTGCATCATTGGTTTGGAATCAGGGTTCTCCAACTCCCCTAGGGAGAGCGGACTCTCCCCACTCTCGTCCGTACCAGGGCATTTGGGGGCCATTATTAAATAGTTGAATTCACGATTCGACTAAAGTTGGATCACTATGGAAAACCTGGAAGCACTGGGACACCAAGCAAGTGCCCATCCACGATGCCTTTCGCGGGACCCAGACCCAGGACCTTCGATCTCGCGCGCGAACACTTAACAATGTTAATGTCTAACTTAAACCAAATAATTATCCCTACTTAGAATACGTGAAAAGAATGTGTCATTATGACTAATTTTTTCAAGTCGCGTAATGATCGAATCTCAACAGAAATAAAAAGAATATGGGTTCAATGGAAACAAATAAATTTAAAGAGTAAGAAAATGCTTCAAAATCCGAATGAATGGATTTCAATCAGTGAGATCAACTGTCATTTTTCAAATCTATCCCTCAACGAATATGATGGCTAGTATGTTAAGAAGTCTAAAAAAGTGGTAGTTCATAGTTTGTTAAGTGATTGGTTGCATTAGATGCGCTAGGATGTGTGGGAGACGAAATTTTCATAACCGTCAACATCTGCATTAGTTTCAGCTGCTGCTCAAGTAATGATTCAAGTTTAGATCCATGTTTCTAAAACCACCGTCGCCAAATGATATGTTTGATGCTATTACGGTTTCCCCTTACTCGGTAATTGGAACAAAGATCAGTGATACAGCAACATGATAGCCTAAGTGGTTTTAATAGGCAGCTTTAGCTAGTTTTTTGACTTCTTGAACTGATCGCATATTTAAATCTCTGTTGTTGATCTCCACTTAATTTCTACTTAGTCAGTCAATCACAACGTGGAACTTCGTACATACATACATCGGTTCGAGTTGCCATACCACATTAGCATAGAGATGCGATTGTCGATTCAAATCCCGTGGTGGTAGAGGTAGTAAGAGTATAAGCAGTAATCCGAAAGATTAGGATTTGAATAAGTTATTTAAGGAGTATAATAGAGTAAAATATATTAGGAAAGAGAAAAAGATAGAGACATGAAGAATTCAGAAGATTAGAATTTGGGAGAACACAAACAGTGGATGCACCTTCGCCATTGCAAACGATTTTGAGCCATGTCATTCAAGGTCTCTAACCATCGATTGCTATCATCTCGCGGATCCTAACCAGATAGTCTTCACCTACCAACATGGCTCAGTCCACTTGTCAGTGACTTCATGGATGGCATAAAGTAGGACGAAAAGATTTATACTTAATTAGACAGGCACTTAATCCTCTCTATAAGGATAACTTTAGGAGGTGTCGAAAGTGTTTTAAAAAATGCACACATCTGTTTACTACGCTCTCCTTTATTTCAGCAGTTTATTAATTCATTTCATTGGTTTAAATTCACCTCGAAATAATTTAATGACTTCTAAATTAAGTAATGTCACCATAATATTACATTTCTAATGGAAATATTGAAAGTAACGTATAATGATCGCTGTGATCAGTCGATAACAGTGCAATAATCGTCAATTATTAGACAGAAATTTGGATGAATAAAAATAATTTACGAGGTTAGGAACAAATATTTGTCCTCATTAACCACGACATTGTACTTCAACACACACACACAGTTAATCGGAAAAGAGATTAATATCTAGGCAAATAAGGAGATGATATTTAGTTTATACTTTGTTTTCTCTATCTGTTTCGTTATCATCATCGTCTTCAGAGGGTCAATATTCATCAAAGCACACGTATCTGGTAGATACTTTTATAATATTCTTGTATTCATTAGTTTACTGAGTTTCATTTTTGTTTGTTCATTTGTTTTGTTTTGCATAAATTATTTTTTTTCAAATTTTTGTAGCTCACAAACACATTGGCAGGTTAGTTGATTGATCCACTTGAAACTGATCTAATGTTTCAAAATGTTTTCATTATGGCTAATTTTTTCTTCTTCTCATCCCCTCTCCTGTAAACTAATCATTAATCATCTCCCTCTGTCTGTCTGTATAGATTTATGTACGTTGTATGTTTCCGAGCATTATCTGTAACTGTGCTCCTTTTTATAATATAACAGCTCTTAATGTCAGCACTTAATTATTCACCCTGTATATGTGTACGTATCAGTGGTCATAAACAGTTATTTTTCCTTTGTTTGTACCTTACCCCTACTAATTACGATCTGTACACATTACTTGTACTCATATGTGTTTGAGGTAGTCGTTGGAATAATAATTTTTATTAATTGAATTGCATGTCATTTCGAGTGTCCGCGGTATCGATTTCATTGGTTAATATTCTCCTAACTGTCATTCTTACAGTGTTCTTCTTTGAGAGCATTAAGTTGTATTGTTTGTGTAAACATATTTCTAAATTGACGAATCCACCGATCAGTCAGTCATAAGTAATGTCAAACCTTACACGTGTACACCGATCCAAGTTGCTATACCTTATAGCACAGCAAGACGAAATTGCCAAAATAAATCTCAAAGTAGTACATGTAATAACGTGTGTCGCATATGTATCTGGTACCCTTTTGTATCAATATATATGTGTTTAAATAAATAAAATAAACATGTAATAACAGCATTAACAGCGGTAGAAAAGATTTAGCATCTTAGATAGGATTTGGGAAGAGAATATGGATTAGTGGAATAAAATAAATTCATAAGGTAATCTAGAAAGTTAGAATTTAAGAGAAGACGAAGAGCGAATGTGCCTGTGCCATTGCAAACGACTTCGATCCATGTCATCCAAAGTCTCTAACCATTGGTTACAATAATCACGTGGACGCTAACCAAGTGGCTCAGTTCAAGAGTCAGCGTCTTCATGGACTGACCCCGTGTCTTGATTTTTCCCTATCCTACCTCGAACAGCATTAGAGATCCTATTGTTCACTAATTCACCAATTGTGTACTCTAAATAAAAAGAGAGGATTAAGTGGGACACACTGTAGTGAATGAGAACACGGGTTGGAACAATCGAATGTATTTAAGCACAGATTACAGACTATCTCACTAAAATCTGATAACCATACAGTAAACAGTTAATTTTCAAAATAACAATTAATTGTCTCAATCTTGACTGTTCCTTCTGCAAATATCAGTCGATCTTCTCTGATTTCATTGTTCTTGCATTTTCATATCGATCGCTCTTCGTTCCTGTTCTTTCCTTATCGATCTTCTGATAAAATACATTCTATGCCTAACCATCACCATGTACACTACTTATATAGATGTAAGTAACCCACACCACAACACTACAAATCAAAACCTATAGGTATCCATGATTTCTTGCTTAAATTACTTACACGACTACCTTACTGAGAAATAACTATAAGCTACTGGCGTCTCCTCCGTTTTGTCAAACTGGTTTGATGTGACAAGTGAAATTCTATTAAATTCGATTATAGGACTTCTCTTTGTCCTGTTCACTAATACATTAACGGGTACGCCTTATCATCGATGTTTTTTTTACAAACATCTCCACGATTAAAAGTTAGTTTTTAACTTATCAATCAAATGTAAAACAGTTGTATGGACACATTGAACAGCTGTCATCAACATTAGACTTATGGATTGAGTCGCATCTACAACATGAAAACACATCTCTCACTTGAGATTATTGACGTTCATATTCCATTGAAGTTATAGGAAAAAAAATCCAAACTACAACCACTTTTTCTCTGGATTATAACAAATTTTGTAATATTTTTAGTTTTTAGATTACTCCAATATTTTATTAACGAAGAAAAGCAGTTTATATTCGTTGCCTTTGTCTTCGTTATTATTGTGTAATATGTTCACCTTCAATCGTACCAAGACATTAAGGGGAGGTAACATTGATAATCAACTTACAGTAAATTAGCTTTAGTAAATATTCAAGCGTTAACCATCGTAATATTTTTTGACTTGTGTTCCTTGACACATCATTCGTAAACAAAACTTACTGCTAATTAACTGTAAGAATTAAGAAACATAATACTAGTAGTAGTCATTTGACCAAATTATTTGGTCTCACTTTTGTTTTGATTTGCCTTATCAAGGCAAAGTGAAAGTCTCAGTTAACTACATAATGTGATGAATATTCCCATTTTATTTTCCAAAACACAAAATTTAATTAATTCAGTGTTAATTATCCCATTTTTCGGTTATTTCGATTTGTTTCCTATATATATATATATATATATATATATATATATATATATATATATATATATATATATGCAGCATGTGCTTGTATGGGTATGTACGTATTCTCATCTGTCTGTTTGGATATTTTCATTAAATTGAAAGCTATCATTGAGTGATCGAGTTGAAATCCTTCATTTTACTTCTTTTACGACATTTCGAAAACCAGTCACCAAAAATAATGTCCACACGAACCCCAGTGGCCATTACTTCCACTTTTAATCAATTTATGATATTTCTCAACCATCATTACCATGTCATCATGGATGTAACTACTTTACTTTCTATAAATAATCGATTTCACAGTTCACGGTTCTTTTCCACCACTAGAGCACTCAGTAATCCATTTCAAAATTAGTAAATGCATGACTGTTGTGAAATTGGGTAAATAATATGATTTATTCAACCTAATATTTACATTACATTAGCCGATTAAGTGTCGAATCTAGAATACCAACGTCAAAATCATTTAAACCTCTTATTTGATAATTAACATTAAACATTCTTCGCAATTTGAATAAAGTTGTATCTATATGTTTTCCCGCGTATTTCAATGCCTATTTACTGTGGTAAACTTACAGGATTGTAATTGTATTTCACAAAATGTGTGCCGTGAAAAAGTGGTACATGTATTATTAATAACTTCTAACTTCTAGCAAATTTATCAAATTGTGAAAAATCACTGAAAAGATTCAGTTAATAACAACCACCAAACTAAACTGTTAAAACACTCAGTCAGTCAGTCACAAAGTAGTACCAGACACATATATGCATCGGTCCAAGTTCCCATACCTCATTAGCACAACAAGATGAACGCCAGATTCATAGAATTAGTTAATTTAATGGTGGTAATATATAAAAGAAAGATTGTACACAAGGATATAGTACAGGAAGAAAGATATGAAGCATAATTTAAGGGAAGATAGAGAGTGTATACACCGACGACATCATGATCAATTCTGAGCCATATCACACAGTCTCCAACCATTGGTTACGATAGTCTCGCGGGTCGTAGTAATCGGTGTTCAGGCATACGTAACATGTGGCTCAACCATCTCAGTTGATTAAGATTCACAACCTCATCAACTGATTTACCATCATTCACTAATACTGTGCGTCTAACCTCACCACTACTTACCCGGTGATCCCAGCAGATGAGAGCAATATTTCTAAGGCATCTGTAACTAGTAACTTACGAGTATCTTCTGGTTTTAATGGCCACGTTCCAGAACCGTAAAGTAGAACAGAACGAACTGCTGCGCAGTATACTTGCTCCTTAGTTGATAGACGGATATCTTGCCTTCGCCATAGATGACGTAAGTTGGCAAAAGCCAAACGAGATTTTCGAGTCCCTGCATAGATTTTGTCAGACACCAACCCATTAGGGCTGATCAGACTTCTAAGATAAGTGAACTTGTGGATGCGTTTGACTGCTTCACTCCCTATTCTTAGTTCAGGTGTTGACGCAGGCCAGTCCTTGAGCAACAGTTTACATTAAGAGTGGAAGAAACGCACTTAAACATCCTTGTATTGTTACTCAGTGCTACCAAAAGACTCAGCATTTTATCAGCGCCTTCACCAAACTGGACTATATCATGTGCGTATTCTAGGTCGATAAGTGGGTCTCCTGGTAGGGGATCAATGCTCGAAAATCCAGTCGACGAGAGCGTTATTTCCATCCGTATGTCTATGGTGAGATTGAAGAAAAATGGAGATAGTTGATAGCCTTGTCGGACACCAGTTGAGGTTGTATAATCATATGACAGTTCGCCATAAGCTGTCACGCGACTCGTAGTGCTCGAGTAAAGAGCCTTCACAAGTTTTATGTACTTCTGAGGTAAGCCTTTCAATGACAGACTGTCACAGAACCTCTTGGTCTACAAAGTCAAATGCTGCTTTTGAGTCAAGAAAAACTATCATTGTCGGACGCCGATAAGCATGTCTGAACTCTAAAACCTGACGAATAGTGAATATGTGGTCGATGCAGCCACGATCAGGTCTGAAGCCAGCCTAATTTTCTGCTTTCGTTGCCCACCACTGCTCACGATCGTTCCGTAGACTTTTGGTTAGCCTAGATCTGATTTGCTTTCGCTGCTCATCGTGTTCAGAGCCTGATGGGATGAGTTTACGAGAATCTATCAGTGCAATAGACTTAGGAGAAACCCATTGGTTTTTTGTAACCCTTTGGTTTAAGTTCCTAATAGATGTTACTGCTATTTCCATTGTTATTGGTATAACTTTCCAAGCAACATCTGGGTTAGCCTCGTCTACAGAACTACCTAAATATGAACTTAGTTGTTCCTCGAACTTACTTTTGGCTTTCTCGTTCCTCAGTTCAATTCTAATGGGTCTTCGTAGTGTGGTTTTTCTGCGTCCAGTGAGGTGCAAGCAAATGCGTGCTCTCATTAGAGCATGATCACAGTCTAAACATGTATTCCAGAACGACCGACAGTCTTCTATCGAACCTCTCCAACGATGACTGATGGCAATATGGTCTATTTGAGTCCATCGTTGGTGCAGAGGGTTGTCATTTTAGACAATGTCTCTCCTTATGCTTAAAAGTAATACTTACTAAAAATAAACGATTGTCTGAGCACAATTGCAGCAGACGATCACCATTATCCGTTCGCTCAGCCGGGATACCATAATACCCATCTAAATGTCTTTCTGTTTGGTTTAAGTTACCTACTTGAGCATTAAAGCCACCTGCAACGAGTACTACGCGTGTTTAGTTTTATGATGTTCAGAGAGCTTCCTATAAAAGTAATCTCTCACTTCATCCGGACTGCAGTCAGTGGGAGCATAGGCAGAAATGACGAAAAGGCAACGACGTGTGTCCCTATCCTTTCGAGTTCTTACGGACCCGTTTAGTCGAACAGCTCACAGGCGACGGGGATTTATTCTAATAGTGCTTGTTCCGCTCTCGCACTAAGTGCCATGCCTACACCTGCAAGTCCACGAGAACTAGCCATCGGGTGGCCAGATACACGAAGGGTGTATCTCGTCGGCTCTCCGTTTTGTTGAGGTGAGGTCAAATGAATCACCACCCTAGGATCCCGTATGCGTGTTTCTGAGACGCAGTATACATCGATCGTACGAGATTCTAGGGTTTTAGCCGAGGAGGCCCGTTGGCCGATCTGATACAGGGTGTGTAGTTTGGAACAATGTTTCAGTAGACCTGGGACAGTCTTTTGCGCACAAGAATCATTGGCTATGGTGACACTTGAGGAGGAGGCCGAAAAATGGAGTTTAGACTTGAAAGTCGATGTAGGAGTAATAATAAGAATACAGTGGCCTAGAGTGCTGTTAGATATATGAGGGAAGTTATCACTTCCCTGTTGCCCATACCGTGAAAGGGTTCTTCTGGAGGTACCTAAAAAGGAAATTGGATTAGAATTAATCAATTAAATCATTCCCTAGTTTTGAAAGGATATTTTGTATTCAAAGAGAGAAACTCATCCAACATATGTATGCATTGTTGGTTAGTGAGATCATAAGACTCTGAATCTTATCAGCGTCTTCATTAAACAAGACTACATCACCTGTAGATTATAAGTCAATAAGTGAGTCTTCGGTTAGGGATTCAAAATACATGAACTTCAGGCCTCGTAACAAGTGTTGACTTGAAAACTACGGGTTGAAACTTAGTAGTTCAGCCACATTTTTAACTCCAGTCACATGACGATAAAGTTGAAATTGCAAATCAGACATGTAGTACTTCTTGGTTTCCAATAATTTTACATCTCATGGTTAGTCTGTAATAAAAGTTATCCTTAAATTTGAATATGTGGGATGAACTTTAGGAACTACAAATCTAATATGAAGTTTGCTTTATTGTCTACAAAATAAAACAGATTTTGCTTGTGGTTAAAAGTAGCAATGGAACTATTTGGAAAAGAAACCACTGTCACATATTACAGTTAATATATACAATAGACCTAGCCCAACAATTCAGAGGAAACTACTAGTAACAAGAAGCAAGAAGTGAATGGAGAATATACCATATACAATAAATAAATTCATAACTTACAAACTATGCATTTTTGGTCGACAAATCTCATTATTACCATCGTGATTATTCAATGTGATGTTTGATGACGGTGTAGATTTTTTCACGTGGGTTTTTAGATCGTCAACAATTTGATAAACATTTGTTGTTTTATTGATCGGCGTCATCGAAGTTTGAGCAGTATGTGTCGTATTTAAAGAGTCAATAGCTTGATAATACTCTGTTGAAAGAAAAAATGTAAACATAATGGAAAAGAACATGTAATTAAGTTCTACATCAAAAGTGTTCTGTAAAAGTTATGACCAATTATTGATACATACGTAAAATGTCTATTTCGAACAAACCAACAGATTGAACTGATCATTGTGATTTGCCCACACATACATAAACAGTGGCACAAAAACCATGTCAGTAGATCATCAGACCATGTTTAATAATAACATTTTGACTGCTAGGTATTTTACTGAAGAGACTTGTTTCATTATATTTTGAATTAATTGGCCTCATGTAGCTGGAATTCCAAGTGATGAATCTTCGAACGAGACTCAGATAAAATACCTAGTGATGAAAAATGTGGAACAACATATCATCGAGTACAACGTATAAAAAATCAAAAGTCACTGATAAGAACTACCTTTCACGACACTACTCAGTACGACGGCAACGAAACCGAAAACAACTACTACTATTGTTATTAACTTAACAAAATTTTGTACCGTACGAAAAAATAACTAGAATTTTAAATTTATTCAGCAACTTATAAAATGAATGGGAACACTTTACAGATTAATTTATTCTTTGATGTGAATTGTTAGAAGCAATTTTTTGAGTTCAAGAAAGATGGTAAATTTCATAATTTAAATAAACGTATTGGAAAATAACCGTAATAATGGGGAAACATGAGGATATAACTTGACATTTATAGAAGACAAGAACGTTTTGTGATGCAGTTTGATGGTTTTCGCAGTATGTTTCATCCACTTGCAGCGTCTTTTTTATTTTTTCCTCAGACGGCATCTAGTCTATTATCAATGGACGTGGAATATTTTAAGCAGACACGTGTTTACAAATGCCTCAACCTTCTTGGTGATGTTGATGGTAGTCTTCTAAGTTTCAGCTCCAAATAATAAGACCATTTTTATGGTTGTGTTGAAAATTCTGACAGTCGTTATGAATGACAGTTTTTTTTAATACCAGATATTCTTAAACTGTAGAAACGTTGCCTTGTCTTGCCAAATAGTCCCTTTACATATGCATACGATCATTGTTGTTTATCAATAATAGTACTCAGATATGGAAAGGCTCCCACCACATTCAAAATTTTATCATCAAGTGTGATTTTGTTGGTACTTGCTGTGTTGCAATTTAGGATTCTGTTTTACTCCTTTTGAATGTTGAGACTTACTGCTGAGAAGGTCACTAGCTTTGTCTGTATTTGTTGTTGTGCATGTGATAGAAGGGCCAAGTCATCTTCAAAGTTCAAATAGTGCAGCTCCATCCAAACTTTCCACTATATTCTGTGCTTCTGGGGTGTGTAGGTTCTAATAATCCAATCAAAAATCAGAAGATAAAAGGCGGGAGCGAGCATCCTTGTTTCACATCAAGCCACTGACTATCCGTGGAGCTGAAAAAGATTCCACGTTTCTCTACAGAAATTGTCTAATGTTTTCTCATAATCAAGGAATTTGATGTGTACTGATGAGTTCTAATAAATTTATTGTTCGACAACAATCTGCAGTGTCACAATTTGGTCGGTAAGTGGTCGATCCTTACGAAAGTCAGCTCGTTGATCTCGAAGTTGGATGTCTGCTGAATCTTTCATTCGGTTCGGCAACACTGTTGAAAACTTCACCTGGTACTGACAGCAATGTGATGTCTCTGTAGTTCTCACGTCTACTAAGACCTCTCTTCGGTATCTTGATGAGTATTCCACATTCCAGTCTGTTGATACTTGTTCTTCGTCCGAAATCTGTCTGGTCCTACTGCTTTACTACTCTATTTTTCTCATAGCCTTGCTGATTTCTTCGATTGTTTATGTGCATAATCAATAAGGGAGTCTTTGTGTACTGGTCCGAAGGGCAGTGAGTTTAGTGGGAGTGGGCCCATTTTAATGCTATTCAAAATGTTCCATGCATCGGTTCCGCTGCTCATGAATCTCAGTGATTGGGTTTTTCTTTGTTCCTGACTGGTCGCTCTAGTTTACTAAAGTTTCCTGCAAACTACTTGGTGACATCATAATGCCTTTTGATGTCTACTTCTCTTGTGGCTTTTTCTGTAGTATTTGCCAGGTCTTCTACATATTTCCACTTGTCAGTTCTAATGCTCTTCTTCATAAATTCCTTTTTTTCTGTATATTCAGCCTTTTCCTTGGCCTTCACTATTCTTTCTTGGTTGTTATTGATTGCTGTCTTGTTTTTTACTTCTTCAATCCTTCGCAGCCGTTCCTTAGTCTGACGCTTCTTGGGGTGCAATACCACCAAAGACTTTAACGTTAAAGCCTCGCTAAACTTTTTCCGGTTTCTCTATATAGTGTTTTTCCTTTCTTCTAGTAGATTTGTAGAGCTTGGAACATTTTGCTGAGATCCATCTTGAATTTTTGTTTTCCTTCTTGTCTCATGGAACAATGCTTGTTTAGCTTCAGTTTTACCTTATCCCACTAGTAGATGGTGATCGGAGACCTTCCAAACTCTTTGTTGATGCAAATGTGATCGATCTGGTTGTCTGTTGTGTAGTTTAGTGAAACTTTTATAGTTTGATATTTGTGTTTGTGTGGGAAAATCCTGCTGTTAATGAACACGTCTAAAGCGCCTAGATCTAGCAGTCTCTGATCATTGTCGTTCTGTTCTCCCAGTCCATGTCGCCCAATGATGCATTGGAACTGAATTTTGTGTATCCCGAACATGGTTTTAAGATCTCATATCAAGATTATCAAGATTTTTCTTAGATTTTTGTCTAGGATGGATTGAAGTTTTGCATAAAACTGATCTTCACATCCTTCACTATCAATTATGGGTGCATTGCACTAAGTGACACTGATTGTAATCCCTTCCTTCTTTGTCTTTGGAGGGTTGTTTAGTGATCCTGAAGCCGTGAGTTCCCCATCCTATAAGCGATTTCGATAAGACTATAATTTATGAACGACTTTTGAGCAACGCTAGAACGACCTTGAAAATCATTGTCTACTTACTAGGGTTAAATGAGGGTTATAAATTAGTGAGAGGAACCAGGATTGGGGTTTACAGTTGAACGTTGGGGTTAGAAATTATATTTGGTGTTTTCATGACGAACTGACATCAGCTATAATGCCGAAGTGGTATTTAGCTAAATGAGTGGATGAATCTCGCACCAAAATCTAAGACCCGCTGTTTTAAGTCTGACTGGTTCGTTCATAAATTATAGTCACCGCGATTTCCGTGTTTCTTTGGACAGAATCTGTATAACTCCTTGTGTTGAGACTATTTTCGTCTTTTGGACTAGAATACAACAGCAACTCTCTCGAAGCTACTCTTCTCTATCTAGCTTGTGTCCAATAGGTTTTACTTATTTTTGTTATCAATGACGTTGACAGTCGCCTCAATAACACCAATTGACTGATTTCGGAAATATGAATTGTCCCGTTCCGTCTCTCCAATAGTCTAAACGTAAAGTGCTCATCTCAAGTCCTCTGACTGTTGTTTTTCGGATGATTGATTAAGTCACAGATGCTCACTGCTGAGAAGTCCTAACATTAGATGAAATATTTTTTTCATTGAAGAAGGTCTTCCTTTTCATGTTTAACTAATCTCCACAATTCTCTGAACTAAGTTACTTCTTTTTTGTTTTCTTTTTTTTTAACAGATCGACCCAGAAGGCAACCTTTCATTAGTTGTTTGTTATAAACAACAATAGGATTTTTGAACTATATATATATATATCCCAAAGATATTCGCTTATGATTTAGCTTCTGTAAACATTACAATTGTCATTATCCTACTTCATTTGGTGACCTGTTTTCCTATTTAATTTTGTATATCTTCTTTTTCCTTAATAAATTTAGAAAAATCAGTGTTATTTCATTTCTTCACAATGACTTGAGATCAACTTTTCGACAGTGTGTGTAAAAACACCCAAACTGTAAATTATAGAAGCACGTTATGTATATACGTACAATTCACTTGTCACTGTTTGTATTCGTTACTACTATTGTTTTTACTTTTCTGAATTTTCTTCATTGTAATTGTTATTCACTTTATCTCTCAATGAAACAACAATTTCAATTCAGATCATGAACTGATCGATTTTAGATCACCAATAAGAACCTAGAAGCACTGGAAGACTGTTTTGTCTTATTATGGGACTCCTCAGCAATGCTCATCCACCATCCCGCATGCGAAACTCGGACCCAGGACCTTCGGTCTCGCGCACGAACGCTTGAACTCCAGGCACATGAACGGGAATCCACCGGTGTTAATGTTCATGATCTCAATTGAAACTCAACAATCTCCACAATCATATACTGAAAAAGCAATGATTTTGGGCTTTTACTAACTCAGCTTTTTCGGGAGTCTAAATACCAACAACTTCAATATTTTTGTCTTACATCAGATTACTCATGAGTAGTCAACGTGAAATTACAAAACATTTCGTACCAAAAGTTTCTCTGCATTGAACAATTCGTCTTACCACACTTAGAAATCATCAACTTAGATAATGTAAAATTCAACGCCAGTGTAATGAAGTGTCTTATTGAATCTGAATAGTTATTCGGTATCACGGAGTATTTTTTCACTCTATTCCCTTTATTCGTAAATTTTCTCACGATAGAATCCTGGACATATTATCTCATTGATTGGTATTTTCCATGATCATTAAAATTGTCTAACCTTCTTCAAAAGTAGTAATACCACAAAACTGGAGCATATATTACGTAATATCACCATTTGATTACTGGTATTATCACCAACCTTCAAAGTGTTGTCTTCAAATTGTTCACGATGCTAATGTGTAGTTGTCAGTTCCACACAATTAATTCGAAGTTGAGTAGTTCAAAGATTATATTGGCTTACATAAAGTTTTATATTCCACTAATGTCGGTTTAAATTGCAAATATAAGTATGACTAGAAAGCTATGACACTGACTACTACTCAGTTATTAATCAATGTAAGAAGGCGGACGTTTTACGGCTAATCAATAAAACATAACCGTTGCTCATTAACACTTTTGCCAGGAAAACTTTACTGTTTACTTGATAGCTTATTATTGTGTATGATATTTCCTATTTTTGAGAAAACTCATCCCATTAATTTTTGCACATCGGTAAAAAGATTTATTTGAGTGAACAGATATCAACTGACCACATCTGATGCATGATGTAATAAAAAATATTTTATGTAAATAAAGAGTCCATAATAATTAGAGTAAATGCTCATTTGCTTTTCAAAAAAAGTTACTTTATATAAAATCGAGAAAATCACCTGTCTCTAATACATAATATGTTTTATTACCACAGTATTTGCCATTATTTAAATGTGTTCGATTATTTCATGCTAAAATTGCTTTACCATTTGGAATGACGGAAAACCTATTTCATACTATGTTTTACAGCTCGGATATGATCAACAATGAGTTTTACCACCAATTAACAGTTCTTCTCCAGAGAGTGCGTTCGACAGATATTGTAGTGCTAACCGGAGACTTGAATACACGGGTCGGTCGTCTAGGCATGGAAGGGAAACGTTTAGGTGGCAGATGGGGACTTGTTGGTCTCAGGACAGATAACAGGGACCGTCTACCGCAACTATGTACAGACTACAACCTGTTTCTAGCTAGCACTAACTTCGGCACAGTCATCGTCGATGTGCCACTTGGCGTCCTCCTTTCGTATCTCAAGCCTGGACTGAGATTGATCACATCGCGATCAGCTACCGCTGGCGTGGTTGTGTACAAGACTGCCGCTCATTTTGGAGTACCTACCTGGACTCTGAAAATGCCCTGGTCTGCACCAATATTACCTTACTTTTCAGTGGCCAACGAATTGATCGACATCAACGGATTGATGTCAGTAAATTGATTGCAACTTCTGTTGCACGTAAGTATCGAACCGAGCTAGCTTTTAGGCTAGCCACCATCCCATCGAAGAATATAGATGAGCATTGGTTGCAACTGCTTGATGCCATGAAAATGGCGAGTAAAGCCGCTTGCGGCTTCGCGAAACGTCCCGCTTATGAGCACTGGGTTTCTTCTTTTTTCTTATATGCACCTCGCTCTCTTTTTTCCCTTCCCATTCTCATTGTTTTGTGTGGCGCATTTATAACTAGTGCCCCTCTGTACCAATGTTTATGTGTTAAAATAAATAAGTGAACGAGAACACAAGTGGGGACAATCGAATGTATTTTAATTCATGCCACCTGGCATCCTCCCTCTGTATCTCAAGCCTGGACTCAGATTGATCACATCAGCTACCGCTGGCGTGGTTATGTACAAGAGTACCTACCTGGACTCTGAAACTGCCCTGGTTTGCGCCAGTCTTACCTTGTTTTTTAGTGACCAACAAATTCACAGTCCTAAACGGATCGATGTCAGTAAATTGGTTGCAGATTCTGTCGATAAGTCATTGTTCTCTAACTGGCAGTATAATAACTTACTTAGGCCTGCCACCCCTCGTGGAGGAGCATAGGCCTCCCACCAGCACTCTCCATGCAACCCTGTCCCGAACAATCCCTTCTGGCTGTTTCTAGTTGCTATCCATCTTTCTCATATCTGCTTCCATTTCCCAACGTAGTGTGTTCTCCTGTCTTGCTCCTTTTCATTTCCCTTCACGATTCCAAGTTAGGGCTAGTTAGTTAGTTAGTTATTATCACTACTAGAATACCTGACAACAAATTTTGAGAAATTTACCCAGCAAAATACATCGGTTAAAATTATAGCATAGGATCGGAAATCAAAGTCAAATTATTAATGTTGACATGATTGGTCTGCAATGTTTACTTCAATAAGTCTAGACGTCAAATGAAATTGTGGAATAGATTATCAGAATATATAACCGTCGGATAGAGTAAGAGAAATGCTATCTTAGCTGACAAATTTTATCAAATGTTTGGTGGGACACTATTTTGTGCATAAAGTTATGTAAATTCAATGCGAAATAATAAAATGCGATCAGTGTGTTCGATAGATTAATAATAATAATAATAATAATAATAATAATAATAATAATAATAATAATAATAATAATAATAATAATAATAATAATAATAATAATAATAAAATGACATATAAATATAAGAAGACAATTATATTTGACCGAGAATTTTAAACTGTGTATCATACCTTTAACGTGTCAACTTTCGGGATTATTGACTTGGATATATGATTGCAGAACCTGAAGTGAATTTGTTGGAAAGAATATTCTTCATTTATATATTAGTGTTTTAAAATAATACAGAATTCAGTTTGAAAATCATGTCCGAGTTTTCAGAAAAGATCCAGTTAACATATTTATAAAAATTATTGATCTATAGCGTTTCTTTAAAAAAAAATACCATATTTTTTTTTTAATATAACCGTACGAAATAACTGTTATGTTTATAGATAAACAGATACATACAGTATCAAAGCTGGTACAAATTTATTTCAAGTGAAATGACGATCATTCACATTGGCATAGAAGGAAAATTTATGAAACGAAAAAGTAAAAGAGTGAAAAAATCTCATGTTTTTTCCAGTACAGTTCAGAATGATAGTTAGTGACCTTATGGAAGATGAAATACATTCTGAAAGTCTTATCACTGTCAAGCGAATCAGTAAAACGATTTTCGGTGTCTGCAGTTTCTTCAATAAGAATAGTAATATCATTTACGTTTATATCAGTCCTTAGATAAATCGATATTTAGTATATGAACTCTCCATTGATAGAGTCGAATACCACCTTCTGGTCAATACGTATGGCTACAGACAAACATCCGTATATATTTCTATGTTCTAAAAATTGTTACTATGCTGGGATTTTGCCAACAAATCAATAACCAAGTAAGAAACTTGTCCCATTTTCTTATATTTGTTTCTAGAGGTTTCAAATCAAGCATTAGACGATCATGAAAGTCAAGATCGCTGAAATATGTTCGTCAAACTAACTCATCTGTGATTATGATAAGTAAATTTACTTCGCTGAGTTGAAGCCCAGGTACCAACTTTCCATTCTGATTTTTAATAAGGGGTGAACATCTGGGTCGACTTTGCCGGAAATCCCATGCAGAAATTATGATAGATGCTTAAATAGAACATCACTTATAATGAAACGTGAACTGATAAAATCCGACCTATATACTGATTGATAAAGTACAGCCAGTCTTATTACCGTTCACTTGATCAAGTAAATCTTATTTAAATTTATTTTTATACTATCTAAAACTTTATTTTTGAACTTTTTGGTAAACTAAGAATCCGTAGATGAAGATGGTTACAGTATTCTGGAAGAGATAAAATGCAGGGAATCCAAGGAAACCGTTTCATTTTATTTGGGATTTATCAGCTGTATGTATCTGCATCGTGGAGTTGGTGTTTACCCCATAGTTTGAACCTAGTACCTTATTCCAGAGGGGACATCAACTATGAGTTCTAGGCACACTCAGCGTCCTAGATTCTACTACAAGCCACATCTCATCTGTTTTATAAAAACTTAAGACAGAATAGTCATATTGAGATAAGCTTTTATACCAAATAAGACTGGTCGAAATCCAAACCATCACAAGGCGAAATAAAGATGGTCGGAGTTTATTGAAATCAGCGAGGTATATTAACAAATCTTATATTTGCCATCTTCACTGAATTTTACTGAAATTTTGAATGTTATTCACATGCAATACGACTTATGAATTTAAAATTAGGGTTTCTGGATTCCCAGGTAAGTACGAAATATTCATAAAACTGAATCAGAATCTAGTAGTCACGATCTGGGGTTTATTTTCCAAGCAGAAAGATGATTATCCAATGTCAGTAACCATTTATGAGGATGATAACTTATGGTGGACTGAAAGGCATAAACACACAAATAATGATGATGTTACCAAGTGATGAACGTACGTCAAATGAATTGACGAAAGACGTAAAATCCTACTTAGTAATCCAATACTAAGGTCATGTTTTTGTAAGTTCAAATTTAAGAACTCGCACATACATGGGTTAATAGGTAAACA
Organism: Schistosoma rodhaini; assembly: GCA_944470415.2. Taxonomy (NCBI): domain Eukaryota; kingdom Metazoa; phylum Platyhelminthes; class Trematoda; order Strigeidida; family Schistosomatidae; genus Schistosoma; species Schistosoma rodhaini. Next base: position 6,369,681 of record OX104040.1, read on the forward strand.
ATTATACTTAATTACGCATGTTACACCACGTAAAGAAGCATAAACCACCCACCAGTGTTCTTCATCTAACTATCTTGGTCAATCATTTCTAGTTGTTTCCGGTTGCTATTCATCCATTTCATGTCTGCTTCCAATTCTCGGTGCAGTGTATTATTTAGCCTTCCTCATTTCTTTTTCCACTCAGGATTCCAATTTAGGGTTTGCCTCGTGATGCAGTTTGATGATTTCCTCAATATATGTTCTATCCACCTTCAACGTCTTTTCCTAATTTCTTCTTCAGCTGGAAACCGGTATGTTCTCTCTCACTGTAAGCTGTTGCTAATAGTATCCTGCCAACGGATTTTCAGTATCTTGCGTAGACAATTGTTTATAAATACTTGTACAATTTTGATGATGGTTGTAGTGGTTCTTCAAGTTTCAGCTCCGTACAGTAGGACTGTATTGATGTTCGTATTGAAGACTCTGAATTTGATATTGCTTGACCGAAAATTGTATCGTGTTCTATATGTTCTTCATTTGTAAGAATGCGGCCCTTACTTATCCGATCCTCGCATTTTGCATCTACATCACACAAAGGGTTTCCAATTCTGGGAATGTGCTTCAATTCACAACCACAATGCACGATCCCAGTCAAATCAAGCAACACAATCAAAGAGGGAACAATCAATATGGCTGCCGCCAAGACTAAATATCAACTAAAGCAACATAGATACAGTTCAGAAAGAAACATAGAAACTCAGTGGAAGCAAAAGAGAAAACTGTTACGAAATGAAACAATACAATCTCAAATGGCATCAAAAAGACTAACAAAAATGTACAACTGAAAAAACCATTAAGAACACGTTGCAAATGAATGTATGGAGAGATTTTCACACAGGAAACACTCAAAATGGATCTTACAACAGGCAATAGAGAACGAGAGTCGTGTGTGTAATAGTGTATTTACGAGCGGTTAACAGTACGTGATGCTATGAGGGATTCAAAACAAACGGAAGAGTGTGTTCAAGGTCATAAACTTAAACAGCCTGTTCAATCATTTTGTGATAAATATACAGAATAAATGCGGTTGTGGTAGTTCTCCGAGTTTCAACTCCGTACAGTAGGACTGTCTCGACATTCGTATTGAAGATTGTGATTTTGATGTTGGCTGACAGTCCTATATGTTCTTCGATTGTGGGAATGCCTCACTTAATTAGCCAATCCTTGCCTTTACGTCTACATCAGATCTTCCTTGTTCGTCGATTACGCTTATCAAGTGCGTGAAAGTGTCCACCTCTTCCAGAGATTCTCCATCAATTGAGATTGAGTAGGTGTTCTCCGTGTTGTGTTTTAGGATCTTGGTTTTCCCCTTGTGTATGTCGAGGTCAACTTGTATGGACGCTGGTGCTATTGTTCTTCAGTGTAGTCCGTTGTACGAATTCTGAGTGACGTTGACGATCCTCTCAAGTACTTCATGGTGTCGAAGAAGGTTTCATAAGGTTTTCCGACTACACTGCTGAGAACCAGATGGTTCATATTTGCATCATTAAAAAGATTTAAAAGGTCAATGGGAGAAGCGAGAATTAGGTGAGCAGCTGACATAACTTCAGATCATCACCTAGTGATTGTCAAGATGAAACTGAAACCACAGAAACACCGGTTAACGAACAAAGCAGCATTGCATGTCAACATTTTGATTTCACGCATCCTTATCATAGATTTAAATGTACCTGCGGTAGCACATATTTAAAGGGGATAGATACAGATGTTTTTACTAGACTTTTGACCATTTTACTAGAAACCTATGTCTAAAAGACAGTTGAGTCTTCCTAAGCCCAATCATCTGACACCTTACTGATATTAGATATAAAATGGATCTCAGTAAATCATTCAAATTATTTAACAAACAGTCAACATCAATTTTATTTCGACTGCGACTGATATCTAGCTATTCCGTCCTCACATATCTGTACAGAAGGAGAGCGTGACAAGCTTTTCCACATCATAGTAACAATGATTACAAATCAAAGGTCAACGTTTTTCGTTGTTTTGCCCTTTTTAAACTCTTACACAACCTTATTAGTGCTGGAAATTTAGAAAACGGTCCTTCAAAGATATGATAATCAAGTTATAATTTTATTGTAGCTATACAGATGATACCTTTACAGCCACAGTGAGGTAGTGATGACCCTACGACGTGGTCAGCCAGAAGTTTAAACCCAACGAGTTTGTCGTTGGTAAACACTCTTCTGATAGCTTGCTATGTCTAGCAGCGTCTGGTCATCTTTCGTTACTATAACGGGTCATGATATACAGTATAATAATCGTAAAACAAAGTACAATCGAAATCTCGGTTCTTCATAAACTTCACCGTTCTTTTCCAGCCGTCCTGGAAAAGAAAAAAGAATGTGTTAGTGGATGTCGAAATACACTCGTACTTGCGTAAAGACACAAGGTGAGCGAAAAAAGGTGAATAAACTAATAAGCTTGCGACAGCGTAAAAGCGATTTAAAAAAATTGTTTTACTTTTATAAAAATATACGCTTATTAGTAAAAAAAAGTTTTTTTTGAATAAATACATAAGTATTAGCATATTCAATTTTTTTTAATAATATATAATACAAAGGAAATAAAGTTTGTGTCTTACGTGCAATAGACGTTTAAATGTTCTGAACATCTTACTCTTCTTCCAGAACGGGTTGTCTTAAGTTTATTTTCAGACACTGACGAAGTATCAACGCGCGTGTCGGCTGTCGGATGAGGTACTACAAGTGTAGGAGCAATGTCGTTCGATTGACGTGGGTAGGATTTCCTTTTCAATACGCCGCTTTGATTCGTCGATACTGATGCTATCGTTTGTGCCGTTCTTGTCGACCATATATTACTTAGGTTCACGCTGAAGAACTTTGAAGGGTCCTTCGTATGCTGATTCGAGAGGTCATCGATGTGAGTCTCGACGTACGAAGAGTTATGGTAACGGGTTATAAAATATTTCTTATATAATTAGAATGCACTAATACGCTCACTCTTAACCCCTTCAGGGACCGGAACTTGGACCTTTATTAAGGTGCTCCTTGCTGAAAACCCTCAGACTAGGACGAAACGGCTGTATAGTTCTCTCTAGTTTTCAGAGATATTCTTACTGAACTCAATCTGTGACTAGTACAACCTAAAACTTAAACCATTCCTCAGGAAAACATGTAAACATGTCAGGAGGTTCTGGGCCAAAAGAAGCACCACCACAAGGAATGGATTACTGTTGGTACAGTGGATAAAATTGAAGAAAGAAGGAACAAGAAGGCAGCAATCAATATCAGCCGAACAAGAGCAGAAAAAGCCAAGGCACAAGCCGAATACACAGAGGCAAACGAGCAAGTGAAGAGGAGCATCAGAACCGACAAACTTAAATATGTGGAAGATTTAGCAATGACAGCGGAAAAGGCTGCAAGAGAGGGAAACATGAGACAACTGTATGATACAACAAAGAAACTTGCTGGAAATAACCGTAAACCAGAAAGACCAGTGAAAGGCAAGGAAGGTAAAGTAATCACCGACATTGAAGAACAACGAAACAGGTGGGTAGAACACTTCAAAGAACTCTTGAATCGACCAGCTCCACTGAACCCACCCAACATCGAAGCAGCACCCACAAACCTCCCAATCGATGTTGGCCCACCAACAATTGAAGAGATCAGCATGGTCATTAGACAAATCAAGAGCGGCAAAGCAGCGGGACCAGACAACATCCCGGCAGATGCACTGAAAGCAAATGTAACAGCAACTGCAAAGATACTCCACATCCTCTTCAGTAAGATTTGCGATGAAGAACAAGTACCAATAGATTGGAAAAAAGGACTTCTGATCAAGATACCAAAGAAAGGCGATCTTAACAAGTGCGATAACTACAGGGGCATCACTCTTCTCTCAATGCCAGGAAACGTCTTCAACAGAGTATTGTTAAACGGGATGAAGGATTCCCTGGACGCCCAACTTCGAGATCAACAGGGTGGATTTCGTAAGGATAGATCGTGTACAGACCAAATCGCAACTCTACGTATCATTGTGGAACAATTAGTCGAATGGAATTCATCACTGCACATCAACTTCATTGACTACGAGAAGGCATTTGATAGCGTGGACAGGAAAACACTATGGAGACTTCTTCGACACTACGGCGTGCCTGAGAAAATAGTCAATATCATACGGAACTCCTATGATGGACTAAACTGCCAAATCGTCCACGGAGGACAACTCACCGACTCATTCGAGGTAAAGACCGGTGTTAGGCAAGGTTGCTTACTCTCACCCTTTCTCTTTTTCCTGGTGATCGACTGGATCATGAAGACTTCAACATCTGGAGGGAAGCACTGGATACAGTGGACAGACATGATGCAGCTTGATGATTTAGACTTCGCAGATGATCTGGCTCTCCTATCACAAACGCAACAGCAAATGCAGGAGAAAACGACCAGTGTAGCATCAGCCTCACCAGCAGTAGGACTCAATATAAACAAAGGGAAAAGCAAGACTCTCCGATACAACACAATATGCACCAATGAAATTACACTTGACAGAGGAGCTTTGGAGGATGTGGAAACCTTTACATATCTGGGCAGCATCATTGATGAACACGGTGGATCAGATGCAGATGTGAGGGCGAGGATCGGCAAAGCGAGAGCAGCATATTTACAACTGAAAAACATTTTGAGCTCAAAACAATTGTCAACCAACACCAAGGTTAGAATTTTCAATACAAATGTCAAGACAGTTCTATTGTATGGGGCGGAGATGTGGAGAACTACGAAAGCCATTATCCAGAAGATACAAGTGTTTATTAACAGTTGTCTACGCAATATACTTCGGATCCGATGGCCAGACACTATCATCAACAAGTTACTGTGGGAGACAACAAATCAGATTCCAGTGGAGGAAGAAATCAGAAGGAGGCCCTGGAAGTGGATAGGGCACACTTTGAGGAAATCACCCGATTGCGTCACAAGACAAGCCCTCACATGGAATCCTGAAGGTCAAAGGTGAAGAGGAAGACCAGAGAAAACATTACGCCGTGAAATGGAGATAAACGTGAGAAGAATGAACAAAAGTTGGATAGAACTAGAAAAGAAGGTTCAGGACAGAGTGGGTTGGAGATTGCTGGTCGGCGGTCTATGCTCCATTGGGAGTAACAGGCGAAAGTAAAGTAAAGTAAAGTCAGGAAAACCCTTCAACTAGCTTCTTATTATCTAGTAGCTGAATACCATGACTAAATAGAAATCCAAAATTGATTGCGATGAAATTGGTCAAAATAAGTAGAAAAAGGTTTTCATATCTAAGAAAACAATAGTCACTGATAAGATTACAATTTTGAACGTAGACAGCTATCTATCATGGTAGCATTTCTTGACTTTTAATGATAATTATATTTCAGACCTAATTTTTTATCTGATGTACAATTGGTCAATGATGATTGTTATCACTATTATCATAATAAATGATTTTGGATCTCTTGACTATACACTATATTTCCTTAATTCATGAGTTTTTCCATTATTTTGACTAAATTCTTATCTCTACGATTAAATCATACATAAACGTTTTTCTATGATATTAATTAGATTATGTAACTTCAACTTTGTAAGGAATATCTGTTGTGAGGATGTTCTTTTCTTTCTCAATTAACATTTAACCCTCATCAAATGGATGATTTCATGAGGTTCGTAATATGAATGAATTATCTAGCTGACTTATTGTTTATCACATAATTGATGATAATTAACTTCTAGATGAGTTGCGGTTTTCTAATGGGAATACATCACTAGGTGAGTTCAGATCTGAATGTAAGTCAGAAATATATCGAATTACAATGTATAGAAAACGCAGTGTATCGCGAAAGAAACGACTATCGAAATCATATATAGATAAAGAAGATACTGACTGTTTGATTGTGATTCTATTGCTTAAAACCAACATTCTCTCCACAAAAACTTAACATTTTGTGTCCTGTCACTGTCGAAGTTTTTGGGACACACTATTGATGAGTCCTATAATGAAACGAAACAGTTACTCAGTGCTCCCTGGTTTTTTATTAGTATAACAACTGATGTTAGTATGTGACATGAACTACACGTTAACGTTTCAGATGAATGATTTTCTGGAGTTTATATGTTAAATGCAATAATTTAGCTTTAAAATTAACCACTAAACCATGTGAACACAATGGCAATCACATCCATACAAGTTACAAGCTTCGATTTGGATTGCCTGATGTTATGACGGGAAGATATTAATTGATAAGATTTTTTAATATTGCACTAATGTTTAGTGTTCATTTTCACAAAATCAACTATTCTTCATTTTAGATAACTAAATAAATGTTCAAAAGCAATTCAACAATCATTATTTGTCCATTTGTGGAAAAACGGCTTATTGAAAGCTCAAGCCGCGTCGAATCTATTACTGTCCAAATAACAACGTAACATGAGTATCTCTCACAACTTAGATACATTTAAAAACCAACTACATGAATACGTGTTTGATTAGAGAGTCAAATTCAATAACTTCATTTATTTAGTCGATTTGAAAGGAAGACATTGAAACCAGAGGCTTCGTCGCAGATTGTATTTCAACTTTGAATTTATATTGAACAAAAAATGGTTGATCAAATGTGTTCATCATATAGATTACATCATAGATTGATTTTAACTAAACAAGTAGAAAGCACTTGATGGCTGATAAGTCCTAGAACCGGACATCCCATCAACGCCTAAGTACAATTCCTCTTTGGATCAAACTTAAAATACATAAGATGTTGCAGCAATAAAATCACTCTTACATCTTTGAGTTGGGAACTTTTAGTTCTGAATGTTTTGAACGATGTACAGCCATTGCTTTGAGCGGCTAGTAAAAAAACCTATTTATGCAAACTGTTAATTCGTGGTATCTAAGCATATTCATCATATAGGCCAAATAAACATCCAGTACTCACCAATCAAAACTTCGATATGGATTACGAGCTAGTTAGTACTCATTAGTGGGGTATATACGCCATCTTACAAGAAATCATATGTCTCACAGATTTGAAAATTTATTGGCCAGTGCTGATTACTTTAGATCAACTAATATCAAATAAAATCCACAACGATGTTGAAACCCTTAACCGAATCTCATTACTTCAATAACACCTATTACTTTCTTTCAGACAGACATAAATGAAATAAACATACTTCCCACGTTCCTAATCAATCAGTAATCGGTTTCAAGAAATTTGTTAAATTATTGAATACATTCGAAAATGTAAACAAAGATGCCTCGAATGTGAACAAACTCTATAAAGATAGATGGACGATGTTTAAAATCAGAAATGATCTTTTGACGATTGTTATGAGAATGAATATGTACTTCGGACTTCAGTGTTATGGATAGTAGGTTAGGTAACTGATATTGATCCTTTCATTATGTATTTCTGTTAAAATTTAGTTCGTGTTCCGAAGAGGTCACTGATGAGGCGAATACCACTTTATCAGTTAAGATATTCCAGCAAAAGTGTATTCCCAATTCCAGTTTATTAGATCATGGTTTGTGAGCCACTTGGTGATTCCCACTGAAACTATTAATCTTGGAGGAAGCAAAGTTATAAGATATGTTGGCATCCAAGCCATAACTTAAAACATAAAATTTTAACGAGATCCCTATACGTTTTATGATGAGATAAAAGAAATAGATCAATGCGTTTCAATTGCTTTTCATAGGCCAGGTAGAAAATTCCTGTTACCAACTTAGTACTTATTCTTTTGACATATTCAAGAGCACGTGAATCTTTAATTAAACATGAACCCACTATTTGGATGCAGTACTCTCAAACAGATGGAAATATAACATAGTAAATACTTCATTACCAAGGCATTTAAAAATTTTACAAAGTGACCATAACACATGATCTGATGAGTTACCCATATCCGCATTTCATATTAGTTTCTAAGGCTAATCCACCAATCTCAGGTTGATATTTGTCTACCACTAAAAAGGGGGGGATTATACAGTATTCGTATCTGAATATTGAGTCATAAGTGTGAATCTGTCATTCCCAACGATTGTTTGTATCAGAAGGGGTTTGTGGAGCTTTTAGTAATTTTACAGTTGAAATCATGAGTCAATTGAAGCTAGACCACCATAGAAAACCTGGAAGCAATGGACGGCCGTTTCGTCCTATTGTGGTATTGTTGGTATATAATATATCATTAACCTCAGCTGATTTTAACTCTGAGTTACTACTTTACCATGTTTTTTTTACTATTTCATAGGCTATATGGTTCAAACCCATGTACTCTATTGAAGCGTACAAAACCAGAAAAATGAGATGCATAAGACTCTCCCGATATTTTCCATTACTATTAAAGTTCTTGTCGATATTCGTTGTAGTAATTTACAGTTCATCATTTTACCATACCACTTGATTTTCCTCTCAGTGATCATCTTTAAGTTAATGTTGTATTGATGTCACCTAATCACAAATAAAGTTTACGAACTGGGAGAGCTATCGTATTATTTATGTACATTAGATTGACGACCCGCAATATGTGTAGGTACGTTCTGAACAACTGGCGAATGAAACTAATCAGTATTAAGAAAGCAATTTTTTGTTGCATATCAGAATAAATAATATTTTCTACCTTAAATTTTCAAACCCATTGAAAACATAGCCCGAGATGCATATATTTGAAGTGGGCTGTCTAAGAACTTTTTGTATAAAATGTTAAGGTCAGACCAAATATAAGTCAACTGTACTTTTATATGTCTGTTTATCATGTGACCTATCTTTATTCTCTAAATAAAAACTACCCAAAGGCGAATCTTTTTGCTCTGGTTTACTTTATTTTCTATGTGTAAATACTTTTGAATTATACTCCACGAATTTTAACAAGTAGGTGAAAAGTTAACCGCTTCCTTAAACTAGTATTAATTTGAAGTTACGTTTCTTCGATTGTGGGAATGCCTCACTTAATTAGCCAATCCTTGCCTTTACGTCTACATCAGATCTTCCTTGTTCGTCGATTACGCTTATCAAGTGCGTGAAAGTGTCCACCTCTTCCAGAGATTCTCCATCAATTGAGATTGAGTAGGTGTTCTCCGTGTTGTGTTTTAGGATCTTGGTTTTCCCCTTGTGTATGTCGAGGTCAACTTGTATGGACGCTGGTGCTATTGTTCTTCAGTGTAGTCCGTTGTACGAATTCTGAGTGACGTTGACGATCCTCTCAAGTACTTCATGGTGTCGAAGAAGGTTTCATAAGGTTTTCCGACTACACTGCTGAGAACCAGATGGTTCATATTTGCATCATTAAAAAGATTTAAAAGGTCAATGGGAGAAGCGAGAATTAGGTGAGCAGCTGACATAACTTCAGATCATCACCTAGTGATTGTCAAGATGAAACTGAAACCACAGAAACACCGGTTAACGAACAAAGCAGCATTGCATGTCAACATTTTGATTTCACGCATCCTTATCATAGATTTAAATGTACCTGCGGTAGCACATATTTAAAGGGGATAGATACAGATGTTTTTACTAGACTTTTGACCATTTTACTAGAAACCTATGTCTAAAAGACAGTTGAGTCTTCCTAAGCCCAATCATCTGACACCTTACTGATATTAGATATAAAATGGATCTCAGTAAATCATTCAAATTATTTAACAAACAGTCAACATCAATTTTATTTCGACTGCGACTGATATCTAGCTATTCCGTCCTCACATATCTGTACAGAAGGAGAGCGTGACAAGCTTTTCCACATCATAGTAACAATGATTACAAATCAAAGGTCAACGTTTTTCGTTGTTTTGCCCTTTTTAAACTCTTACACAACCTTATTAGGGCTCATATATTAAGTTTTATTGCGTCCCCAATATCGTTGAATAAGTACTCAGTCATTTCTTAGTTTCCTAACGTGTATGCAGCCCTAGATTTTTCTTCATTTTGAATATGAGTGACAGTAACAGCACCCTTCTACTGTTCATTATTATTTTCCAACATATGGATACTCATCAGTTATTCCTATTTTCTAATCATATATTTCTTGTTATCTTATTCTTATTATGATTTTCGGTATTGTTCTGAAGATCCATATCAACTTCACTTACTAAGGTACGTGAAACATTTATTAGTAATTACTCATCATTCTTTGTAACGTTAGAGCGTCTGTGATTGGTGAGAACCAGTGTGATAGGATGAATTCCTTTCAATCTGAAAATCTTTTTTTTTTATTCGATTTAAATTTTCAGTTTAGGGTTGTGGAGATTATTGAATTTCATTGAAATCGTGAATCGATCAATGTTGGACCACCATTAAAAACCTGGAAGCACTGAACGACCGTTTCGTCCTAATACAAGACTTCTCAGTAGTGAACATCCACAACCTCTTATGTGCGATTCGGATCCTTGACTTTCAGTCTCGCGCGTGAATGCTTAAACTCCGGACCACTGAACCGGTATCCGGTGATGTTAATGTCTAAGTCCAACCAATTTACGATATTGCGCGACTACCTTTCATTTAAATATATCAAACGGTCAGATTGTATGAATTATGTAGATGGCATTTATTATGACGTCAGGAAATAGAAAATACGGAAAAGGACAACTTAAAATTTAAATTTTTGTTAAGATGGCATCAAGCACAGGATTTAGTAAATTACTTTTTTCACTGGCCCCCAAGGCTTGTTATTACTTAATTACTTACTTACTCCTGCTACTCCTAATGGAGCATAGGCCGCCGACCAGCATTCTCCAACCCACTCTGTCCTGAACCTTCTTTTCTAGTTCTATCCAACTTTTGTTCATTCTTCTCACGTTTATCTCCATTTCACGGCGTAATGTTTTCTCTGGTCTTCCTCTTCACCTTTGACCTTCAGGATTCCATGTGAGGGCTTGTCTTGTGACGCAATCGGGTGATTTCCTCAAAGTGTGCCCTATCCACTTCCAGGGCCTCCTTCTGATTTCTTCCTCCACTGGAATCTGATTTGTTGTCTCCCACAGTAACTTGTTGATGATAGTGTCTGGCCATCGGATCCGAAGTATATTGCGTAGACAACTGTTAATAAACACTTGTATCTTCTGGATAATGGCTTTCGTAGTTCTCCACATCTCCGCCCCATACAATAGAACTGTCTTGACATTTGTATTGAAAATTCTAACCTTGGTGTTGGTTGACAATTGTTTTGAGCTCAAAATGTTTTTCAGTTGTAAATATGCTGCTCTCGCTTTGCCGATCCTCGCCCTCACATCTGCATCTGATCCACCGTGTTCATCAATGATGCTGCCCAGATATGTAAAGGTTTCCACATCCTCCAAAGCTCCTCTGTCAAGTGTAATTTCATTGGTGCATATTGTGTTGTATCGGAGAGTCTTGCTTTTCCCTTTGTTTATATTGAGTCCTACTGCTGGTGAGGCTGATGCTACACTGGTCGTTTTCTCCTGCATTTGCTGTTGCGTTTGTGATAGGAGAGCCAGATCATCTGCGAAGTCTAAATCATCAAGCTGCATCATGTCTGTCCACTGTATCCAGTGCTTCCCTCCAGATGTTGAAGTCTTCATGATCCAGTCGATCACCAGGAAAAAGAGAAAGGGTGAGAGTAAGCAACCTTGCCTAACACCGATCTTTACCTCGAATGAGTCGGTGAGTTGTCCTCCGTGGACGATTTGGCAGTTTAGTCCATCATAGGAGTTCTGTATGATATTGACTATTTTCTCAGGCACGCCGTAGTGTCGAAGAAGTCTCCATAGTGTTTTCCTGTCCACGCTATCAAATGCCTTCTCGTAGTCAATGAAGTTGATGTGCAGTGATGAATTCCATTCGACTAATTGTTCCACAATGATACGTAGAGTTGCGATTTGGTCTGTACACGATCTATCCTTACGAAATCCACCCTGTTGATCTCGAAGTTGGGCGTCCAGGGAATCCTTCATCCCGTTTAACAATACTCTGTTGAAGACGTTTCCTGGCATTGAGAGAAGAGTGATGCCCCTGTAGTTATCGCACTTGTTAAGATCGCCTTTCTTTGGTATCTTGATCAGAAGTCCTTTTTTCCAATCTATTGGTACTTGTTCTTCATCGCAAATCTTACTGAAGAGGATGTGGAGTATCTTTGCAGTTGCTGTTACATTTGCTTTCAGTGCATCTGCCGGGATGTTGTCTGGTCCCGCTGCTTTGCCGCTCTTGATTTGTCTAATGACCATGCTGATCTCTTCAATTGTTGGTGGGCCAACATCGATTGGGAGGTTTGTGGGTGCTGCTTCGATGTTGGGTGGGTTCAGTGGAGCTGGTCGATTCAAGAGTTCTTTGAAGTGTTCTACCCACCTGTTTCGTTGTTCTTCAATGTCGGTGATTACTTTACCTTCCTTGCCTTTCACTGGTCTTTCTGGTTTACGGTTATTTCCAGCAAGTTTCTTTGTTGTATCATACAGTTGTCTCATGTTTCCCTCTCTTGCAGCCTTTTCCGCTGTCATTGCTAAATCTTCCACATATTTAAGTTTGTCGGTTCTGATGCTCCTCTTCACTTGCTCGTTTGCCTCTGTGTATTCGGCTTGTGCCTTGGCTTTTTCTGCTCTTGTTCGGCTGATATTGATTGCTGCCTTCTTGTTCCTTCTTTCTTCAATTTTATCCACTGTACCAACAGTAATCCATTCCTTGTGGTGGTGCTTCTTTTGGCCCAGAACCTCCTGACATGTTGAAACGATTGCCTCCTTGATACCTTTCCAGTTGCTCTCCATGGTAGTTCCCTCTCCATTGAACAGATCATGGAAGGCCTGGAACCTGTTGCTGAGGTCTATGTTAAATTTGTTGAGTTTTTCAGCATCTCGAAGAAAGGCCGTATTAAACTTTTGTGATGTTGTCCGCGCCGTTGTCCAGTGCTTCTTGAGTTTTAGTTTCATTATGGAGACCAGCAAATGATGATCGGATGCTATATCAGCTCCTCTCCTGGTTCTCACATCCTCCATCGTCCTCCTGAACCTTTTGTTGATGTAGATATAGTCGATTTGATTTTGTGTAGTGTGATCCGGTGAAATCCAAGTGGCTTTGTGTATGTTTTTGTGTGGGAATATGGTGCCACCTATGACCAGTTTATTGAAGGCGCATAGGTTTGCAAATCTCTCACCATTTTCGTTCCTTTCTTCCAGTCCATATCGTCCCATTATGTCTCCGTATCGAGTGTTGTCCATTCCAACCTTGGCATTGAAATCTCCCATCAGAATGGTCAGTTCCTTGGTTGGGCACTTCTCGAAGATCGACTGCAACCTATCGTAGAATTGGTCTTTAGTGTCTTCATCGTAGTCGCTGGTAGGCGCATAGCACTGGATGACGTTCATTGTAATGCCCTCTCTCTTTGTTTTGAAGGAGTCTTTGATGATCCTTGGTCCATGAGATTCCCATCCAATAAGTGCATTTTGTGCTTTTCTGGACAGCATCAATGCAACTCTGTGTATGTGGGGCATTTTCTTCTTCATGACCGGAGTATAACAGAACTTCCCCTGAAGATAGTCGTTGTTGTCCAACCTGCGTCCAATGTGTTTCACTGATTCGAAGCACCTCCAGATTGTATTTTCTCATTTCTGCAGCAATTTGGAAGACTCTTCCGGTCTCCCACATTGTACGGACATTCCATGTACCTATAAAAATTGTTGCTCTGATTGTTAGAAGGTGCATCGGCCTCATGACTTCCGAAAGAACTCGGCTTTCATCATGAGACGTCATAATTATTCCTTCTACTCCCAGGGCAGAGTTTAAGTGGTTTGAATAATTGTTTTTCTGGTTAGCGTTGTTTAGCGAGTTGGTTTTCTATGGGATGGGGTGGCTAACCCCATGCCCAACCCTCCTCCTTTACCCGAGCTTGTGACCGGCAGTAGCCCCCGGAGGAGCTACAGGCGGAGTTTATGGCTTGTTATAACACTAGTAAACGTTTTTTTCATATTTCATTGTTGATTAATCTATGGGGTAGCAACTGAATTTGAACCATTAATCAACAAACCGATTGTAACATATAATGTGATTATTCAAAGTATTTATTCAAATGATTTTAAGTATGAATAAATGATTGTGGTAACAAAAAATACAAATATATACTCAAATCTTATATTACGAAGAACATCAATTAATCTGTTATAACGCGCAAATGAATGAACAAGTTTGTGATTCTTGATCTGACTAAAAAATGTGCTTTCTTCCATTCCATTGTTAACTTATCAAATACAAACAACCAAGAATACCGAACTTGTGTTTAACCTAAAAAGTAATGGATAGTTTTTTTAATTTTTTGTAAATTACTTTAAAACTGAACGATAGAGTATTTCACATGCTTATTTATGATTCTGAAATAGCCTCGATAACTAATTAAAATCTATGTCATTGTGAAGTATGTACAGCAGTTGTTTGCATTGAACTAGTAATTTTCTGCTTATCAACCTACAGATAATCACTACATAAGTATTTTACTAAATATATGTTTTCTAATCAAATATTCAGCGATTTGTTTTATTTATTTAAATGATAAAAAAATATGATCTAGTTTCATTATTATCATTGCTCTCGTCGTCAGTCCCATAAACACATGTCACTCTATTGTCTGAGCTAATATACAATCAATCGTGTCTTTTATTAATACTAAAATCGTAACTACAATAAAAATCTTTTGCTTTCGTATGCACAAAGATATCTATATTATTTTTCCTTATCATCAAAACAGACACATTACACCCTCTCTGCTTCTGTCTTAAACTTGATTATAGATACGTACCAATAAATAGAAATATATTTGTGTTATTTTAAACGAAAATTAACAATCAAAAGATATTGTTACTATCTGTGTTATCTTGATCTAAACAAGTTAAAGCAATTCCCAAGCAAAAAATCTTATACAAAAGAGGCAGCTTATTATTCATTACATAATGTTAATTGATTCAGTACTGGACTCATTATGCTAATGAATTAGAAAACGATGTATTCTAAAAAAAATTGCCTTAAATGTTTTAAGAAAGTTAAATGGTGGCTAGTAATGAAGTACAGGATGCGCATTTCATCATATTTAGGACCCATCAATCGAAAGCACTTGTATGTCAGTGTTAATATTTACGCGGAGATTCGATTCCAGCACTTCTCGCTAACAATACAGGCACACTATGTACTAAGTTACTGAGTTCAGATAGCCAGCTAACGCATCACAAAGGAAATGCGCTCCTCGGATTCCATTACTAGTCGCAATCAAACCATTAAATTTTTGATCAAACAGTGGCAGTCAACTCGTGATGAATTTATGATTATGTAGACTCAATACTTTCAGTCCTTAAAATTGACGTGATAATATAAACCCTTGCGGATCTCTAGAAAGCTATTTAAACGAAATGAATACACCTAACTAGATCATTATAGTCAATGCCATTTAACAATAACTAGAGAACATGCATAGTGCACCGTAGAAATCTTCTGTTCTAATTTTAAACTCTTCATTAATGCACAAATACGACTCCTAATTTAATTAAACCTTCAAATGTTAGATTCAGATCATTGACTTCAAAAATAAAATAGTCACCAAAGTATTTTTAAACTAACACTTCCAGTTTAAGTGTTTGATTTCAAACTACTAGCAGTTACCATAATGGCCAGAGAATAAGTGGAAATTTAAGTAGACTGGAAGATTTACAAACACAAACATTCCAAATTCAATTAGTTGAAGTAAACAAACAATTGAATGTAAAATTATGATCTCTAAATAGTCTGTATCGCAGAAAAGGGAACTGTAAATAAATAATTCTCTCCATAATAATAATAACGGGAATAGTAATAATGATGGTAATCCTTATAATTTTTTGGGGATTTGGTTATATATTGAATAAATCAGTCCTTTAAATCTATGCATTGATATGTAAAATTTAAAAACAACCGTGACCTTTGACCTCACTGATACAAAATGAACTCTGCTTAAATTCATCATTTGTATACATTTAAGTATAACCTTGTTGTAGATGTTGGTGTGTGTGTGTGTATGGTTGTAGAAACCGTCTATTGATTGATTTATATTTTTACTGAGCCTAAATAAAATGGTCGTTGAATTTGAGTGAACAAATATGAATAGGTTAATAAACTATGAACCTTGTAGTTTAATCTATTATCAGTCTCCATATTCTCCTAACCCCTACGGTCATCGAAAGGAACAATAAAATAATCTCAGACAATGAAGATCCAAAATGGAAATTGATTATTCTCTTAATTACATAGGAATTGCACATAAACAGACATACAGGCAAAACAGATGTCAAACACTTATGTGATGTCAATATTCAATGAATATTCCTTTAGATTCTGGTCAGAAAAAAATAGAATAATTTGTCGCTTATGAATATATAATGAGTTCAGATTTACAATGTTTGTGTTAGAAATTAATTCGATGCAGGTGAAGGAGAAACACATATCATAACAATGGATTCATAATTATTGAGTACTAAGCCATCATGACTGCTGCAAAAACTTCAGTGACCAATTAGTAAGGAACAACATATCTTAGTAATTACTGTCACATCCTAATCACTCATTGATAAATGGTAATGTTTCAATGTTCACTGATTTACATCGACTATCCAAGTTTAAGTCAGTTGCCAACAGTAATGTTCAGATATGTCGATGTAATTGTGTGTTGCCTTAAATGGAGGCCAAAAATGTAATAGATTCTGAAATCAACATACCTAGAAGTGGTCTCCCTCCAATAGTTCTCAATGTTTCGGTGTTGAAGTACCAATTAGTGACTACCTAGTATTGATCATTTTCATTGAGATCATGAACCGATCTGTGTCAGACTAACATTAAAAACGTGGAAGCACTGAACGACCGTTTCGTCATAGTATGAGACTCAGTCGTGCATATCCTCGACCCCGTATGTGGGATTCGAATCCATGACTGGACCAATGAGTTGGCATCCGGCGATGTTAAAGTCTAACTTCAACCAATTTACGATATTGTGCGACCATCTTCCATTACCTTCGGGAGGTAACTGTCTCATCCGACACTTGAACTCCAACGGTTACGGCGCGAGACTGAGGGTAGTTCATCAAAAATAGGGACACAATATGGAGAATGAATATAGTTAGATAGGTCATATATATTTCCTACTACATCATTATGTGATTTATTCATGGGAGTAGACACATACATGATATACTTTAGTAGCATTCATTATATATTTTCTATCGAACAATAACAGTCAATTTAAGTGACATACGAATTTGACCAAAAACCACTGGTCTTGAAATGTTAATCTGTAATATATTGTCAGTCAAACAAGTATCCATGTTCCTTCACCGAATAAATCTATATCTCAAATTTTTAATAACAGCAGTAACTTCCATGTTGATTTATTCTCAATACGAATGGAGTCCTACCATGTAGTGTGTGTGGGACAAAATATCACCAATCGAAATGAATGATGATTACGCAATATCGTAAAACGACTGAAGTCATAACTGTAAACCACTGACTGTTGAATAGGTGGTCTAATGAGTAAGCTCTTCCTGAAAAGTCTGAAAGTCCTAGATTCGACTTCTAGTAAGATCGTTTACGTCCGTAGCTAAGGTGTCTCATCTTAGCACAAAACATCTGTTCAATAACAAATAGTTTACAGTTGTTTTCTTTTTAAATTCAACCCCTAGTGTACAACAGAATATAATGCCCACAACTCGTTTAAACTAGCAATTAAATTATATCTTTCGAGTTACTGTGTCGTCGGTAGTTTAAAATATTAGATCACCATGTGCAATTTGTTTAAATATCAATTTGTGAAAAACAATCAATAGAACTAGCTGGCTCCAAATTTCATACCGGTTGACATTCCTCAACAATTTGCGTTAACACATTGTTTTCTATAGTTACCTAATGAGTTCATTGGTAATTATATTTAATCAGATTTTTTGAGATTTCAGCTACACAATGTTAACTAATGTGAACTAGTACACAG
This sequence comes from Schistosoma rodhaini, assembly GCA_944470415.2. Classification (NCBI taxonomy): domain Eukaryota; kingdom Metazoa; phylum Platyhelminthes; class Trematoda; order Strigeidida; family Schistosomatidae; genus Schistosoma; species Schistosoma rodhaini. Next base: position 6,387,647 of record OX104040.1, read on the forward strand.
TTTAGTATTAGGGTCGATTGTTTCAAATCACCTAACATTTAACTGTCGGATTTATACCAACCTCCACCAACGCATTACTTTGATGCATTGATTTCATTCATATGGATGGTATTTGTCACATTTTAACCTCAGTTGAGGCACCATTGAAAATCATGTAGAATTCGATAGAAGTTTCATGTGGATCTGTTTATTAGTGATCGTTGAAATTCCGACATGAGATCAAACGAGACACTTAAAGTCCAACATTAAGTGAGATATTATTATTATATCATATTATCATATCATTGAGGTATGTTTTACGTTCATTTGATTCACAAGCATCTGTTAAAAAAATAGAATAAGTTGCATACACCTTTTTATGTGCTGAGGTTTCCTCAACATCTTATATTATGTGAAGTAATCGCTCTAGTGAAACCTACTCGGATTAATTATCATAATACAACTAGATATTATGAGTTATATAATATACCCTTGTGAGTCAGGGTAATGTTGCATTGGTTTTCAGGAGAACCAGACGTTATGGCATAAAGAACGCTTAAAACCCATTGTCTGCTGTCGGAATAGTAATACAAGACCACCAAGATCATTTTTATCGCATTAGCGAAATTTTCATTTTTCCGACTTTTCCGACCCTGAGTTTAGGGATAGTATCCCTACAATACAACTAGAGCATACAAAGAATTTGTAACTGAGTTTGCCTAAATTCATAAATTCAATGTTTTACCTTTAAAATAACACCATATGATCATTATTATCACACAGCTGTGTGCGTTTCAACGATTACATTGAGGTCAACACATAAAGTAACAACAACAACAACAACAACAACAACAACAACAACAACAACAACAACAACAACAACAACAACAATAACAACAATGAAAATAGGTCACTTTTCTACTTAATCCGCATAAGATCTATATTTTTATCTAATTCGTCTTAGTGATTGACTGTCAATTATATGATAAAGTTAGTTTAACCAAGCTAAAGCTTACTAATACGTTTGATTCACATACAATGATTCGTGCCTGTCACATTCAAGTAATGATATTTTTTGCGAGAGTTTTTAAGAAAAACAGGAATGTTGAACCCATTCAAATAAACACAAACATCGAATAACTCTAAAAATATTATCATTGTCTGCACAAATCATTCATTATAAAGAATAACGTACATTCTATAACGTAAGGTTTTACTTTCACAGAGAAAACATCAGAAATTTATCAAGGAAGTGTATTACTTTTACTAAACGACTCTCCAGAAATAATTTTTATGAAAACCAATAATCACAAAGCACTGACGTGATTGCATTCTAGTTTGGTAAAATATTCTGATTGAAATAAACTTGATTCTCATAATTATATCATTTTGATGATTATTAAAGTATTAATGTAACCATGTTTCTCGTTTCACAGAGAAAGGATGATCAAAATAGAGGAAGAAACTAGTCAATCATCAATATGTAGTCAGAATTACTTAATTTGAAGAATATCAACGCATAGTTTTCAAATGAGAATCAGCACGGATATTTCAATGACCAGTTGACTAATGATTGATACAACGTAAATGTGTAAATAATAAGTACATCTAACTTACAGTTCTTGATGACTGCTTGTATACATTTCAATAATATTGGTTTCAGTATTTGGTTTATTCAATTTCACGTATCTATTTACAATGTCGAATAGGACATGTGGAGTCATACGTCAGTCCTATCAATGAAGGTATGACCTTTTTACGTACATATATATACAAGGAGCTGGTATCACACTTTAAGGTAATAACTCTGTCATTTATGTCACTAATAGAATTTTTTTGGTTAAGTGACAAGTTAGTAGTTCCAGACACTACTCCTCTTATAACTGGTCAGCTTGAAAGTTACACGCTACGATGTCTTTGATTACTTCTTAAATATGTCTATCCATTCAATCATCCTCATTGACCTCGGGATCATTTGTTAAAAATAGGCTCAGACAGTAGTATTGTAAAATCTTGTAAATACGGTTCCTCATCTCAATATTTGGTTTAACAGCAGTTTGAGGCATAAACACAAAGGTTTGGTGATTATCAGTGTGAGGAGCTTAGGTGACCTCATATGCACTTCAACCCGTTTCATCAGTTTCCAGATAAATATGACTTCCTGAAAGATCAACACCTGGTCCTTGGGGCTGGTAGATTATGGAATTACCAGTAGTTGAAGAAAGTGAATGCTGTACTGTATAGACCTAACAAATAAACTAGTCTGCCGTGAGTTTTCCGGGACAAAAATATCCAGTCATGAATACAAAGAATATTCAACCTTATAATATTCCTGTCTTATAGCCAAGTTTGGTCGTTGTTTTCTAGATCAATAAGTTATTCATTCAAGTAATGTTAAAGAAACAAAATGAGACGCTATGTTTATGAATAATCCATCGAAAATAAAGTGTAATGAACATTTATAATTGTATCCACCTTTGTTCTGAGCTATTTTTTTTCCAGAAAGATCAATAAATTATGATTACGGAGTAATTTTCACCTTTACATTCCAAGTTAATAATATATGCTTACGTAATTACTCTTCTAAGTATTCATTTCTTTTTCCACTCCTAACGTAGTATTTGCAAATGGGTTGACGATAATTGTAATTTTAAAAGTGATTGGTTTCCGGTATCTTGAACACCTATTCATCATTTAAATATAGTAACGCATTCAGGGTGTTAATTTGTAGTGTTTTATAAAAGTTCATTTAGACTAGATGCTGTTAATTTATTTCACTATTTTTAAGATAATTTAGTCAGGATATTAGTTTAATTGCATCTCAATGTATTGGTAACATATAAGATATAAAAGATTTCTTTGAAATTCAATGATGATTATTTGTTAATCAGAAGGGGTTTTGTGGAGATTTAGTATAGATTTAGCTAGCTTCAACTGAATCATGCTTTCAACTATGAAAAGATTATTTGTTAATCCACTATTTTCATAAATGCACTGAAAAGTAATACCTAATGGTTAATATAATGTCATTTAGATTCAGGAGAAAAAATCAGTTATTCTCCACAGTTAAGAAAATTATCGCAAAAGCAACTATGGTCGCACACCAAGATGTATAGCACCTATTGGTATCGCAGTAGACACATCCGACTGGGAAATAGGAGGAGTCTTACAACAATGAGTAAACCATACCTGGCAACTTTTGGCATCTTTCTCGAGACGGTTACTATACACTGGATCGAGGTATGGCACTTTTGGTACGGAACTCATAGCTATGTATTGTGCTGTACGGCACTTTCAACACTCTGTAGAATACAGAGAATTCATCCAGTTGACCGACTACAAACTTCTGACCTTCTCTATTCGTCCGTCTTCAGACAAGTACTCTTCTCAATATCCTCGACAAACGGACATTTCACAGCTTACTTCAAATATACAATACATTTCTGGGGCAAACAATATAGTTGCAGATGCCTTGTAAATTATTACTTCCTTGAGCAGTTTTCAAGTGACCGACCTTCTTAAACTCGCTCAACTTCGAAAAGACACTGATCCGCAGCACGAGTATTAAACAGGTGGGGACAGATAAGGAATCTTTATTGTGTGACACATCTGCAGGTTGCGATAGTCCAATCGTGCCGCAAAATTGTCGGCGCAACGTCTTTAATACATTGCACAAACCTTCACATCCAGGTGTTCGTGCAACCATCAAGTTTATAGCAAAACGGTATTGCTGGCCTGGGACGAATAAAGACGTGAGGGAGTGAGCACGCTCCTGTGTAAGCTGCCAGAAATCTAAGGTGATTTGACGCAACAATTGTCTCTTAGGCTCGTCCCAAACTCCCAACGCTCGTTTCGACCATGTTCATCTTGGTTTGGTAGGATCCTTACCAGATTCAAATGGATACTCTTACTTCTTAACGTGTGTATGCCATCTCAAACAATGACCAGAAGCATCATTAATCAAGGACACTACTACTGAGGCATTGACCCGCGCCTTCGTCGAAGAATGAGTGGCAAACTTTTGCTGCCCTTGAACTATCACTACAGACAGTAAACGCCATTTCGAATCTAGACTTTTCCGTCGTCTCACGGCACTACTAGGAACCACACGATTTCGAACGACCACCTACCACCTATAAGAAAATGAGTTGATAGAATGCTTTCACTGATAGCTTAAAGCTTCGCTCTCAGCTGCAAACGTTTCACAGTGAACCGACGCTCTCCCACTACTTAAACTCGATATTCGCAATGCAGTGAAAGGTGACATTGGATATACTGCAGAAAAACCCGCTTACGGAACGACACCTCAACTTCCAGGAAAGGAGAGGAATTGACAAGAGAGTTTGTTCATAGATGCCTTACAAGCATTGTTCTGGTATAATGGAACGATTAACTGAATACTGGTGCAGTTATAAATAAAATACTAAGGAAAGTCGGAAAATCTATTGATCAGGCTATTTTTTTTATTTGAACATATAAACATCGGTACAATCGGGGAACAAGAAATATTTACGTCGCACAATAAAATTGAGGACATGAGGAGATAGAGAAAGGAAAGTGAATATAACAAAGGAAAAGAGGAAGATGAATAAAAACTAGAGAATGAGAGCGAAGCAAAACATTAGTAATAATGATAGTGACAAACTCAGTCGAAAAAAATAGAACCAGAGAGATTATTTCAGTTAAAAGTTACTCTCTTCGCCAAGCCCATCTTTCAAAACTTTATCGGTGGGCTTTGCACAACAGTAAGTCAGAGATCTTTCTGTACCACAATTTTTACTCTTGTATACACTGAGTACATTACGGACTTAATACATATTTACGTCCTATGGTCTGTTATTCATTTAATATCGAGGTTAGTAAGTATTCCAGTTGTGACCACCACTTCAGGAGAAGAAAAATTGGTATAAGATCTAATTAACCTAGGGGAAACGGTTGTATGAAGTGACAAGTTGAGCGAAACTCATGGATGATTATGATGAACACAAACTTTCCACACTTGGTAACACACATTTGACAGTCCATTTTATACAACCATGAACCTAATATGTTAGCTTACTGTCCACACAATTTGTATTGCAAAATTGTTGCTATTATTCATTTTGCTCAAAACTGATGTGATAAAAAACCAGGGCTAACTACGGATTACCTATTCTGTGTTCAGAATCAACATGATCCTGACTATTTCGAATTAAGACAACTAAAATGTTTTAATAAAGCCTATTGGCCAATTATAAAATTTCTATAATGGGTAAGAACAGAGGTGGTTTACTTTGACCTCAGCTTGTAAACCAATCAGAAAAATCAATAATAGACTAATACGCTTAAAATACCGTATAGGCCAAATGATGGTCACATGAATTCTACTGTATATTGAATTTCATCTCGAGTGTGACAGGGACAGAATTATAACCTTGACAAAACCACTGAGATTATTGGCCAATCGTGCACTTGGGTTTTATGCAGAGCCTGACTCATACAAAGTATAGAAACCTTGAAAATCTAAGGTATGATTGGTTAATCATTTTTGACCAGATTAGTATATAGGCTTCTTATAGGGTGGCGAGACTAGTGAAGTGCGCCATGTCCCTTGGTCTGTCTAGTCCGTTTGCCATGAAAGACTTGAGTAGTGAGACGCTTACAGCGTGGTTTTTTCCCTTCGGCGCCTCATACTGAGTCTTTCCCGGCTCACTGGCCTAACCATCTGAGAAGGATACGTAATGCTGCATGATACCTGGTGTTGATTCTGGCTGAGATTGCGGCAGGAAAATAAACAATTGTTGCCTGTCACAGCCAATATTGATACCCGGCGTTGCGCACTTGACTTCTAAGATGTAACCGCGACCAGTTCGTCATCCTTGGATTGTGATTTTCCGAAATAAAATTTTATGAATAGAATATCACAGTCCTGCTTAGGTGACGAATTTCGCTGGTTAACCTTCGCAAACCAGGTTGTTGGCGCATCCCTTGTTCGACTGTGATGTGTTCGAAGTAAACTCATATCACAGCCGTGCTTAAGGGCTTCGTCAGAACTCCAAACAACACATGTGATTTATAATGGCTTGTAACATGCAAGTATCTGCGTTTTTCTTTCGTTCTTGTCATTCATTGCAGGTACTTGTCTGGTGATCATGAAATATTTTGGTAAGTTCGGTAAAAAGCTAGTGTGGTATGGTAAGTAGTTAGTTTGTCATTATTTGATTATTGTTATCTTGGGAGTGTTCTCGTGGTATTGCCGCTGACTAATGCATCTGGAATTGAAGGAATTAAGACCAACCATCACGCTTACTATGAGCAGTCCTACTATCCATTCTGAAAAATGAACCTTTAATATGGAAACGACGTGAAAAATTAGCTGTGATTCACTAATTCGGGATTTCACTAACTGCTAGCCTTTTATTGTTTGGATTATTGGCCAAACTAGGTGTATGCACTCTTTATCTTCCCTTAAACCTTGAGATTAAAATTGCTTCATAACTTTCTTCCTTCCTATACTTTTTCCTTACATACAACCTATAATTTATATACTACCACCACCACTAAATTAACTACTATGAATCCGGTGATCTTGTGCTAACGAGGTGTGGCAACTTGGACCGATGCATATATGTGCCTGGTCCTACGTTGTAGCTGACTGACTAGGAAGTACAAAGTGTTCATTAGTTCATAAAACCACCATTCAGTATTAAATCGTTTTCCAGAATGAAAATTAGTTATACAAATTTGATTAAGCCTCACCATTTCTCGGTTAACTAATGACAACTTCACTAACCAGGTCCTGGTGATATAAGTCTTCAATGATGTACGACTATTCTGTATTTCGCCTTGCAATATATGAGGCACCATTCAGTATGGAGTGCTTGCAGACTGAGCTGTCTTAGGACTCATATAGAACCACTTATTTTTAAAACCTGTCAACTGTTCTTAATTGAGAGATTCATTTTATCAGAGGTCTAGGCCATCGTACTATTTATTGTCTTGTCTACTTATCTAGATTTTTGTAACTGAAGTCCTAAGGTCTGGTCATTTAGAAGCCGCATACTAGGACGAAACGGATATCTCATTCGGTTTTTCGGCAACCTCATCCTTATAAATTACATAGTGATAATAGTTTCTTTTACTGCTGAAATAGATTTTCTGTTCTTCAACAAATTATTGTTAAGATTTGCAGTTTATCTTTCTATTCTCCCTCAGTTTCTCTTTTCATTGTTTTCCGTCATGTCCGACCAGACTAATACAATCGATTCATGCATTACTTAATCCATCGTTTATTTATTAATTAATTGGTGACGGTTACCACAGTGTTTGTGAAGAATAGAAATTCTTATCTGAATTTATGCACTGAACACTGATAAATGATATTTAAAGAAATTAAATAGCATACTTTTCCACTTTAATCCGTTGTTCTGACTAACAATTTGTAACTCCGCAACAATACGAACCTCCAATAGGCTAACGACAATGAGATCTTTAGTATTCAGTGTTAGTATATGTGCACAAATCCAGCGGGTTTATATTGAGCTACAAAAACATTCTGGATGATTTGAAAATAAATGTGAATGCCTGACGTAAAAATGTCTCGTACACAGTTATGAGAAGCTTTTTATGTAATTCTTCCGGATTTTCTGAAGAAGTTTGGTGAATTGTGGTGTTTTGGGCTATTTCTATGCTTTTGTTTATATTCATAAAATAATTCTTTTCACTACTCACTCACATTTCATTATTCCTTCTTAGCATTTTTAACTAACTTAAGCAAGGAGTTTTTATAAATGGTGACATGGTGGACTTTCGAGTTCCAAGTTGGAAAAGTTCTTCGTTTATTCTGGTTATAGAAAGTGGATTGTATCTGTAACACTAACATTAGTTTGTGACTTACAACCGATTACATGAGTTCATGTAACTCTCATTTTTAATGCTTAGATTACACACACTGAATACGTAGTTTATACCTACCAACAGGGTTCAGTCTAACAGTGAATGATTTGTTAGTTTATTTGCTGCTATTCTTCCAACACTCACATACCACCCATCAGTGTATTCGGAGACATACGGCGGCCAGAGCATGCATGACGCATATCAAGTCATCATGGTAGATAAAGATTCAGTTTTCTTAACCAATTTACCACTTAAATCTAGTGCCCTGTAAACAACCTAAGGTTTTTTAAAGTTACGGTTTCTACTGCATGAAATGAATTTTTTGACGATATTTTTGATAATATAATCGGGACCTACGCATATAGAGTGAACTAATATACGTACTCCTTGTAATGTAATATTTAAGAGAATTAAATGAGATTCAATCTGGATGAATTATATAATTTCAGATTTGTGACTTGTGGATCAACTTATATCAGAGATTTCACCAATTAGAGAAGTTACCAATTCTATTTACTTATTCCTTAATGTCGTAGTTCACATTTGAAATCAATCATACTATTTGGGGCATCAAACAGCATAGTGTTATTTGCTGACCAAAGGAGTTATAATGACACTATACTTTATCAAATTGTCAATATTTAATTTGAACTTTTATTCAAGAAGGGATTGTTGTTACACTACATAATACATACGTGTAGGTGATTATAAATTCACACAATTTGTGAAGCTGTCCCTTTTAGGAGTCAGGGATGCTGGACAGCTGCTTTTTCAGTATGAGATTCCTCATAAGGAGTACAACCATTGTCATCTGGGGTCGAGCCTAAGCGCTTTAAGTCCTCCAGTGGATTACTTTAGGTCGCTGAGTTGGAGTCTAGAAGTATATTTTTAAAAAGTCAGTCAGTTCTCAATGTAACTCATGCTCTTGGAAACGCGAATAAGACCACTATTTCCCTTTAGTCTAATTAGTGTTACTTTTTTCTGAAAATAGTTGAAGGTAAGATTGTCTAATCTAGTTTTATTTGTTTTAACTAACAATTTGATATTAGTAGTCCTGCTTAAGAGCTGAGTAGTTCTTCATATGTAATACTTCTCGTTTATGTATATAGTTCTCTAGATTTCTTCAAATTTGTTACCAATTTATCGAATCGTGTTTCTTACTAGACACTTATTCGTTTTAATATATTTTTTATGCATATATGTTGATGCAATCAATTGGTTAGCTTTTCTTTAACTCCTTTTTAGTAGCGAAATTTCCTAGCACTGTTTGAGCATGCTTATATCAGATTGTGAATAAAGAGTGCACAAATGTTAACAGGAAATGTACTTTAATGAAGTTACTAAAAAAATCTTGGAATTTGCCAACTTTTTATGGAGAAGGATAACTTGTCAAAATTATCATGGTGCATAAATATTTTGTTTTAACTTCTTTCGGCTGAATGCACATAGGCGATACAGAAAAATAGAAATAAACATTGTTTTTATTCATCTGTTCGAGGATACTATGCATAGTATAAGTGGATGCGTTCTCGTGAAAAACATATTGCATCGATTATACCAATTTCCCAATAAGTTGGTTATGTTTTGTGCTATTTTCTTGTATTGAAATATCTTGATATACTTGTTGATATTTGATTGACCGATCATCATTACAGGTCAGATGATTTATTATTTTGGGAGATAGTGAATTGTTAGTAGTATTAATTACATTCCCATCCTAACGTAGGTATGATTTGTTTCGCGTTGTTGGTAATTTCAGTAGTTTGTTTCGTTGGAATTTATAACCGATGTACAGTAGACCAAATTTTAATTAATTCTGATTGTGAAGTTATATCACTTAAATAATCACTAAAAACTGAACAACACCAGGTATATATATCGATGGAAATTGTGATTCTTCATTCATAAATAATCCATAACTCTATGATTGTCACATTTGAATGCAATAGAAATGCAATAATAAGAATTTCCAAACCACTTTAAAACACATTCCCAGTACTTTTTACAACAAACCAAACGAGATCTCAAGAAACTATTTTCGTATTCTATATTTATCTTCTCTCCTCACTCGATTCAATTCAACTGGTTGACGTATTTTATTAAATGAATACAATGTAATAGTATAAGACTTTATTTTCTTAAAGTTATTTGAATGTCCTACTATATATTTGTATAAATTAAACTGAAAAAGTATCGTGAAACAATATTGTAGCTGTAAATAATTCCCCAAAATCAATTGCTCATTAAGTGTTCGACATTGGATGCTGACCACGTGTTTAAGTGGACTTGTTTAGCTGAAGGCTTTGGTCATGCATCCGCACCAGATCACGTTTCAACACGGCGTGGGACACAGCTCCTACGTTTCATTAGCCAGCTTATAGAAAAGGTCCTCGATATATTGGTAACGAATCAAATATATCTTTCCTGCCTCTTCTCGTCTGACTTCTGATTTCCATCTGACTGGGAACGATCGAATATAGAAGGTGCTACTGGTAGTTAGTTGTAAAACTAGAACATCCGTTGCATCTTCAATATCTACTACTATCAGTACATTGATTGACTTACCTACTCATTTTAGTGATATTTCTTGGCTCTTCTAAATTTTAAAAAAATATCTGATGTATTTCTAAGTAACGTATATTTTGATCAATGATCTAAATTACTTTATAAAAATAGATGACTTTTGAAATTTCCCAGAATCAATCCATTAAATTTAAATAATAATTAAACTGCTATTTATATAAGATTTTCTTTTCGATTAAAACTCACAGTTTTCGAAATAAATAAATAAATACATATTAACTGTGGTTTCCTCTCACTGGAAGAAACCATCTCCAAAAAAGGCATCTACAAAACGTACTGATCCTTGTACTAGAAGTAATTGGTATATATTGAGTACTTTTTTTTATATCGGTGAATCTCAAAACAAAAATGTTTCTTTTCACCATGAAAAGTAATTCTGTCTTTGCTAAACAGTTTTCTTTAGAGTATGATGGGTCTTTTAGTCATTGTTAGTTCTTTGATTCGCACTGAAAAACGATAGAATGATAATCTACACAAAAGCTTTTAGGATAAATAAATCTACGGAAGTGAAAATGATTATGTGCAGTTGTTTTTTGCTTTTCATCTTATAACGTTTTTATGCGTTTTAATCATACTACTTGGTAATAATCGGTAGTGAAGAATACATCAGTCTTTATTGTAATATGAGACACTCTTTCCCATTTGTTTTCCCGTATTGTTTTACTGATTCATTGTTCTGTCTATATACATATTTTGTGCTCCTCTACTTTTGTGTTTTATTGTGTTTGGTGATATTTACTACTATCATCTACCCTACTTTTGAATAATAGCGTTTTATTCAGCTTGATTGATCACTAGTACTCAAATACGATGCAGATGTATGTTGTTTTCTGGTGGATATTAAACTCTGTGATTACTTTCTTATTTCTTGGGTTAAGGGATAAATAAATCAAAATGTTGATTTTGCAAATTTTCGGTGTATATCTACTCAATTATCGTCTATTTTATTGAGGTTTTCACATTTAATTCAGTCTTTGGTTAATATTTCTCTGAGAAATTCTCCGCGAATGATAAATACTAAGGAGAATAATGTTCCACTTTATTACATAAACGGTGGTCTAATATGTTAACTAACCGGGTATTGGGAATTTATTTCAATAACTATTATATATAAGTGAATAAATAGAAAACTTTATATTTCTGGTATGATGTGTAAATATGTTTTTCTGAGAACTCATAATAAATTAACATAATATTTGTAAAAAAGGTAAGCTATAAATTTATTAGTAAACATTTGTAGTTAGTCACTCTTATTCCCCTACTTTTAGAAGTGGTGTAAGATATGACTGTCTAACATTAAAATAATATAGGTAATCTTGGGGATTTTGTTCAAGATACCATGTTGACATTACTCACTTACTTACCTTACTTACGCTTGTTACCCCCAATTGAGCATGGGCTGCCGAAAAGCCTTCCTTTATAGTTCTATCCAATTGTTGTTCATTCTTCTCATGTCTATCTGCATTTCACAGCGTAATGTGTTCTCCGGTCTTCCTCTTCTCTTTTGACCTTCAGGATTCCATGTGAGGGCTTGACTTGTGACGCAGTTGGGTGATTTCCTCACTGTGTGTCATATCCACTTCCAGCGCTTCTTCTTGATTTCTTCCTCCTCTGGAATTAGGTTTGTTCTCTACCACAGTAGCTTGTTGCCGATAATGTCTGGCGAACGGATTCGAAGTATATTGCGTAGACAACTGTTGATAAACATTTGTATCTTCTGGATGGTGGCTTTCGTAGTTCTCAAGGTTTCTGTCCCATACAATGGAACTGTCTTTATAATTGTATTGAAAATTTTGACACGTTGTTATTATGGCTGTTGTCATTTTTAAATAAATCTTTGTTGAACAGAAAGAGAAATTATTTACAGACGACCTCAGAAAATCAAAGTTTTTTGAAGGCAATAGAAATATTTTTAGCTCAGGTAGGCCTTTTTACAGTGTCTAATTCTCTAAGCTGGATAGTTTAGTTAGATATGTTAAGCAGTTTATACTGTCAGGTGGTGTTGAGATTGGTTTTACACAGTCATTATTATTAGAGTATGGATTAAAGTAACAGTGAAGAAGGTTCAGTGAACTCGGTATGTCTGTCCCCAAATAAATTAAGGACAACGTAAATAGGTGATTACAACACGGTGGTCACCGTTGACAGTATTCTCTAGACGAATAGATTTTATTCAGAAATTAGGAAACTTGGTATTTGATGATTCGATGTAATCGAGAAGAAACTCTGGATCCACGTTTCATGATAGCTGATAATCGCCAACAATAAGTACCCGCAATCCTGATCCGACCATCTGGTATCAAAAAATAGCACGCACGACAGTGAGTCACTTAGACTACTGGACAGACTGAAACTTGATGAAGAGAATCCGGCCAGGACTAAGGTCTAGAAGAACATGGTATTACCCCTTACTCGGCAATCAATCAAATTAGATCAAGTGATTTATTAGAAATAATAGATTCCGCTTTATTATGGGTATTTGATGTTTCACTTCATTAAATATTCACATTGAGACATTAAAGAGACAGGTCGAGCCAAGAAATATTTCTTTTCAATTAGTTCTTTACTAGGGCTCTACACTAATATATAGGTTTTACACCCAAGTAGAAAGTCGATACCAACTAGGTTGTGGTAAGTCAATTTGAAAATCTAAGGATCAGTTAGTAACAACGTTTGGAAAATCTAAATTAAAATCAAGGTAAGTTTTGATAATTGGTTAATTATCATAGTTGAAGGCGTGAGCCAATTGAAGCTAGACCACCAAGGAAAACTTGGAAGCATTGGACGGTCGTTTTGTCCTATTGTGGTAACCTCGCGAGACGAGGTCGTGGATGCACACTACTGAGGAGTTCCACAATAGGACGAAACGACCGTCCAGTGCTTCCAGGTTTTCCCTGGTGGTCTAGCCTCAATTGACTCACGCTTCCAACTATGAAAATACTAAATCTCCATAAAAAACCCCTTCTGATAATTATCATAGCCCGTTATATAAGTGTTACGTCTGCCGTTTGTGAACGTTATGTTTGCTCCCCTAAGCTAGTTTCGGATCCCCGAGCTAGAACTATACAGCAAACTTGAAGACCAGAGAGAAGACACGAGTATCAGAGAAACACTTTACTACAAGGTTCATTTATGTACAGAAAAAACAGGGGTATTATAGTAAGTTAAAAGACCTTGAGATTCCATAGTAGCAATATGTTAAACAGCCAATCAGGACCTCGTTATTTTAGTAGCATAGCTTCTAACTAATCGCTGATTGGTTGGGCTCTTTATGAGCCTCTGGAGGCTCTGATAGTTTACTGTAAGCCGACTTAACAATAAGAGTAATAATACGAATTAAAGAGGGATTTTGATCTGTGAAATTAATGATCAGTAATTAGTAGAACGGATGCAATGATAATTAGATAGTGAGAATACTAAACATATTGCATAAGATTGGAATTATATAATAAAATTTAAGAAAAGTCAAAGTTCGGAAAACTTTAAGAGAAGAGAAAGTTTTTAAACATGTAATAGTATCTAGGCCAGAGGCCAGGGTAGATTTGGAAACTATATAAACTTTTTCTGTGTGGAAAGGTTATTTGTTAAATATGTATTCCTATGGCTTGTGTTGTTTGTAAGAGTCAGGTTTTGGAACCATACAGTAAATTCGGAGGAATTTTACAAATAACTTTAAACGCTGAAGTTTTTTCTATGTGATGAGCAATATCAACTAGATACGCTAGGACAGAGCTTCTTAATACTTTGTCTTGTCCTTTGTCAATCATGAGGAGTGACGTTCAGAAAGACGATGATGCTGTAGCTGTAAATAATTCCCCAAAATCAATAGTTCATTAAGTGTTCGACATTGGATGCTGACCACGTGTTTAAGTGGACTTGTTTAGCTGAAGGCTTTCGGTCATGCATCCGCACCAGATCACGTTTCGACTCGGCGTGGGACACAGCTCCTACGTTTCATTAGCCAGCTCATAGAAAAGGTCCTCGATATATTGGTAACGAATCAAATATATCTTTCCTGCCTCTTCTCGTCTGACTTCTGATTTCTATCTGACTGGGAACAATCGAATATAGAAGGTGCTACTGGTAGTTAGTTGTAAAACTAGAATATCCGTTGCATCATCATTGGTGAGCCCGACGTGATCTGGTACACCAAGTCAATATACTGTGAGTCTGTTCCATTTTGGAATATTATTATTCATTGTTATTCTTTATTTGAATTTTATATATTGTGATATACTTTTTCTAGTGATTTTTTTTCTCGGATATATTTTACTTAGACATTTTTCGATATCTATATTACTATGACGGAACACTCTCCCAAGGTTCTTAAGCTTAAGTCTATTCCCCCTATTTCGATTCAGTTAACGCCATTTTGGCCCCACAATATCGAGTCCTGGTTCTGCTACGCAAAAGCCGATTTTAGCATGCACGGAATCACGGACTCGCGCACACGTAGTTAAGGCGTTACCGCGCGAGTTTAACAGGTACGTAACACCTAGTATGTTCACTAGTGATGTTCCCGAACCTTACGAAACGCTTAAGCTATCGATTTTAAAACGAGGAGACCTAACTGATCGACAACGGTTAGACCAACTCCTTAACAATATCGACTTGCAACATGGTTCTGCGACGGACATGTTGCTTAGAATGAGAGAAGTCATCGGCCAACGAACTTTCGATGATGGCCTATTCAGACAACTTTTCTTGTCTAAACTCCCTCAACAGGTGCAGGCAGTGCTTGTTTCATTTCAAAACAATGCCATAGATGAACTAGCTGCATCCGCCGATCGAATCTTGGAAATCACTAGATCTTCTAAGGCCGAGGTTTTTTCCGTCAAAGAAAAACCCCAATCGACCTCGACTGACATGGCCGAACTATGTCACACGCTTACACGATATCTTAGAGTTCGCAATGACCGTAGTCGGTCAAAAACCCTGCGTAGAAGCGTCTCACGTAAGCGATCTGGCTCTCGACCACGAGAGACAGACAACCCCGACTGGTGCTGGTATCATAACCAGTACGGTAAGTTTTCCAGAAATTGCAGGAAACCTTGCAATTATCCGACTTCAAAATCGACTGACACGAATAAGATTTCGGGAAACTTCCCAGCCGGCACGCGTTAACGGCAACCGTAGCCGGCGAACACAGCCGTCTGTTATACGTCACTGATGTGACTACGAAAGTTCGCTACCTCGTCGACACTGGCGCAGAAGTTAGCGTTCTTCCAGCAAATCCCGACGACAGACTTCGCGAGTCTGTTTTAAGTTTACAGGCGGCAAACGGAAAGCCGATCGCCACTTACGGTAAAAGGTACGTCTACCTTAACGTGGGTTTACGCAAACCCATACACTGGATTTTCGTGGTTGCAGATGTCTCTATGCCAATCATTTGTATAGACCTGTTACAACACCACAATCTACTCATCGACACACGCTCACGAAAGTTAATAGACGGAAACACTAAGTTATCTGTTAGTGTAACTCCTTGTTCTGGTTGCAGGTTATCCCCAGTCACGATTAAACACACCATAGACCCCTTGTACCAATCAGTACTCGACAAATACCCCGGGATATACCAATCGCAGTCGAAATTGCCTTGTGTAACCAGCAATGTTACACATCACATCACGACTACAGGACCACCTGTATTTTCGAAAGCTCGAAGACTCGCCCCCGAGAAGCTTAGGTTAGCTAAAAACGAATTCGACCACATGATGGATCTAGGGATATTTCGACCATCGAATAGTCCATGGGCATCCCCATTGCACATGGTCCCTAAAAAGGACAGCAATGATTGGCGGCCAACTGGTGATTATCGGCGTCTGAATGCAAAAACCATTCCCGATCGTTACCCGCTGCCTCATATTCACGATTTGACAGCTACCTTGAAAGGTACAACTGTCTTTTCGAAAATCGACTTGGTTAAAGCTTATAACCAAATCCCGTTGGCAACTGACGACATTCCTAAAACCGCCATCATCACTCCTTTCGGTCTTTACGAATTTCTACGAATGCCCTTTGGTTTAAGAAACGCGGCTCAAACCTTCCAAAGGTTTATAGACGACGTCTTACGAGGTCTCAACTTCGTACATGCGTATGTTGATGACTGTCTAATAGCAAGTCCGGACAGAGAATCGCATCTCAAGCATCTGGACATTGTTTTCGATCGACTCCAAAGGCATGGCATTACTGTCAACATACAGAAATGCGAAATCGGAACAAACTCCTTAGACTTCCTAGGACACACCATTGATGCCCAAGGCATCCGACCCCTTAGGAGCAAAGTGGCGGCCATTCTGGATTACTCAGAACCGACCACGATCAAGCACTTACGAACTTTTAACGGACTCGTAAGTTTCTATAGACGGTTCATACCTAAATGCGCATCCCTAATGAAACTGTTAACCGATCAGCTTCGTGGAAATGCGAAATCAATTAGTTTAGACGACATAACCCGTAAAGCATTTTCCACAGTTAAGGAACACATCGCTAAAGCAACCTTGCTTGCTCATCAGGACACTCAAGCGCCCATTAGTATCGCCGTAGACGCATCCGACTCAGCAATCGGAGCAGTCTTACAACAATGGGTCAACAACTCGTGGCAACCCTTAGGATTTTTCTCGAGACGGTTGCTAGACGCGGAATCTAGGTACAGCACGTTCGGTAGGGAACTCCTAGCTATGTATTGTGCTGTACGGCATTTTCAACATTCCATCGAAGGAAGAGAATTCACGCTTTTTACCGATCACAAACCTCTTACCTTCTCTTTAAATTCATCTTCAGACAAGTACTCACCGCGAGAGTCTCAACAACTCGACTACATTTCGCAGTTTACTTCAGACATACAACATATTTCTGGAGCTAACAATGTAGTCGCAGACGCCTTGTCTCGAATAAATTCCTTGAACAGTTTCCAAGGAATCGACCTTCTTAAACTCGCTCAGCTTCAAAGAGAAGGCATTGATCTTCAGCATGAGTTATCCTCGACAACTCTAAAACTAAGTATTAAGCAGATGGGAACAGGTAAGGAAACCTTACTCTGTAACACATCTACAGGTAGGGATCGTCCAATTGTACCAAAACACTATCGCCGCAACGTCTTCAATACGTTGCACAATCTTTCTCATCCAGGTGCTCGTGCAACAATCGAACTTATAGCCGAACGCTTTTGTTGGCCTGGCATGAATAAAGACGTGAGGGAGTGGGCACGCTCCTGTGTAAGCTGTCAGAAATCTAAGGTAATCAGACACAACAAATGTCCCTTAGGTTCTTTCAAAACCCCTGACGCTCGTTTCGACCACGTCCATCTAGATTTGGTAGGACCCTTACCCGACTCGAACGGATACTCATATCTCCTAACATGCGTAGACCGTTTCACTCGATGGCCAGAAGCAGTACCGATTAAGGACATTACTGCTGAAACCGTGGCCCGCGCTTTCGTCGAACGATGGGTAGCAAATTTCGGCTGCCCTTCAACCATCACTACAGACCGCGGACGCCAGTTCGAATCTGGACTTTTCCGTTGTCTGACCACACTTTTAGGAATCACGCGCTTCCGAACGACCGCCTACCACCCACAAGCAAACGGGTTGGTAGAACGTTTTCATCGACAATTAAAAGCTTCATTATCAGCTTCAAACTTTTCACAGTGGACAGACGCTCTTCCACTCGTCTTGCTATGTATCCGCAATGCAGTGAAAGCTGACATTGGATACAAGGCATCTCAACTCGTTTATGAAACGACACTCCGACTCCCAGGAGAAATCGTAGATCCTTCAGCTTCTTCATTGAACATGGATCTAAACTCTTACACGAGTAGGCTTACAAACGCTATGCGTTCAGTTAAACCTGCTCACACTCGACCTCAATCAACTGATGTTTTCGTTCAACCCGAATTACGACATAGTACACACGTTTTCGTTCGTCGAGACTCACATCGACGACCCCTCGAATCAGCATACGAAGAACCCTTCAAAGTTCTTCAACGCGAACCTAAGTACTATGTAGTTGATAAGAACGGTACGAAAGATAGCATCAGTATCGATCGACTCAAAGCTGCGTACTTAGAAGGAAACCCTAGCTACGTCGATTTTCCTTCGGTACAAGCAAACGACACAGCTACTACACTCGTAGTACCCCACACGACAACCGACACACAACTTGATACTTCGTCAACGTCGATAGAAAAACCTAAAACAACGCGTTCTGGAAGACGAGTCAGATTTCCAGAACATCTTAACGAATATTGCACGTAGGACATAAGCTTTATCTTGAATTACCCTTCCATAGTTCATTATAAAAAATTTTTAATATGATAATTTTTTATTTATATAAAAAAACCAAAAAAAAACAAAACATTTTTATCTTTTTTTTGAGCGTATATATATATACTTTTTATATATAAAAAAAACCCAAAAACAAACCATTTTTTTTCCAATCGCTTTTACGCTGTTTGTAGGTGTATCAGTTTATTTTTTCCGCTCATCTTGTGTCCTTACGCAAGTACGAGTGTATTTTCGACATGCACTCACACGTTTTATTTTTCCTCTTTTCCAGGACGGCTGGAAAAGAACGACGAAGTTTCGCAAGGAACCGAAATTTTCATTGTACTATATTTCTTTATTGCTATGTTGTACATTTTGGTCCCATAGTTTAAGGAAAGACGACCAGATGCTGCTAAACGAAGCAAGCTATCAGAAGAGTGTTTACCAGCGACAAACTCGGGTTTAAACTTCTGGCTGGTCACGTCTTAGGGGCATCACTACCTCACTAGGGGGGGAGTGATCTGTAGCTGTAAATAATTCCCCAAAATCAATAGTTCATTAAGTGTTCGACATTGGATGCTGACCACGTGTTTAAGTGGACTTGTTTAGCTGAAGGCTTTCGGTCATGCATCCGCACCAGATCACGTTTCGACTCGGCGTGGGACACAGCTCCTACGTTTCATTAGCCAGCTCATAGAAAAGGTCCTCGATATATTGGTAACGAATCAAATATATCTTTCCTGCCTCTTCTCGTCTGACTTCTGATTTCTATCTGACTGGGAACAATCGAATATAGAAGGTGCTACTGGTAGTTAGTTGTAAAACTAGAATATCCGTTGCATCATCAATGCATTTTTCTAGTTGTGTTCCTAATATAATTAGCTCAGCAGGGGCAGTTGAAATAGTGAATATACATAGGGGCAGAAGAGCTAGGCAGTTTATCCCTATTTCGTGAACTCATTATTGGCCGGCTGAATGTAATCTCCAAAGCTTTCTGTAAATATTGCAGCTGTAAATAAATCCCCAAAATCAATAGCTCTGTAAGTGTTCGACATTGGATGCTAACCATATTAGTTTTAGTGGACTCATTTAGTTGAAGGCGCTCGGTCATGCATCCGTACCAGATCACGTTTTGGAACGGCGTGCTCAACACTCCTGTGATGATTAGCCAGATTAGATCAGTCACTTCTCGATATATTGATAATCCATCAAATATATCTTTCAACCTCCTCGCTTCTGGCTTTTGATTTCACTGGGTGGCCGCAATTCGATTATAGAAGGTGTTACTGGTAAAGTATTGTCAAACTACAATACCGGTGGTATCTTCAATATCACCTCTGAACTGTAATTCCAAGTATATATGCTGTTTTAGTACGATCAGTGATTTCACTTTAGGTTACATTGTAAATGTTTGTTCCATTAGGAACTTTGATGTGTATCTATGCTTACTTAGGGAATCTTTAATGCGTTTTAGTTTCTGGTTAAGACGGTCTTTAGAATAAATAATTTAGGCTCTGTGAGGCAAACATTTCAAAAAGTTTCCCATATATTGCAATGAAACAAAGCTAGAAAAGCGTGTAGATTGATTTTGAGTATTCGGTTTACTGTTATTATTGACCCATCAGTTTTTAATTCCACAAGACATCTAAAAGGGAGATGGCGTCGTCCTTTTCTCCTTTTATTGTGAAAGTGACTCCTCGGTAGACCCTAATAAATGTTTCTAGTAAGCTCTGAGCTTCGCTATTGTTTCTTGTGGCTGTAAAGGTATCATTTATATAGCTACAATAAAATTATAACTTGCCTATCATATCTTTGAAGGACCGTTTTCTAATTTTCCAGGACGAAATCAGCTACGATTGATACAAATGGTGTAGTATAGCGACAACGTTATATTGTGGGGATAGGCATAACAAACCTATTTCGTAAACAGATTTTAATATCATATGTATTTATTCTGTACATTTATCATAAAATGATTGAACAGGCTGTTTAAGTGTATGACCTTGAACACACTCTTCCGTTTTTTTGAATCCCTCATAGCATGACGTACTGTTAACCGCTCGTAAATGCACTATTACATACACGACTCTCGTTCTCTATTGCCTGTTGTAAGATCCATTTTGAGTGTTTCCTGTGTGAAAATCCCTCCATACATTCATTTGCAACGTGTTCTTAATGGTTTTTTCAGTTGTACATTTTTGTTAGTCTTTTTGATGCCATTTGAGATTGTATTGTTTCATTTCGTAATAGTTTTCTCTTTTGCTTCCACTGAGTTTCTATGTTTCTTTCTGAACTGTATCTATGTTGCTTTAGTTGATATTTAGTCTTGGTGGCAGCCATATTGATTGTTCCCTCTTTGATTGTGTTGCTTGATTTGACTGGGATCGTGCATTGTGGTTGTGAATTGAAGCACATTCCCAGAATTGGAAACACTTTGTGCTATAAAACAACAAACTATTATCCTTTGAACGGATTTTTACTTGATCTATCCAGCAAGGAAAGAATGACACTTATTTTTTGGTGCGTTCCTTAATTTTTTTCTATTTCTTATCAATTTGTCTTTTTATTGTAATTTAGATCGATTATTGTGGGAACAATTATTGGTTGAATAAGTGGATGGTAATATTTGTTTAGGTAAAATTGTACGTTTGTACTTATTATTATTATTATTATATCAACATTTCGACGTAATAACTTTATTGCTATTTTCGAGTTAATATAATTTTTGGTCCGCCACAAGATTGTTTATAGAGTTTTTTCTAGAACAATAAGTGAATATTCACAGTACATTTATAGCGATATGTATATTCAATGATTTTTGTAATGATAAAATAAAGACGCTATCCTTTATTTATGGCTCTTTTTGTGTAATCACATGTATATTCAATATCTATTGTTTCTTTGTATCAATTGTAAAAGACGGACATAATTGTCCGGCTACACTAACACAAATACCCTACCTGTTATTAAAAAAGAACTGCTATCTCAGTAGTCTGTCCTACTTTATTGGTCACGGTCTGTGATTGAAGGCTATAGTAGTATTATATCATTCTGGGATTCCTAGTTCATACTGTGGAGACAGGACTATTAAACCTATTAAACAATTTTTGATAGCTTTTTTGTTTATTTTGTGTATTTTCGCATTCTGTACATTTATCGCTAAATAATTGTATTTGTTATTTAAGTGTATGACCTTGAGCACTTGCTAACTAACCTCCTTCCGTTTTTGAATTCGACATAGAACGACATTGTAGCCGCTCACCAATAAATACACTCTAATACACACACGCCTCGTTCTATTATGCTTGTGAATATGATAACTGAACTATTAATTGATTATCATCTACATTTATAGACTATTGTGACATTCACATTACATTCTACGTTTAGCAAACTTACTGGAGCCACATCAATCATATTAGGATTATTAATTATCTATAATTGTGGATTATTGGTACCAAACTCAATCGAACACGCAACAGCCGGCCGATTTAAGTAACGTCCCTAAACTTTTATTTGCGTTAATAACTCATAAGTTGTTTTGTTGTTTCATCAACTTTTGGACGTAATAATTTTATTGTTATTTTTTGGTTAATATACTTTTTGGTCCGACACAGTACTAAAATTCAAATACTCCTAATTATCACAACACTACAAACCAAAGTGTCTGTTTCTGAGTAAAGCAAAAAGGTAACAAATAACACAATGCAAAGTTGAATAATAAATAAAAAAGCTTTGACGGTTGTTATGAAATGAAATGTAAGCTCTTTCAGAGTCAACAAACAAAAATTAGTCCACGTGACTAGCAAAGCTTCCCTGGTACGTGGTGGAACCAAACGCATGAGGAGAAGGATTACATCCGATAATATTAAAGATATCACGGGTATTCTGGATTTGACATCGCCTTTACACATACCAACTTTATATTTGAAGCATACCAAAATAACCAAATCAGAAATGAAGTGGTTCGGAGATATATTTGAAGGGCTACCGATATGTTGAGGATCATTTTTTAAAGTTGACTAGCATTTGAAAGGGATGCGAAGAACTGTGCACCCACTTGTGATCCAGTTTTGATGCGTGACCGAAGGCCTTCAACTACGTGAGTCCAGTAAAACCAATGTGATCAGTGTGAAATGTCGAAGATATACAGAACTATTTATTTTGGGGATTCATTTACCACTGCAGTTCACTCCCTTCTTAAAGGAGCAGTGATGATCCTAAGACATGACCAGTCAGAAGTCTAAAACCAACGAGTTCGTCCTTGGCAAACTCTCTTCTGATAGCTTAATATATTTAGTAGCATCTAATTATCTTTCCCTTCTATAAGCGGCTACGTGATACAATATAATAATGAAAAACAGGTACAATGAAAATTCCGATTCATCGCAATCTTCTTCGGTTTTTCATTCCTTTTCCAGCTGTCCTGGGAAAGAAAAATAAAGGATATGTAAGTGCATGTCGAATTACGTGCATAAGGACAAAAAACGGGCGAGAGAAAGTAAAATAAACTTATGTACATGCGTTTTGCAAACATGGATTAGGGCGGGAACGATTTTTGCACAATGATCTTTTTGGAAATATTTATATATATACATATATATGAGCATATTGGAAAAAATGTTCGGTTTTGTTTTTTCACACGTTAATACAAAAAATAGAGATAAACAAAATGTTATGTAGTATCCTACGTTCAGTAATCGTTTGTGTTCAGGAAATTTTACCCTTCTTTCAGAGTGTGCTGTTTTAGGCCGGTTATAAGATACCAGAGTAGTTTCTTTGCGACTGCTGATTATCAGGTGGGGTTTCTTAAATGACAGGCTCGTGTCGATCGAAAGTACGGGAAGAAAATCAGTATGATTAGGGTTTCCTCCTAGATACGCGACTTTGGGACGGTCAATACCGATGTTATCGTTAGTCTCGTTTTTATCGATGATATAGTATCTAGATCTACGGTGAAGGACTTTGAAGGGTCCTTCGTATGTCATTTCAAGCGGTTGTTGCAATTAGTTGCAACGAACAAAAAACGTGTGCACTAGGCTGGTTTAAGTGAACGCATAACTGTTGTAAGCCTTCTCGAGTTTAAATCCACGCTCACTGAAGAATTTGAAGATCTACAAATTCTCCTGGAAGTCGGAGTGTCACCTTTCACTGCATTGCGAATATCGAGTTTAAGTAGTGGGAGAGCGTCGGTTCACTGTGAAACGTTTGCAGCTGAGAGCGAAGCTTTAAGCTATCAGTGAAAGCATTCTATCAACTCATTTTCTTATAGGTGGTAGGTGGTCGTTCGAAATCGTGTGGTTCCTAGTAGTGCCGTGAGACGACGGAAAAGTCTAGATTCGAAATGGCGTTTACTGTCTGTAGTGATAGTTCAAGGGCAGCAAAAGTTTGCCACTCATTCTTCGACGAAGGCGCGGGTCAATGCCTCAGTAGTAGTGTCCTTGATTAATGATGCTTCTGGTCATTGTTTGAGATGGCATACACACGTTAAGAAGTAAGAGTATCCATTTGAATCTGATAAGGATCCTACCAAACCAAGATGAACATGGTCGAAACGAGCGTTGGGAGTTTGGGACGAGCCTAAGAGACAATTGTTGTGTCAAATCACCTTAGATTTCTGGCAGCTTACACAGGAGCGTGCTCACTCCCTCACGTCTTTATTCGTCCCAGGCCAGCAATACCGTTTTGCTATAAACTTGATGGTTGCACGAACACCTGGATGTGAAGGTTTGTGCAATGTATTGAAGACGTTGCGCCGACAATTTTGCTGTACGATTGGGCAAAATGTTTTATCGTCCGCACAGATCGCCAACATTGATGATCTACTACTTGTTTAGCACTATTTTTCCCTTTCATATGCATATTTTTTAACTTTCTCACGATAATCGTTATAATTATATCATTACTAGTTCTTCCATAGTTGCATCAAGTTTGGAATTTGGAGGTTTTGTTTTATACACTCAACGATTGTTTACAGTAACTTATTCGTTGCGCCGCGCTTTTTAAAAAGGAAATTGGTAAATCTATTTCGATAATTCGTTACGTAACAAGACCACCGTTTCACTTTAATTGAATCTACTTCAGTTAAAGTGTTTGCTTAGGATATCGTCATTGTTTTTACAAATTAGCTTATCGTCGTTACGTTTGAGTAGTTTTTCTGTCATATCTGTTCGAGACTATAATTTATGGACGTCCTTTGAACGAATAGTCATCAATTTCCTTCGTCTCCGGAGCTTATTGTATCTACTTTCATTTTGAAAACCTTTGTTTGATGTCTTGTCAGTGCAGGGAAAAGAATTGCAACGGTCAAATTATCGATACCTCTTTGAAAGTGGCATGTAGTGCGACGAGTGCAAAGTATGGTGTCACGAAGTTTGCACGATTCTAACACCTATGGCTTTGAAGCAGTTTGTTAAATATGTTTGCATGTGATTTTGTCAGCAGTGCTGCTCGGACGCCAACAGCTTGCTAACCAAGGCAATTTTAATGGTCAGTGCTGCTAAAAAGTGTATTAGCAAACGAGGTCGAGACACATCGGACAGTAATTACTCTGTTGACACACAATTTGATGTGAATTCACTTTACGTAAGCTCTGTA
The DNA here is from genome assembly GCA_944470415.2 of Schistosoma rodhaini. Lineage (NCBI taxonomy): Eukaryota > Metazoa > Platyhelminthes > Trematoda > Strigeidida > Schistosomatidae > Schistosoma > Schistosoma rodhaini. The sequence continues at coordinate 6,412,945 of OX104040.1, forward strand.
ATAGTTGACTTACATGGGTTAAAGGAAGGAATTCCCTCCTTTAAGACTTACTTCAAAGTGGTCTGTCCTAAATAAAAACAAGGAAGGAAGTTTCCTCTGTCCGCTGTGCTCTAAGTGGAAGCCGGCTGGAAACGCCTAAGAAACTCGATCTCAAGGCCAAGTCTGTTTCTAGCAGGAAAAACAACCTGATTGCCTAAGTAGTCGATAATCTTCCAGAATCCTATAGTGTTTGACGCGACTGCGGTTGCTACTACAACGGAAGTTGATGAATGGTTACAGGTCGAGAACAAGAAACGACATAACGCTATTAAAAGAAAGCTACACCCCCGAAAAAAGCGAAGAAATCAAAGACTGATCATAATGACAGATCATTTATCTTTCATAGAATTAAGGAGAGTGAATGCTCAGAACCTAAAAGTCGTTTTGATCATGACATTAGGTTGTTAAAACAGCTACTAAAGCAGCTTATGCCTCAAGATATCTCCGGTGTCACCTTGCTAAAGGTGTTTAGACTAGGTAGCCAAACGAGTATGAAACAGAATGAAACCAGGCTGCTTAAAGTAATATTTAAATCTCCCAATGAATGGGACTTAGTACTACAAAATAGACATAAACTAAAGGGGCTAGGAGTTTTAGTCCGTAAGGACTTGCCGCTCTCAGGTGTTGTGAAAAGGCGAGAAGCCGAAAAAGAACTAAAACTTAGGTTTAAAAGCTGGCGACAAGGACCAAAAAATTGTAAATTTTCGGGTTGTGAGGCCTCGTCAAAGAACTATTCTGAAGCCACTATGGGTGCGGCACGGAGCCATCTAAATAGGCTTCACAAATACCCGGAGCTTGCTCAATAAGCGGTCGGAACTAGATGTACAGATTGACTCTACCGAGCGGATGTAACCACAGTCACAGAAACTTAGCTGAAGCAGCCTATAGACAGTATGGAATTTGATTTTGAAGGTTTTACATTAGTAAGAGCCGACAGAGTCCAGAAGCGTAAAGGAGGGAAAGTAGCTCTTTTCATTAGGAATACTATCCCATCCACCATTATCGTCAGTATCCCATGAGAGTCGGACGTGTGAATCAGTTAGTTGCCGCTTAAAATGCAAAAACAAGAACTGCTGATTGGTTTGGTCTACCGCAGTTCAAGGTGTTTGGTAAATGAGGTCTTGCTAGACGGTCTCAATACTTGGTCACAAAGTGGTCGATGTCTAATCCTAAGAGACTTTATTTAGTGCACTTGCGATAGAATGAAAAAATCTGAGAACTGGATTGTCAGAAAATTCCTTCGAGCATGAACTATTTGATTAGGTTACCATATGTGTCCCAGCGCAACATGCAAGAGAAGCGACTAGGTACAACCCAGATTCTGAACCATCCTTACTAGATCTTGTATTGACCCATTATGAGAATGACGTCAGTAACCTCGATTACATGCCATTTCTAGGTAAAAGTGATCATATAGTTCTAATCTTTGACTTTATATAATTGTCAAAAACGAGCACGCATCAGTCCGACGCAGACCTAACCTCTAGACAGAAAATATAGAAGACATTATGCACTCAGCATCCTTAGTAGACTGGACAATAGAGCCAGAGTCGCCAATTGAAACAGCTTGGGATGTATTTCGAAATTTGTACTTAAAAGTCATCACACCGCTCATCCCTTGGACTACACGAAGGGGTCCGATAAATTCCTCCCCCTTATTCAGTACTTCTCCGCAAAAGAAGAACCTGGGACAGATTTAGGTTATTGGGGACTGATGAGACAAACTATCAATATCGAGAAGCTAGGAATACTTGTGCCTCGACCTTCCGTTAGTCTGGAAGGCTGTACGAAGAAAAAATCGTTAAGGAATCTATAGAATGCCCTAAACGCTTGTATTCGTATATAAACCAAAGGACTAAAAGAAGAGGAAATATTCCAGCACTGTGGGTAGACAGTAGTGCTTCATCATCAGAGGAGGTTGACTATGGTAAAGCTCAAGCATTCTCAAAGTACTTTAGAAATGTTCACACTGTAGAAGCACCCTTCTCGTCAGTCCATACAAATCCCCCATACACACTGGACAACGTGACCATTAAAGAATTCGGTCTTTTTGGTCTGCTAAATAAGCTGAATATAAGCAAATCCACGGGACCTGATGAAATACATCTTAGGTTACTAAAAGAATTAGCTAACTTTGTCGCGAGTCCCTTGAGTATATGCTTTAATTTATCAGTAACCCAAGGTTGATTACAAAGAGACTGGAAGAATGCCATAGTAAGTCTTGCCTTCAAAACAGGTACGAAACATAAACCTGAGGACCACCGACCTGTTATTAGAATTTTAAAAAAGATCATTCAGAAGAGCTGCTTAAATATCTCGATGAAGACTGAATCCTTTCGGAAAAGCAGCATGATTTTAGAATAGGTTATTCTTGTCTCACTAACTTATTAGGGCTCATGAAAGTTAGTGCGCTCTTAAAGACCACAAGTTACCTATAGACGCAGCCTACATTGACTTCAGCAAAGCTTTCGACAAGGTTTCTCACAACCGGCTGTTATATACGCTAAGAAATGTCGGGATTGGAGGCAATCTATTGATGTGGATAAAAGACTTCCTAGTTGGGCGCCAACAAAGAGTACAGGTGAACTCCGAGTTGTCTAGCTGAGAAACTGTGCTTAGCGGAGTGCCTCATGGTACAGTTTTGGGGCCAGCGCTATTCCTCTTGTATGTAAATGACCTTCATCGTCTCCTATCATAATCGGTCTTCTTATATGCTGACGATGCCAGGATATGGAGAGTGATAAGATGTAAGGGTGACAGCTTAGAACTCCAAAATGACATGGGAAAATTATCTGAATGGTCTCAAACTTCGCAGTTGCCGATAAACACTTCGGAGTTCATTGTGATGCATATTGGTCGTCAAGGTACAGATACATACATGATGAATAACATCGAGCTACCTGTCGTCCAGACATACAATGACTTAAGAGTCATCGTTAGTCAAGATTTAAAAACTACTGCAAACTGCCTCGCGATAGCCACCAAAGGCTTTAGAACCCTATGGTCAACAGATAGGGTCTATAGCCATGTTGACGCTAAGACATTTTAGACTTTGTATACAGTATTCGTGCGTTCTAAACTTGAGTACTGCATACAAGCGGCTAGCCTCTGCTTAAAAAGGACAGTGAGTTTTTGGGAAAGGTTCAGAGAACAGCAACTAAACTGATTTCCGGGGTAGCGAAGCTGTCATATGTTGTTCGACTGGCTAAACTAAACCCTTTTCTATTGTCATATCGATGAACTAGAGGTGACTTGATTACAGTTTTAAAATAATTTAGTAATAAATTTACATTTGATACACCCTCGTTTTTCTTGTCTTCCAAAATAGAGGATTTATAAGGACACTCCAAAAAAGTTCACAAACCCAGAACAAATTACTTGTCAGCTGACTTTCGCATCGAATCATCAACGAGTGAAATTCATTACCTCAGCTCGTGGTTGAAGTTCCATCTGTCGACTCTTTCAAAAGAAAGTTGGATCAACTAAGGGATCATCATTGCCAGGACTAACACAGGCCATCAAGCCTCCTGTCCTTTCCAAACTGAAACTGAAACAGCAACTGATTTTCAAAAAGTGTAACAGTACCACATCATGAAGAAATATTCATGTTTATTGGAGGGAACCACGTTTTCTGATCGAAATTCGGGGTTTGTATTTACTAATGAATCGTCTGGTCCTTCTGAGAGCTTTAGTACAGACTTACTCGCACAATTTACTTTGAATAAATACTCTGATCAAAGTGATTATTCTTTTTCAGATGACAGTAATCAATATTCATCACTTCTGAGGTAACTGTGTTGCAAGTGATTACTATTACAGTTATGAGACACCCTGTGATACACAGCAAGGAACAGTTCGGGATAGTGATGATCACAAGTCAAAGCTTATAACACGGAAAGAATGTTCTGGAGTTAGTAATGTACTATCATCTCATTGTGCAAGCTCACTTTCTAACTTGGCTAGAAATCGTTCTAACAGGACAGCATCATCGAAATGTACTCCAGTATTTTATGAAAAACATACAGATGACAGTGGAAAACGAAGGTCTGGTTCCTGTAACTTTGTGTTTGTAAGTTACAAAGAAGTACTTTAAATATTCCCAAGCAAATGTAGGGCTATTTTTGTCTACATGTATTTGGTGTCTTCACACAGGTGTTTTAGATCGTGTGTGTGTGTGTGTGTGTGTGAAATCTGAGTTCACGTTTTGCCTATGTAATGGTGAAAAACCCAAAGTAGAAAAATGCATACTATTTTTGTTGCATTGTCTGTTAAACCGCCAATTAATTATTTGTATCTAATGGAACATGGTTTTATTGGTTACACATACAACTAGTGTCTAGCGCCACTTGGTTTTCTGTTGTATAGGCTCAGAAATCTTTCTGTTCATTACCCATGGATCAGTTCTAAAATCGTATCGCGATTGATAAAAATGTATACTTTATAGCCGAATATTTATTATTGCCAACAATTACTTTCTGAGTCCTCCTTAAGAGATTAAAATTATAGGTATGACAACACTTCAATTGTTGAAATTAAGGCGGACTATAATTTGTGAACGAACTAATTAGATATAAGACAACGAGTCTTGAATTTTAGCACGAAATTACTGCACAGCAGTTCGTTCTGTTCTACTTTACGGTTGTGGAACATGGCCATCAAAACCAGAAGATACTCGTAAGTTACTAGTATTTGACCACAGATGCCTTAGAAATATTGCTCGCATCTGCTGGGATCACCGGGTAAGTAGTAGTGAGGTTAGACGCAGAGTATTAGTGAATGATGGTAAATCGGTTGATGAGGTAATGAATCTTCATCAACTGAGGTGGTTGGGCCACGTGTTACGTATGCCTGAACACCGATTACCAGGACGCGCAACGCTGACTAGTATTGGGGGTGGCTGGAAGAGAGTTAGTGGCGGCCAAACCAAAACGTGACATCAGTCCTTGAAGTCACTAGCTTCTAGTCTGAGCTATGTTGGTAGATGCAGACTACTTGGTTGGGGTTCGCGTGACTGTCGTAACCAATGTGTATTGCTAATAAACAACCCAGCTACTCCTATTGCTTAGTATTCTTATACGATGACACTCGACAAGACCCCAAAATCAGAACACGTTGAACAGGAACGAAATTGTATTCAAAAATAACAATGGTAAGTGAACAGCAATCACTGGTTTGGACAACGTTCATATATTTATAGTATATACATAAGAAGCTTATAGATTTTTCCCCAATAATTTGCCAAGGCTGATTGATTTAGAATTAGCCAATCAGCGCGCACCACCACGATCATGCACATAACATGCCTTAATCCGGTTTATTTCCCGCTAACACAATGGTTGGAGACTCTAGGTGACATGGCTCAGAATTGACCACAATGGCGTCAGTGTATACACTCTCTGTCTTCCCTTAAACCATGAGATTAAGATTGCTTCATATCTTTCTTTCTTCCTGTACTATATCCTTATATACAATCTTTCTTTTATGTATTACCACCATTAAATTAACTATTTCTATGAATTCTGTGTTGATCTTGTTGTGCCGATAAGGTATGGCAACTTGGACCGATGCATATATGTGCCTGGTCCTACGTTATAGCTGACTGACTGACTGTTACATCTCCAAAGCATGGTTGATTTGGCAGAAGTGTGTGTAATTTGTCTATAAATTCCAACCGGCTCCCTTTAAAACACTGCTGTTGTCGCTGAAATAGCAACTGCAAATTGATTGGAAGGGAGAATCATTTTCTATTTCTGTATGAATCAACAAGGTAATAAAAAATAAAGTACCACTAATTAACAACCGATGTTGTTCAAAGACACCGATAACAATTATGTATGCTGATTGTTCGAAATAATTACACTGATTTTCGTTCAGTTACTGGCTGACTTCGGTTTTTTTTGAAGATTGAGGCTGCAGAAATTTTTTCACCCCGTCTCCGATTTGTTATAACTTGTGGCCTTGTGCCCTATAAATGTATAATGTAATTATATCGCAACTCCGCCTGTAGATCTTCTAGAGTTACTGTCAGTCTCAAGCCCGGGCAAAGGAGGATGGTTGGGCATGGGATGGGCAACCCCATCCCACAGAAAAAAATCTTGCTAAAAAACGTCAACCAGATTAAACAAATCAAACCATTTAAACTCTGCCATGGGTGTTGAAGGAAAAATTATGACGCCTCAGGGTGAAAGCCGAGATTCTTGGGAAGTCACGAGGTCAATCCCTCTTCTAACAACCAGAGCAACAATTGATATAGGTAGGTGGGATGTCATGACAATGTGGGAGATCGAGAGGACCTGTCAAATGGTATCGGAAATGGGTAGATACAACTTCTCAATACCCAAGCTAAACAGCAAAAGATAGATTCGAGAGAGATGCTGCTGTACTCTGGTCACGAAAAGGAAAATGATCCGCACACACAGGGAGTTGCTCCAGTGCTGTACAAAGACGCACGAAATATACTTATTGGGTGGTAATCTCACGGATCCAGGATCATCAAAGCATCCTTCAAAACAAAGAAGGAGAGAATCACAATGAATGTTATCCAATACTATGCATCCACCAACGACAGCGATGGCAACGACAAAGCTTAGTTTTGTGAGAGGCTGAAATCAATCATAGCGAAGTGCTCAGGAGAGATTTAAACTCAAAAGTCGGAACGGACAACATCAGGTGTAAGGATTTCATGGGACGACATGGGCTGGGAGAAAGGAATGAGATTGGTGATGGATTTGCAAATTTATATGCATTCAACAAAATTATTATAGGCGGCACAATATTACCCCACAAACTCTTACACAGGGCTATATGAATCTCACCGAACTACACTACAGAGAACCAGATTGTCCATACTTGCATCATTAAAAAATTCAGTAGGTCAATGGAAGAAGCGGGAATCAGGAGAGCAGCTGACATAACTTCAGATCACCATCTGGTTGTGGCCAAGATGAAACGAGCAAAATAGCATTACAGTGGTTTAATACAGCCTTCCGCAGAGATATTCACAAACTCAACGAATTCAAGATAGCTCTTAGCAACAGATTCCAAGCCTTACAAGATCTACTCAAAGGAGAGGAAACTACCATGGAGAACAACTGGAAACGGACCAAAGAGGCACTAACTTCAGGTGTCAGCAGGTGCTTGGGTCGCAAGAAGCATCATCATAAGGAATGGATCTCTATGGAAACCCTAGAAAAAATTCAAGAAAGGAAGAACAAAAAGGCAGCAATTAACAACAGTCGCACTGGAGCAGAGAAAGTCAAGGCACTACCTGAATACACTGAAGCAAACAAGCAAATGAAGAGTGGCATTAGAGCTGACAAGCAGAAATACGTGGAAGAACTAGCAACGACGGCGGAAAAAGCTGCAAGAAAAGGGAATATGAAACGACTATATGACACAACGAAGAAACTGTCAAGGAAATATAGTAAGCCAGAGAGACCAGTTAGGGACAAAGAAGGCGAGATAATCATTGAGATTTAAGAACAGAGGAACAGATGGGTAGAATACTTCAAGGAACTACTGAATTGACCAGCTCCATTGAATCCACCGAACATCGAAGCAGCGCCTACAGACCTTCCTATATCTGTCACTCCACCAACGATCGAAGGAATCAGGATGTCCATCACACAAATGAAGAGTGGGAAGGCAGCAAGACCTGACAAAATACCAGCTGAAGCATTGAAGTCAGACATTGAAGCAACTGCAAAGATGCTTTACCTTCTATTCAAGAAGGTTTGGGAGGAAGAAAAGTGCCGGTGGACTGGAAAGAAGGATGCCTCATCAAGATACCAAAGAAAGGAGATCTGAGCAAATGTGAGAATTACAGAGGCATCAGTTTTTTGGCAGTACCAGGAAAAGTTTTCAATAGGGTGTTGCTAAACCGGATGAAAGACGCAGTAGACGCTCGACTTTGAGATCAACATGCCGGATTCCGTAAGGATTGGTCGTGCATAGACCAAATCGCAACACTACGGATCATCGTGGAACAATCAGTTGAGTGGAGTTCGTCACTATACGTCAACTTCATTGACTATGAGAAGGCGTTTGACAGCGTGGACAGGAGAACATTATGGAAACTTCTTCGACACTATGGAGTTTCTGAAAAGATTGTCAACATTATCCAAAACTCATACGATGGACTACAGTGCAAAGTGGTGCATGGAGGACAGCTGACAGAGGCATTTGCAGTAAGGACCGGAGTCAGACAAGTTTGTCTACTCTCCCCCTTCCTCTTTCTTCTGGTGATTGACTGGATTATGAATACTTCGACATCTGAGGGGAAGCATGGAATACAATGGACATCTCAGAATCAGTTAGACGATTTGAACTTCGCAGATGACCTAGCCCACCAATCTCATACACGCGAACAAATACAGACGAAGACAACAATTGTAGCAGCAGTCTCTGCATCAGTAGATCCCAGTATGCACAAAGGAAAAAGCAAGGTCCTCAAATACAACACGGAGAACACCTACTCAATCTCATTTAATGGAGACTCTGTTGAAGATGTAGAAACTTTCACGTACGTGGGAAGCGTCATCGATGAACAAGGAGGATCTGATGAAGACGTAAAGGCGAGGATTGGCAACGTAAGGGCCGCATTCTTACAAATGAAGAACATATAGAACTCAATACAACTTTCGGTCAACCAATATCAAAGTCAGAGTCTTCAATACGAACATCAATACAGTCCTACTGTACGGAGCTGGAACTTGGAGAATCACTACAACCATCATCAAAATTGTACAAGTATTTATAAACAATTGTCTACGCAAGATACTGAAAATCCGTTGGCAGGATACTATTAGCAACAGCTTACAGTGGGAGAGAACATACCGGTTTCCAGCTGAAGAAGAAATTAGGAAAAGATGTTGGAAGTGGATAGGACATACATTACAGAAATCACCAAAATGCATCACGAGGCAAGCCCTAACTTGGAATCGTGAAGGGAAATGAAAAGGAGGAAGGCTAAAGAACACACTACATTGGGAAATGGAAGCAGATATGAAAAAGATGGATAACAACTAGAAACAGCCGGAAGAGATTGCCGAGGACAGGGTTGCATGGAGAGTACTGATGGCAGGCCTATGCTCCTCCACGAGGGGTGACAGGCGTAAGTAAGTTATTATACCGCCAGTTAGAGAACAATGACTTATCGACGTATAAACCCGTACGAGTAGTCCTGAGTGTTTATCGGTCCTTCTTCCTGAGTAGGCTTGCCTGAAGGAAAAGTTCCCAGAGGGTCGATTCGTTAGCTTTTTCATCCAATCCACCAACATATATCGTGACATCTTGATTACTCTCTTCCAAATTGATTAGTGGTATAATCGCCCATAAATCAATATACGGGGCTTTTTTAAACTCTGTTCACAACTGTATTTGTGATCAGTGATAGCTTAGAATAAATTATAGCAGCTGTAATCTAGGAAATGATAAGTAGCCTTGCTTGAATTTTATACGGGTTTCTCGTAGACTTATTGTCATAAAATTAATAATTTCCTAAATTTAATACTAATAAACCATAAATTTAATTTTCACATATTTGTCGGCATTCATCAATAATTCTTGTCCCACCCTATCGTTTGATAGCTAGGATCATGAAATGTAAAGTTAAGCCTTTTTACATTATATTCACGGATAGATGTAATTTAAATGGTATCTTATGATAGCGTATTCGTGCAGTTTGGGCTTTAGTAGTGTCCAACATCATAAGTCCTACTATTACTTTGTGAATAGACGAGTTACATAATTTGTGGTTTAAAAACAGAGTTTGCTGATTTACCTGGGAGGTTAAAACATGTATTCGTTATCTGTTCTTTCTTCCATGTAGGATGATAAAGGCCGTATTATTTTTTCTAGGCAGTATGAGTGTCTATGTTCCCTCTGTTTCATTTCTCGTATAATGAAATCCGAAAAATATAAGACCAGGTAAGTTTAGGGAGATTTTTCAAACATTTTACTCTATTACTTCAAAGTAGCATGATATCACTAAAAAACCATTATTATTCTTAAGTGTTTTTCAGTTTTAATGCTTCAAGGATCTTATCTTCCCACTGGTTTTATGATAATCGATTAGTTGCCCGATTTCCGAGAATGTTGAGGTTATTTATAATTGCAGTAACTGTATAAGAATGTATTATTTCCGAATTCAACTAACTTATCTGTTCACAATTCATTTGTAATCCCTTATTAACTGGGTTTTCATGAATTAGGATAGGAGGGTATCATTTATTGAGTTTGTGATATTCATAAATTCTTACTGATATGTATCATTCTTGCAAAAAGGAGTTAAGTCCTTTTGGCCTAACTTCATGGTGTGAGTGCTTCCGTCACTAAAATAACATTTCGAGTTAAGCAGGGAAACCTTGCATCTGACTAATTGTCTTTAGCTGTAGTTTTTTTTACATTCTTTAGACTGACTCGATTAGTAGAGAATACTTTGCTATGCTATGCCGGTACAATGGGATAAGTATGTTCAGTCTTATTCTCTGAATATTATAACAAGAGAATCACAGTTTTTAGCATGTAGTTTTATGTTTGCTAACTTACTGTGGTGTGTGTTACTGATGTCGACATATATAAGTAGTATGTATCGTCAACTAAAAGTGAAATGCCTGGCGACAGGTTAGGAAGATTGAAGAGAAGCGAACGAGAACAGAGAATGGTTAGTGTGGAAACGAAGAAACAATCAAGTCTGAGACAATTGATTGACATTTTGCAAATGAAGTGTTCACTGTATGGTTCTCAAATTTTACCAAGAGATTCTGCAATTTTGTATTCAGATACATACAGTTGTCCTCACTTGTGCTCTCGTGGACTTCATTACCACCATTACCTTGATGGATGTTTAATCTTGTAATTATTGATTAACTGTCTAAATCTTGGGAATTTGAAATAATTTTCCCTATATATTTTGAATAGTCTTTAGCAGTGACGTCCAGAAATAGGGATTCATTATATTTGAAAAACGTCAAATGTATGTGGCTGTATCGGAACAATTTATGCTTTATTTGGAACACCAGCAATAAAATCCAGGTTTATGCATCTGACGAACTCCAAATATATGTTCTGGGCTCTATTGTAGGTTATTTTCCACAATACAATCAAATTGTAAGTAGGGATGATATCGAAACATTTGTTCAACAGTCCATATTTTAACAGAGATCGAACGCTTCACTCATAATTGTTTACCAGAAGAAAGACTGAAAACCCTTTTGAACTAATAATAAATAAAATATGACATATCATGGAACGTTTATCAGATAATGAATCCGATTCTTGTGTTGAGAAATATGCGACCACTCAAAGCCTTCAGATTTGTTTATTTTGAGTTTTCATTGGTTGAAATTCTGTTGGAAATAGGTTAGAAATAATACATTATTCAGGTGGATTCGACAGTCAGCGAGAGTACTATTGTATTTTCTACTTTTGGGCAACTTAGACTATTTATTCGACTGACACATATATCAATAGTTTTATATTGATATTTTCGGTTAAAGCAAAATACATTTGATAAAGTGGAACCTGGTTGATTTATCATCTGCATTTTTTATTGTAAGTTCGTCATTTGTTATCTGGTGAACTGTACTATCTTAATTAGGCATTCTTTACACAAATATGGGGTTTGTTTTCGTTACACATTCAGTCAGTCGTCTTGGTGTTCTGTTTTCTGAAGTATATTCGGTTATCGTGAATTACGATTTCAACCACTGTAATAATTCTAGTACTTTGCCAAATAGCTAATAAAAATAATATTCACTAGTGTTAATCAATTAAATATGGATTCAACTATGCTAGGGGAGAGATATTTAATGACCGGGGCCATTCGTCAATGGACTTCCTTATATGCAGGTGAAATTGGAGACTTATGGAGTGAGATTGCATCCAGCAATGGTTTGCTCACTCTGTAGTGCCGTGCTTCGCTAATCGTTCACATCGATAACCTTTATAATACAAATCTTAACGGTGCATAAAATTAGAAGGCAAAGAGAAGAGGCAGCTACAGTTCTATTGACAAATGACGCAGGCCAGAAAGTTATGAGCACATGAGTAAATATCAGCGAGCGAAACAAAAATGACACGCATTGGAGATGGCGGGTAAGCCAACTCGCTCTTATCAAGCGTTAATCAATATTTATAGTCAGACAAGAATAAATGACAGACATGTGATAAATAGGGTAAGAAGTGTACACACACCTACGCTCATATAAAAATGGTCAGGGTTAATAAGTGAATAATTAACAAGGTGAAAAAATGACTCACGATGGATAGGTGAATTGGCTTGTCCAGAATCTAGAATAAAGTATTGAGCTTAACATATCAACCGACACTACAACTCTAAGGTTTGGAGGTTGTGGATGTGGCTTGTTGAGTATCTCTAACCAGCAAAGAAACAGAATTTCAATGATCTCTGGTTTTCAATGGTATTCTGGAAGATGTAATTCAATGGAGAAAATATCCACACAAATTATTGATCTGAATAAGCAAGCATTTTATACTCAGACTGACTAGGGAATATGAGAGCAGCAAATCATTTGCTTCGAAAACCGACTGCTTAAGTTTACTCTTGATCTTATATAACTATAAGACTATGTAGAAGTCTTAACTGAGTGATTGTCATTTAAAAAAATAAATCGGCTTATCTATTTGGGTAGAAGTTGCCTACTTCTGATGTCTTCAGAATAAAATCAAGACATGCATTATGTACACAAAATATGCTATCATATAATCAAGAACTGTATTGCACTCATACTGACTAGTGCATTCAGAGAGAAATATTCTACGACTGATAGACTTCATACTCTGGTTGAGATAAACTCTATAGAGCAAGGGGTTTTCTTCGAAATTATCATTTTGGTTGAAATAAGGAGCGGTACGTTTGATGAAACTTTGTTGTTATTGCGTTTTATATCATAAGCTGATCAGGTCTTTTTAAAATCCTTGAAATCTTTTCAGAAACATAAGGAAACAAAGCAAAACTGTGCTAGACACAGATTATCATCCTGTTAATTTAAGAAGAAAAGTATCAACCAAACAATTTAATACTAGTAATGAACAAACAGATAATCGATCATCATCCAAAGTTTCACTTCATGGTGGGTGTTCACCTTCCTCAGATTTGTATGATATAACAGAATGCTTGATCAGTGAATGTGTTCGTGACCATTTATTGATCAAACCTGTGATCGCTAAAAATGACCATAACGTAACTATAAGCTCAAACAGTGATGTAGTGAATAACGCTGAATGTCTACACAATTCGAATGATAAACTGTCGGCATGGGGATGTTGGTTGTTAGAGAAAGAAAAACAGAAACGAGAACAAAGAAAAGAGTCAAAAAAGAAACAGGTAAAAATGTATTATACATTATTTCTATGGGGAAAATTACTGCAAGTGATGATGATTAGCTTAAACGAGAAATGGCCTTGACTTCACAGGCTGTATGACTGACTTAGGGCAAGCAAATCATGTAATTAAGCACTTACAATCTACAGATAATATCGAACATCTCGTTTTTGCAAAATTTAATTTATTAGGAAAGAATAGCTCTTATCACTAATGAATTTTAAAAGGAGAATCACTAAAAAAGAAGTCAAGGAGCACTCAGCGTCCGGTTTGTGGATGTTTCTACGGTTCCAGACAAACGAAAGAAATTTCTGAGAAAATCTGTTTTTGTACGTAGCTTAGTGACTCTTAATAAGATATTTAGTTACAAATAAAATATAGTGTACCCAAAAGGCGGGATACAACTCTTGACGAACTCGAATGACGCAATATAAAGTCTTTTCCTTAATAACTAAAGAATAACTAAATAATAATTGTTCCGTTGTACTATTTAAACTTGGATTAATGTTAATTTAGTTATTTATTTTCTGAAGAAGTGGCTTACACTGAGTCACGAAACGTCAGAAAATCTAATTTTTCTACTCATTGGGATATTACAAATATATTAATTATTTAAAAGAATAACTACGTTTATATATTCAAGATATTAGTATGTTAATGTCTTCAACTATAGTTTGAAATGAGACTGTCATATAAGATAGAACACTTAACATGTGTGATGTTTTTGCGCTACATATTTCGAACAATCTGGCCACATATATTTGTAAAGGGATTTTATACGAGAAGTGATAAAGGTCAGATAAATGAAAGTTCAGGTAAGTGAAGTGATAATTGTAGATAAAGAAGAAAGAAACCAACAGTATGAAAAGAATAGAAAATTCTTGCACTACCCTACTGTTATAAAGGTAGGATACTTGTTATAACGCTAGGGTTTCTTGTTATAACAGTCCTTTCACTTTTTACACGTATGTGGGACGTTAATTTACCTCAGACGAATATCTAGACTACATCCTCTCCCAGTGTCTTTTCTACAGGACTTCAACACAACTCAAATCAAGAACACGAGACTAGCCTGACTAGAACGTCAATATATTTCCACACCAAAATCCGACACAATCCAACAACAAGAACAATGAATAATAATCAGGATAGGGGAATATATAACACAAAAACACCTGTCATCTTATATAGTGTCTGACTCAGCAAAACACCCAATCATTCTCGCCCAAACATCACCTACACTATGCAAACGACTCAAAGATCACCACGGCGAATTCGAAGTTACGGCATATTGTTTCTGTACACAAAGGGGGGGTTGAGTCTGAGAATAGTCAAAACTTCTATGAAGCTGACGTTTATCACTTTTCTCATAAAATGCCTTGACAAATATATGTGTGACCAGATTGTTCGAAATATGTAGCTCAAAAACATCACACTTTTCAGATTGATTCTATCGTTTCACTGTTCTGTTAAAATGTATAAAATAGACCGATTACTTTAATTGTTCTGCTTTGTTTTCTTCATACTATTTGGACTTGTGTCAATCTATTTCGGTTATTTATTTACTCTGAAGAGGCGACTTACATTGAGTCACGAAACGTCAGAAGTATAAATTCCTACTTATTGGGATGTCTTAAAAGTCGAATCTATATTTGAATACATTTGTTAATTATTATTATTCATAACAATAATGGTGATTAATTTTGAAAAAAATGTTTTAAAGATTGAAGAAATTCAAAAGAGGAATCAATTATTGGTGCAAAAAATAAATCGTAGAAGGTTTGTTGAACAAAAATATAAAGAATGGATTGAAGCAAAACAAAAAGAAAGAATAAAAATAAAAAAACTTTTAGAGATAGAGAAGAAAAATGAAGAATCAAAAAAACTACAAGAATTACTTGAACACGTAAGTTATAACTTTTATTTATCCTTTTTAACATATAGATGCAATACATTGACTTGTTAATACTTTCTTTGACTAAGAATATATTTTACATTTTGTGACTTTAGATTAACAATTTAGTGAAATTGCTATATGTATTAAATAATTCTGTGTGTTCACTGTACAGACTTTTATTCGAGTCTGTATTTTTGTAAAATAAGTGTAAGTTATTCTCATTTCATTGTTTAGCACTTGATAGATCAATTATAAAACGTGATCATTTGATATGTCTGTTAGAAATATACCACTTCATACTATAATTCATATCGATAACCTGAATAAGATGTATTATGATCAACAAAGTTGGAACAGAAGCAACTATCTGCCAGTAATATTAAATACTGATTACATTTTATTGTAAATTGACTTAGTTTGATTTTTACTCAGTGATGCTTTACCTGTGAAAAGATCGGGACGCCGTAGGTTTAAATTCTTATAAATTTGTAGGTAGAGAGTCTCGAAATAATTGGAAACAGTTGACAAATACTGTTATGACTTGACCTAGCCGTCGTCAATTTGTTATGTTTTTGACCTAGGCTGCAGCCAATTGTTATGACTTGATCAAGGTCGTCGCTGATTCGTTATGACCTTACGAATTTAACAAGGACGTAATTCGCGTAAATTATCCACCAATAGAATACGCCTTCTACGACCTTCACACTGTGACAATGACGTTCGATTAATATGAGTAATCTAGCGTCCTTATTGGTCCTTATCCGCCTAACCCGTCCACTTAAGTCCAAAACACCAATACGAATCGTTTATTTCAAGCATACTTTGTTTATATATCAAACAGACAGACCACATCATACCATAAAATAGAAAATAATATTTGTACAAAACCAAGCCAAATGAGGCTGTAAGCGTGGGAGACAATAATCAATAAACCGAACATAGGAACAGTAAATCATACAATAATAATCAATAGGTCAAAATGAAGCCTACAATAAGATGAATATAGATATAGATAATCTAGTTACCGAATAGTTAAACGATAAGAATGATAGTCCAATAGTAGGTCCTGCAAGTTACCGGTACTTATGTCTTCGCTACTACATAACAAATACCCACAGGACTAGCGATTTTTACAGCTGATAAGTCCGTTATTAAAAATATCATACTAATTAAGAGTCAAAGGTCATAAGTATCCATGAATTAAGAGTTTAGTAACCAATAGTCTCCCATACTATTGACCAGATTATGGATGTATATGAAGTAAAAATGAGAAATGTTTAATACCTATCTCCCATCACCACTAAAGGATGTAACGGTGTTAGGATAGGACTTCATGTTGTGTAAATCAGTGTGATTGAAGGACATTAAGAATGAAAAATCTAAACAACAAATCATCACACCAAAGATTGTTCACTCATCAGTCTTAAATGCTTCTGTGTACCATTCAGATTCTCAAAATTATGGAATAAATAACAAGAAAGGTGAACGGTTTCCAGTAGTTGAACCCAGTAAAGCGAAATATCAGTATTTTCTCTGTTCTCTTTTTAAAAGCTTTCTCAAATCTATCTAAGTGCTTTACTCTACTGAGTAAAACTAATTCAACACACTTGTCACTATAACTCGAGTTTTCTTGTTATGAATTTGCAAGACTGATTTGATCGGTCGATATTTCTCGGTATACCATCCAATGCGACTGACAATATCTGTCTCACTATCTAAACGGTTGAATTTATCAGTCATTACTCTGCAATAAAACTACGGACATTCTTATCAACATTAGTTAATAGTGATTACTATTTAGACAAGAAATTTGGGAATTTTTTGTCACGGTAATGATGGTGATATTGATAAAAAGTGTTTAGCTTAGTCTACTAAATGTTCTCTAACTAAAGTTTAATCTGGCAATAAATCTGAAAACCAAAATAGCAAAAGCCCAAAGTTCACTTTAGTTTTATCAAAACAATACTTATCATAGTGGGTTATGAAGAAAGTTACATTTCACAGTTTACATCATTGACAGATTTTATTGAGACAAATATTGAAAACCATCATACGCTTGCTGGTAACTAACTTATAGTGATAATTCCTGGAGTTCTAGAGAAAAGATACGACTAGTAGAGTTCAGTCGTATCGAGCATGAGACAACCATCATCAATCACGACGGTCATAAATATCGAGAATTAATTGAAGTTAGACAAACCACTGAATGCCGGTTCAGTGGTCTGAAAGTTAAGAGCTTGGCGAGAGACTTAGAGGTCTTTGATTCCATCCTCGGTGGAGTTGTGGATGTGCACTACTGGGAAGTCCTACTCTTCGACATAAAAGCTGTCCAGTGCTTCACGCTTACCTAAGAATCCGTGATGTAAACTACAAAATGATACTGTCGAATGGAGTCATTTCAGTCTTTTAATTTACCGGTAATTTTTATAGTCACAGTTCTGTATAAGATAAGTGTGGTGGTTTGTATAATAGTTGTAGAAAGATTAGATGCTTGGATTCATCACTAATATGATATTATTTCTACTCATTTGTTTTCTGAAGTATAAAGGGATCATTGTGTACACGAAACGCTCTTCTGCTATGGTCTCTTGAAAATTCTGTAGGTTGATTTAGTATTAATAAAAAAACTACATGCCATTAGCCTCACTTTAGTTGCCTTAATGTGTTAGAAAGAACTAAATTTCAATTCAAATTTGTGACCATAATCTTCAAAGATCCTATTTGTTCACAGTTTACTGATTACACATCTTAAGTAGTATTTTGAAAGGACGTAGTTTTTGTTTTGTCGTAACTCAGACACAGAAATCCAAATTGAAATATAAAGAATGGTGTAAAAAGAAGACTGAAGAAGAGTATAAGAAAATCGAATATATAAGACAAGTTGAATTCAAAAAACACCTAGCTAATCAAACTCGTAAAGAAGCTTCAACTGTAGCCTATGACCATTGGTTAAAATCGACTGGTTGTAAGAAATCCGCTCCATACTATTCACATGGATATTCTGATGGAAAACTTATAGGTAGATTTAATTTTATTTGTCATTTTTTCTCGAAATCACATAGTGGTTAATAGTTATAGGTCACAATGCTCGCTTTTTCTGAATCCGTTCGGATAACCGAATGGTATTACTAGTTACCACACAAAAAGACGCGGCTGAAAGCGAGATAAATTATTCTACGCTTGATTTATCTTTTATGGTGTTGTATCTCCTTCGGTCTGGGTAATTTGGGATGAGGTGAATGGGTTGGTTTGTGGGGGACATCGGCTCATGAGGGTTTCAGAATCTTTGTAGTGGTTTCTGAGACAATTTTCATAGACAGTAGGACGATCTATTTCTTAGTTTCTAGAATTGATTTTTTGACAGCATACCGACTGGTTAGGGAACTTTCGATGACATCTCTGAGGTATCCATTCTTATGAAAGACGGAGATGAGATTCTCCGATTTTTCGAGTAGTGGCAGTGCAGTAGTAGTTTCAGCTCTTTTATATATTATCTGTGCACAACTCCTTTGGCTTCATGCTGAGTTATTGTCGTTGAAGTCAATTATGTGGTCAGTAAGGCTTTACTTCATACCTACTTGTTTTTAAAGCTGCTGTGTTCGTCCTGTTGGTTAAAGTATCTGAAAATAAGATTTTGTTTCCTGATCCCTCTTCTCTTGTAAATTTGATGTCATCGAAGATGTTAATCAACTAATGAATATTTTTAAGTCTACCTCACTTCATGATGATGGATGTATGATCTACGTAACGTACTAAATCCTTCTGTTTGATTATTGGTAGAGCTGTATTTAGCCGATATATTATATATATATATATATGATCTGTCTGTTAACCTGAATGTTAAGTTGGAAATATGTTGCAAGAAACAGATCTATAAGTTCGACCAAACTTAGGCGCTGTATCCTGTAAGTTGTTTGTAGATGCTGAGCATTTGTAATATGGTATCTGTGTAAGATTTGTTCCTACTGAAGTAAGTAAAGCCATAGCACTAGGGATCATTATTTTGTCATTGCCTATTTATAGGTTTTTGATGTCTCCTAAGAACTGTGTTGGGCATTTGAGAGTGATCGAATGAATTCAGTCAGATGTTACACAATTCTGTAGAGTTCTTTGAACAATCTGTAAGTTCGTGTCACTGGAACTGACAAGATTGACCGTAATGGGATTTATTGGCGGTGTGACTGTCATTTGCCGTCGAATCGGGGGATAATTTAGTTGGATTTTATTCAACACTGAACCTGCTTTGTCCTTCTGAGACAAGTTTATTTAAAGGTCTGTTGACTTGAATGTCCAACTTTTTAAAGGGATTTCTTATTAGTGGTCGGCATACATTGTTGTCTTTGAGCAGACGCTCAGTTTTCTTGATTTGGTCGTTATTTTATAACTTCTGTTGCCTCCTGATACTAAGACGACGTCCCTTTAGTCCTCCAACCATTTTTAGACTGTTTGCGCTTGTGTGGTTAATGTAGGATTAACCTTTTTCTGTATAATCAGAGTTACTGAAGTTAGACTGATTTCTTGTCGAATTTTTTAAATTTAGTTCTAGTGTCTTTAGTGATGATTCGAAAGCTGTGCAGAATCCTGTTTTCGAAGCGTTATTGACTAATTGTTAAGTGCCCATTACTAGACCTGATGGCTAGGGGCTCGACCTATCGATGCTCAGTGCTGAGGAGTCTCATACTGGAACAAACCGTGTGTCCAGTGATCTGTAGTTTTTAATGGTGCCCAACCTGAGGTCAATATGTGACAAATATCATACAGAAATTAAACCAATTTCCCCAAAATCATAGGGTTACGGATATATAAAAGGTTGCACTGACTGAAATCTATTAATACAGGAGAGAGCAAGTAAACTTAACCATCATTACTACAATGACAAGACAATATTATTGATAAACAATTATTTTACATAGCATCCTGAAGTTAATACTTTACCTGTTTAGAGTAGATAGACAAAACAGTGTAGAATTCAACGAAGGATTTCACAGAAATAAAGTTGGACGAATCAGTTTTAGGAAGATAATCTAATCACATTTTAAATCAACTTGATGCCATGATTCTTGTAGTATTGTGTGCTGCGGTATTCATGAAATAGTAATTTCCTAGAATATGCAATGGAAGGATTAACTGACGAGTTTAGGTAGATCTTTACGGGTACATAGATAGGGAATAATTGATCGTTAGCATATATAACTTTATGTCCAAAGGCATGTTTTCCACAAAAAATGTTTTACGTTTTTTCTTTCTATACTTCAACACAGACTATTACGATCGAACAGCCAATCCTTCTCCAAGTTTTGTGAATCCCAATCCATGGATTAATCCTACAGACTAAACTTTACAGAGCTGATACAAGACAACAGTCCAGCAATTATACCGGCCAATCTTATCAAAAATCCTATTTACTTTGCAATTCACAAAGTTGTAATAATGTACATTGTTGAGTAGATTACTTTCAATGCTTCACTAGTCATGATAAAATCTAAGGGGAGGGTGACCGTTAGATTTTGTCAAAACCAGCTGAGCAGTATGAAAATTTTATGGTTCCTTAATTTAGTAGATATTAGGTTACATCTTCCACAATCCTTACTCTTAATTACAATTACATATTGTAACATGTTCATAAGGAAGTTGCAATTTTTGGACGTGTTCGAACCTACCAGTTGAGTATATCTCTCATATATTTGATTCCATATATTTTCAAGACTTGATTATGCTATTTAGAGGATATTATAACTTTGGGTCGGATTACTTAGTGTGCTGATACATTCTGACAGATGGTCAGTGTTAGGTAGTGGAAAGTGTTATATATTGTGGTCGAGTGGATGCCCGGTTACCACTTACTATTGTTATCGGGACACAACACCTTCCCTTTTATTGAAAAATCCGGATTTTAAATTTTCTGAGCCTATCCTCCCCCACGAAATAGTGTTGGATCCTCATATACCCAAGTTTCTTTCAATGAGATTCCATTTATGACATAACATAGGGAACCCGCTAAGATTGACTGGGATGGTGAGGATCGACATTTGATTCTGCTGAAAGGTAGTCATCAAGCGTATTGCGAACACCACTGGTAGATAGTGAATCACTATGATAATCAGCGTCCATCAGAACTACACTAAGTTCTTGATTATCACTTGATGCATGTGACACATTTTCTGGGAAAGCTTGAGAATCTCGATCATTGAATTCGGCACAAATTTCTATCGCAGAATGTTGAGCTTCGCTCGGTGCAGCTACATTCGGTCACGGCGGTTGCTGCGACAATTTCATGGGCATTTAGCATGGCATCATCTTGATGAGAGCTGGAAACGTCACTCTTTTAAACATGCTGTTTCAGGGATAGTGGGTTTTGAATCCACTACCGATCACGTTTCTGAAATGGACAGTAATGAACTACTGGGCGTGTTTGAGCGACTGCTGTTTCGTCTGAATTACGGTTTACCGAGGATTCATGCAGACTGCGATCATTTCCCAGCTCTATGTGCAATTCTGAGATTAATCCATCCACTCCTGATGCAAAGTACTGGTGATTCAGAAACTATGTGCGTAATTTGACCATGAACTCCAAGTGTCGCTCAAACAGCAACTGCAATCGATCGGAAGGAATAGTCATTTTTCACTGTATGAATAATGACCACTGTCGTTCAAGGACACCCAAGACAATGCTGGATGCTGATTGCACAAAATAATTACCTGATTTTCGGCCAATTGCGAATCGAATTTTTTTCCCCGTCGTCAATTGTTATATCTTGTGGCCGACTAGAAACCCGGTTACCATTTACTATTGTTATCGGGACACGACAGAAAGCCTGAAAAATTATTGTCAGGTATATTCTGGCCAACCTTCATATTAGTCAAGTAATATGTTCACTTGTAGAATTCTTTTGAGATTTGAATATATCCAAGATAATTTATCTTTGTCGATTGGTACTTAATTTTCTTCCTCACACTAATGGCGTGTTAGCCACTTTTTCTAATAAAATACTTTCCTTTTGATTCTACATTTTGAGAAAATAAGGGATCAGGAGAATTAGTCGTTAATAATGCGGAAGTTTTAGTTACTATTGTAAGGTAAAGAAGTTAGGTTCTATAGAAAATTACACCATAAACATTGTATAAAGCTTAATGTAGTAATGTGATTTTTTCAATAAAATCGTATACTTTCAGTAGAATATATGTCTCAGACATCAGGAATACTAGCTGACTTCTAAAAAACTGTTACCGTGTGAATAAACCCCTAGATTATGATAAGGTTTTTACTGCTGTAAGAGGTTGCACCTAATATTAGTTGATTTTGTTGGGGAATTCTTAAAACTACCCGTGTATCATATGGTCGTTATTCAATGTTACCATTAATTCTGAACTCTGGTTGGTATGTGTTAAGTCGGCTTACAGTAAACTCTATCAGAGCCTCCAGAGGCTCATAAAGAGCCCCAACCAATCAGCTATTAATTAAAAGCTATGCTACTAAAATAATGAGATCCTCATTGGCTGTTTAACACACTGCTACTATGGAAACTCAAGGTCTCTTAATTACTATAAAACCCCTGTATTTTTTGTACATAAAGGAACCCTGTAGTAAAGTGCTTCTCCCATACTCGTGTCTTTTCTCTGGTCTTCAAGTCGCTGAATAGTTCTAGCTCGGGGGTACGGAACTAGCTTAGGGAGGCAAATATAGCGTTCACAATCGGTCAGACATAACAGTATGGCATGCAGAAATGAGTAAACTGATTAGTAAGTAACAAATGTGTTGGAAGTTGACGTTTGTGTAGAATAAATCATGCTGAAAGCGAATCAGATTGTCGAGATTAATATGGATGCATAGCCTTGAAATTGAGGTTTACATCTAACAGCATCACCAAGAACTTAGTAGACCGATTACTCAGCTGGTTGGATATCCTTAGTCACATCGGGACTACAAGAGGAGAAAGCAGCTAAATTTCCATGAGTTACCTCAGTTAAGAAACACAAACGATTAGCGAAAATTGAATTAGATAACGAAACTCCATTTCATAAGATTAGTGCAGTACCTACACAAACACGGCTATATATCAATCCAAAATAGACTGGAGGAAACTCTCATCAATTATACGCGTTTCCTAAATCCAGTTGAGGTACAACATACACATAACCAAAGAATCAACTTTTGACTAGCGGAATAGTAATAAATATTGATATTGTACACAGTCATATGATATGGAAAAATTCATTTTTCGATCATGTGTGAACCAAGATCAACCATTTCGAAATGAGTTATTGTCAAGCTGAAAAAAATGACCGGGAAACTAGGTTTTCTTTTTATTTAATAACTTATCGGATCCACAAAGAGGAATATGCCGTACTTCAAATTTTACACTTTTGATATTCATTTGTCTTGATTTCATTAGAATAAAGAATACAATTACCGTTTTATGCAGTTTTTAATGCATAATAGTCAACTAAACAAAGAACTGTGAATGTCAAACATTATTTTGTAGCAGATATATGTAAGATCTATTTAGATAAACCTCCATTAAAGTAAACGCGAGTGGATTAAAATCAATGATGAAAATAGTTAGAGAAGTTGAATATCACATGAATCATAATGAACAACATGCGTTTATGTACACATGTAAATATACTAATGTAAAGAACGTAAGTTGAAGTAAGAACAGCGACAAAGTCAGAGTGAATTATTCACAAATGAAACCGTAAGTAATCCGTAAAATAAACAAATACATTAAGCAGAGTAACTGATAAGAGTTAACACTAAAAAGCTATGTATTTATAGAAATATTTGTATGCTGAAAAATACTTTTGAAAGATTAACCAGGGTTAGTAGTGAAAACAGATCAAAGTGGAGAGGCTGTCACATCTGGGATGAAGTTTCGCACTCGAACAAAACGACAAGGAGGGAAATGTTGGTTGGTTAGTTCTAACACGGTGGTACTTTCACTTGCACTGGATCTGATTTGGAAAGAAAACATTAGTAATAACAAAGTTAATAATGTCGTTAGGATTATAATTACACACACCTCATAACAGTACACAAAGAAAAACTAATGAAAAAAGGGTTAACAACGTAACTAACATGAATAATGTGTTTATAAAGATAGCTATGACTGAATACCTTACAAACTTAACGATTATAAATCATAGTTACAGTATAGCGTATATAGAACTTATGTACAGTATACTTGTTTTTTTTAGTAGTACTAAAAAGAATTAATAAGAATCATTTTTCGACTGTCTGAAAACATAGGATTGAAAATCATTTGATATTAAACATACGAAGCTTCATAATTACGACGGAACAATACTGGTTCCCCTTATTTCTTATCCATTTTAATCCATTTATTAACCTTGTTCTATTCCCTAGTATAAACTGTACCTCACAAATCTCACTTTGTTATAATATCCATATATAACTAAACAATTGTCAACCAACGTCAAGATCAGAATTTTCAATACGAATGTCAAGACGGTTCCACTGTATGGGGCAGAAACCTGGAGAACAACGAAGGCCACTATCAAGAAGATACAAATGTTTATCAACAGTTGTTTACGCAAGATACTTCGGATCCGTTGGCCAGACACTATCAGCAACAAGCTACTGTGGGAGAGAACAAACCAGATTCCAGAGGAGGAAGAAATCAGGAAGGAGCGCTGAAAGTGGATAGGACACATAGTGAGGAAACCACTCAACTGCGTCACAAGGCAAGCTCTCACATGGAATCCTGAAGGTCAAAGGAGAAGAGGAAGACCAGAGAACACATTACGCCGTGAAATGGAGATAGACGTGAGAAGAATGAACAAAAGTTGGATAGAACTAGAAAAAAAGGCCCAGGACAGAGTGGGTTGGAGAAAGCTGGTCGGCGGTCTATGCTCCATTGAGAGTAACAGGCGTAAGAAAGTAAGTAATATATAACTGAAGAAAATAAAGTTGTACATCCACAATTCAAAAATGGAATTATCAAAAATATTTAGCCAGTTAGGTGAATTTAATATTCAGCAGTAAGTTTAAAATCCATCTGCCCAATTTAATTTGAGAAGTTGGGTATAATTATTAACTCTCTCTCATACATACACACAAAATGGCTTGAAGTCAGGTATGTGAATCTGCTACTTGGTTACTGAATTGCTAGTATTATCACTAATCAGTAATCTAGACGCTGTTGGTTCGAGTTCGGTTACTAATAAGCACTTTATCCAACTTCTTAATCACTGTTCTTGAAAAAACTCGACTACTTATAGGTTGATACAAGCTGGATAAAAAAAGTTACTGGAATCATTTTACTTACTTATCAAAGGTATGGATAACATATGAATCCCATAGAAGCTGATTGTGTAGACAGCCTCTTTTGTTACCGATTTTAAATTTCTACAATTCAAAAATATATGTAACTTAAACAAAAGTATCCATTAAAGGTAAATGCTATTAATTTCAGCCATTTAGTAAGAATATTGATTGAATAACTACTGAAAGCTAGACAATACTGCTTATTAGTTTAGTGCTACAGTACAGGATTAAATAAATCAACGAAAGATTTTGTTTGAACATTGGATGAGGATAATTTTATATAAGAACAGATCCTGTGGTTTATATGAAGTAACCTAACAGCCATTCTTATATACAGTTATTCCAAGTTGACTGTACTAGCGAAAAATATCGATTGATTGGGAAATGTAATGAGATCTTGAGAGTGATTAGTGCCTGAACATTTTGGTAACAGTGATGCACTGAATAGTGATACATGAAAAATACCATTGACTGATCTATATGCATTAAAGATAAGATGCTCTCACTAAGACAGATGTTTATATGGAAGATTTCCCATTTTGTAAAACGAGAGACTGCGTACTGACATCAGTCAGTCAGCTACAACATAGGACCAGGCACATTTATGCATCGGTCCAAGTTGCCATACCTCGTTAGCACAACAAGATGAACACCGGGTTCATAGAAGTAATTAATTTAGTGGTGGTAGTAGTATATAAATTATAGGTTGTATATAAGGATATAGTACAGGAAGGAGGAGAGATATGAAGCAATTTTAGTCTCAAGGTTTAAAGGAAGATAAAGAGTGTATACACCTACGCCACTGTGATCGATTCTGAGCCATGTCACACAGAGTCTCCAACCATTGGTTACGATAGTCACGCGGACCCCAACCAGGTAGTCTGCATCTACCAACATGGCTCAGACTAGAAGTTAGTGACTTCAAACACTGATGCCATGTTTTGGTTTGGCCGCCCCTAACTCTCTTTCAACAATCCCCTACACTAGTCATCATAGCGCGTCGTGGTAATCGGTGTTCAGGCATACGTAACACATGGTCCAACCATCTCAGTCGATGAAGATTCATGACCTCATCAACCGATTTACCATCATCCATTAATACTCTGCGTCTAACCTCACTACTACTTACCCGGTGATCCCAGCAGATGCGAGCAATATTTCTAAGGCATCTGTGGTCAAATACTAGTAACCTACGAGTACCTTCTACTCTTAATGGCCATGTTTCACAGCTGTAAAGTAGAACAGAGCGAACTGATGCGCAGTATACTCGTCCTTTAATTGATAGACGGATATCTCGTCTTCGCCATAGGTGATGTAAGTTGGCAAAAGCCAAACGAGCTTTTTGAATCCGTGCTGACATTTCGTCAGACACCAACCCATTAGGGCTGATCAGACTTCCAAGATAAGTGAAGTTGTCGACGCGTTCGTCTACTTCACTCCCTATCCTTAGTTCAGATGTTGACGCAAGTCTGTCCTGAATCACAATTTACATTTAGAGGAGGAGAAACGCATCCCAAACATCCTGGCATTATTACTGAGTTCCAACAGAAGACTCTGCATTTTGTCAGCGTCTTCACCAAACAGGACTATGTCATCTGCGTATTCTAAGTAACTTAGTGGTCCCCCTGGTAGGAGATCAACTCCTGTAAATCCAGTCGAAGAGAGTGTTATTTCCAGCAGCAGGTCTATAATGAAGTTAAACAAAAATGGGGATAGTGGACAGCCTTGACGGGCACCACTTGAGGTTGTAAAATCATATGACAGTTCGCCATAAGCTCTCACTCGACTGGTAGTGTCCGAGTAAAGAGCCTTCACAAGGTTTATGTACTTCTCAGGTACACCTTTCAATGACAGACACTGCCACAGAACCTCTCGGTCTACAGAGTCAAATGCTGCTTTCAAGTCAAGAAAAACTATCATTGTCGGACGCCGATAAGCGTGTCTGTGCTCTAAAACTTGACGAATGGTGAATATGTGGTCGATACAGCCACGACCAGGTCTGAAGCCAGCCTGATTTTCTCGTGTTTGCAGTTCACGAGTCTTAGTTAGGCGCCCGATAATTATTGAGGCTAGTATTTTAGATACTATGTTAGTCAGACTAATCCCTCTATGGTTATCGCAGATGATTTTGACCCCTTTTTATATATTGGGACAATCAGTGATTGTGACCAGTCGGATGGGATTACATCCGTCTCCCAGATTTTAGCCAGAATATCAGTCAACCTAATCGCTAAAATTGGACCACCATATTTAAAGACCTCTGGAGCCAATCCATCTGGACCAGCTGCTCTTCCTCGTTTCAGATTACCTATAGCCTTTTGAACTTCAAGTAGGGTCGGGGGGCCTACTTCAATGTTCCATTCAGGTTTTCTGGTAATAGTGGGTAGTTGCGCAGTAGCTGAAGGCCAGCTAAACTGCTCCTTAAAGTGTTCCGCTTATCGTTCTAAACGTTTAGGTTGAGAGCAGATAAGGGTTCCGTCTTTTTCGGAGATTGTCTCACTTACACTTGACTTCTTAATTCCGGTTTCTTTTATTAGTCTGAATAGTTGCCTGGTGTTGCCTACAGCCGCTGCCTTTTCCATCTCTTTTGCTTTCGTTGCCCACCACTGCTCACGAACGTTCCTTAGACTTTTAGTTAACCTAGATCTAATTTGTTTACGCTCTTTGTCATGTTCAGAGCCTGATGGGATGAGTTTACGCGAATCCATCAGTGAAATAGACTTAGAAGAAATCCATTGGTTTTTTTGGAGCCCTATGGTTTAAATGACTAATAGATGTTACTGCTGTTTCCACAGCTGTTCGTATGTCTTTCCAAGCAGCATCTGTGTCGCGTACTGACATACTCTGAAATTTGTAGAGCAAGTTTACTAAAATAAGGGCGCGCGCAAAACCACGCGGACCAACGTAATGTAGATGTACATTCCACTTTGATGAAACAGTTTGATATATCTAATTGTGTAAATTCAAATAGTGTGCTATTTCGTATAAATAGCATAATATCGATCTACTATCTGTAATCTTCTACAACCAATTTGATGTGCGTTGCTAACTCGTTAAACCTCTTTACATACTACTTCCGAATTCCTGCAACGAACAGTTTGATATCCAGTTTATTCTGGTTCTATTCCTCTTGTAGAGCGTCAATGAATTTTCATATGTTTGGAGAAGCGGGGTTATAGTAAGTTGGTTAAGGCCAATATGCTACCCCTCTACTAGATCTTCCACAAAAGAACTGTAGACATTCTGTAGTTACACTTGGGAACCTGTATCCCTCCGGTTTCTACGCCTTGTAAATCTCCTCATCCA
Source organism: Schistosoma rodhaini (assembly GCA_944470415.2). Classification (NCBI taxonomy): domain Eukaryota; kingdom Metazoa; phylum Platyhelminthes; class Trematoda; order Strigeidida; family Schistosomatidae; genus Schistosoma; species Schistosoma rodhaini. The sequence goes on from OX104040.1 coordinate 6,441,817, forward strand.
GATTCAAAATAATTCCTTAATACTTTGATTTTTTTCATTCTCTACGTGAAATAGTAACTCCATTAGACTGTCATATAGAGTTATATCCACAACCAGCACGAAATCTAATGTCAACTGATGGATATGCGAAGCAAGATTTTCAGTTTAACGACTGGGATAAAGTACGTACCTGTTATTGTGAAAAAGATACACTTTGGTTTGTATGAACAAATTAGCAGATAACTTGAACACAAATAGTTATTTAGCGGGAAAGACCTAACATCTTCTATTATAACTTGTGGCTGAGTGGATGCCCAGTTAATGTATGACGTGATAAGACCGCTAATCAGAGAGCAGCGAATTGTCGATTGGAACAGTGACACACGAAAACCGTACGAGCAGTCTAGAGTGGTTATCGGTTCTGCTTCTACCTAGCCCAGCCACATCGTACCCATAAAATAGAAAATAACATTTGTACAAGATTTAGCCAAATGTGGCTGTGAATATGGGAGGCAGCAATTAATAGACTAGGGATAACTCAAGAATGGTAAGTCGTTTAATAATAGTTTAAAGTTCAAGATAAAGCTCATGATAAGAGGAACATGGATACGAATAGTTTATTTATTTTGCAATTATACGATAAAAAAATATGCCTAATATTGGTTCATAAATAGATCCCAAAGTTACCCTTCACTATTGTTATTGGGACATAACATCTTAAAATCTTTACACTTTTAACAAGTAGTGGTGGAGTGATAGCCATTTAGGTAAGACATTCTCTCTCCTTCTCATTCACACGCTCTTGTCTTTCTTATTTTCTTGACAAATGATGATTTGGATTGAATTAGTCTTCAATAAATACATATTCGACCAGTCTAGATGCACAACTTGCAGGAAATGATTATAGTTAATTATATAAACTTTGTACAACCCTAAAATATGAGGGAGAACTTAGTAGCCAATTAGCTTTCACAATCATTAAGTTGTAGGTTTGGATACTTAACATAGCCTTATCTACTTCGATGTGAACTACCAACCATACATCAGGTGATGACTTAAAACCGAATAACAACATATACTACGCAGACCTTCAACTGTATTTTTCTTACAAAAAATGATACACAAACTTACTATTGTAAACGTAACAGTTAACTGTGGAATGACAGGACCCAAGTGTTGGCGTCTCCGTATTGAGGGTCGATTTTGTTTATCAGGAAATTGATGTAAAGTGCACACAATCTGCAAATAAACAAGAAAGAAGTAACAAAATTATGGAACGGATACACTAAACTAATTTATAATGGTTAATGAACATAATGAAAAGTAGTTTTTTATAGTATATGTGGTAAAGCTTGGTCGTAAAAACAAAATTCAGATATTTAAGGGATATTTTAATGTAGTATTGCTTGTTCGGAGTTTATAGTAGATTTTTACGAGTCAGTGTATTAAATCAACTCAACCTTGGTAAGGCATGTAGTCCCAGTTGTTTAGGTACGACTAACGTGTAGCTTACAACCTACTTGTGTATATAGGGGTGCAAAGATGTAACATATTTAAATATTTAATTCAATTTGAAATGGTTTGGATTATTCCGTTGTTGATATTTTTGAATGAAATTTGATAAGTCTTGGGTCTCAGTAGCTAAGTGTATAATGCGATGTAGTTTGAAGAAAATAGTGCTGGGTTCGAGTGCCCGAGTAAACATCAACTCTCGGTTGCAAGTGCATCCATCTAACGACTCTCGAATAGGACAAAATGCGCGTTCTGGATTCCACTGACAGCTACATCCCATTTATTATGTGTAGTTAAACGTTACGTTGCAAGTTCAATATGTCCCATGGTTTGGTCTGATGATTGGTACTTCCAACGCTTGTTTAATCGAATTATTTTGAGAAATAAGAGCACCGCTAATTGCAAGTCGCCACTGGACGTTTTATATGCAATAGAAGTGTCATAAATGGTATTTACATGAGTGATGATTTCTTGACTAGGTGAAGACGAACTAGACGGAGACTAGAAATTACTCTATCAGCATAAACTTGTTTACAATAGGAATGGAGAAGCGATTTGACAGTTAAAGCATTCGATTTACAACTGATGAGACAGGTTCGAGTCATGTTCCATTAACATTGATTTGGATAGACAATCAGTATCAATAGTCCTCAACAAAACATTGTAGCATAAAGACGAGTGCATACACACATGCACTTGGTTAGCAGGTTACACTGATAATGGCAAGCTCTCCATGCATGATAGCGAATTGAACCTAAATAATAGTGAAAAAGGAAACTAGATGATTACGTCCTTCTTTAGGGTATTTTCGTTGGATTAACTGTCACCACCTAACTACTACTCAGAGTTGTCCAAAGATAATGGAATAACAGATAACCATTGTTGATTTATACCGGTAATAAGAATAATGATAGTCAACTTACAGAATCATGATCATACCATTCATACGTTCCCTTCAATAATGTACCAGAAACAGCTGTTTTCATAACTGCTTCGGAATTGGAATTATTATTGTTATTATTCCCAACTAAACTGACATCCATAGATGATGACAAAGACTGATGTGATTTACTTAAAACTGCCACAATTGAAGATGGATCTGATGGTGCAGTGAACATGCTGATTTGATTTGATGAAACATGAAAACGTATACCACGATAATAGACAACTTTAAATACAGGTTTATAAGAAGAGCCTATTTCCGGTTCTCCTGTTCTCACATAGGTTACACGACAAAGATAACATCCTCGGAAAACATGACATTAAAAGAGGAAAAAAGAGACAAAATATCAGATTTTCACTGGCAGTTAGTTGCAGTTTTCCTGCAAAAAACACAGTATGGACAAATGTAAAGAAATGTTACAAAGCAAACTATAAAGTGTTCACTGTGTATATGGTGTGAACCGAATGAAAGCTGATATCAGGGAGTAATACACATTATAAGTGCACATGGAACAATTTTTAAATTTGGAATGGAGAAATATTTTACTAAGGAAGATTAGTTTATCAATAGTTTATTTAATCAATGTACATATTATTATTACTATATTAAGCATTTAAAACTACTTGTAATTCAAAAGGTTGGGGAATATTAAAATTTTCACATTCGGTGCACAACTACTTAATAAACAAATATTTTTTTAATTATGGTGATAAATAACAATAAAATTTGTAATTTGAACTCAGTGAGTAGGTAAGAGTGGTCTATATATGCGGTTTGAGTCATAGTTAACTTGTTACAAAGCCAACGATAAGGCTTGGATACTCAAGCTGAGATTGATGAAAGAATACATTCTGGAAGTGATTATAGAATACAGAGACTAATATGCATAATTAGGGTGGTACAAAAAGGATATAGAATAATACTAATCATAGTGAAAGACAGCATATTATTAAAGTGTGTGGTTTATTTTAGACTGAACAATTCTGATAAAGTTGTTAACAGTGTAGGACACAACATCATCATCAATCGAAAGTGAAATACCTGGCAGCAGAAGGTTAAGAAGATCGAAGAAAAGAGAACGAGAACAGAGAATGATTGCAGTGGAAATAAAGGAACGATGAAGTCTGAGACGAATGATTATTATTTATTTATTTAAACACATAAATATAAGTACAAGGAAACACCAGATACATATGCGCCATACAAATCTCATCCGATTTGCTTGAGGGCTGTGATACTGCCCAGGTGCCCGAACTGAAGCAGGTGGTTTTCTTAGGGGGCCACACCCCGAGCCTTTGAACGAAAGGTCTGATTCACAAGGCAGTGGAGCATCGTGAGGAGATACAGTCCCATGGTAGCCGTTGACCAGCAGCAGGTTCATTCACCATTCGTTCCATCAGGATACTGGAGCCCATGTGCACCATTGGTTTGGAATCAGGGTTTTCCAACTCCCCTAAGTGGACGCGCCGTGTCCACCAACCCGGTTAAAGCGCCGGACATTCGCTTTTCGTCCTCTCACTTTCGTAAACAACACCCCCGCCACGAGAAGGCAGTGAGTAGGACTTCCCTGGCAGAGGCTATATATTCGCTGGCCATGTGAGAGCATTTCGAGAGGGAGAGTGGGCTCTCCCCACTCTCGGCCATACCAGGGCATTTGGGGGCTTGATTGACATTTGCAAATGAAGGATTTATTATATGGTTCTCAGATTCTACTAAGAGATTCTGCAATGTATTAAAATACATTCGATTGTCCCCACTTGTGTTCTCGTTCACTTATTTATTTTAACACATAAACATTGGTACAGAGGGGCACCAGATATAAAAGCGCCACACAAAACAATGAGAATGGGAAGGGAAAAAAGAGAGCGAGGTGCATATAAGAAAAAAGAAGAAACCCAGTGCTCATAAGCGAGACGTTTCGCGAAGCCGCAAGCGGCTTTACTCGCCATTTTCATGGCATCAAGCAGTTGCAACCAATGCTCATCTATATTCTTCGATGGGATGGTGGCTAGCCTAGAAGCTAGCTCGGTTCGATACTTACGTGCAACAGAAGTTGCAATCAATTTACTGACATCAATCTGTTGATGACGATCAATTAGTTTGCCACTGAAAAGTAAGGTAATATTGACGCAGACCAGGGCATTTTCAGAGTCCAGGTAGGTACTCCAAAATGAGCGGCAGTCTTGTACACAACCACGCCAGCGGTAGCTGATCGCGATGTGATCAATCTCAGTCCAGGCTTGAGATACGAAAGGAGGACGCCAAGTGGCACATTGACGATGACTGTGCCGAAGTTAGTGCTAGCTAGAAACAGGTTGTAGTCTGTACACAGTTGCGGTAGACGGTCCCTGTTATCTTTCCCGCGACTAACAAGTCCCAACCGGCCATATAAACGATTCTCTTCTGTGCCTAGACGCCTGACCTGTGTATTCAAGTCTCCGGCTAGTACTACAATATCTGTCGAACGCGCTTTCTGGAGAGGAACTGTTAACTGATGGTAAAACTCATCCTTGATTGCATCCGGGCTGCAATCTGTCGGGGCATAGGCGGAGATGACGAAAAGACATCGATTCTCACTCCGATTTCTTCTCACTTTGATGGAACTTTCTAACCTAACAGCACATAATCGACTGTTAATAGGGATCCAATCGATTAGTGCTGCCTCAGCCCTAGCGCATAGTGCAACACCAACGCCAGCATATAAAAAAAATGATAATAATAATAATAATAATAATAATAATAATAATAATAATAGTTATAATAATGAAAATGAGTGTCATCAAGTGAATGTGAATTGTCTGAATTCTAATAGAAGTGAGCATAGTGTTTTGTGAAGTAATTGTCATCTCATTAGACTTGTGTGAGGGCCGTGATACTGCCCGGGTGCCCAGACCGAGGCAGGTGGTTTTCTTAGGGAGCCATACCCCGAGCCTTAGACCTAAAGGTCTGATCCACAAGGCAGTGGGGCATCGTAAGGAGATGCAGTCCCATGGATGCCGGTGACCAATAATCCGTTTATACGCTGCTTGTTCCATCAGGATCCTGGAACCCAAGTACACCATTGGTTTTGGAATCAGGGTTTTCCAACTCCCCTAGGTGGACGCGCCGTGTGCACCAACCCGGTTAAAGCGCTGGACATTCGCTTTTCGTCCTCTCAATTTCGTGAACAACACCCCCATCGAGAGAAGGCAGTGAGTAGGACTTCCCTGTCAGAGGCTATATACGCGTGGTTGTGTGAAAGAATTTCGAGAGAGAGGGTGGCCTCTCCCCACTCCCGGCCGTACCAGGGCATTTGGAGGCTCTCGTCCACTACACCTGACCTGTAGTGTGTATTGTAAGACTGTATAATAATAAATTCGCTTTTTTGAAAAAGAAATTAGTATGAACAGCAGATTTAAGTCTGCTTGTTATAATTGGTAATTGTGTAAAATGAAGTAGTGGTAATCGCAATGATGATGTCTAACTGGACTCCTTAGCGGATTAACAAGTGGAAGCATTACACGAACTACTAATATTTAAAAATGTTGAACGATAATATTAGGGTCTGGTAAATATTCGATGGAAGGAATATATGTGAGGTTTATATGAGCTAAGTTCAATTCAAAAACAATACTACTCAGAAAGAAAACCAAAGACATAAGACATATAAATCATACCATGATATAAAACTTGTGGTCGATAGATAGCCATTTCACGCCATGAAGTATAATTCATTGAGGATAAATAACTAAGTTGATTATTACAACCGATATTATTATTGTTATATGTTAGCCACACTGGCCATAATTTGAAACAAATATCTCTCCATATTGAATTATCATTAGCCAACAGATAGAAACCACGACATACCTGTTGATAATTCAAAAAAGAAGTAATGAAAACAAAGTTAAGAAATAACCATTTATAGTACGAAATAACAAAGACTAGGTTTAAATAGTATGCAATTAAATAAGTTGGAATACACAAGATTGGACGTAAAATGCTTTATGTAACAGGTTAGTTTTACCAACACACAGATAGATAGTTTATGTCAACGTATTCGCTTTAATAAAAACACCAGAAGTTCTTGTGTCCTATCTTGTTTAGATTTGATTCACATTTATTAACTGAATAGGTGAAGGAATCTGAACGGTTGATCTGCGCGCTTACGAAGTTTAGGAACGATCGCAGTCTCAGATAAAACCACCAATCAAAGGCTTACACAGAAGCGTATCTTAAATGAAAATAACGATGTTGCCTCAGCAGCAGGACCTACTGATGAAAATAACCTATCCCATGTCAGCTAATACTCTGAAGGGTGCTAACTTACCACTTATGCCCGCAGTGACCTCAGATAAACAATCTATACCTAATGTAGATCCTAATCTGATATCTCTCATTGTAACATTAGATGTTCATACCCAAATACCTAGCTCTAACGTGAAATTTCTTCAAAATACTGTTAAAATTAAGTCTATATCATGTAAGAAAAAAGTTTATACGAACTGTCTGGTTCCAAAACTAATACCAAAAATATTACAATGGCTCAACCATACAAAAATATACTTTCCGACAGCATGTTTTACTCTACAAATCGTAGGGGTGGTTATAAGGAGACACTTTGTGCAAACGACGTACAAAACGGGCACCATAACCATCATGTAAGCAGGCCTAATATCAGACAGACTTCAAGAAATCATTATGTTTCAGGGTTATTCCCTAAATATTTGTACTGAATCTGCAAGACATAACTTTTCTCACCACTTCCACGATAGACAAGATGGACTATTAGGTTACGCACCATTAACTCAACCTCAACGAATACGTGACTTCCGCAAATGTCTGCCAAGTCATTTTAGCAAATAAGTCTACCTTATCAAAATAATGATTATTTTGGCCTTCAGAAATCTTCGATCCTTTTAGCCCTACAGTTTGTTCAAGCTGTAGTCCATATGATCAGACACCCACAATCAAGCAAAGTCCAGTCAACTCTAAAATACAAAACATTGATAAGGACGTTCTCGGTTTTTTTACATTTCCTTTTTAACCTTACTACTTATCAATGCACAATCACTTCTAGATCAAATTCCGGCCTTAAGAACTTTAGCTTCACCAACCAAACCTTTTTTCATAGTTCTCATTGAAACATGGTGCTCTCTACCAGTGTTTGCTTCGAAATTAAATATCCAGAACTATCAACTCTATCTCAGTAACAAAGAAGCTAAGACTAGTGGTTGTTGTCTTACACATGCCTTGGACTCCCTAACAACTAATAAAGTTGAAGACAGTGTCCTGAGTAGTTTACTTAAATCGGTCTGGATATCAAGCAACACTGAATCATAGTCTACTAATAGGATGTATATACAGAGCTCCCGATAATTCGAATAATATGCATGCATCTGCTCTAAACTACAATGCTAAGATTATTACAAGAGATTCCAATTATCCTGGAATAAACTGAAATACTGGTAGTTGTCAGTCATGTAATGATGAATTTACAGCAACCATTAACACCACATTGTTTTTGTGTACTTTATTTTTCTTTGTTACGGCCTGACTTTAACCTGTCTAGTTGACCATTTAGTTTTAATATAAAAATGTCCTAACAAGTATATATGTGGTGAGATTGTTCGAAAAGTGTTGCGCAAATATATCACATAATTCTGATAACCTTCGTTTTCTTATTGCATTATCGAAATTTGTCAAAGGGACTAATTGTTTTAAAATGTATTAATTTTTTATTTTGTATACTAACAGTGTTAATTTACGTTTTAGAAACAGATAAAGTTTAACAAGCCAAATAGCTTACTTGTTCTGATTTTGGCTAAGCCAAGACTCTGTGCTCGATAGTCTAGGGAATACTTTAGAATTACAGCTGTAGAAAATTACTTTCTGCAATCTAATACGGATAGATCAGAAAATAACCTGACATATGTATTATGGTAGACCTAACTAACCTATCGTAATAAATACTACTCTTTTTGTTCCGTGTTCTCTGTTTTCGCTTTACTTTCTCTAGTTATAGATGATTATAATAAATTCGGTATGAGGCAGGAAATGACCTTAAATGCACCGTTCATACATCAACAGGATGTCCACTTAAGAAGAATTAAAAGCACTTGGCTGACGCATTTCATTGCCATTATACATGTAATAAATGTACTACCTAAACAATCTTTGAACTAGTAGACTTATAACAATCTTATATTACATGTTTGTTCTCTACTTTTAATGTTATTATTTACATCAAGCTGATTATGATTGTAAACTGGCACGAATTCTGTAATTATTATTTTCTGAATATATATACTATGATTATTATCTGCCATTTATTTTCCTACATGAACATTACCAATTACTTTTTCTCCAAAAACATCGTTTGTCATCACATAACAAACTTAATGTATAGGTTTCAATGTAATCACTTGTTGTTTCTCCAAAGAAGCATATAAAGAGAAAAATTCACAGACTATGTTGATGATTCTGTTTGAATTTAGAAATAATTATCTTAAACATAGGTTATAAACATTTGATAAGAGCGTTTGAATACATTACACGATTAACACACGTAATCAATTACTTAGTTTCTTGTAATACATACTAAGATGGAAAGCAGATGGCTCAAAATCTTAAGCAGACTGCAAATCATAGGATTTGTCAGGAAAATATCTTAGAACCACTAAGTCAAGATGTAATGACTCATTTTGTTCATGATTTCAGTTATTTTTGTGATAAAAGATAGCCTCAAGATATGTATATTTTTCTATAAAGGTACTTTATTTGATTTCAATGTTAAATATATCCACAAACTAACAGTTATGTAAGGCTTCGAAGTTCATTTGTAGCATAAGCAAATAGTTCACTGGTAACTTTGTTAATAAATAATGGGATGAGCAATAACATTGAAACACTTGTATATATTTGTTTGATTGAACATTGATTTTTTCAGTTGTGAAATTATAGTTTCTTTGGTGATCTAAAACAATTATTTATTTATGATTCCCTGGAAAAATGGATGCAATCTATCATTCAATTCTTTAAGCCTATAATTTTAATTTGCTGATAGATCCTTGGAGATTCTAAAAAGCAAAAAACTTATTTTAACAAGTATAAGTTTATGTACTCAGTTTTGAACCATATTCCAAGTGTTAGAGATAGTGATACTACTCGACTGACAAAAATTGAATAGGTAGGCTAGAATTAAAGTTTGTGATCCAGTAGATAGAAATCAAATGGTTCAACTATTAATTAGGCTATTGATCTGTAGATAATCAGAAATATAAAATTAAATATCGTTCTTCACGGTATCTATTAGTAAGAGCAGTCCGTAAAATTTGAAAATCCTATGCTTTTTTCCAAGTTCCACCTACAATTATTTCACTGAAGACGTTACTACGCAGGAATTAGGACTATAGGTGGCTTACTAGATGAAATGAGTTAAAAAAGTCAACTGTGATGGAGAAGATTTGTAGCTCAGGTGATATCCTACACTGAATAGCTGGGTACTTACATTTCTCAGATATCAAAGATTTAATTTTCATATAAAATCTTAGGTTTGAAAAGCACACATAAATAATGAGTGTTAACGAACACTTAGACCTGAAAGGATGAATTTTAGATGTTTGTCATTAGTCATTTAATAATCTATTATAGCGTAAAACACCTCATTGGTAGAAAAGAATTCAACAATACTGTGATAACAAGGACACTATCATTGCTACTATACTTCCGGATATTTTCTATGCATCTATTTAAAAATTAACTACTGTGAACTTCTTGTGCTATAATTCGACTGCACGTAATCATGAATAAGCTACGGTAGTCATGATCCAGTTACAAAAAGATAGAAACAGTCAGTCAAAAACAAAGTAGGACTTGGAACAAATGCACACCGTGTCTCACCAGTGACTAACTTGCGGGGGATTTGTAGAGTCTTGGTGGAAAGCTGTAACTCGCGGATTTCAACCATGACAGGCGTTACCGTTGTTACTACATGACAATAGTGAGATATTACATATCAACATAAGTTATAGATTTGAACCACAGATTATTACCCAGTGGTATCTTGTTTGCCCTGCTTAGGACTACAGCAAATTAGCGAAGAGAACCCTAAAAACTAGGCGAGACAGTTATTCAATGCCTCCCGATTTGTAGCTGAAGTCAGTCTGTTATGAAGAAGAACAATTGGAACAAAAGTTTAAAAAAAACAATTATTTAGAAAATCCTTGGAAATGTTAAGTGATATTTTTAAAACGATGAAAATAGACTTTTCAAAAACTTACACAAGATAAAACACCTAGAACACGTATATTTAGATGGCTGCCAATAGCCCATCGAATTATCCTCAGAAGCAGTTCGAATGGTACAACTGATATATGTGTTGACTTGGATGTAAAAAAAGAGGGGTAGAAGGTAATGATAATGACTGAATTAAAATTCAACGATGTCAAGTGATTTTAGAAAAAAAAAGCAAAATGGCATCACAATTATATAAATAAATTAATAATGATTATATATATATATATAATTACTTTGGATTCATAACAATAGTGGTTAAGATGAAAGGTTGCTAAATAAAAAGTCATATTAATAGATGGGTTAAATGAATTAAGTACGAATATATTCCATCGTGGTATTGCAAGAGCGAGGAAACAGACTAGGAGTTTGATTCTTAAACATTGATTTAACTTTGATCGTTCAACAAAATGACTTTAAAGTTAACATTAAGATCTTTTTTATCACCACCAGAATTCAATTGATAAAACTACTCATGAACAAACTGGTGATTATTGACCAGTGACAAATGGAGAAAACGTTTTCTTGGTAGGAAATAATGAAATACAATTTCAACAGAAAGAGGAAAGATACTTGCAAATGATATTCAGAAATGCTAAAACTGTATGATATGGTCGGAAAAAACTCAATCAATGTGTGAGGACGGCTCCCGGATGAACTCAAGGAAGCTCAGAAAGACATTCCATCCAGTCATCTTTTGGGAGAGTATTCCAGAATCTCAACGTGCAGCTTCCTGATTGGGCAAATGCTAAAAACCACTGTATGCGGGTTGGATGTTATATAGCAAGAATCTAAGCTCCAGATACAACAACTGGCGACAGAGTCAAATGATCAAGATGTCATTTACCTTTGAACAAGTTGAAGCATTGGTGGGGTGTCAAGAAAACGTTACGAGCAGTTCCAGATTCGTATTCTAGAAACTCTAACTCAACAAATGAACCTAAGTCGAAAGGGACTTACAGATAATTCATTCAAATCCTATGTCGATCATATCATTAATTCTATCCACGAGTTTCATTTTGATGGTTTGTCTGGTGTTACATTTGAACCGTGGTTCAAGAAATATGAAGATATTTTTAAGGTCGACTTAGAAAAGTTTGATGATGCCGCAAAGGTCAGAGTACTACTTAGCAAACTTGGCATAGCTGAACATGAACGCTACACCAACTTCATTGTCCCCAAGAATCTAGGAGACCTTTCTGTTGATGCAACGGTAGTAACTTTGTGGCGAATCTTCGGCAAACAGTCATCTTTGTTCAAAATTCGTTACCAATTCACTTTGCATTATTTGTTTGAATCTTCCCATTGATGTTTAGGACTGCAACTGATGAATCTCTTATTGATATATGTGCATCCTCTGCGGATCATCACGATATTGTCTTAAGTCACAAGTATTATAAGCAAAGACGGATGGTAGCTAGCAGTGAAACCCCATTGTGCAAGTTGATGACTGTCAGGATTCATTAGCTAAGTGGATAACGCGATGGCGTTTGGAGCGAACGGTACTGGGTTGGAGTCCCTGAGTGAACATCAACTGTGAGATACAGGTACACTCATCTGATGAATCCCAAATAGGACGAAACGGGCGTCCTGAATTTCACTGCTTGTCTTGTTTTTTTATGTAGCTTGTAGTCACCTGAAGATGCTCGACATCAGAACCAAGATTCTGAGTAAACCTAAACAATGTTCAAATATAGCGCTACAAGTGTAGTGAATGAGAACACAGGTGAGGACAACCGATTACGTACTTAGCACAAATTACAAAGTTGCTTGATAAAATACAAAAAACATACTCTGATACTCTATTTGTAAAATGCTCTTTAATTTTCTCAGGCTTTATTGTTCCTGGATTTCCACACCAACTGCTTTCTGTTTCTGTTCTTCTCTTCTCGATCTTCTCAATCTTCTGCTGCCAGATATTCTATTCCTGGCTCACGATATATACTACTTATGTCGATATAAGTAACCCACACCACACAAGAAGTGGCCAGTGAATGTCAGAGATTGGTGGACTAGAAACATGACACATCTATGGTTAAAAACAGAGGCCGGCAACTATAACTTTCTTAACTGAAAGAGTCTTCTGGCTGTACATTTCAGTCCGCCTTATCTTTTCATCCCTTCTCTTCCTACTTTCATTATTTTGTGTGGCGCATATGTATCTGGTGCTCTTTTGTACCAATATATATGTGTTTAAATAAATAAATAATAAATAATACCATTGTGGTCGCAGCAGATGAGTCAAATTATGGAATTGGAGTAGTGATTTCACATATCTCCCTAGATTGATCAGAGATAGCGGTTGCCCACGCTGCACGATTACTGACGAAGACAAGAAGGGACTATAGTCGGATGGAGAAGGAAGCCCTCTCTATTATCTTTGCTGTGAAGATGTTTCACAAGATGTTATTCGACAGGCAATTTACGGTACTAAAAAACCACAAACCTCTACTGGCAGTTTTTGGATCTAGAAAGAGTATCTCTGTCTATACAGCAAACCGTCTACAACGATGGACAAAGACACTGATGTGCTGTGATTTCAAGATAAAGTGAAAACCGACAACGGATTTAAGGCAGGGAGATGTTAGATCAAGATTAGTTGGTTTCCATGCAAAAAAATAAAAAGTGCTTTCAGCTGCCGTAGAAGTTGAGGCCGAATTTCGTACAGTGTTGGCAGACGCAGTTTCCGGAGTGCCCAAATTAACCTGAAGGCTAAGTAATTAATATCAGTCAGTCAGTCAGCTACAACGTAGGACCAGGCACATTTATGCATCGGTCCAAGTTGCCATACCTCGTTAGCACAACAAGATGAACACCGGGTTCATAGAAGTAATTAATTTAGTGGTGGTAGTAGTATATAAATTATAGGTTGTATATAAGGATATAGTATAGGAAGGAAGAAAGTTATGAAGCAATTTTAATCTCAAGGTTTAAGGGAAGATAAAGAGTGTATACACCTACGCCATTGTGATCGATTCTGGGCCATATCACACAGTCTCCAACCATTGGTTACGATAGTCTCGCGGGTCGTAGTAATCGGTGTTAGTCACGCGGACTCCAACCAGGTAGTCTGCATCTACCAACATGGCTCAGACTAGAAGTTAGTGACTTCAAGCTCTAAGTAATTAATATAACTTATCTCAAACGTGAATGCAAAATCTATCAATATTTTGGACATTCTTTGAGCGACTGTTAGAGAAACTATTATCAGCTATTTAAGAACACTAAAAACTTTTGTTAATGAGGAAAAATTGCATGAATGAGCTTAAACTCTTATTGTTATGATTATACCGCGATATAAAGTTAAATATAGTATCACGAAAAAATATTTTTCACTCATCTTTAGCAAAGAACAGTTATTGAGGAACTTGCATGTTTACGCAACTTCGTGAATAATTCTTAAGGTGAAAAGCTAGTTAGTCACACCTCTAATTAGTTTGTAGAAAATCTTTAGTTGTCACCCATCCATAAGTAAGAACACCTGTAAACTTTGAAAATTACACCCAACATTAATCTTTTTTACGCCGCAACATACTCAACAATTATTGGGAGGCTATTTGTTAAGTCATGTATAGTTATAATGTTGCTCGTCATCCCCGATTAAGGCTGATTCATCGATTTAGAAAAATTCAAATAACCGGAGAGAACAAGTTAGTAATAAACATAAATGGTAAATTTGTCCTACTATTTGCCTTGATTTCGTCTCAACCAGGTAAGTCAAATATGATGTTATGTTGCACCAATACAAGAAACATTATTGGTATTGAAATACTTACGGAGCTACACTTGTGCATCGGTTGTAGATAGAAACCATTGTACCCAGAATCGTGACGTATGCATTTTGTGAATGCATTACACAAATCGGCTTCTTCTCTAGATATTTTGACTGTCAAGTGGAATAAAATAAAAAAATTCAGGAAATGAGAAGAAATTGTTTTAGCAAATTATGTGGGATTAAAAGAAAAAACGTGATATGGTCAGTACTGGATGTTAATTATGTGTCTTGAACCAATAACGACAACTCCTAGCTTCGATTTAGACAAGTGCATACAGTGCCCCCAAATGCCCTGGTACGGTCGAGAGTGAGGAAAGTCCGCCCTCTCTCTCCAAATGCTCTCACATGGCCACGCGTATATAGCCTCTGTCAGGGAAGTCCTACTCACTGCCTTCTCTCGATGGGGGTGTTGTTCACGAAATTGAGAGGACGAAAAGCGAATGTCCAGTGCTTTAACCGGGTTGGTGGACACGGCGCGTCCACTTAGGGGAGTTGGAAAACCCTGATTCCAAAACCAATGGTGTACATGGGCTCCAGTATCCTGAGAGAACAAATGGCGTATGAATCAATCGTTGGTCACCGGCTACCATGGGACTGTATCTCCTTACGATGCCCCACTGCCTTGTGGATCAGACCTTTAGGTCAAAAGCTCCGGGTGTGGCCCCCTAAGAAAGTTACCTGCTTCAGTTTGGGCACCTGGGCAGTACCACAGCCCTCACACAAATCGAATGAGATTTGTGCGGCGCATATGTATCTGGTGCTTTCTTGTACCAATATTTATGTGTTTAAATAAATTAAATAAAATAGTGCATACAGTTATTATCTTTCATCCGCGAATACTCAAGAAGATAAATCTCCTAAGGAAGATCGGTTTGATATAAACGAAAGATTTGTTAAACCACATGCACATAAATATATATACAAGGACCTTTTATATAGAGCAAACAGTTGGCGGATTAAAGAAACTACTGGTTGATAGCCAGTATGTGGTTTTTAAGGATATGACACTCTTAACAAATACAAACCATGAACAGTATATGTTCAAACCGGGAGTTTAGCCTTTTAAAACCTGATACTGCATTTCGTCATCAACACAGATTTCAGACTAGAAGTTGCAATATTTAATACCTCAATCGGAAACACTGTTGAATGAATATCTAACTAAAATACAAATAATTGGAAACCGAAAGATTCTTATTTTCTATTATTAATTCCCACATTACGAATAGTGAATAAATCAGATGTCAGAACTAAAATCCTCTGGGAAACAAAGAACTAAGCAATCGATAATACAATGACTGGAATGCAGTTTGTGCATTGGAAAGGAGTGAGCCCAAGAAATAAATGATCAGTGTAGCAGTCAACAGGAACTCTGTAAAGAAATCTTGTGCTATTTTTGGATCCATATAGACAAGACTGTTCAAATCCATGGACATACAAATCTTTATTACTTGAATGTTCGCTTTGTGATAATCATACAAGAAAATAAAAAGTGCAAATCCAGGGAATCGTTAATTAGGTACTTGTAGTATCGGTTGATATGTGTAGCGCATATGCCTCATTCTAACTTCTGGACAAGTCAATTCACCTATCCATCACGAGTCATGTTTTCACCTTGTTAATTATTCACTTATTAACCCCAACCATTTTTATATGAGCGTAGGTGTGTGTACACTTCTTACCCTATTTATCACATGCCTGTCATTTATTCTCCCGACCGTTGCTGCTACCTTGACGTGGTGGTTGGGCTTGCTTATCGTGGTGAACCAATCGACCTATACTGGCTGGAACAATCGTTCCTTAAGGTCCTACCATACCAGACAGGTCGGTTGAAGAGCGGTAAGACTAAAAGCAGCAAACCCAAGGTCCGAAGGCGAAGTCGTACAGCTGACTGTACAGAGGTGTGACGGCAGTAAGGTGTTTCCTTCAGACAACCAGCATAACAGCGATGCTGCCTTCCTACAATGATGGGTGGGGTTAGAAAAGGTCGACCCTAAAAATACACACCTCGCCTTATCCCACGGATTTTCGTCTCCGTCAAAAATCCCCCACAAAAAGGCCTTGCGTGGCCTGCTTCAAGCAGTTTTCTCATGGGCTCTGTGGTCACGCTCTCAGGTCGTTAAGACCAACATTAATCGAACTTTCTTTTCAAGTCCCTCAAGAAATACCCTTCCACGGTGTGGGCAGCCGGGAAGTGATATCAGCCCTCATACCCGTACCAGCACACGAGACCAAGACGGTTGGCTTACCCACCATCTCCAATGCGTGTCATTTTTGTTTCGCTCGCTGATATTTACTCACGTGCTTAACTTTCTGACCTGCGTCATTTGTCAATAGAAAGGTAGCTGCCGCTTCTCTTTGCCTTCTAATTTTATGCACCGTTAAGATTTGTATTATAACGGTTATTGAGGTGAACGATAAGCGAAGCACGGCACTACATACTGAACAGAAACGGGATAGATGTAATTTATAGAAAAGTATCAAACAAAGTAGTGAGAATGAAAACTTGGTATTTCCAACTGCACATGATAAAATCCGACCTAAAATAAAGGGTTACAGTCACTGGAATTCGTTCACCGTACTTAATATCTTTGACTAAAAGGCCTGTATTAAATCTTTTGAATCTACTATTACAGACGTTTGGCGAATAATTAAAGCAGCTACCGTACAACTAAACATTTCATGAAGTTTTCAGATTGAATTTGTGGAGATTGTTGGATTTCTTTGAAATTATTAGCCGATTACTGTTAGATCGTCATTGAAAATGTGGAACCACTGGAAGGCCATTTAGTCATAGTGTGGGACTCCTAAGCAGTTGTATTTTAATATGACAATGATAGGATACAATTTCACTAAGCCTACTTCAAATTCGATTTATTGATTGTGCCTTGTCAAATTCTAATCTATATGGGATTGGTAGTAATTCGTCAAACTTTCAAATTCATGTCTAGCATTGCTGTAAACAGGGATTCTAATAATCTCTTAAGATTTTATATCTGCACAGCACCGGGAGAAGTGGGAAATTATTCAGAATACCTCAGGACTTGGTGTTTACCACATCATTTCAGCACACTTTATGAGTACTATTGGTAAGGAAGCCTGCAATTTGTTAGGGAGTTTTGTATTTCTAAATCTAATCTACACTAAGTCACGAAACGTTAGAAAATCTAATTTTTCTACTCATTGGGATATTACAAATATATTATTTATCTGATCTACATCCGTTTGACAAAATAAAAAGATTACTAACCGATCATTTTCATGTGAAAATGCACAGTTCAGCAAATTAGTTCGGGCTCTAAATAAGACGATCAGAGATTTCCTACAAATGTTTTCGATGGAGGACTCTCAGTGCGATTTAAGTGAACAAATAAAGATCTAAATTCGCCACCGCATGATTGTTAGGATAAATGATCCTAAACTGTAGATGCAACTTTCACAAATTACAAAAGTAAACAAACCCACTAACAGCATTCAGCCCTTCCAAAAGTGACCATTCTAAGCTTTATATATTCTCTTCTCGAAGTATGTTTGTGATCCTAAGTGGTTAAATATTAAAGAGCTTTATATGGTTCAATTTATTAATGCACTCGACTATTGTGTTCTTAGTGGTAGTCCTTTTATTAGACTTTTTCCCTTTGGTAAACATACAGGTAAAATTCTTCGTTTGCCCAATACTACATAGAATACCGTTGCTATGTTTCCTAGGCCTGACATTTTGGCGTGGGTTAGCTATTGGTTTCTGCAATCTTTCAAATCTAGTTTTAACTATTTGATTCAAATCTCACTTTTTAAACCAAGATTTGTGCAGCCGTATACCATTATCTCTCATAGATGTGGTGTATCTCTTGGTACATAAACTTCTACAATAATAGAAATTTACTAGTCAAGGTATTCAGTTATATAGTTTTAGTTCTACCAATCAATGAAAAGCGATCAATACACAGTCGCCATTACAGTCAGTCTCAGTAACCGCAGTCGGTGATCTATGGTCAGTAGATGTGATGAGACCTTTTACAAAGACAGCGAGTGGTAACCATTATTTGCTAGTAATGACGGGACATGCTACACGTTGGGTAGACGCCGTACCCATTGCAGACCAGCCGAGATAAATGGTGATCGAAGTAGTAATCCGGTATACTGTAACGTGTCACGGAATACCGAAGATTATCTCGGAAGTTACGCTTGTACCAACCGGTTGTTGAGCACTCCGTTTACTTGATAACTTAAACTAATTCGCTACACTTTTTCCAAAGTATTGTTAACTAACACACTGACTACTCATTTAGTCTTTAGGTGTATATTTCACCGGCGTTGTGATACAAAATTCTTTTTCATTTTATCAGTAGAAAATTAGGTTATTTTCTACAGTTAATATTTAATGAGGTCTGATCTTGCAGTCTTTCCATCTGTATAACACTACTAAATACATATGTGTGTGGGTAGAAATGTAGACGGTAGATAGTTGGATTATTCTGCTTCCCATTATCACAAAACAAGACAGTCTTATGTCATTTGCACATCGATATTTCCAGCCCTAAAACGTTTTTATGAATTTAAAATAGTTTAACGAATTACTATTAAACAAAAATAGACTAAAACTTTGACAAGGCACAATCGAAAAGTTGGATTCGAAGTATTTGTCCAGCAATCCAAGTTTCGCAATGAAAACACAAACATGTAGCCAACGTGTAGTAGATGTGGTGACAAATTAATACAGTTACTGTACAATCGAAAATTTCATATTGTTTTAGTCTGTTATAATGATACGACACAATTTTATCCTAGCTGAGATAAATCCCAAGAAAACTCGACTGCCAAGACTATGAATGTGAGTCTGCGCCGGAGAAAGTATGAGTTAGGTTATCTAGCACGCAGCAATTAGTTGTTTAAACTGAGACCTAAACGACGGACAAGGATAAAGACACTTATACATTCTATAGTTCGCTTCGGTAGTGAAAATCCTTCGCAAAGCCAAGGATCGAGAGGCCGAATCACAGAGCTAGTGAGAACTTGAACATATGATGGTGCAAAAATTGGGTTTAATTTCTCCAAATCTAGTCCCATATTATAACTCTCACCTTAATTTTCTAAACATGGACTCCCGAATATGTTGATTCTACGGTAGTGCTAGATAATAATACCCTACTTATTTCTTTAAAGAAGTAACGCCATGTCAAAATACGCCTATACTTAGAGAATAATGTATTCGTGAATAAAAGTATTATGTTGATGAGATTCTCATTCACAAGTGTATGTCGGAAGCATAGACTTGAGAGTCTGTTCACTATCTAAATGTGATTATGCATGTTGAATGAAAAATATTTGAGTATGATCAAACAAGTGGTTTGTTTTAGTTCAGAAAAGCCTCACAGAGAAAAATGAATATATAAACAGTTCACATATTTGTACGCTTACTTAGCGGGTTATGTCGATTCGATTCATTTATACATTTACTATAGAGGGAACTGGGTGTTTCCCTATCATTATGAATTGCACTATGAATGGAAGAGTCGGAATCTTCGTCCCCATCATCCTGATCATCTGAACAACAACCTGAAGACATAACCAACACAAACACCAAAACACTACAGGCAGTTGTAACGTTTAGCCCTTGGTAAGTGTGTATCTAGTCTGGAGGTAACTTGTATGGTGGTGGAGTGTTAGGAGCAGCAAATGAGATAACCTAGGAGAAAAAGGAACAAAACAAAAAGTGAGCTAAAACTCAATACATATAATCCACTTGCATTTATTAACGAAAGCAGCTGATAATATCACAGATCGCATGAGCACAAGACTTCGGCAACTTGATAGACGACATATCGACAGTTTAAAGCCGCGCTAAGACTATACTTGTGTTCTGATTGGCTCTTTTTTTATGCTCCCTGCAATGTCCCACATTGAAGCATCTTGACATTGTTAATTGTTCCCTTTAAGTAAATGATTATTGCCACCGTTTTCATTCTGAAACAACACACACTTATTTGTTTCAGACTGTAATGGTTTCATTACACAACTACTCTGTTTATTTTAGGTCGGATTTTATCATGTGCAGTTGGAAATACCAAGTTTTCATTCTCACTACTTTGTTTGATACTTTTCTATAAATTACATCTATCCCGTTTCTGTTCAGTATGTAGTGCCGTGCTTCGCTTATCGTTCACCTCAATAACCGTTATAATACAAATCTTAACGGTGCATAAAATTAGAAGGCAAAGAGAAGCGGCAGCTACCTTTCTATTGACAAATGACGCAGGTCAGAAAGTTAAGCACGTGAGTAAATATCAGCGAGCGAAACAAAAATGACACGCATTGGAGATGGTGGGTAAGCCAACTCGCTCTCATCAAGCGTTAATCAATATTTATAGTCAGACAAGAATAAATGACAGCCAGTCACAACGTAGAACTTCGTACGTACATACATCAGTTCGAGTTGCCATACCACATTCAAATCCCATAGTGGTAGAAGTAGTAGAAGTATAATCAGAAATCCAAAAGATTAGGGTTTGAAGAAATTATTGAAGGAGTATAGTACAGTGAAATAAATTTGGAAAGAGAAAAAGATAAAGACATGAGGAATTCAGAAGATTAGAATTTGGTAGAACACAAAGAGTGGGTGCACCTTCGCCACTGCAAACGATTTTGAGCCATGTCATTCAACGTCTCTAACCATCGGTTGCTATCATCTCCCGAATCCCAACCAGGTAGTATACACCTACCAACATGGCCCAGTCCACTTGTCAGTGACTTCATTGATTTGTGCCACGTTTTGGTCTGGCCGCCCCTAGCTTTCTTCCAACCTACTCCTACACCATAGAACATTGCACGTCGTGGCAATCGGTGGTTGGGCGTTCGTAACACTTGTCCCAGCCATCTCAACTGATGAAGTTGCACTGCTTCATCAGTCGACTTACCATCCTTACCTAGTATCCGTTTCCTAACAACTGCATTACTTACCCGGTGGTCTCAGGATATACGAGCAGTGCTTCGGAGACACCTGTGATTGAATACTAGCAGCCTACGAATATCCTCTACTCTTACCGGCCATGTTTCACCGCTATAAAGTAGAACGGAACGAACTGCTGCACAGTAAACCCGTCCTTTGGTTGCTAGATGGATATCTCGCCCACGCCATAAATGGCGCAAGTTGGCGAAAGCTAGACGAGCCTTCTGTATCCGTGCTAAGATTTCGTCAAACACCAGACCACAAGGGCTGATGAGACTCCTAAGATAAGTGAAGCGGTCAACACGCTCAATTATTTCACTTTCTATCATTAGTTCAGGTGCCGATGCAACCCAATCCTGAAGTAACATTTTGCACTTCGAGGGAGAGAATCGCATTCCGAACATGCCTGCATTGTTGCTTATAGTGGTCAGAAGACTCTGCATTTTGTCAGCGTCTTCACCAAACAGAACTATATTATTGGCGTAATAGTCTTCAATTACCAGGCAGTGATCACACAACCGAAGCCTGCCAACAAATTGCGGACAAACTTTAATGCACTTCAGCAGGAACAAAAAGTCATTTTGGATTTCTTCATGATCTATTCAAGCACCGACTGATCGTACTCTGAAATTTCGCTACATGGTTTTCGTTGGGATATGTCTTCTGTTCCAGTGATGTTAATACCAATTTACATTTTGTTTATCATAATCTGCAAAACCTATTGGGGTTTAATAGTTCCGTTTAAAAAGGGAAATCTCCATGTCTCTTATTGTAATTGAATCCCTGACAACTTTATGATTGAACTGAAGAAGTTGAGAAAAAGGTTCTTTGTTCACCAGAACGTTTATACTATTTGCAACAATCAAGCAGTATTTATCAATATTTAAGGCCTTTGTCGAGAAATGGGATTGGAAACTGAACTGTTTCGCAATTTGGAAAATAACAATTGCTTATGGCAGGTTCTCTTAAAAAGAAATTCTTTGTTCAGTCTGATACGCCTACTGACCTTAAGGTCAAAGATCAGCCTTTGGGAGATTGGAAACAATTATTTTACCGTTGTAGCAGCACATTCGCACAGACATCCACCCGATGTTATCAGTATGATTTTGTAATCAGCAGTTATAACACGGATGCAATAACAGACCTAAAATTCACTCGGTGGCGTGAGAGATTAGCGAGGTCATTGCAACCTTTTAAAGGTCGATATAATAGAATGCCGGCTGCCTTATTCAAATATGGTGGTTTAGACATTTTTAGTGACCAGTTTATCTGATTCCGAATCGATCTCATGATGATGCTAACTAAATATACATGGAATAAAGCCATAGACAGTTATAGTGATTGCAAGTTTTTTTCGTATATGTTACAGGAAGCATGCCATTTTATAAGGAAGATCAAAATGTGAAAAACGTTACAGGGTTTACTATAATAACTTCCCTTCATGGATTTAAATAAAGTCAGAACAAATATTGATGCAGAATAATATGAATTCATTATATTTCGTGGTTTCTCGTCAGTTGCTTACAACCAAATATGTATCAGAATTTCAGCATTGAGATAATAAATAGTGTGGAACAATTGACATAAGTGAATGTAAAGGGTTGGAATGACAAAAAGTTATCAATGATAACTATATATGTGCAAGAACAGGTCAGAGGTTTTAGACGTTAGAATCAAGGAAACATAAAGGATGGGTGGTGTGATAGTTGAGTGAAGTTCAGAGACGTATAAGATAAATTGTGTCATAATTTTAAAGGTTATGAAGGATTCATGGAATTAGAAACAAAAAGGATGGGTTACGTAATAATTGAATAAAAGTTGGAGAGTTCATATAATTTAGGAGAAACAAATGAGTGGAAATGTGTGAGTGAAAGGGTGGTTTAAGAATTGGGTAATGGAAGAGGAATATAGAACAAACCAAATATTAACCGAAATAAAACTAATAACCAAAAAAAAACTAAAACAAAAAATGTGGGTTATCAGGGTAGTAAAAGTTTATGACGGTCGAGCTATTGCACTGTTGAGAGCCCTGGTCCCTCGCAGCCTCGGTTTATTTGGAACATGCTCATGTCAAATGTTCCACACTATTTGTTATCTCAATACTAAAATTCTAATATATGTTTGGTTTTAAGCAGCTGACGAGAAACCACGAAATAAAATAAATTCATATTATTCTGTATCAATATTTGTTCTGACTTTATTTACTGTAATAAGTATCCCAGTTAGGTCGATATGTTATATGACATAGGAACAGGGTAGTTAAGTTGAGTACACAAGATTATGAATAATGTTATGATCAATCGTATCATAAAGCAGGTGTAAGCCGTTCTAATAGATATGATCAACGATTTACAGCATGAGTTTGCCGATAAGATGTTACCTGAGTAAGGATGTTAAATAGATCATGAAAGTGAGAATTTTCGACAGAACATTCACGCAGAGAAAGTAACGGGTTAATAGTTAAGTTTTTTTGTGCTGGTAATCTACTATGAATGCACAGTCGTTTTAATCTGTTTAGAAGTGGCAGGTCGTACAAACTGTTACATTGGCGAACATGCATCTGTCTCAACTACGTTTTTGCGTTACATTTGTGATGGAAGAAAAACGAGCAGCAGAATGAACAACAAAATGGGGTTGATAAACCTAGATTTTTAGTTTTTGCAATGGGAGGTGAGTGGGCAGAACTCGAAATAGTCAATAAAGGAACTTTACATAAACCATATTAACCAAACGCAAAGTGTGAATAACTGTAACGAGAGAACAGGCCTTTTTTTAATGGAAGGCTGAAGTGCTAAGTGGAATAAATATTTACCGGATTTGAGAAACTAACAATGACCTTAGTTGTTTGAATTTCCATGTGATTTTATCCCTATAGTCTTTATTTGTTTAATATTTCTTTTCGTTGTTATGGAGTTCCAACTGTTCGGTCTATGCTGAAGTGTCTGAAAATGCATGTGATAGAACGACTTGGTAAAGCAGCGAAGCCAATATGAAGTAGACAACGCGAGTCTGACAAGAATCGAACATAGGAGGATATCTTCAATGTCATTGAGTGGTTGGGTGATGGCGTAATCTGATTTAACCAGATAGGGTGGTTGATTACTTCTGATTTTATGGAACATGAGTTCTACAGTCAAAGAAGACCTTCAATGCACACTTTCACGGCTTGCTTATGGAACTTAATCAGATGTCCTTTGCAACACCCTTACTAAGGACCTAATGGAGAACTACAGAGAGTAGCAAAATACTTCATAATTAAAAGGAATGGTAGGAAAGAGGCACTTTTAGTTGATGCTCTTAAAACTGACTACGTAGATACTGAGCAGCATTGTGAGCACTGTGTGAGGTAAGATATATATCCGAAAAATTAGCTTGAATGAGCCTAACATCACAAAAGGAGTGAGGGTGGAGTTGCTGACTAGCAAGCATTGAAGGTGAACGCGATGACTTAAGTCCACCCATGTTTGTGGAGCAGAACACTTTGTTTGTATCAGGCTCAGTGTGGTTGAGAACAAGTCAATCAATTTGTGATATTGAGGTTGTTCTCCTACACTCACCAATCAGACACATGTTTCTAATTTTATGTTGGATTAGCTATTCTACTAAGACAACCTATGACATGCTAACTTGGACATTTACATTAAAATAGTGTGGTAGGCATCAAATGGAAAAAAGAAAAAAAAAACAACAAAGGATATAGTTATTAGTTTTATTAACACTTTACTATCTATATGCACTCTCTGTTCTGATAAACAGCCTTCCTTATTTAAACCTTGACTTCCCTTCCTCCATTTCAACTTATTTCACCCTGTTAAATATCACATCTCATTGTTCTTTATTACTGCACTCTTTCATCTGGAGCCACCGATCACATCTCACTCTAGCGACAAGAGCTAGTATGACAAGAGTTAACAATCAAATAGAATATGTTGATGGCATCTGTGAGAATATTACATGAGAAGAAATCATCCCAGTCTGAGAGTTTGATCAGTGAGAGCAAGAGGTCCCAGTCTGCATGCTTATAGTCTCTATAATTGCAGGTTCTTTGAATTGGTCGGTTGTAGAAGGGATAGATAGGGAGAATACAGGCTACTATCATGTGATCACTGCTTTCAAACTCGTCGTATACTTGTACAGATTGGGGGATGATATATCTACTAAATATTAGATCAAGTGTATTATCACCACTTGTTGGGGTACGAACCCACTGTGACCAGCAGTACAGGTTAAGGATTGATAAAAATTTATCACTGCTGGACTGACAACTACCGGTACTCCAGTTAGTCCCAGGATAATTGACATCGCCAGTGATAATCTTAGTGTTATGTAGTAGCGAAGTACGGGTAACTAGATTATCTATATCTATATTCATCTTATTGTAAGCTTCATTTTGACATATTGATTATTATTGTATGATTTACTGTTCCTAAGTTATGCTCAGTTTATTGATTATTGTCTCCCACGCTTACAGCCTCATTTGGCCTGGTTTTGTACAAATATAATTTTCTATTTTATGGTGTGGTGTGGTCTGCCTGTCTGGTATATAGATAAAGTATGTTTGAAATAAACGATTCGCATTACAGCAGCTGCTATTGGTGTTTTTGGACTCAAGTGGACGGGTTAGGCGGATAAGGACCAATAAGGACATTAGATTACTCATATTGATCGAACGTCATTGTCCCAGTGTGAAGGTCGTAGAAGGCGTATTCTATTGGTGGATCATTTACGCGGATTACGTCCTTGTTAAATTCGTAAGGTCATAACAAATCAGCGACGACCTTGATCAAGTCATAACAATTGGCTACCGCCTAGGTCAAAAACATAACACTTAGCACTGAAGTAGCAGCTGTCTACCTCTGCATCAAGATGATAGTATTTCGGTTCTTCACTGCCATGAAGAGATGAATTTGGGAAACGCTGGTAATATAGGACATCTGAGTATTCTCACGAGACCTTAAGTCAAGTTAAGTAAAGCTAAACAAATGAGAACTGCAAAAAGAGGTTTGCTTGTCGTAAATCAGACAGCTTTTCGATGTAAATCGCGAAACTATTTTGGGAAAAGGGGTTCATCGGTCATCTATCCTCATTCAGTTAGATCTATTATGTGCTCCTATAATAAAAACAAACAAACTAGTCAGTTCGTCAGCAAAACGTGTAAGCTATCATAAATAGGCTCCTATGACAGGGTGGCTGGTGTGGGAGCTCCAATGAATTACGAAACTGTCCAGACTTCCCTGTGTAACCAGAACAACCAAGGACTTATCTGGTTATGTTTAGTAAGAAGACGGTGTATGAGGCAAAGGTTTAACTATATGTGATCATTCAGCCATGTACAATAATATTGAATTCATATATATATATATATATATATATATATATATATATATATATATCCTTTATAATGAAAATTACTAAATCGAAAGGCTGATGCGAACGATTCGACTTACGTCGATCACTCTCCAGTAGTAAGAATGAAAATCTGGCTGAAGATCACTCTTATTTTATTGTATGTTGTATTCCTCCGGTTACACCCTATACTAGACATAAAGAGAGTAGCTACCTGACCACATGTGGGGAATATACATTAGTATACATTAGTATAGACCGCACAACTTTAGGACTTGTCAAATACCTCCAACTATGGTGATGCTGCAGAAGACTACCTCAAAAATCTGTTTATTCATCTCTTGTTAAAAAATTTAAACAATTAAAACGCATATTTAACACATATTGATGACTCCGTCTTTAGATTGAGGAACTGAGTGTTAATTGTACCAAAACGTTTTTCAGGAAATAGAGGGGTAACTAAATTCGGTCTTTGCTTCAAGTTACCAATGCATAAATGTTGGTTTCATGCGTCTGCAATTATACAATTTAGTTTGAACGATTGTTATTAGTTCGCCAATTTGAACGTTTTCACTTTGAAGGTCGTTCCGTAACTCCAGTGAAACCAGTTTTCAAAGACATGCCTCGAGGTCGCAGTGTTAAACGTGGTTTCCGCCCGTCTCATACGTCGGTCCAAACAATGCTTGTTACAAGCCATGGTGAATGTGCTGCCACAAATAAAGATGTAATTATTTTTGTTTTCATTTCCAGATCTCAGTGCTGTTTGTCTTCAGCAAATTCTTTAGCTGTATTTCTACCGTGTAATTTGATCTGATTTTTGACTTTTTGATTGCATCTAAGTCTCATTGCTTTCTTAAAGGAGTAAACATTGTACTTCATATGCAGTGTAGCACGAAGACTTTGAGGTTACCATGGCGTCATTTTCCCCCAAACTAGAGGATTTAGTTTTTATTCAAAATTTCAGCTTTATGCTTTTAATTGCTGCGAAGATCCGTTGCCTCACGTTATTCATAGTCCTACGAATTCTGCATTTTGTATTACGGTGAAATTATGATATATATATATATATATATATATATATATATATATATACTTGGATTGACGTACGTCGACTGAAAATCTGCAAGATAGGCCTAAGACTTATACTAATTATAGCGGTCCATGGCTAGCGTTCAGTTAATTTTTTGCAAAACTTGTTTGCTTAAATTGCAGGAAGAAATGAACGAACTTGAGGAAACCAAAGCATCAAAATCTAATCCACCTAAATCCAGTTCCAGTAAAAAGTCAGATGAATGTGGAGGAGAAGTTTATGAAGACGATGAGGAGCTTGAAGATTTCGAGTTGGAAAACAATGCCACTGGGAGACGTCTGGTCGAGGGTGATATCGATGTGGATGATGCTGAAAGTGAAAGTGCAGAGGATGAACCTGTTGAAGAAGAACCCGAAGATACTCTAACGCCTGCTGAAAAAGCCTCACAAATTTGTCGCCTTCCTGCAAAAGAACTTTCTGCAGAAGAAACTCAACTGTTTCCTTTCCTAGAAAGTTCTTCAAATTCTTTAAAGGAGTCATATATTGCTGTCCGAAACCTTGCCGTAAGTTTTACATATAAATGTTTCCAATGACTTATTCTGCAAATAACGAGCCTTGTAATAACCTTTGTTTTATTTTTTTCGTAACAATGAAAACATTTAAGACCAGAGCATAACGGCGAAATTGCATATACCTTTATCTTGTTATGAAAATAAGTTTCATGTTCTTATTTTATTATCTCAGAAAGTTCGACGATTGAAGATTTACTCCACTTTTCTGAAATATAAGTGGATTCATATTTTTAGATCTATTTATCTAGTTGTTATTTTCGTAAATAAATTGAGTTTAGCATAAACTTATTCAGTTCTTTTCATATTTTTATATCTGATGCTATTTGGTTGTCTTCTCAGGGGTGGTTAATTATATACATACGTTACAATACCCCAACTTTTTAGTTTATTATTTGGTTTTCACCCCTGACCATTGTAAACCTTTCTGACAATTGCATTGTTAAAGAACTTCGACGAGATGGATTTCCCTTATAAATTCGCATATCATACTCCTTGGATTAGTGATACAACAATCCCCGTTTTTAGAAACTTATTGAGAGTCACAATGCTTGACGTGCATTTTAAATCTTTAGCGTGAAATATGGCATATGTGGTTTAAACATTCATTTTGTCTAATCTTAGAGCAAGAAATGGTAGGCCATTTCCTATACTGTGGGAGCTATCTTTTTGAAAAGTACATATCTGATATGATTGTTCAAATATTAATGCTTAGAATGCACTTAACCAAAATGAATTCGCCAGTATATATATATATATTTTAATATTCGAACCAATAGTGTAGTATTTCCTAACATATTGAAAGAACTGGGGTGTCGATTTCCCATTGTTTATATTTGTAATGGCTATATGCCAGTACCATTTTTTTCAGTCTTTCTTATAGTTAAACATAAATCCTCCGTCATTACAAAACACCTAGGGAGCCCAGTTTTCTGAAGTTCAGATATAATTCAGGAGTATCATTTTCGTACATACCAATCTATGTTATTCAAGATTTCGACTATTAGAATTCGATCCTAGAAATCGCAAGGTTTGATTACTCAAGGTATCGTTTGCAGCAGCTTCAGTGTACATACTTCTTTTACTCTTCTTAGCTTAGTTACACTTTGCAAATTTTAGCACAGCTGTTATTACGTTTCGAGTGCCAGTGTGAACTGTTAGTGTTTAAACTGCTTCGTCAAATGTTTATATTTCTGTAGCGAGGGGTGTTTTTATTCCTTATTTGTAACACTAGGCTGTCTGGATTCGAGGTGGTGATCTGCAATTATGCATCATAAATTTTACTGCCAAGACAGCGTTTTAATACGATGACGTAGTACGTTTTTGTTACTTGGAAGCTTTATTCATCAAGGTGTCCTTTATTTAACGTGTTAATTTGTATTTTGAATCACGCCTTGGTCATATCTTCATATGAATTAAAGGACATCATAACTACTGTAACCTCTTTCTGAGTAATTTTCTTGTTTACAAAGTGTCTTAAGTTTTACTCTTCCAAAGCCCAATAAGATTTCTTGTCTTGTGCCCTGACTGAAAAATAACACCAAATTTTTAAAATGATAACATAGTATAGTGCTTTTTAGGTGGTGACTTCCGGTTCAGATTTTTCTGTGGATTGGTATTTAATCTTATATTGGAAATTAAATGATAATTGTATTTATGCTGAAAATTGTTTTGGACAATAAATTCTTTCATAGTGTTTGATGTGGTCAGAAGACTCGTGTACACAGGTTACGCCTAATAGGCTATTTATATACGTGGTGAATAATATGTCAGTCGAAAATCTACGGGTGATGATCGATTCTGGTTTGACTGCTCCTTTACCAGTACACCAAGGATCTAACTCGTCTGCTTCTTCTGTTTGTGAGGAAAATAGTTCTTTTGTCGGTCGCGTCAGACATAGCAAAGAGCTTTCTCGATCTCTTCAACGCCATCTAACAAGTTTAACTCTCCCCAGCAATTACTCACCCTGGGGTACGCCTACTGCAAAAGCGAATTTGGAACGGATGACCTATTTAGTTGTTTTGTTCTTGGAAAGGTGAGAGGTATCTCCTTTTTATCCTTTAAAACCCATTTTGTGTGTATTTATGCTCTTACCAGTAATTCCTTTGGACTATGTTTTAAGTTACTTCTTGACTCCTAATCATAGTCCATGTAGTAACTCTGAATTTTTCCACGCATATGATTCATACCTTTTATCTAACCATTTTTCACGTTAATCGAATCCCCTGACTATATATAAATCCTGCCTACCTTATTAGCCATGCAAATTGGTCTATTGTTCACATACGACTTAGCTAGTGTGATATGTGACAAGATATTGTTCATGAAGCTACCGAAACAAAAATAAGTAAATATTTAACTTGAATTAAATCAGAAGTGTCAACAGGCCTGTTAGTGTACTGGCGATAAGTTTCACAAAATCTTATATAATCTAAGTTTGTTGCTAGCTGAAGCCAGGTTTTGGGATTAAGTGCGTTTCTCACATAGGTGGTATAGAAGTGTCACACAGCTTCTAGAAACTACTTTAAAACATTTAAAAATAGTCCTGCGTCAGAAAAATAGTAAACTGGTAGTTTTGTGGAACCTTACAAAATTAAATAGTATTTAAAAACCTATCCGATCACATTCTTCATTATACTGAATACCACTTAATTAATAATGTGGTTTTCGGGTTTTACTTACACATTGGTATGAATTTTAACTGATAAATAACATACAATAAATGCTTAACGTCCTCTCTTAGTTCTGTCAGCCTAAGTGACTTGTATCGTCTATTGGGGAAAAATAGTTTTTCTCAGAAAATTATTGGAAACTTCAAATTTTGTTATTAGTCTTCAAATGTAAAGTTTTCGACATTC
The DNA here is from genome assembly GCA_944470415.2 of Schistosoma rodhaini. Classification (NCBI taxonomy): domain Eukaryota; kingdom Metazoa; phylum Platyhelminthes; class Trematoda; order Strigeidida; family Schistosomatidae; genus Schistosoma; species Schistosoma rodhaini. The sequence continues at coordinate 6,473,049 of OX104040.1, forward strand.
TTTAAGAACTTAAAACTCTTTGAAACATCCGAATCAGTACGATGAGACCAATCGTCATCTTCGTGTTCTTTCAAACAAACGCGCGAACTGAATTAATGAAAAGTCTGTTTAAAATACAAGCGTGTCCTCTTCAAGATGTTCCTCCTTTGTGGCGAAAAAATTGTCCCACTTCCGTTTCCATTATTTAAAACGTCCCTAAAAGACTGGAATTTAGGCTCTTTGGCTGGTACGTCATTTGCTGTTTCAACATAATTGCATGCACAGACAACCATCTCTAATTTAGTTGAATAAAAGCAAATTGGCAATCGTTAAGTACAAGAGACTACAGAAAGTGGATGATCATCCTGATCTGATGTCGTCGTCGTAGTTCCTACGGCTCTTACTAAACTCCTTGACTCAGCTGAGAAGCTATCTTTTTTAATGTGTTATCTCCACTACTGTTTCTTACTATTTTATGAATTTCTCGAATTTTTATCAAGTTTAAAAATAAAATTTCATAGTCCAGTTAGTGTATTTGCTTAAAGGGTTATGTATTTTCAACCATGTAATAAAAAGTGTACCATAGATTGAAGTCTCTGATAGTATGGCAATTTAATTGTGTCTGCTAGCTTCACATAATATCATTTGTTTTGAAAACATCGCCATTCTAACATGTATCTAAAAATGTTAGATATTTTGAAGAATGTTTTTAAGATGATAATTAGAAAATAGAAGTAAATTAGTATTTTTTATATTCCTAAATAGTATTAAATAAGTAATCGTTAGTAAATAGGCCTTATAAGGTTTGATTAATGAGGAAATATTATGAGGTGTTCTGTTATGGTCACTGAGATTACCATAAAACATGGTAGTTTATGCTTCTTTGGAGGTTCTGATGACCTCCACGGACATTATTCAACATAAAAATAAGACAAGCGTATTACTAAAAATAGGGAGTATTTTTAACGGAAGAATGATGTGCCCTAAACTTCGTAAAATAAAGTATCTATGGCCAGTTTAAGGGCATATAAGTTAGACTATAGGTTCAATTTCGAGCTAACTGATGTATTCTGATAATAAACATCAATGTTTGTCACTAGATGTGGAAAGTAACCATAAAAAAATATCAGTAGGTGAACTATATGATAAATGTTAGATGAATTAATTAATCCAACTTACTTATAATGATGATTTACCTTTTTTCATTGGTTTTTCGTCTAGATATGGATATATCAACTTTGGCATATTTAAAATTATATCTCCACCCTTAACACATGTGAGCTCATCTCGTACCGCTGACCCTGCTACCACCGCAGGGTCGCCTATGGAAATATTGGACAAATCAGATGTCCAACTAACACCCAGAAGAGCTGCGGCTGAGAAAGCTCTAGCAGCAACACGTCGTGCTAACAATTCTCATTCCTCCAGTACATTACCAGTTAGTTCATCATCTACGTCACTGACAACTCCCCATTTCATTATAATTGGTGCTGGTATTTCTGGTCTAATTGCAGCAAGACAACTGACTTATTTTGGTGCCAAAGTTACCATTTTAGAATCTCGCGTATGTTTCAGTAACTACTTTCTGTGTTGTTTCTTTTCAACAATTACAATTACAATTACTTTAAATCATTCAGTTTTCTGTTGAATAAGTATATTTAATTTTAGTATGGGTTCAATTCGTAGTGTGGTTGTTGCTACTAGTTGGTTAGTTATCATCAAAGTAGAGTCTGGTACAGATAAGTGTTAACATAAGTTGCTATATACTGCGTTTTTTAGTGTTACCATAAATATCAACCTATGACAAATACAACCCATATTTTAAAACATTCTCCTCAAAACCTCTTCAATAATGGTAATAATAATCCCAAGACATAATCTGTTTATGTGCTTAATTTTTTCGTCACCCATTTTCTACATTTGAAAAAGTGATATAATTAATATTTATTTCTATATAACATGTGATTACACCAGTAGTCGTAACAAATTTCGAGGATTCAGTTTTACAATTAGATATTATTTTTAAGGTAGCAATATTTGAAATTACGTGCCACTTTTATTCTTCAGGATCGTGTTGGAGGTCGAATATGGACTTGTAGAAAAGGTGGATATCATGCTGAACTTGGGGCCATGGTTGTCACAGGTTTATGTGAGTATACAACCCCACATATGTCAAACTTTGTTCTTGCTTAAGTTTGCTTTAATTCAGTGTTTATTTTTTCACAATTTATAGAATCATTGTCTATTCAGGATTGGTTTTTATTACATACTGTATCATTCACTCTATAGCTGTGGTGATAACTCAACAGTGGTAAAGTCTCTGTGTGCTATATCTTATGATATCCGTCCGAATATCTGAGAGAATATGTTTCCATTAAGTGAAAGACACGGAACTGTAGTGAATGTTAGCAAATATAAAATCGGATCCCGTTTGTCTTTTCGTAATTGCTGAATACCAGTTTTTCTTAGACGAACTGTAATTGCTTGTCTGAAAACTTCGGTGGTCGCTTGCATCAAACCGGATCAACAGATTCATATAGATTGACGTCAACTTAAATTACAACTGGTGAATTGATGGTCGATGTTATCAATAATTGTCTAGTCTTTCTGCAGATGTGATAGATATTTTTGGGTTAATTCAGTTTTGCTAGGAAACTCTTGGTTTGGATTTTCTATTCGTAGTCATATTGTGGTTGTGCTACTTATGTTGACATATAAGTAGTATGTAACACCAATCAAAAAAGTAAAAAATATATATATTACCAATTTTTTGGTCTGTAACTATGTACAACCCCCTAAAAAAACTCAGTGAATAAACAGATTTCATCAGTTAGTCAAACACTAATATCTTAGTTTCTACCAATATCCGTTGTTCGAGTTATGTAATATGTGCTATCAATTAGTTTAATATAACAGTTATCATTAGCCATAGAGGTTAAAACATAAGCTGATTAATAGTATTTTCAAACCAGATTATTATATAGATGGCTAATCAATCTTTAGTTACAAATTTTTAATTTAAAGTCGTCTTTATTAAATTTGACTTAAAACATAAGTTATTCAACTTTTTGAACATTGGAAATTTAACCGAATTTCTAACAAATTAGTTTAGTTTAAATCCCTTTCGAATTAGTATACCAGTTGATTTGTCTGTTTCGCTCAATTTAAACAGCTTTATGTCAGTGTTTACTTTCATACTACTACTAATACTACTACTACTATTATTATTATTATTATTATTATTATTATTCTTATTATTATTCTTATCGATATAAAACATGACATATGATGTAAACTAACTTGATCGTCAAATATCATTAGAAAAAGACTATATTTTATTCACTTGTATCATTTAAATTGATCAAAATAACTCAGTATTCATCATGTAAGGATATTTATTTACTTGCATTTGAGTCATATTTCTTAATTTTTTTTAAAAACAATTTGAACCAAAGAGAAATGCGGGTCCGAATGAACAGTTTAGTTGCTAATAGTTAAATCATCTAGCCACTAAGTCACTGCTGATTCAGTTAATCATTTGTTCGCACTTCATAACGAAGTTATTTAGAATAATTCTTTAATTGTTTGATAGTTTGTGTAGATACAGATAGGAAATTGTACTAAATGCGAATTTAATGAGTTGGGGAAGTAATAACCGTAATGATAATAATCCTTTTTTTTAGTAAGCATACCTGACAATTCCATCGTACTTTCCATAAAATATAACAAAATCTTATCGCTAGTTATACATGATCAACAAGAAAGTATTTTTTCAAATCATAGCCAACTGACATAAGATTTGATTAGTCTTTCATTTATTTTAGATTATGTGCTATTAGTGATAATATCAAAAATTATTTTATCAATATAAATGTATTTTTCATTTCTCTTTTAGCTGCAAATCCTGTAACTATATTGGTACGTCAATTATCATTAAATTTACTTCCAATCAATACTGATTGCTCTTTATATGACTCACAAGGTCATTTAATAAACCGTGATCTTGATGAACAAATTGAAGAGGAATTCAATCGTCTTCTAGGCACAGCTGCTTATGTATGCCATTCTAAAGGATTGGATTCATTAATTCTTGACTCAGGTGTTGAAATTCCTTTATCATTAGGTCAAGTTATTGAATTATTAATTAAGTAAGTTGTATGTCGGACAATTTGCTTATTATTATTATTATCATCATCATTATTGCTATCGTTTTTAATCTCTGCTTAGTAATTAGCACTACATACCCGGAGTTATTTTTGTATACGTGAAATGTCATTGTATTTCTTTTATTTAGTAGATAAGTGAAATAGATTAACAAGTTTTCATGTGTTTGTAAATGTAGCTTACTTGGAGATTGCCCGAATAATCCCTTTCTGATAAAAAGAAATGAGCAGATTGGAAGCGTTTTGTGACATAAACATGTTAAATTTCCAGGATTACCATACTTTCCTGTATTTCTTCTGACAGTAGTTGACTATAATTCCGAAGTTAGCATGGTTATTTTCCTTGCATTATTTCAATTCGCTTTAGGATAGAAACCATGCTAAACGTCTTTTTCTATGTGTGATATACCTGTCTATCTAAGTATGATGTGTATCCCGTTAATTAGCTACTTGATGATTGATAAGATTTTTCACTGCCGTTTGTTTTTATTTCGGCTAGAATTTTCTAGGAGGAACAATTGCTATTTCCAACAAATGTTTGATTTTATTGACTTGTTTTTCGTGATAGCAAGTTGGCTTCTTTGTTAGATAAGATCCATGACTTGATATTTATATACGACGCGAATGTCTATTGAAACAGATCAAAACGTCGTGTAGTATAAGGACGGAAATCTGCTCACTAAACAAGCGAACACTCCAAACATTATCATGAAGTGAAATTGTTTACTTTATAGACACTACAGATCAGGAAGTATTAGATAGCTATTTCGTCGTAGTTTGAAATTTATCAGTTTTCACCTACAATCTGACAGCATGGGAAATTCGACTTTCACTTCTTCCTACATACATATTATTTCTTAGTCCACTGAGTCGGATTTGTGCTATCAGTGTAGCAGGAGATAATATACACAATCGAGAAATTGAGTTGGTTAGTGAAAACTGAAATTATGTGGAGTTAATATAGTATGACAAATAGGTTTATAGTAGTTATATAATGAACTATAGTTCAGAGATGGGGTACACATGATAATAAATTAGTGGGTAACTGACATGATTGTGTTTCATATCACTAAACGCTGTAAGTATAACTTCTTGCAACCATATTTTAAATTGCTTCAAAATATTTCCACTGTGTAGTGTTTCATTTTGTTTTATCAAACAAGTTTGTACCGGTAGATAACTAAATGTTTGCTTACATAACTTTGTTTGTAGTTATTTTGATTAACGCATTGTTGTTGTTTTCATTGAGCTTATTTTTGTCAGATTTTAAAATCTTATCGAAATACAAAATTTCCATTCCCTTTCTAATAAGCTAAAACTTTTATTTATCATTATTTTTGATCGAGTATTTAGATTATTTACTTGTGTGTTTCTCTAAATAGATCAAGGTTTTGTTTTGTACAATAGTGTATTTAGTTTCATTTCTTCTTAGTAAAGATCTTAACTTTCAAAAATCTAATCATTTATATCCTATTAGATTATATGTTGTATGAGGTGGCTTCGTAGTATCTTTCAAATTAAAATTGACACTGTTTAAATGAATTCACCAAAAATAATTAAATTATTTTCTTACTTTTTTAAAATTCATCATTTGAACATTCACAACTTTAATGTATTCGTATAATTATAAATCCGATATTCCTGAAAATGTTTACTTTATAGTTATATATGTAAATCAACTGTGATTATAAGTTTATGTTACTTAAGAACATTTCCTTTATATTTGAAGTATACCTTTAATTCACAGCGTATTAATAAGATTTTTTAATTTCTTTATATTTATCAATTTAATTTAACAAAATTTTTCTGATTATTAAAAATTTTTGAAATGAAAACTGTTATCTATAATAAAATACACTAAATTCCTTAAAGCAAAATTATCTTGATTAAGTTAAATGACATGACCGGAATGTTTAACAGAAATTATCTTGAGAATATTATTAACATTGCATTTAAGTAATTAAGTACAACCAATTGACTTGATCTTATTTTGAACACATGTTAAATATCACTTAACATTTATAGTTCTCGTAATTTGGATGTATTCACATCCTAGTGTTTATAATAACACTAAAACTTAAACCTAGTAGTGTTTTGTATTTTATGCAGAAAGTGATACTTAACATACATTTTAGTACTTTCGAATTCAACTATATTTTTACTATGTCGTCAATCAAGCATATTATTTAAATTTATATGTTCATTGTAAAAATTCAATAGTTGTTTTAAGGTTAGCCAAAGACAGGAATATAATACTTACTTTAATACATGTTCAATACTAATGATCAATTCAGAATAGATTAAGTGTACTACATAAAAGTGAATTTTAACAGTTTTCGTTTGATTGTTTCTTCTAATTTTTCTCTAATTTTGTGTGATAATTTCTACTAATTAACATAACATTGTTATTATTATTTTTCGTTAGGAACAATAATTATAGTCCCGTCATAGTTTAACTACATTTTCTGCTGTTTATTTTTGAATATAATTCTCTTCATTGAATGACATTTGGTTAGAGAATCATTGAAATGTGTACTAAATAGCTGTGTAGTTCTAGTTTGACAACAGTAAACACCACTATGATTACAAGTAAAATAAATCACCATATTCTCATAAGGGTCAATATTCTTTAGCATGCATACAAAATGACTTTTTTAATATTACAGCAGTTGAATGTTTTAACCTGTGTTTAGAGTAAACAAACAGTTGATAGTACAACGATGTTTATTTATTTATTTATTTGAACACATAAATATTGGTACAAAGGGGCACCAGATACGTATGCGCCACACAAACCTTATTTGATTTGTGTGAGGGCTGTGATACTGCCCGGGTGCCCAAACCAAAGCAGGTGGTTTTCTTCGGGGGCCACACCCGGAGCCTTTGACCTAAAGGTCTGATTCACAAGGCAGTGGAGTATCGTAAGGAGATGCAGTCCCAGGGTAGTCGGTGACCAACGGTACTGGAGCCCATGTGCACCATTGTTTGGGAATCAGGGTTTCCCAACTCCCCTGGGGGGACCCACTGTGTCCACCGGCCCGGTTAAAGCACCGGACATTCGCTTTTCGTCCTCTCAATTTCATAAACCACACCCCCGCCACGAGAAGGCACTGAGTAGGACTCACAACGATGTGCCACCAGTTACATTAGATAAGAGCTGTGCTCCATCACAAAATTAATTGATGTTAAAAATGTTAACCATTTAATTCAACCTCATGATGACTGTATTGGGTTCTATCTCGTCTATGTAGTTGTAGATCCATGCATATCGTCGAGAAGTCCCATATTTGGATAAACCGATTGTTCGACTCCCCCCGGTTTTCGTTGGTTCCTTCCAACTATAATTAGATATCATTTCTTGATGAAAATTATATAAGTCTTTACAAAATACCTTGTTATATTCATCTTTTATTACCACTACTATGGTTTTCTTCATATATTCAGAACCTCCTATTGTTGTCATGGTAATAGCTTGTTTTCTATTTTCTTAAGAAATTTTCATAATTCTTATCTTCTTTTTTCAAATTATAGATATCAAGAAAAGCATAAAATACAGTTGAAAATTACACATCGTAAATTAATATCACAATTATTAGATCGTAAAAATTCTCTGTTAGATCAGGTGAGTCAAAAAAAAGAATGAGTGTATTACAAAAAAGAGTTGATTATATTAGATGATATTGATATTATCACGAATTATTGAAGAAATGATAAATATCGAGTTTTCAAACTGACCATTCACTGATGTGAAGAAAATCTTTCTGTTCCTTGTTTTTTTTCTCCGATCACCTCTTCAAATGTAGGTGGAATCCTGTAAACAAGTATAAAGAAATTTCAACTTATATTCAGACGAATATATTTTCATTACTTGGACTTTTATTTTCATGTCCGATTGCCGCTTTCGGAAGAACTTTTAGAGTAGGAAAGATGGCAAAATTCTTAATTTATTGTTCTGCTCACTTCAGAATTAACCAACTAATTGGTTGAGCAAGTATATACATGCTCTTTCTCTCATTAGAAATTAAAGTCTATATATAAATCATATTCAATTTCCTCTATTTCTCATTTTGTTTGATTCTAACCAGTGAAATGGTTGCCTAGTAATTTAGGTAACCATCCTTATAATCAATAAATTGTAAATCTGAATCCAGTCAGTCAGTCAGTCAGTCAGTCACAAGGTAGAACTTAATCCAACCCTATCTATTCCTGTTTGGACAGCTAATTAGCATCATAAGTCCTTATACAAAAATTATGAATTACATATTTGAGTACATACACTCGTACTCCGTAGATGGCTTAAACCATATAATAATGATCGCTACATTTTTCATTTATAGTGATTTGAAGATTATACCTCTAATTGACTTTACGCCTTAAAATTTTTTATACATTTCCTTGTTGAACTTGTCAACGCAACTTCTAACTGATGAAATGCATGTTTTTGATTCTAATTCCTGCATATTTACAATTTAACAACCGATTTTTTTTAAAAACTTTCTTGTTTATTTGTATTTATTTAAGACGATACCTTTACCCTATTTCTCTCTGGATTTTTTTTCCGCGTAGAACAAATAAATGACCTATATGTTTTTAAAACTGATAATAAACATATCATGACTGAATCTTTGAATGACTTAATCAATGCACATCTAGATAAAACTTTAAATGAAAATAAGCATTGTTTTATATGGTTATATAGATTATTTTGATTATTGGAATATTTCTTAAGTTATACCAGTTAGGTCTCAATGTCTGCATCGAAATTAGTGAAAGCGACTTGTTAACCAGTAAATACTTGTTTTATTTGAATGTATATACAATTTCTATTCGTGTAAATATTGAAATAGACGTCAACAAGTGCTGCTTAGTGTAGTTCTTCGTCTTCGATCTAAAGTTTCACTCGAATTCGTTTTTGTAAAAACTTAATAAAAATATTCTGCTTTTACTTTTACACTATGACACTTTTATTACATACATTATCGACCTCGATCACTCCACGCCCTTTGAGTGTATAAGAATTGATGAAGTACATATTTGAATATAATTAGTTGGCTTAATATATCATTGTACCGATTTATAAAATGCCAATCTTTCATTTTATTCTCCTATGGTAAATTTCATCTATGAGGAGCTAAAGCTCTAACACAGCTAGCTTTTGGTTTGAATGCTGACATGACGAGAAAAAAAAAGCCAAAATTAGATTGATTCGCTTATTATAATAATTGTTATATCCCAATGAGAATTATGAATGGTAACTTTTGCGAACTATTTATGGACAAATATTATACGTATTTTCTTAATATACAAACATTCAGTAGCTAGATTATGTATATCTATGCTCCTCTTATTACAAGCTTCATTTTGATATAAACTGTTATTATACTACTTACCGTTCTTGAGTTATACACAATCTATTAATTACAGTCTCCCACATTCACAGCCACTTTTGGCCAGATCTTGTAGAAATCTTTATTTCGTTTTCATAGATGGTTATTGAACGTAAAAATATTGAAACAGCTTATGAAAAGTGGCATTCAGCATCAAAAGCATTAAATAACCAATCGTCGCCAAATCGTCACTGTACTCAACAATCTAAAACACAAAATCCTACACAAAATAAATCTCGTGTACACAATGATTCATCACCATGTTCACCTCGTTCCAGTAGTACTGAACTAGATGGAAAACTAGTCTTTGAATCAGCTTCATCAAATGGATCACAAAAGTAATCAATAGTAGATCATAATTTCCATTGATTCTCCTTTTATTGTTCCGTAAATGGCTTACTGGTTATTATTCATGAAATTCGTTTCGAGATCTCTGATGATTGTATTTGCATACTGTTAATTTTATTGTTGACTTTTTTTGCCACGTATCAAAGCTTTTCGTTTCTTTCAGTCTATATGTATGCAACTCAATACACAAATATTTGCATAAAAGTAAATAGACCAAGTCTTTTTGTTCAAATAGGGTATTTTGCGTATGTTGTTCGTGTTAAATGACGTTAGTTGTAGTACACTATGAAATTTCTCGTTCAGTACATCCGGTTGCGTACAACAGTAAAATTCAAGACCGGTGATCTCAAGCGTTGCCTGATTTACAGTATTGAACTGAATTGTAAACCTACAGCGTATGGTAAATTACAAAACTTAAGAAATTCTTAACAGCTGTGATATTTATACTACAAAGTTGAACGAAAAATTTATTTTTAAGTTATTGTAGTTATTAAAAAATGAAATATAAAAATACTATTAAGTGTAATATTATTCAACAAGCTGCTACTCTGAGTTCCATCAAACAACTCATATAGCCCCGCCCTACAGCTCCGGTTTATACTATCCTGGATTATTATTAAATCCAACTAATAAAAGTTGAAAAAATGAATAAATTGAATCGTGAAAACAACAATAAAAAAGAATATTTATTTAAGCAGTGCCTTATAGTGGCATTGTGACTCAGCCAGTAGGAATGGAGTTTTGAGGGGTCTATTTGAAGTTCTCACTGGCGCATCTAAAACTACCACTTCTGACCACACATTTATTAGTGCATAAAAATAATAGAAAGGCGACTAATATGCCAAAAGAATCGAAGTATCGGTATTATTAATTTGATTTCATAGAAACTGAATGGTTGATATTTGACAGTAAATGTATTATGACAATTTGTTTTACATGACATATACCTTTGTGATCTCTCTAATTGTCTTTTTCCAATTCTCATAACTATTTCACCAGATCAGTTGATAACAATCCGGTAAGATTATCCTCTTCTACTGATATATCTCAATGTCCTTCGTTACCAGTATTTAATGTTAGCGCTCAATTTGAAGTTCGTCAGTTACTTAGTCATTTACATGAAGCTTGGAAGAAATTTCAACCACTTCAAACTGCCCTGTCTCAAGTCAATAAACAATTAGACATATTACTTCAAGAACCACCGAAGTAAGTACATGCAACTATATATATCTTAAATGATTATAATATCTGGTAATTTCAAATTGTTTCCATTATTTGAAACATCCTTAAAAGACTATGGAATTTAGGCTATCTAGCCGCTACGTCATTTGATGTTTCAATAAAATTACATGCACAGACAATTATCTCTAATTCATACGAATATTCATCAATATTAGAACGAATATTTGGACAAAAATTGAGCTCCGAGTATAGAGAAGACATTATTTCTGGAAATCATATTTGAAATAATCTGAGAGACTGAAATTTAAGTAGTTCCAACGTTTCGTCCAGACAAGTTTGCTGGGTGGGACGCTGGACTTATTTAAACTTCAATCTCTGAGATTATTTCAAATATGATTTTCACAAATAATGTCTGTCTTTAATTCAATTGATCAAAAGCCATCGGACAGAAAATCGACAATCGTTAAGTACAATAGACCACAGGAACTGGATGGTCGTCTTGACCTCGTGTCATCGTCGTAGTTCCTACGGCTCTTAATAAACTTCTCGACTCAGTTGAGAAGCTCTATTTTATTTAATGTGTCATCTCCACTATTGTTTCTTACTATTTTATAAAAGTGAATTTTTCCCAAGTTTTAAAGACAACTTAAGTAGTTCAGCTGACGTGCTTATTAGACGAGCTATCAATATAAACTTGTTTTTCTTGACTACTGATAAAATGAAAAAAACTTTTTATGTTACTTCTCATAAGTAGGCTATAAGTAATAAACTTAGTTTCATTATACACAATTGAAAGGGTTGGTAAGACCTCTATAGATATCTATTTCGTATATATTCAGTGGACTTTATGTGATAATTCGAAGTATTTGAATTTTAGTATGAACTAGTAATTCCAGCAATAACATAATTTAATCAAGAAGTATTAGATGAGCACGAACGAATGTACTGTATTTGGAATTCAAAATCAAAACAGTCATCAATACAAAGAAATCATTGGTTCATTCAAACATCACACTTTAATACTTCTACAACTTTCATAGACAAGAATAATAACTGTGCATATGATATAGATATCATTCAGCTTTGATCAAAATATCCAGAATTTATTATTAGGTTACAAATTTAAGATCTGCTTAATCCTCCCTTCATCAGTCTAGATAGTTGCATAATGTCACCGAATAAAGCAATATGAATTGACACATTATTGAACTTTGAAGTAAAATTACTCAGATTTGTTGAATCTTGAAAATAATTTGATCCATATGACCATTAATTATGTATATACACACGTATATACGTATGTTGTGAAAGAGAACTCAAGTGGGGACAACCAATTCATTTTTTAATGCAAAACTACAACATATATATGAAGAATCTGTACAACTCTCACTATTTCATTCATGGTTTAATATTTGCATTAAAAAACTCTCTAAAAAATCTCAAGAAATACAGTTATTATGTAAAGTCTGAAGAAACTTACTGATAGAGTGAGGAAGTCAATCTTTCTATTCATTGTAAATGTAAATCTTTAGAACTACAAGATTTTACTTTATAAATAACATTATATTAACACTTTTGCCTAGACTGAGTAGTCACTTGACAAATTTCGGTTTTCTTAAAAATCAATATATTTTGGAAATGTACTACTAACAAAAACTATGTACTTGATTCGCGTTTGCTTGCAGCTTAGGAGAGGAATCACACATACAATAAAATTATCAATAAAGGGAATCTATTTTCGACTTTTGTATAAATCTTAGCTTAATTTAAGATGCTTAACTGTGAAAATTCAACACAGTAATTTTTTCCGAGTGAATTTTCAATAGACAATCCGCTTTAGTTTGATCAGCTTATGTACAACTAGTATGGCTCAAAACTGCATGAGTAAACTTGTATCTGATAAAGCTTAATATTAAATATTTCTTATTTTCATCGTGCTTAATGGTTGTAAAGTGCTCTATTTTTAACTATTGAATCACAGTTTTGAATATTACCTTCACGTCTATCTATTTCGACTTGGATAACTCCCCCAGGATTGCATCACTATTCATTATATACAAAAACATATGACTTAAAGACAATTATATACCTTCAATGTTACTTTGATCGATCGATTTACCGACTAACTGACTGAAATATCTTAGGACTTGAGATAGTAATCTGTCCGTTTAAATTTTTTATTTACAATAACACAGTGAAATTAGAGAGAGAACTCGAACGATTAAAACATTATAGGAAAACAAGATTTGAAGTGTAATGGAAGAAAGCCAGTTTATGTTATCTATCACAGTTGGTATTTTTATATTTCCCTTTTGAACTGCTCAGATTATTAGTTTTATTCCTTAGTTTGACCAGTATCAATCTTTACTATTGTCACCATTGTATATGCGTAAATGAATAGTTTGTGGATTTATTTCAATTGCAGACTCGATCCGTTTTAGTAAGGACAAGTTCAAAAATTCTGTCACTGATTTTCTCTGTTATTTCAATGAATTTCTCATTACCAATCTTTTTGGCTGTTCATGTAATCCATGTTCTTTGTTATGTTGGTTTGTTCTCATGTCCTTCAGAGATATGTATTTAACAAAAGAAGAACGTTCTATACTTGACTGGCATTTAGCTAATTTGGAATTTGCCAATGCCACAGAACTGCATAATTTATCATTACGTCATTGGGATCAAGATGATTTGTTTGAATTAAGCGGTGATCATTGTGTATTACAAGACGGTTATGGGTCAGTAACTGATAATTTAGCACATTATATTACATCTGGTCAGTCATTAACAGTTGGACTAAAACCCCGTGATAATCATCTTACATCTGTAACAACAACAACAACATCGTCATCGACTTTATCCACTTATAAACTTGGACCTGGTCATATTGAATTGAAAAGTACAGTTAAACGTATTTCTTACTCTAATACAGGTAAATTTTATATTCATATTCGTATATTTTGTAAAATAGACTTATCATATTTTAAGTGAATATAAATTGTCATCCGATTGCTAATTATACATCGAGTGGTTTTCCGTCCTTAATTCATTAATAATAGTGACAAAAAGAAGACTAGATAGTGGAGTTAAGGATGGTTATTTCATATTCGTTAAATCTCATTAACAGTTTGATAGGCATCTTTATTGTAAATTTAGCGGTGTTTTAAATCAAATTCCAAATTGACATCTCTTTAGAATATATAGACATTGGAAATGTAGTACAACGTACATGGACTTTAAGTGATATGAATTATAAGAATAATTTCATAATTTCAGTTAGTCATTTAAATATTGTTGATTATTCAGTTTTTGCTAAAATTATACTCTTCTTTCATGGATGATGACTCAATATTTCTCTTAGATCAATCATAGTTTTCACTGAATTGCATTATTTTTATGTCGAAATGGTGATCGCTATAGTTGCCGGACTGAATAATGCTAACACTTATATTAGTTGGAGGTTCAATTGACAGATTATTCTCCACACTTAAGGATTCCTCAGCAGTGCACCCCTAATTACCCCAAATGAAATCGAACCTTAACATCTTCAGAAGTTCTGGTGATTATGATATCATTCAAGCACTTAATCAGAATTAGTCGGTATGATTTAAGTCTATTCGAAACACAGAGTGATTTATTCGTTTAGTTAGGTAATTTTGATGTCGACTATTTTTCTCCACCCGTAGCCCTTCTAGGGTTGCTGCCGTCTCCTAGCCCGGGTTAAAGCGGTGAGTTGGACATAGGGCCGTCAGTCCCGTCCCGTAGAAACCAACCTTGCTAACCAGCATAAACGTTTCAAACAACTAAAACTCTGCCTTCCGAGTTGAAGGATCTTCATTCAGAAGAATTATGATGCCTGATGGTGAAAGCCGAAATTCTTCGGAACCCACGAGGCCGATGCCCCTTCTAACAACCAGAGCAACAATTAACATAGACACGTGGAATGTCCTAACAATGTGGGAGACCGAGAGGACTAATCAAATAGTTGCGGAAATGAGGAAATACAACATGATGGTGCTCGGAGCCAGTGAAACCTACTTCGACCAAAGTTGGATAGAAAATGATATATTCAGGTGAGATGCTGCTGTACTCCGACCACGAGGAGGAAAATGCTGTGCATATTAAGGGAGTTGCTCTGGTGTTGTTCAAAGAAGCACTCAATGAACTTATAGGATGAGAATCTTATGGATCCAGCCAGTATCATCAAAGCAGTTTTCAAAACAAAGAAGGAGGGAATCACAATGAATGTTACCCAGTGTTATGCACCCACCAATGATAGCAATGACGACGATAAAGATCAGTTTTATGAGAGGCTGCAGTCGGCCATAGCGAAGTGCTCAGGAAAGGACCGGATCATCACCTAGTGGTTGCGAAGATGAAATCGAAACTAAAGAAACACTGGACGACTGGAGAAACAGCATTATAAAGGTTTAATACGGTCTTCCTTCAAGATACTGACAAACTCAACGAATTCGAAATAGCTCTGAACAACAGGTTCCCAGGCTTATAAGATCAACCTAAGGAAGAGAAAATTCCTTTTTGGAGAGCAACTGTAAAGGACTAAAGAAGCGCAAACTTCAACGTGTCATGAGGTGCGGGGCCGCAAGAAACATCACCATAAGGAATAAATCTCCGTCGAAACCCTGGACGAGATTCAAGAATGGAAAAACAAGGAGATACCAATTAACAACAATCGAACAATAACAGAGAAAGTCAGGGCACAAGCTGCATACACACAAGCAAACAAGAGAGTGCAGAGGAGGATTAGAATCGGTGATCAGAAATCCGTGAAGGACCTAGTAGCGACAGCAGTAAAAGTTGCAAGAGAAGGAAATATGAGACAACTATATGACAACGAAGAAACTGTCAGGGAAATATAGTAAACCAAAGAAACTATTCAAGGACAAAGAAAACAAACCAGTCTCTGAGATTCAAGAATAGAGGAAAAGATGGGTAGAGCACTTTGAAGAACCCTTGAATAGAACAGCCTTACTTAACCCACCGAACATGGACGCAACACACACAGACCTTATAGTTGTCATTCCACCAACCATCGAAGATTTCAGGATGTCCATCGGAGAAATCACCAGTGGGAAAGCAGCAGGACCAGATAACATACCAACCGAAGCACCTTAGTCAGACATAGAAGTAAATTTCAAAATGCTCCACATTCTATTCAGGAAGATTTGGGAGGAAGAACAAGTGCCTATGGACTGGAAAGAAGAATCTCATTCAGATGTAAAGGCAGGGACTGGCAAAACGGGGACAGCATTTCTTCAATTGAAGAACATATGGGACTCAAAACAATTGTCTTCAAGTCAATATCAAAGTCAGAATCTTTAATACGAACGTTAAAACAGTTCAAATATATGGAGTCGAAGCTTGGAAAACTACTACAACCATCATTAAAAAAGTACAAGTTTTTATAAACGATTGTGTACACAAGATACTCAATGTCCATCGGCCATATGCTATAAGCAATAAGCGACTGTATCAGAGAACAAACCAGCTTCCAGCGGGAGAGGAAATTAGGAAAAGACACTGTGGGTGAGTAGGACACACATTGAGAAAACCATCAAACTTCATTAAGAGGCATGCCCTAGTTTGGAATCCTGAGGAAAAGGAGAGAAGAAGACCAAAGAACACATTGCGTTGTGAATTTGAAGCAGACATCGAAACAATGAATAACAACTGGAAAGGGTTGTCTAGGACAGGGTTAGATGGAGAATGCTGATGAGCGGCCTATGCTTCTCCACGAGGTATAACAGGCGTAAGTAATTTTATTGTAGAAATTCGAATTATAAGAATTTACAGAGTAAAGAAATTCACGAATTTTATTTTATATGTAATGTTACAAAAATCACGTTCAAGTTAAGCTTGCCTAATGATTGCATAAGAAATGATCAGATTTTACATCACACAATTAATTTTCGTGTCAAATTTGTGTTATATATATATATATATATATATATATATATATATCGCAGTCGTGAGCTCAACCTCTGTTTCACCTATATCTGTTGAGACAGCTGGTTGGTCTCACTATCCTTTACACAAACAGTGATCCAAAACTGAGTACATGAATTTGTGGCTGATGAGTTACATCGTCATACAGTAATCTTAACTTGATCAGTGTTTCTATAACACTGATTAGGTGTCTGGGTTATGGCTGCATTTTTAAATCTTACGATAAATAATATAATACGGTTGAATTTCAAGCTTTCATTGTCATACTTGACAGCATAATGATATGATAATTAAATCACCTTTGAATATTTTGATTGTGCATGGTAGTGGTATACATAATGAGCGTCTCTTTCTATTTGAAACTGGTCAATTGAATTTACTTTCATCTCGATGTTGATTTTCTCGTTGAAGCTCAATTGGGATATTTATTGCTCAAAAATAAACTAACTTAGCTCAGAGAATACAAGATTATTTTTTTCACTGTTTCAATAGTTTTAGCTTTTCTCATCTTCTCATGTTATACAACATATTTACGTATAATATGTACACAAGGAAGATTTTTGGTGTATAATTTGAAATCAAAATATCTTTTTGTTTTACAGGTGTTCAAGTGGATGTCCTTAATTCGGCATTTAGCCAAGATGATTTAATTGAATATGAAGCAGATGCTTTAATTTGTACCCTGCCATTAGGTATCTTAAAAGAAAGTATCCAACAGGATAATGAAACAACCATGCATCAATCACAAATTACAACAAATGAATCATCTACCAATTGTCTTACAAAATTAGTTGTACCACGTTTTGAGCCACGTTTGCCTGATTGGAAAATTTCAGCTATTCAGCGTTTAGGATTCGGTGTATTGAACAAGGTAAGAATTACATTTAATAAAACGATGTATACAGAGTGAGATTTTGATATTCTTTTCAGGTTGTATTACTCATTTTGTAAATACAACCTTATGCGATCAGTTTTAAATTACACTGGATACACGGGACCTGAAAATATAAATCGGCTTCTCAAATCGAAACAGGAGCAAGGATCGAATATGCTACGAGTTTGTTGTTTGATTACTATTGTCCTTTTAATATTTGTAAGGCAAAGACGATAAAAACAATGTTCGTATTATTATCTTGATTTCGTGACTTCTAGTTTACTATTCTTCTCCTTTACCTAATGTTAGCTATCATTTTAAATCTCAGATCTTATTTAATATTTTCCTTGTTGAGAAATGTTGACTAACTGATCAATGAGTAAGTAACCAACATTGTTTTATCATAGTAGTCTTTTGGTATTGCTCAGCTAAGCAGTCATTGTTAATAACCAGTTTTAATGACTTGATATTACGTTACCACTATGTTTAATTTGGAAAATTCTCTTCTCCAATCAGATAACGTTTAAACCTCTTATTAGAAAAAAACTTGTGTGTTGAGAACAATTGTTAACTTTACTTCATCAATATGGTTCCATGTTTAGAGCATGCTCCAACTACATCCATTTTCAAGCGCTAATCCTTTTTTACATGATTGAAAACATGAATCAATGTCTCTACTTGTCAAATGAGTTACCTAAGTATGTACTAGTTCGATTATTTCATTTATTTACTCTTTATGAACATTAGTTCCTTTTTTTTGGAATATACAAAGGATCATTTTATAAATTATGTGTTTTCATTGTTACTAATCTATTTATAAGTAAAACTTAATGAATAGATGTTGTCTCCTATAATTTTAAACGCTGTTGAGTTATCAGTTTTTTTTCTGATAATAATATTCATATAATTGACTAAATTTCCGTGATTTTTTTCTTGTTAACTGTTATTTTCACCGCTTTGTATTAGTTACAAAGTCTAGTTTTTGATATATTTGTTCATTACTAAATTATTTATATTATGTAGCTTATTCAGATATCAACATCTTAAGCTATTGCCATACCAGGTGTAGATGAAAGCAATAGGCAGAAGGAAAGCATATTTGTTGTAAGAAGTTACAAAATATTTACTTAACACATATACGTAGTATTCAATCGTCCGTTTACATCTTCCGGTGTATTCTGCCATCTGAACTCTTTACTCATCTGGTCTCCAAGTGTTCTGCTAACGCCGTGCTGTCGATACTCGGAAACTTTGCCCTGTGTAACAATCGCTGTAACTTCGGCATCACGTCCTGCTACACACTATTTACAAACATCCTTGTGAGTAGCGTCCAATAAAAAGGTAGTAGTAATTTATTGAACTCAATCCATACTTCTACATAGTTTGAGTGATTTTATTGGATAGTTCGTTTCGCTGTTGAACAGCGTTCTTCCACTCTCCCATTATAATTTTACATTGGTTGGAAATGTATGTACAGAGTTCAAATGTTTGGTAAATGATGATCCTTCATAACCGCAGACTAAATATTGTCTTCTAATATTTCTGTAGCCCAATGAAACAAGGTACTGGGAGGATTCAACTAAATTTTTTTTATCAGTTTGTGTTGCTCATTAAAATGTTTGTCTTTTATCATTTTAATGTATTCAATCATAACATTACATCGTTTTGACTGATTATGGACATTACAACGAACTTTGGTTATCCAGGTTTTCCATTATGGTCTAGCTTCAATTGACTCATGAACTGAACTATTAACTCACTATAATATTCACAAAACCCCTTTATGGACCTTGATTACTCTGTGTAAATTTTAACCACATAATTGATCTTATACAAAAATAGCTTTATAATAACCATTGGTTTGTCATACTTATTCAGTGTGCGTTTGAAAATCGTAATATATTTAGTAAACAAATCTAATTTCAACTTTACTGAGAAAACCAACCTAGGTGTAGATTCGTTGTCCTGCTGGCAAGTGTCAGTGAACATGAATTCAATGACCATATTCACTTACTGTTAATCGTTTTTATCTCCTCTTTCGTTCTCTAGGTTGTACTTATATTTGAGAGGAGTTTTTGGGATCGTTCACACAATTTATTTGGACATGTGAATGAATCAACAAATTCGCGTGGTGAATTATTTTTATTCTGGTCAATTACTGATAAACCTGTATTGATAGCATTAGTTGCTGGTCGTGCTGCATGTGATTTAGAAAATGAGAAAACTTCACCTACACGACGTCTATCACCAGGATCTAAAGGTCAAAACACATTAGTCAATAATTGTGCCACATCAACATCTCATCTATTAGGTCGTGGACTTAAAGAACCTATTATTACACGAGCTATGCAAGTTCTTCGTGGTATTTTCACTCAAGAAGGTAGTAATAGTAGTAGTATTAGTAACAATAATAATAACAGTAACAGTAGTAATTGTAACGGAATGCATATTAATCAAGAAAAGAAGAAAGTTGTTATACCAAATGTAAGTTTAATTTACTGAAAATAAAAATGTATATGATTTATTATCTTAGTTGTCGAACTAAAGTTATTTCAAAACTTCATATCCATTCTTCATTAGATTCGTAAAGACTACTAAATTTCGTTTAGCATAGACTTAAAATATTTTTGTAGTTGTCTGCTATTTATTAGTTTTATTGAATAATGAGAAAATGTTACTTTTGTACCCAGTTTTGAGCGGAATAAGCATGTGGATGTGTTTTGTTCAAAACATCCGACTGTTATATCAAAATTTTGGACAACTGTGACAGGTAACGATACAAAGAAGCTAGTCATAGAACGTTGCGTTCAGATTACCTCTGGTGATTAGAAATGAGTTCATACGGAATTATTGTCAATTTTGCTCATTTTAACATGGATTTATTAATGCGAGGAGTGTTGTATTGGCATAGAAATAAATTAGTTTTATCTTATTCTGGAAGCCTGTGATTTCCAGTTATAATGAATACAATATTAAAAAATTACTTCTTGTTCTAGTACAGAATCGCTTATTTAACTTTGTTCATTGTACACCAGAACTATATTTCTTGCATCATGTTGGCCGCTTTATATATCCTTGTCAGAAATTTGTGATCGCTTATCAATTTTCTAATCATTTGGCATTATTCCAACCGGATTAGATATATTTTCTTAAGTAATAAGTCAACAGACAGGACAGTCTTATACGACAGATTTCTGTACACCATTCCTTTGTTTCGAACCATCCTACTCCAATTAAATTGTTTACCATATTTTTTTTCTAGCCAATTGATGCATATGTCACACGATGGAGAACTGATCCATATTCACGTGGATCTTACTCGTATGTTTCTGTCGGAGCCACAGGCGCTGATTATGATATTCTTGCTGAACCAGTTTATCACTCTAATAGTTCCAGTAGTGAAAAACAAACAACAACTCATGTATCTCATCAATCCCATGGAATTGATGGTATTTCTATACCAATTAGTAATCCTCGTATATTTTTCGCTGGTGAACATACTTGTCGTTGTTATCCAGCTACTGTGCATGGTGCACTTTTAAGTGGTCTACGTGAAGCCGCTCGTGTAGCTAATTATTACTTTCCAGGTCAAACACCTGTACGTTCGTCAGGATTTAAATTAAATACTTCACAATCGACAAATCTACACTTCTAAATTACCGCATTGTTTATTTATTTCCCTTTCTCTAGTTTTGTCAGTATCTTTTCGGACAAAGCTGTATTTTTCTCCTATACCTGTACTTGTTCAACTGACTGTAGATTAACTATCCCATAAATAATTATTTTTTACCTATTAGATTTTATTTATGTGTATTCATCTTTATGGAATATCTTTTTTTCTGTAAAATATATTGGTATACTACCTTTGTGTACAATTGTGTCATATATTCCAGTTTATGTGTTGATATGTTTGCCTAATTTCTATTCGTTTTGTGCATTGTGTATGTTTGTATGGATCGAATTTAGTTGTTTTGTATTATACGTGAAGTTTTGTCGGTTACTATCATTATTATTACCTTCTGAATATTTCTTGATTTCTTTTATTATGAATAATGCATTCATTACCCTGTTTTCATTTAGTAGACAAACTTTATAAGTTGTGAAATACGATGAATGACAAATGCTTGTTATTCAGTTTTGTGTACGGTATTGTTATGTCAAACTTACCACTGGTTTGTAAACAGTTACATACAGCCATGTTGATAATAAGTTAGAACTTTGCATTCAAATATTTGCATTATTTAATTGACAAATGAACTAACTCTTAGGGTTACTTATTTTGTATTGCATAATGATGTGATGCGAAGTTGTTTTGTGTTCACTTTAACACTAACCTTTTGTATTTAACTATGGATTATCATGTAGTTTTGTTCTCTGGCCTAGACTATTATCGTTATTGCACTAAGATTCCGTAGATGACTGATGTTTCAATAGTAGGCTCTAGGTCGAAACCCCGCTACATCTATTTCAGTTTTGAAAACCATGTTTTATCACTAGTCTTCACAAGGGTAGTATGACTCATAGCCAAGTGCATAAACCTGTACTTGATAAAGTAGTTATATCTTTAATTACTTACTGAAAGTTTTATATTATCATTTTTTGAATCCATCGACTGTGGTATCAGCTGAAAAATCACTGGAAATCAAGAAGAATGGGATAGCTATTTCCTTTCAGTGCGAAATTTCTCAATAGTGCCTAATTACTAGTCATTTAACCTAAAAAATTTAGTATTCGCAAGAGCACTACAACGTTCAGTCTTTGAACGGAAATTCGGTAGCATCGTTTTCTCGGAGAGCTGTAATTCATCGTGTCAAGAGGAAGACTGGGTGCTTACTAGAGGTGACATAAGCTTATTACCAAGTTAAGCTTGCCTAATGATTGCATAAGAAATGATCAGATTTTACATCACACAATTAATTTTCGTGTCAAATTTGTGTTATATATATATATATATATATATATATATATATATATATATCGCAGTCGTGAGCTCAACCTCTGTTTCACCTATATCTGTTGAGACAGCTGGTTGGTCTCACTATCCTTTACACAAACAGTGATCCAAAACTGAGTACATGAATTTGTGGCTGATGAGTTACATCGTCATACAGTAATCTTAACTTGATCAGTGTTTCTATAACACTGATTAGGTGTCTGGGTTATGGCTGCATTTTTAAATCTTACGATAAATAATATAATACGGTTGAATTTCAAGCTTTCATTGTCATACTTGACAGCATAATGATATGATAATTAAATCACCTTTGAATATTTTGATTGTGCATGGTAGTGGTATACATAATGAGCGTCTCTTTCTATTTGAAACTGGTCAATTGAATTTACTTTCATCTCGATGTTGATTTTCTCGTTGAAGCTCAATTGGGATATTTATTGCTCAAAAATAAACTAACTTAGCTCAGAGTTAAATCATGCATTTCTGAAAGTTGGAGAATATTTTCCAGTTTCTTATGATTGTTCAGACTGTAGTGAAATATGCATCAAATACTCTGTTACAGCAATAATCGAAATGAAAGTATCGCCTTTTCAATTATTAGTCATTTCAAGCTCAATTGAACATAAAGTTCAGTTTTTCTGTCTTGAAATTTATACACAATGTTGTCAAGTATCCATTACCTAGAAACTGGGAATTTGCTTTTAGAGTACCAATTAAATTTCTCTGATTTAAGTTCTCGCGACACATTTGCCTTTGACTTATTTTTGGTATATTGTTAGAAACATTATGAATTTATTTTTTCTGCCTCGAAACTATTAGCTATACATATACTGGCTAGGTAAGAACAAAATGATTATAGTTTGTAAGAGAATGAAAGGTCGTTTAAGAATCATTTTAGGCGAAAGCGAGGAAGACAAGATTCGAAATTTTAGTAATTTTAACTCAGAATCGTTGATTACTTACGCCTGTTACTCTCAATAAAGCATAGGCCGCCGACCAGCATTCGCCAACCCACTCTGTCCTGGACCTTCTTTTTTAGTTCATTCTTCTCATGTCTGTATTTATTTCTCGGCGTAATGTGTTCTTTGGCCTTCAGGATTCCATGTGAGGACTTGCCTTGTGACGCGATTCGGTGATTTCCTCAAAGTGTGTCCTATCCACTTCCGGCGCTTCTTACTGATTTCTTCCTCCGTTGGAATCTGGTTTATTCTCTCCTACAGTGACTTGTTGCTGATAATGTCTGGCAATCGGATCCGAAGTATCTTGTGTAGAAAACTGTTAATAAACACTTGTGTCTTCTGGATATTGGCTTTCGTAGTTCTCCACGTCTTTGCCCCATACAGTAGAACTGAATTGACATTTGTATTAAAAATTCTGATCTTGGTGTTGATTGACAATTGTTTTGAATTCTAGATGTTTTTCAGTTGTAAATGTGTTGCTCTTGCTTTGCCGATCCTTGCCCTCACATGTGCATCAGATCCACCGTGTTCATCAATGATGCTGCCCAGATATGTAAAGGTTTCCACATTCTTCAAAGCTCCTCCTTCAAGTGTAATTTCATTGGTGCATTTTGTATTGTATCGGAGTCTTGCTTTTCTCTTTGTTTATACTGAGAACTATTGCTGCACTGGTCGTTTTCTCCTGCATTCATTGTTGCGTGTGTGATAGAAGAGCCAGATCATCGAAGTCTAAATCGTCTTGCTGTCCACTGTATCCCGTGCTTTCCTCTAGATGTTGACGACTTCATGATCCAGTCGATCACCCTGAGAAAGGGTGAGAGTAAGCAACTTTGCCTAACACCGGTCTTTACCTCGAATAAGTCGGTGAGTTGTCCCCCATAAACGATTTCAGAATCATTGATGAGTATGTTATTAAGGTTAATTTTCTGGGAAATCACTTCTCAACTCCATTTATGTCAGTAGTGTTCGTGATATGATTTGACAGTTATTTGATTATTCCAAGTTTCGAACATAGAATCCATCGGAAATCGAAGCAGCACACACAGACGTTACTAATGATGCCACTCCACCATTGATCGAGGAAGTAAAGATGGCCATCAAAAAAATCAAGAGCGGGAAAGCGGCCGGACCTTACATTACACCAGCGGAAGCATTGAAGTAACTGCAAAGTGCCGATGGACTGGAAAGAAGGATCTCATTCAGATGTAAAGGCAGGGACTGGCAAAACGGGGACAGCATTTCTTCAATTGAAGAACATATGGGACTCAAAACAACTGTCTTCAAGTCAATATCAAAGTCAGAATCTTTAATACGAACGTTAAAACAGTTCAAATATATGGAGTCGAAGCTTGGAAAACTACTACAACCATCATTAAAAAAGTACAAGTTTTTATAAACGATTGTGTACACAAGATACTCAATGTCCATCGGCCATATGCTATAAGCAATAAGCGACTGTATCAGAGAACAAACCAGCTTCCAGCGGGAGAGGAAATTAGGAAAAGACACTGTGGGTGAGTAGGACACACATTGAGAAAACCATCAAACTTCATTAAGAGGCATGCCCTAGTTTGGAATCCTGAGGAAAAGGAGAGAAGAAGACCAAAGAACACATTGCGTTGTGAATTTGAAGCAGACATCGAAACAATGAATAACAACTGGAAAGGGTTGTCTAGGACAGGGTTAGATGGAGAATGCTGATGAGCGGCCTATGCTCCTCCACGAGGTATAACAGGCGTAAGTACGTCAGTAACTTAGCATCTTGCTAGTTGACTGTATTTGTAGCTGAATTTAGCTTCCCGATGAGATGCAACTAAGTTCTCAACTCAGCTGACATTTAAATGCAACTGACAAAATGAATGTTAGGATTTATCCAGTCGGTCACTATTTTCAAACCAAAGGTCGTTTTTATCCTTCCGTGTTGTTAATATTTCACTGTTTATCCTTGCCTTCAATAAACTACACAAAAGAATAAGACGATTTAAAGTATTTAAATGACATATCGATCAAGCATCCCCGAAGTATATCATTGTAATTCAAGTCAATCTAGATGAACACAAGTGAATGTGTTACATTTGGAATTCGCATTATGCGTGCAATGATTTACAAAGGAATCATTAGTTTGTAGATGGCGTCGAGTCTCGATTGGCTATGATCACCACTACAGTAATATTAGGCGCCCGAAGTCGACTTGGTCCCTTTGATAGCTCGTAAACCAGAACGCTGTAATTAGTCCAGATAAAGTATATTTATTGGCTATCTTGTGGTATCGAAAGAATACCGATACGTGCCAACAAGTACAAGCAAAAAGAGGAGAGCGTAGGAATGTGCGAACGAACAAAATGGACAGCGGAACGAGAAGTGATTTTGATACAGTTAAACAAAAACGAGTGCAGTAAAACAATCACCGGTATAATTGGTTGTAATAATAATTGTTTTCATTTTACCAATCGCGTTCTCGCCGAGAAAAGCAGGTCATTGCAAGTTCTCATAAATACCACATAAATATGATTACATGTGAGATAGAAATTTAAAAAAATAATAGGATGCTAAAGCTCCCTATTTCATTTGTCCCTGGTAAAGTATTCCTAATACTTCATAAACACGAGAGAAAAGCATTATTTTTCCTAATGAGAAACTTAATCTAATTACGTCATTTTCAAGAACGATCCAACTGCCGTAATCTGAACACTATATATTGGATTGACCTGAGATCTCCTCCATAAGGCATCCTGCTCCAATATCTGAGCTACCTGTTCCTGTCATCCAGATATTTCAACAAGTTATCTGTTCCCTTGTTTGTTTTGACATCATTATCTCAATTATTTGCATAACCTATTCAGGTGCGTTTGCAAAACGTTTACGACCTTTCGCTGTACAAGTTACAAAAATGTACAATCACAGACATTTGGATGGCTGGCAATATGCATCGAAAAGAATAAATATTATTCAGATTTCGACTTTTGAAATTTTAATATATAACTGGCGATCACTCAATATTTATCATCAATATCGATCAAAAGATAGGAAATTGAAACTCACTGGAGTACTTTGTGCTGATTTTTGTTTTATGTACTTCAATCAATAATATCTAGAATTCGCATAACAGATTTTCCAACATTCTTTATTGCAAACCCTGCGGCTGATCAGAGATCATTTCGACGACAATATGTAAGTTCTACAAACTCTAAACACCTCATATTTGAATGAAGAATTCTTCGTTTTAATTGTTTTGACATTCTCGTTACGGAATGTTTGGCGTTTCCACATTGCAGTGGAAATATGTCTACTTCCCTCTCCATTTCATCAAATGTTGTAGCAGCAATAGAATTAGTAGCAGCTTTCATTGTCCTGCTGAACTTTTATGCATGTCTGGGAGTAGTGAACAGATGTCTTCACCTAATGCCATTCAACCAGGTAGTAACTGCATCCACAGCAATATAATGACCATTATTAGCCACTAATACCGTAGGGACCTTCATCCGACTAAAAACTCTTCCTAATGTTTGAATTGTGAAGTCAGAATTCGGTGAGGCTGCAACAAAAAGTTCCAGTCCACTTAGAAAAATAATTAATGACAATAATTGTCTAGTATTTGCTGGGAAATGGGCCACAAAATTCTGCACGAATTCCCTGCCAGGCCTCAGACGTTACTGGTCACTGAGTTTAAGTCGAAGAATGATCTTCCGACCTAAGGTATCTTTCCTAATTGTTAACTGTACGATATATATCCGCATTTACCTCCTGTCACCCAGAAGTTAACTTTAACAGGGATTTCACTTTCACAACACCTAAATTTTCACCATAGAGATCTTCAAGGACAGACTTAAGTAATGAAGGAGGAATAACGTCACGATCATTTAAACACAAAATATCATCAGGAGTAGTGAACAACTCATCACACTTTGAAAACTGGACAAGAAATCTAAGTTTAAGATTAGCGTTTGAACATTTTCGTTTGGCATCGAATATGCATCCGAATTATCGACGAGTTCCTCTAATGAGACCTAGACGTCTCACCGGTAAATGTGGCACTAATGAGCAGTCTACATTATTAACAAGTTTATGTTGCAGGGATTGCTGAGATATGTAGTCAACATGTTGGATTTGTTTGACACTCCTGTGCTGAAACATAGAGTCATAAGAACTCAGATCAGTACTCCATCGCTGATGAACGTGCTATATATTTTTCAGGATGAATAACGAACTTCGAAGTCTCATGATTTAGTAAATCTAGTTCTACAAGATTCTTTGGAGATGGTACATTTGTTAATGGAGCTAGTCACGTTATATCTGGTTCAAGACCGTTACCTTCAACTAGATATCCAAGAAATTAAAAACTAGATACACAAAATAAACACTTACTACGATTCACTGAAATATTGTTCTCAGTTAGCCGACGCAATAAAGCAATAAGTCTCTGATCATGAGTTACTTTATCAGAACCATAAAAAAAATAATTCAGCAAATTTAAGAGCAATGACTACATTACACATAATTTCCTGAAATATTGCTGGGGAAAAACTTAGACCAAATAAAAGGAAGTTGTATTTGATCAGGCCAAAATGTGTGTTAATTGTCTTCAAAATAGATAAAGATCGATCTAAGGAATTCAAACACAGTAATCTCTCAGGCAGTTTCCAGAATACCTTAGAACCGCGAAGTCAATTAAGAATAAATTCAGCTTTCACCACCGTGTACGTCTGCTTCGACAGTAGGATCTTAGTGTTAATCTATGATCACAACATATTCTAAGGTGTAACAGTAGGAGTACCTCATGCTGAAGACTGTGTCGGCTCAATTATACGTTTCGCACACGAATCGTCCAATGTCTTACGTACTTTTTTTCAAAGATCATAAGGAATTTTTCATCTTTTTAGAAAGACTGAATCACCCTGTACTTTAGGTTTTATAAGCGGAATTCTGATCCATCCGTTGCACTTCGCACACCCAGCTGTCAAATCTTTAAGTAAAGCATCAAAACCTTTTAAGAAACTAATAAAGACAACTCCACTTCAGGCCTTTTCAGGTTTTTCGAACTCAACACTGACGTCTCTGTTTCACAAACTAAAAATTCAAAATGAATTTATGGAGAGTTACTATCTCTTATTGAAAATTCACAGCATCTTCGTATGAATCCTAGCCTCCATATATTGGCGAAAATTTTCCCGTTTGGGTAAATTTTGGGGAAATGGCACAAAAGCCGAAAAATTTCCCTAGGTCTTCGGAAAATCCCTGAAGTTTAGCGGAAATTTTGGATTCTCCTTAATATTTACACAGAATCTTATAACACGTTGGGGTTTCTCCCCAACTAATAACTAAAATTGAGATCGCACCGCAATGTTATAGTTCAAATATTTCGGATTCTTGAATAAAATAATGGACTCTATACTGACCGTGTCAACAATAAATTCATTGCATGAGCCAAGAGAGGTAGTATAATCGCATATAAATATGGAAATCACCTTTTAAAATCGTGAATAAAAATAAATGATCATTAGAAATGCTCAACTTTATAACATCTGAACTACAGAGTAATTGATTACAAAATGCTGTATAGACTGACTTGATGTCTCATTTTATCATACCTATAGCATTTGACATAACGAAAGACAAGTGAATCACGCAAGTGAAATTTACCAGAGGACAAACATTTACTGCACTTGTTCTCACCTTTGTTTAGTGCTTTTCAATCCTTCAATGAATTGTTTCCAAAGCTTATTTTGAAAACAGGCGACATCTCTGTATCCAGATTGAAACTTAGGCAAGCTATGACAGTTTTTACGGACCAGATAGTAAAAGCATTAGTACCACTAGCGGCAGCCGGATATCGAAATCTATATGGATGCCTGGAGAGCGTATATCTGCCTATATAGATTTGGTTATGTGCATCGTGCTGTTATCCACAAACGGCATTTTGTGGACACAATACCCGTAGTGCACACAATTAATATTGAAGCTATGTTGTCTAAGCTGAAAGAGTTTTTGTCACTTTATCATGGCTTCAGAGGCCGACTATTATGGAGCCATATGGGCGATTTCCTCTAACGTATGCATTACGATTTCGGAACCTCGGAACCTTTATCTAACCTCCACAAGTTTCTAAACCATGTAAGATAAGTTATTCATTTTGATTTGTTTTGCATAATATATTTTCATTCTATACTAACTGCTTTTTGATTGACTGAAGTTTATCAGGGTCACTTAAGATTCGTTCAAAGGTCATCTAAAAATTATAGTTTCGCCGAATTCTTGATATCCTGTGGATCAATTCCATTCACTGTCTCAGAGCTACAACATGCCGTGTTTGCATCTTGGAAGGAATACCGGCATTTTTTATAAACAACCACCAGATTTAAATTCATTCAGTATTTTTTGTTTGAATCTTCCTATCGATTTGTTAGGACTGCAACTGGTCAGTCTCTAATTGGCATATGTGCATACTGTGCGTATTGCATCAATATGCTGGTTTCTGTAAGTAATTGATTATGCAGTTGAAGATGAAGTTAATCATCAAATCAATTGTAATTTTATACACTATCATTAAATTATTCTACATATTATTTAGATATAAACAGATCAATTCATTGAAGATACCACCAGTATTGTATTTTGACAACACTTTACCAGTAACGCCTTCCATAATCGAATCGCGCCCACCCAGTGAAATCAAAAGTCAGAAGCGAGGATGTCGGAAGATATATTTGATAGATTATCAATCTATCGAGTAGTGAGGGATTTAATCTGGCTAGTGGTTGCAAGAGACGTTGCGCACACCGTTTAAAACCATGATCTGGTGCGGATGCATGAACGAGCGCCTTCAGCTAAATGAGTCCACTAAAACTAATGTGGTTAGCACCCAATGTAGAACACTTACAGAGTTATTGATTTTGGGGATTTACTTACAGCTGCAACAAAAAATATTGCTACAACTGAACCAGAGTTCTACTTGATTAGTCATGAAATACCTTCATTTTTGTCAATTATATGAAAAGTGCACATCTAGTCTCACTGGATTTAGATTTACTTTGACACAGTATGAATGATAAAAACGTGGTACCTAGTTTCCCATTTTGTGTTTTTGTATTTTCTTTTTCATCGTAGTCTTGTCTATCGTTTTAAAATATGTAATAGAGACAATGAAATTGACTAGAATACATTTAATTACGCCTGCTTCGTTTTAGAAGGTTCAGTTAACCTGAATGATTTACCTTTCAGGGTACTCTTTATATGGGCAATTGTTCGTTAGCGTGACTCATAACATATAATATACAATTTAGACATACCCTTCACCATGGCTTGTTTTGAGAATGTGTGCAAAAATGAGATTTGTTGATCGTTAGAACGGCGCAAAATCAAGACCCATACACCATAGCTTGTCCGTAACTGGCCTATACTGTGTTGGATTAGTTGTAGGATTAATTTGCCGGTGTTGAACTTATAAATTTTTCGATACTTTCATTGATGAATCATTTGACCGAACATATTAAAATGATGAAAACTATAGCCTCAAAATTACTTAGATTGACTTTGAACCCAAAATGACTGATCTAAAAACCACCGTATTGAACCTGCAGTTAACCCAACACATTTACGGAAAAGCTATGTAGCCCATGTGCCTTGAAAATACAGAAATCCATCCATTGATTTGTACGAACTAAAGATTAAAGAGTTATTTCTAACGTGGTTTATAGCCCACTTTTACATGTAAATTCTGTTAAAACTCTGGTCACTTCATAGGAATCTGCCATTCTCTGTGTGGTTCAATTAACCGTACTCACCAGTTAGTTTTCTGTTTTTACCATACTTTTCATTGTAGTTGTAAGGGTACTACTCCCTGAGCCCCTTTATCATAACACTTCTGCTGTTTCGGTGCTATACCCGATTGTACTCGAGTCATGTTGCGATACATCGATTTATCCTCTCGAAGCTTCACGAACATGTCTGATACTGATAAAGGTTCTTAGGGCATTGTTGGTGTCAACATGTCAGCTATAGTCCTCATATCCATTCCTGTACATAGTAAATGAGGTGTATGTCCAGTAGACGCATGGACGCTACGACGATATGCCTGTAAATATTTGTCCATAGCCAAGTCTCACGATATAGATTCCTTATGATTTACTAATTCTTCAGTGGTGTTTCGAGAATCTAATTGGTTTACTCCACAACCCCCTTACCTCCTGGATGATAGACTGTTAATCGCATTCTGTGAATTCCCAATATGAGACAATTTTTTGGGGAGTATGCTTTCAAATTTGTTGCTTCTAACCGAATGTAACTAAACTAGGATACACGAACGAACAACTGCTTTAGCTATAGTTTGAGCACTCATACTTTCTAGGAGAATTGTTCCTCACCACTTCATATAGTGATCAACTAAAGTAGAAATATACTTATTTCCCCTGCTGGTTTCACATAATAGCCAAATAATGTCAATCCCCACTTTTCCTTTTGGGTAACATGGTTTCATATTTTCTAACGGTGCACGTGGGTTGTCTTTTTGGCCCTCAATCACTCGACAAGTCTCACAAGATTTGGCATAATTCCGTGTACTTTCCCTTCATTCTGTCTACTGTTATCTACTTTTAGCAACCCCGATCATTATTTTTGCCTCCATACCCCAAGTCTTCATAAATCTTTTCCAAGACACCGTCGACCATAGACTGTGGAACAGCCAGGTTTCGGATGACATCGACGTTTTCGCTATTTGAGTGTATTCCTTGGTCATCGACGACATTGGTTATGTATTTCTTCCCATTTTAGGACATTTTTAGCATACACCAATAATCTCACAGAGTTTGATGACGAATACTGGTGTGCAGCCTATGCCCCTCGACAAGAGGTAGCAGGCGTAAGTAGGTAGGTAACATCACATAAGAAAAACTCATAATCTCCAAGTATGTAGTCAACTAAGTCACCACCAAAGAATTGATTCAGAATCCAATGATCATAACTTGGAATCTACAATTTATCATGGCCATCATTCGATGTAGTCAGTAAGTAGTTGTCTCATTTCAAATACGATTGATTAGATATTATGCTGTTGCTGGTTTTTTCATAACTAATTAATAGGGAATTATCATTTAGTTAGGTTTCCTTACATAAAATTTTTATTGTCTGTAACTAGTCAACTATTATGAGCACACATGAATGTCTGATTTTAAAGGAGCAGATTAACCAAATGCCCACTTCAGAATAAATCCAGTTCTGAATCCTATTGATGAGGGCCTGATTAATGTAAGTATTCCAAAACAATACAAAAAACTTATCGGGTAAAATGAATTTTGGAAATTGCAGTTGAACATTTTAACTACTAAGGACAAAAACAAGCTGAAATATATCCACTTAATCTTACTTTACCAATAAACAGTTTACAGGTAATGATGGAAACTGTTTTGACTGTGACAATGTAGTGTGTGGACAAGTACCAATAATATGCATTTTCATATCAGTGGAACAGTGTGATGTTTAAATAAATCAATGACTTCTTCGTATTGATGACTGTTGTAATTTTGAATTCCAAATACAATACATTCGTTTGTGCTCATCTGATACTTCTTGATTAAATTGCGTTATTCCTGGAATTACTAGTTCATACTACAATTCAAATACTTCTAATTATCATATTGGCGTCGCGATGGAGCCTGCGATACAACAGTTGGACATTCATTCAACTTCTGAAGCTTGTGAGGATTACCTTGAAAGGTTTGAGATATGGAGCATGACCAAGAAAGATATGAAGGGTGACAAAATTGTGGCACATTTTCTTACATTCATCGGTCAAGAAGCCTACAGTTTATTAAAAACCTTGGCATATCCAGATAAGCCGATTTCACTCCCATATACAACTCCCAAGGAATTACTATTAAACCATGTGAAGTGCACCAGATTTGAGTGTCTTGAGAGAGCAAAATTTCATAAGATGATTCGTCAGGATAACCAGGAGGTTAAAGACTTCATCCTTGAATTGCAAAGACAAGCTGCCAAATGCAATTTTGGTGATCAGCTTCATGTACAGCTGAGAGATCGGTTAATTGCTGGAATTAACATACCAGGTCTGGAAAAGGAGCTGTTAAGAATGCCGAACTGTTCTTTTCAAGATGCTAGAACTGCATGTATTAACTACGAAGCAGTGAATGAACTTGATATTCAATCGATGAAAATTTCTAATACTTTGCTTAGTCGTCATGATGAATTACAATCTCAGGGTCGATCAAATTTGCGTTCGTTTAATCGTGATTGCTATTCCCGTGGAAATATGAAAGGTGGTTTAACAAGGAACTGCAAAGCAAACAACAAAGGTGAGAATAAGTTTGGTAAATGCTTATCTTGTGGCAAATTTCATTTTCGTAATTCATGTGCATTTCGTAATGCTAAATGTTTTAAATGTGGCAAGATAGGACACATTCAGTCAGTGTGCAAAACTACTGTTCACTTTGCTTCAAGTATTACTAAGTCTGGTAACTTAGATCCCAATAATTCGGCTGTTCTTGATGATCATTTATCTTTATCCACTACTTCAAAAGGGAATGTTCATATTCAAAAGCGATTATATACATCCCTTGGTTCATTTCATGACTTTATTGTGGACACAGGTAGTATAGAGTCCATTATTTCATTCAAGAACTTGAAATCTTTAGATCCTAATGTTGTGGTAAAACCCACTGAGGTCTCAATACTGGGGATTACTGGACACAGACTACCTATACGAGGATGTTGTAAATTGCTAATAAGAGATGATAATTCTTCATACGTACCTTGTGAATTTGTAGTTAGTGAAACAGGACTGTCCATACTGGGTTTAAAAAATCTGAAAAGGCTTAAAGTGGAATTGTTTCTACTAGTTTCTACAGAGAATTCTGATGCTTTACTCAAGGATTTGATAGCTGTGTGTGCTAAGTGTAGTGGAGGTATGAAAATTCAGCCCATTAAACTTCAAGTACAGGGTGATCCGGTCTTTCTTAAAAGACGAATAATTCCTTATGGTCTCCGAGAAGCAGTACATAAGTCACTGAATGATTTGTGTGCGAAAGGTATAATTGAACCAGTTCAGTCCTCAGCATGGGGTACTCCTATTGTTACGCCATTGAAATCGGATGGCAAGACCCCTAGAATATGCGGTGATTACAGATTGACACTGAACTCCCGTTTGTTGAAGCAAACATGCACGACGATGGAGGCTGAAGATATTCTAAATCGGCTTCATGGTTCTAAAGTGTTCTCGAAAGTTGACTTGAAAGATGCTTATCTTCAAATTCCTTTAGATCAATCTTCATCTATCTTGACAACAATTAACACTCCTTTTGGTCTGTTCAAATACAACTTCCTTCCATTTGGTCTTAGTTGTTCTCCAGCCATATTTCAAGAGGTCATGAATAAGATAGTCAGCGATATTGAAGGTGTTGAAGTTTATCAAGATGATCTCATTGTTCATGGTGCTGATAAAGTAGTCCATGACCAGAGACTTATTGCTTTATTGCGTCATTTAATTGAGAAGAATATTACAGTGAATCCAAATAAGTGTTCATTTAGTGTATCTAGTTTTGAATGCCTTGGATACCTAGTTGATGGTAATGGTTTTAGACCAGATATGAAACGAGTAGCTCCACTGACAAATGCACCGTCTCCAAAAAACATCACAGAATTACGTTCACTAGTGGGTGCTCTTCAGTACTATTCTCGTTTTATTCCTAATTTTTCTTGTCGTGCCAATTGTTTATTTAATATTTTGACATCCAATTCATTCAAATGGGGTGAAGAACAAGAGTCATGCCTATGAAGTCTGCTAAAGTTTCTTCAAAGTGATGCTGTCCTTCGAACTTACTCACCCAGTGTACATTCTGTTCTTATTACTGATGCGTCACCTGTAGGTATTGGTGCAGTTTTGGAACAGGAAGGTAGGCCAGTTATATGTGTTTCACGCAAACTTTCTGTTGCTGAACAAGGTTATTCACAAACGCAGCGAGAAGCGTTAGCTGTGTTTTGGGCTGTTAAAAGACTTCATAAATATTTATTTGGAAAGAAGTTTACCATTGTTACTGATCATGAAGCCTTAAAGTTCATTTATCATCCTGACAAATCCTTAGCACGTTCCTCAGCTGCTATGGTTCAACGATGGAGTATTGCTTTGAGTGCTTATGACTATACGATTCAGCACAGGAGTGCAAAACAAATTCAACACGTTGATTACATTTCTCGACAACCATTACAAGATAGACCTGTTAATACTTCAGACTGCTTGTTAGTGCAACCTTTACCGGTGAGACGTCCAGATCTCATTAGAGAAACTCGTAGATACTTTGGATGTATACTCAGTGCTATACGGAAGGGTTGGAATGCTAATCTGAAACGTAGATTTCCTGTCTATTATTCAAAGCGGGACGAGTTATCTACTACTCCTGACGGTATTTTGTGTTTAAATGATCGTGTTGTTATTCCTCCTTCATTACGCAAACCTGTCCTTGATGATCTTTATAGTGGACATCTTGGTGTTGAGAAAATGAAGTCCTTAGCAAGACTCACATGTTGGTGGCCAGAGATAAATGCAGATATATGTCGTACAGCAAATAATTGTGAGAAATGTCATAAGCTAAAAAGTCTGCCTTCGAAGTGGACTCCATGGCCAGTATCGTCTGAGGCCTGGCAGAGAATTCATGCAGACTACTGTGGTCCATTTCTTGGCAAATACTATGCACTTGTAATTATTGATTCTTTTTCTAAGTGGCCTGAAGTTTTTTTCACAACTTCACCGAATTCTGACTTCACAATTCAAGCATTAAGGAAGGTGTTTAGTCGAGAAGGAGTTCCCATGGTGTTGGTGACTGATAATGGCTCTCATTTTGCTGCAGATGCAGTCACTAATTGGTTAAATGGTATAGGGTGCAGACATCTGTTTACGGCTCCCAGGCACCCTTGTTCCAATGGTCAGGCAGAAAATTTCGTAAGAACATTGAAAATTGCTATTGATTCTATTGCTGCTTCGACATTCAATGAACTGGAGAGGGGAGTAGATACATTTCTACTTCAATATAGAAATGCTAAGCATTCTGTGAGGAAAGAGACTCCATCAAAGCTATTAAAAGGAAGAATTCTCCGTTCGAATATGAGGTGTTTGGAGTCTGCAGAAGTTACGTATTATCGTGGTAATGATCTTCGACCAGCCACGGGGATCGTGGTGAAGAATGTTGGAAAATCTATGGTGCGAATTCTGGATATCAATGACTTGACCATACATAACCGACACGTTGATCAAATACAATACCAGAATCCAGATAATACAGAGTCTACATCCAATACACCGTCGGACAGATGTAAGATGAACTTAAGAAGAGGACGAACAATCGATTACAGACACTTACACTCCAATTCGAGCTGTGGCGGATGTGATGTTTAAATAAATCAATGACTTCTTCGTATTGATGACTGTTGTAATTTTGAATTCCAAATACAATACATTCGTTCGGGCTCATCTGATACTTCTTGATTAAATTGCGTTATTCCTGGAATTACTAGTTCATACTACAATTCAAATACTTCTAATTATCATAAACAGGTAATTAATGTAAGCCGTATTTTAAGTGCATGCATAATAATTCGTATTCATGGCTTGATGATAAAACGAGAGGAATGGAGGGAAAATAGAATAAAGGTAAATGCATTTTGAAGCTTGAATACAAGCTCAATATGACTTCATACCTATCGAATTGACCAAAAGTTTTATCATTATTCAATTAACAAACAGACTTCAAATCTCTAGGCCGTATTTACTGGTTATTTTTTATGCTCAAGCTATCGTTGACGGAAGTTTCAATTCACACTTAGAACTAAAAATGAAACTACTGAATTTGGCCAACAAGCGCAGAGATCAGAAATCAAGAATCAGTCAGTGAATTATGAAGATTTTAAAAAAATACACAGTTAACCAAGCCAAATCATAATCAGTACATGAATAATCAAACTTGTCAATAGCTAGTAAGTTTGCAGCAGTCACGATGTGTAGCTTACTTACATCCTCATCAACAGATCTGACAAAATGGTACACGTTTCTAGGAGTGTTTATCCTCCATTACCACCTCTGTTTAATGGTTCAATGTAATTAGCTTATACTATTTACCAAGATAGCTAACCCTAAATACTAAAGATAATGCCAGCTAGTATTTACTTTATTGGCAGCTTCGTAGAGGATACTATTTATTAAGAACCTTTGGATTAACAAGAAACAGCTTTTGTAGGATCCTACACTGAACCTGACTTTTGATGTAGAAGCGAAATCATACATAATCTCTACTCATATTTCAGATCACGTCTCAGTCTAAACTTAGTAAAAACTAGTTCGTTTTCTACTTGTTCAAAGTGAACTCGCGAATAAATTATGTGGTCTTTGACACAATAAATAATTTAAACCCGTAGATTAGTTGATGTCAAGTGAAGACAACTGGGTAGCGTAGAGGATGGTAGTTTCTTCTCGTTTTGGATGATTTATCAGTAACGAGCATCTATGAACCCGAATGGAATTGGACTAAAGACCTTCAGATATCGTGGAAAACATGGTACCCTTATAGTATTTAATCAGAATGTGTATTTGTCAATAGGTAAATTACACATTAAGATAAAAATGAAACGATATTTGGTAAATTTGACTACAGAGCTGGTCACTGTTAAACTTACAATCAATCCATACTTTCAACTGTGACCCGAAAATACCTGTAACTGTAAAACTGTAAAACCAACTCGCGTAAGTAGTGATGTCACAGATGACATCATGACTATAGAACCGCTTGAGTTCCAAGAACGACTTGACAGATTTAAGATCTATTTGTCAATAAAGCATCCAGTATGTATTTCCTTTTTATATCGTCCTAAAAATGGACAGCAATGATTATTGTGTAACTGGTGATTATTAACGTCGAAAAGAGGGAATCCTACTTGATCATTAATTGCTGCCACACACATGCGACCCCATAGATCCCTTAAAACGTACTAGTATAGTCTCACAAATCGACTTGCTTAAGGCGTATTGTAGAAATATAGTTTATTTTGGCATAAGTACATTGGTATCATTATAAATATAAATGTACATCATTACCTAAACAAATAATACCACCTAGTTATTCAACCAATCATTGTTCAATCAGTATTAATTCAAGCTCACGGAATAGATGTTATTCTATCCTTTCTCGATAGATTACGTACAGATCCGTTCTAAAGATAATATTTGGTTGCCTTATAACACAGTGTTTCCACTTTTAGAAGAGTGTTTCAATTCGCAATCAAAAATACACAATTCCAGTCAGTGAAAGCAACACGATTAAATGGGGGAGAAAATCAATATGGCTGCAGCCAAGACTAAGCATCAACTAAAGCAATATAAATGCAGTTCAAAAAGAAACATGGAAACTCAGTGAAGGCGTAAGGGGAATAAAAACTATAATAAAATTCAAATAATACCATATCAAATGGGATCGAAAATACTAATAAAGTGTACAACTGAGGAAATCAATAGCAATAAACTACAGGTGTATACATGGAGGGATTTTCACACACAAAACCTTAAAAATGGACCTAACAGATTATGTAGTTGCATCATGACATATCTACAGTTTTGGGATTGGATCTATTGTTATAGTAAAAAAGGTAAATGCACTAATGATGAGCTAGACTATTAATCTCAAAACTTGTATCCATTTCCACTTTTGGATTGCTTCAACTAAGATTTGGAGTTGATGTAAGAACTGTGACTGTTGCAAACACTTATGGATTCTTTGACCGTCTGACAATGATGTACAGTTCATTACCTCACGTCTTAAAATGGTGTATGCTTGTTACGTTGGAGGATTTAAAATTAAGCTACATTGTTTGGGAACTGAGATAGGGAGTACAGAGCTTGGTGGCGAATACCCTCATATTTCATGTCATTTATCGTGAAATAATGCTTTAGTTGATCAAGTCATAATTCAAAGTGAGTGTGATAGAAATTTGGGAGTCGGAGTGTTGCAGTCATAGCGCTGTCTATCTCTAACAGTTACAAAATGTACTTATCCCTAAGGCTTCCACAATGTATTGAATCTGTCACTGTTTTTCATAATAAATGTTGTTTCTGGAAGTGTTCACAATCAAAATCCACTCATATCAGAAGATCCATAACAATACAGCACCTCCTCTCCATAAAAAGGATACGAATCTCTTGGAACAAACATAGAAGAGTTCTATGAAGTGAGTAGTTGGACTAAGGAACAAACAATAACTGGCCGATTTCTGATCACCTCGTTCTCTGATACTTTTCGCTATTTGTTGTCTTAAAATATTTTTATGTTAACATTATGTGTTTAAACTGTTTGCTTACTGATTTCGATATTCATCTCTTCTAATATGTCCAATATCTTTGTGACGAGCGTGTACAAAATGATTGATTTTTCTGCATCCACTCCTTATTGTTTTGCGCCTCTACATCTTAAATTCTAATTTCATGAAATTTCATATCGCATAGAATTAACTTCCTCATCTGTAATATGGTAGCTGCTGATCCTAACTACCGAAGGGCTTTAACAGTGAAAAGGAAACCAATCGATTTGTGGAAGTTTGCTTAGCGGGCATTGAACGTTGGACAATGCGGTTACCTTCAATTTGTCGCTACTACGTCGACTTGTTTCGGACGGCGTGTATATATTTCAAGTAAGAATGTCTGAGTTTTCTCTGGTGAACGGATTCTACACTATCGTTTACTTTATCAAGCTATAAAAACGTGTTTTTATACAACTGCTCAGAGGTCTAGTTTGAATTCACATTTGATTGTTAGCACAGTTACATGTTAACGTATTTACTCCATAACTAATATTAACCTGGAGAGTTGCTTGAGTTAGACATATTTTGAAAAAAGCATGTACTGGATATTGTCCAAGTCGCGAAGTCCTTGAGAATGACTTTCCCGGGTTTAAGCTCTGAATTCCTAAACAAATTTATTCATAAAAGCACCGTTTAATAAACAGTAGTCAATACTCCCCTAATGTAGAGTAAAATTCATATTCATCTCTCCATGGTGTTCTTCACAGAGAACCGTTGTTTTCGCTTCCATAAGCATACTTTTTTAATATAGTAAAAGCTTAAAATTTCCTTCATATCAACCTGGTGGCCCGGCATCGGTCCGAAGTGCACAGATGCATCTGTTGTTTGTTTTCATCTAGCTAGTGA
The DNA here is from genome assembly GCA_944470415.2 of Schistosoma rodhaini. NCBI lineage: Eukaryota > Metazoa > Platyhelminthes > Trematoda > Strigeidida > Schistosomatidae > Schistosoma > Schistosoma rodhaini. The sequence goes on from OX104040.1 coordinate 6,514,049, forward strand.
GATGGAATATTCATTTATTTATTTCTTTTCTTGTCAATCACATTATTTGCGCCGTCTTGATATAATCAACACCAGTATTTAGGCTTCTTTATTCGTGTCGATTTCATCCCCTGACATTGTAGTTTGGGAACGGGCTGGTAAATATTGATTTCAGGCTTTGTGTTGATTTGTTTCAAACCTAATTATTTCCAAGTAGTACTTTATCCTCATATGTAAAATTTAGCAAGCCGTTCTTCAAATTCTAAGAAAGTACTTATCGGTTTGTTCGTCATATTAACATTTGAAGTATTCTCCTCGTTTGAGTATAAACATTCATCATTTTGTCATTGCAGTCTTGTTTATTATCCAACTACATGTTTCAGTGTCACCACCAAATCACCGGATACAACAATAAAGAGCTTATCAATTGCCAATTTATCAAGGCTTGAAAGGTGTCAGCTAAATGGGTTCACTCTTTTCAAGACGCAAAAATCGGTCCAGAATAACGGAACAAGACAAAGCCATTTTAAGGTTGAAGAGGCAACGTGACAAACTCAATCAGATATCCAATAAGCTAGATAACCAAATAGAAAATGAAAAAGTTCTTGCCAAGGAACTTATTAGGCAAGGTAAAAAGGAGTGAGTTTCTTCGTTTAACCCTTGTGATGACATTAGAACAGGTATCTGAGTCATTATTAATAATTCTTGATGTTACTTGCATATCTGAGGGGTTTGGATTTCTGCCAATAGTCAGTTCTAATTCGTATTTTCTTTCCCAGGCGGGCTCTGCTGCTGCTGAAAAAGAAGAGATATCTTGAAAACCTCATACATAAAACTGGTATTCAACTATCAAACATCGAACAACTTGTCAATGACATCGAATTTGCTCAAATAGAAGTGGATGTTTTAGATGGGTTAAAGTGCGGGAATAAGGCTCTTCAGGATATCCGAAAGGTAATGTCGTTAGATGATGCCGAACGGATTATGTCAGAAGCTCATGATGCTGTGGAATATCAACGTGTAAGCTCGCATAAATCAACAAACATTTATGTGGTTGTTTTGTTTCAATATCAGGCCGTTGTGTGAAGTGTTTATGTTGTTACGTCTAGGTACTCAGGATGTTTGTCATAAATAAGTGTGTAGTCTACTGTATACATTTCCAATATGTGATTCAAGAAATCAATATCGACTGTGAGTAACATTTCTTTTGAAGGATCTTGGATTGTTAGTGGTTTTACTTTACTGCTAAGGTACTACAGAAGAATTACAACAGATCTTGAGAACTTGCGAAGTTGGGACTTCCTTTGTAGAAAGCTAAGAGATGCTTTAGTTAAAATAAGTGATAAGATCCCGTTTACACCTACACAAAGTGATCGTGATGCATTCTTCATTGGAGAGTCTTGCCCATGAGATCTCGACTTGTGCTAATGAACACGTAAGTTAGACAAAAAGACCTTTTATTAATTCTGTAGAATTGAAAAATTCACAAGTGAAATCAGCGATAGAATAGAACGCCTGGCTATTCATCCAACCTAGACTGTTAATCCAAACAACCAGATGTGACCTTCCCCCACAGTCTACACACACACACACTCAATATTAACCCCACCACTTTATATTACATGTGAATAGATTCCCCATATCCACCTTGTTACGCACAACTTACTAGAGTAATATGTTATATAGAATCAACCTGACCAAAATAACTTGACGTTTCCACCTTCAGACCTATTATGATTTTGACTATACTAAAAATATTCTGCGTTGTTCGCTTTGTACTATTTGAACTTGCGTGACTTTCATTTATTTGCTCTGAAGAAGCGGCTTACATTAAAGCACGAAACATTGGAAATACGATTTTCAACTTATTGGAGTATCACAAAAATATATTTGTTGTTAGTATCAATACATGTTAACTATTTTATAATTTCTGTCTTAATATGATTCACACTATGAATTATGTATTTAACCAGGAAATATTGTACTGTTGCTTCTTTCAGTGTGCGTGACTATTAACTGTTTAGTTTTAACCGCTTTCTCATAACTGTCAAAACTATTATAATATGGCGCGGTTCATTTACCGAATGTAGGATTATGCACTAAACTTTAAGTCAATATTTTAATATGGGGCCTAATTATGCTACCAGACTGCCTGAAACTGTGGTAGATGCAATTAAATTGGGACTTATGACCTATTAGTTGGAAGTCGAGTAATTCAATCACCAGATCACCTGAATAAAATAATAACTGATTGTAAACAGATCAAGAAATGACACTATTTTGGAAGTCACTTCAAATGACATATTCTTTTCTTTTTTAGGAGTTAGATGATATCGTTTCTGGCGGTCTGTCCTCTAATGATTACCACGAGATTGAGTGTGAATTAACTCGTCTCATAGAACCTGAAGTTATCGATCTCCCACGTGTGCCTGATCATCCCATAGATCAGTTTGATGAAAAAAAATCGAAAGGTAAGTCACAAAATCTATCTATGTCTCCTATTATTTATGTCTGGTTACTGTAAGCTAATACTGATGCACACAGAAAGGTAGTGTTTTGTGCTCGAAAAGGTTAAATATTGGACAAAACTGGTTAGGATAATGTCATCCGTACAATGGGTAGAGATTAATGATCTCACTCAGTCTTTCATAATACATACAAGTGAGCTCCATTATATATCATGTATAGTCGGTTTACAATTCTCATAACTGTATGGATCAATAGCAAAAAACAATATGTTATAATTGTGTTTTTTGCTATATAAACGACTCAGCTATTCCTATTGCTTAGTATTCTTATACGATGACACTCGACAAGACCCCGAAATCAGAACATGTTGAACAGGAATGAAATTGTATTCAAAATAACAATAATAAGTGAACAGCAATCAATAGTTTAAATAACGTTCATATGTCTATAGTATATACATAAGAAGCTTATAGATTTTTCTGCAATAATATGCCCGGGATGATCGGTTTAGAATTAACCAATCAGCGCGCAGCAACACCATCATGCATAAAACATGCTTAATTCAATCTATATCCCACTAACACCTCCCCCTTCAGCAGATTCGTAGGATCTGGTGTTAGCGTCCAACTGCAACCGCTTTACTGGTTTGTGCTTCCGGTTAGTCCACTTTCCAGGTAATAAGGACGTTGTATCATTCTTCGTTTACACCTTGACTGTCCTGTTTGTTTCAGGTGTTTTGATCTCAAAGGTGTCTAGCAGAACATCAAGAGGTACTATATGCTGCGTTTCGTTGTTGGAAATCGAGGTTGATTTCAGTTGGTTGTCATGACGTACCCAGATTTCTGAACCAACGGACACCTCGTAAACCACATTTTCTATCTTTTGCACGATCCAACCAGCTATCCATGTAGGATGTTTTCCTCGATAGTCCATAGCAAGTACCTTTTGACCCACACTGAACAATCGTTTTTGTGCCCCATGATGACTATTGTACTGTTTCCCCATCATCAGGTTTCGTTGCGGCTTAAGAGCTGGAGTCGGACGAATGCTGTCAAAATGTGTACGTATTTTTCTGCCAAGTAACGCTTCCGCTGGGGAGACTCTATTTGTTGTCTGAGGGTGTATAAACAAGGACCTCTCTAAGATCTCTTCGGTGTCCCCCTCCCCTCTTGATTTTTTTAGAGCATTTTTGAACGTACCAACAAAACGTTCTACCTGGCCATTCGGTTGCGGATGGAATGGAGGTGTTCTGATGTGCCTGATTCCGTTCTGCTGACAAGTAGATCAAGGTTTGGTCGTTCTGTTAGATAGCATACTCCTTTACAGCTATTTCCATTGAAGGAAAATTCACATTGTAATTCACCAACTAGTTTCAGTACACCTCCAAATACGTTTTTAGCCGTTTTCTTGGATGGCTTCATTGGCGGTTTCCCAAGCAGGTTAAACGTTTCTCTAGACACTAGGGTGATATCGGATGCTGTGTCAATTTGGAGACGAACCGCTATACCATTAATCTGGAACGTAACATACTTTCTCCGAATGTCATAGTCTGTTTGAAAGGCTGCTACCAGAGAAAGTGATTTAGATTCGGCTGACTTTATGTGTCGAGGACATTTGTGCTTCTGCTTAGGCTGGGACGTACGATTTGGAGGACAATGACCTTCTTTATGCCCACGTTTGTTACACATCTGACATTTATGTTTTTTGAATGGGCAGAATCGTACATAATGCCAATCACCACATAACCAACATGCAGTCGTTGGTTTGCTACCACTTGTTTTCGATTTCTGAACTTTTAACTTAGTAATAGCATTGACACTACTGAAGGTTAAATAAAAATTTACCTGTTCAATTAACTGATTGTCGTGTCTGATGTTTTGTAGTCGTTTACACTCATCTGTCAATGTTTTGAGTGTGACGTTTGGGTCTTGATCCAAACCAGTTAGAAGTCTGGTTCTAATTTCAGCATCTTGTAGTGACTGCAGAGCTTTGATGAATACGAGGCATTTAAATTGATCTTCTGTCAACGAGCGTAACTTGAACCGTTCACACTCTCTGTTGACGACGTCTGCTAGAGCACCATATTCGTCGGCTTCTCGTTTCACTAAATTCAGACACTGATATCAAATACTAAACAATGAGGAAGATTCGCCAAATATCTCTGACAACTGCGTTACTGTCTCCTCGAAACTGAGCTCTCGAGGTAACTTTGGCAAAATATGATCAGCATAACGTGCATGTTCATTTCTTCCCAACTTACGCATCAACAACCGAGTCTTCCATGCGTCATCTTGTTGACAGAATTCTATTCTAAATGTATCTTCCCAACGCTTGAACCACGTGAGAAAAGTATTTCCACTTTTGGGATCATAGGTGAATTCTGGGATGCTGCTAGCAACTGCATCACAAGAAGTACCTGAAACAGCATGTGAACTCGAGTTTTGGATGCTAAACTCTTGCATCATAGTCTCCAACAACCGCATTGGTGCATCAAGTTGTGCTTGCTGTTGTTGTAGTATTCGGCTGAGCTGGTCATCTGATATATGCATTTTGAATGAATTTTCCTTTTTCCTCGTCGCCACTGTTGTAATTGTGTTTTTTGCTATATAAACGACTCAGCTATTCCTATTGCTTAGTATTCTTATACGATGACACTCGACAAGACCCCGAAATCAGAACATGTTGAACAGGAATGAAATTGTATTCAAAATAACAATAATAAGTGAACAGCAATCAATAGTTTAAATAACGTTCATATGTCTATAGTATATACATAAGAAGCTTATAGATTTTTCTGCAATAATATGCCCGGGATGATCGGTTTAGAATTAACCAATCAGCGCGCAGCAACACCATCATGCATAAAACATGCTTAATTCAATCTATATCCCACTAACACAATAGTACGTCCAGAATTTGAATACATATGCGTTTCAAACACTGTCCTCCTTACCTTTAGTCATCTGGGTTCGTGGGTAATCATGATAGTGTTGGGATAATCCAATTGGGATAATAGAGTATAATATGTAGCTTGTCTTCTAATGATTGCTTGATAGTTACATAATATATTCGTGTGGTGTTGTACACAACTCTTATTACAGTTGTGTCAGCAGGGCAGTGTTTCGATTAATGTATTTTGGAGGCAAGATCCATTTTCACCCGACCAATGCTAGTAGGTAAAGTGCGAAGACATCAGAAAGTTCTTGTATAATGTTTAGATAAGCCGTAATATCGTTAATATACTGACTTCGACTGTTCGCTTTTTGGAAAGTATTTTTTCTTTCTTCCAATTCTTGCTTTGATTTGGGACCAGTCGAATAAAGTTGTGTTCAAGAAATACTGAAGATTAGAAGATATATTAAGTTGTATTTTTTCGTTATGTATAGGAAACCGTTCTCGTATTCGCATCATCTCCTTTTTGAGTCTGTATTCAGCTTACCTTTTTCTAAAAATATATTTGTTTAATTTTTTTGACGCAATTTTAAAAGTGTACTGTTTTAACGGACGCTGTTTTTTGCATCTGCTATCTTTACCTGCTCCAGTCATTTTTACTGTCAGACTTGTCTTAAAGGAATTGGAAATAGGTCACAGTGCGTACTGTTTATTATTATTATAATTTCTCTTATTATAACCCAGCTATTCCTATTGCTTTGTATTCTTAGACAATAATTCACTCGAAAAGTCCCCAAATCAAAACAAGGTTGAACAGGAACGAAATTGTATTCCAAATAACAAGGGTAGATTGAAGTAGGAATTACAATAAGAAAAACGTTAGTATATTCATAGTTTTTACATGAGAAGATTCTAGAGTCTTCCCCAAGCATCTATTGGTGCTGATTGGTTAAGAAATAACCAATTAGCGTGCCCCAACATAATCTTACACGGAAGGTGCTTTAATCCAATCCATATTCCACTAACATAGGTCTTATTTATTACGGTCATAAGATGTTAATTCTTGTTTTTATATGGTTATAAAAGACATTTGCAGTGTAAAAGTAAACTAGGTTTATGGTTTACATGTACTGGTGCGGCCGAGAGTGATGAGAGTCGGCTCGTCCTCTCGGAATGCTCTCACATGGCCACACGAATATATAACCTCTGTCAGGGAAGTCCTACTCACTGTGTTATCGTAGCGGGGGTGTTGTTTACGAAATTGAAAGGACGAAAAGCGAATGTCCGGCGCTTTAACCGGGTTGGTGGACATGGAAAGTTCACCTAGGGGAGTTGGAAAAACGTGATTCCAAACCAATGGTGCACATGCGCTAGCTCTATGATCCTGAGGGAACAAATGGCGTGTGAATCAATCGTTGGTCACCGGCTACCATGGGACTGCATATCCTTACGATGCTTCACTGCCTTGTGGATCAGACTTTTTGGTCGACGGCTCCGGGTGTGGTCCCCTAAGAAAACCACCTGCTTCCGTTTGGGCACCTGAGCAGTATCACAACCCTCACACAAATCAAATGAGATTTGCGTGGCGCATATATATCTGGTGCCCCTTCGTACCAATATTTTTGTGTTTAAATAAATAAATAAAACTAAAAGTATACGATACAATATATTGCATATTGTATGGTTGGTGACCGATTTTTCATAGGGCAGTTGTTTACTTGGATAGATCACTAAGTGGTGTAAGACATTCTCATTCTGTCCTATCAGGCCTCAATTTTCTCTATCTTACGGTTTGTTTGGTATCCTGTTAGTTTTTTACATTTTACTATTAGTTTGCTAAAATTTTGTTGTACATTATTATTATTATTATTAGCTTTATTCAATACTACATTTTTGGTACAATATAGAATTCTCTGCGCGATGTATTTCAACAAGTTTCCGTTTCTTGCTTCTTGGTCGATCTTGACGATAAATATTGAGTGATCGCCAGTTAGAAGTTATCAGTCCACTCAATTGACATCTAAATAACGTACATTCTTTTCAATGCATATTGCCAGCGACCACGATATTTCAGATTGGGCCTTTTGCAACTTGTGCAACGAAAGGTTGTTCACTTTTCAGAAACGCACCTGAATAGGTTGTGCGTTTAATAGCCATAATGATATATTAAAACAAACAAAATTAGATTACTTATTGAAATATCTAGATGACAGGAACAGGTAGCCCAGATGTTCAAGCAGGCCGTCATGTTTGTGTATCCAGATTTTTTCCATGACAGTTATATTATCCTGCTATACAAACAAAAGTTAACAGTGTGGTTTTAGCCTGTAACCTTATGATTTAAAATGAAGTAGTTTTGACTACCACGACACATTGATCTACTACCATTTTCTGGCTTCCAGCCAGTTAGTTTACAGACATGTATCTTGGACATGTGTCTTGGACACCCAGTAAACGATACACTTCATTTCTGTTTTCGACTAAAGCAGCATCAAATAAAACTTATCTGTCTTCTGGTAATTTAAAACATTGATAGTATATTTTGTCAGCTTGTAAACATAACAGTTGGTGACGTGCACTACTCTACATTAATTTTTTCATTTGTATATAATGCGGAACTTTCGTGTTCCAAGTGTTCTCTGAGCCGGATAGTTCAGTTGTGAAACTTTGGTTGTTCTTCTAAGGAAAACCATTAGCACAACTTCCAAAAGAAGTCTTTCTTTTCACAACTAATCCATGCAGCTCACAAAACTTAACACCTCAAAAATCCTCATCCTGAGTTATAAACGTCTTAATTCTCATATTCACTGCATATAAATTCCTTTAATCCTTGTATTATTTTAGATCCTGCACGCAGAGAGCTAAACAGAGAAGCATTAGCAGTTGGGAGTTAAATTGAAAATATCATTAAATTATCTGGTAGGAATACAAATGCTTTAATTATTGAAACTGAAATGGAACAAATTCTTTATTTATACAGTTGAATTTACTTATGTTACTTATTTACATACAATGCTTCCCATTGTACAGAAATTTGTATAGTGATAACGTCATTATTACTATTGTTATGCTTACCCCTTTCTTGAATCATTCACATAATATATGCATTATATTGGTGTCTTCCCTTTTGCTTTGAAATACAGTATGCATCCCTATTCATCACTTGGTACTACTTTCAATGTAGATGATTTTTTTGTGTGTATGTATTTTTGTTTGTGTTACACAAGTTGATTACATTTCAGAGTAATGCATGGATTTTTAAGTATGAAACCGATAGAAAAGCACTGCACAACATGACTCTGCTTAAAAAAAACGGATATTTTATCTTCATCTGTTCTTGTAAAAAACGAAATGTAATCTGTAGTTATAAATAATTTTTCAAAAATAGCTACAATAATAATAGTAAAACTCGTGAAAGCTAGGATACAAAGTTATCTTAAATCACGTTTATTTACTTTATGAATGAATTCTGCGTTTTTGGTTGAAAATCACATAACCGCCCCAAAATTGCACTTAAAACACCCAAAATAGATTTTGCACAACACAAGGAGGTAGACATAGCTGACGACATGGCGATTTTATTTACTTTCCGAAAATTCAACTGTAACCAAATACGCTTGTGTGTGTGGATTTTAATATCATTTGATAATTAATTATTAAATATCATGCGTAAATGAACTAGCGGGAATGCAACTGATTTTTTCACTGAATTATTGTAAAACTGATGCTGGATATTGTACTGAATTAAAATCACACGATGGTTAATAAGTAGTAGCTGCCGTTTGCTTTTAATCCTTAAAATTAGCGTTCCGCAATTAGCTCTAGGTTTAACTTTGAACTGTTTTATTGTCGTCTATTTATTGGTTAATTAGACCTGACTAACTATTCCTTACGAAGATGTGATTAAATGTCTTTTTGTAGTGGTTACGGTTAATTATTGAATTGTATAGTTTGTGTAAAATTTCATTCATGTGAATTGAGAAAGTCTCATGGAAACATATGGTACTTATATTCTAGATATTGATCGCCATTTTATCCCATAATTAGACATTTTTTGGTAATTCCGTTGATCGGTTCATGAACTCAATTAAAACTCAACAATCTTCACAATCCTATGTTGACAATTATCATGTGCTCACTAGTGACTAGCTTTGAGAAGTAATTGTCGTAGTTCTAGTGAGAAGCCGTGACCAGTGGAGTTCAGCCGTGTCGAGTGTGAAGCAGTTACTCACCGAAGCCGATGGAAGGTGGTCGCGCAATATCGTGGATTGGTTTAAGTTGGACATGAACATCGTTGTATGCTGGCTCAGTTGTCTAGAGGTTAAACGCTCGCGCGAGAGACTGAAGGTCCTGGGTTTGAATCCTGTGTGCGGTATTGTGGATGCTCACTACTGAGGAGTCCCATACTGGTATGAAACGGCCGTTGAGTGCTTGTAGGTTTTCAGTGGCGGTCTAACACTGATCGGTTCATGAACTCAATTAAAATTCGGTTTTTATTGTGGCGTTATTTCTCGGATTTTTGTTGACTAAATTTTGAAGATTTTGTAAAAAGGGACTTGAGAAAGTCTTAACACAGATGTTATTTGTCAATCCAGTTGTACTCACTAGACAAACAAATCCAAATTTTGCTTGGTGGATTATTAACATCTAGTTCGCTGGTTAATATTTCTTTTATCGAATAGGTATGCTCTGTATGGTGTGACTCATAAGGCGACTCTTAGTTACTTAATTTCTATCCTTTGTTATAATTGACTCCATTACTATTAAATCGAGAATTGTTGAGTCTAATGCAACTTGACAAAAAAATCTCATAAAAAGATGACAAGTGTTTCGTTGCCTATCCTGATTATTATTCTAATCTTGACTTTCTACTGTAAACCGTCAGGTTTATAGTCTTAGCTATAAGTAATTGTTTTAAATTATTTCGAGATCGGAACTCAGTAGTTCCTGAAGCTTGATACAAAAAGTTCCTTAAAACTCCAAATCAGTAATAGCCATTTGCCGACTGGGTTTTTATGTATGGAAAATATCGTTAGTAACCCTTTTCCATTTATCCTCTAAAGTTCCTAGGTTAACTCTCATAGACGTCAAGAATTTTCTGTATCCAACAGTTGCAATAACACTCCAGTCAGTCAGTTACAACGTAGGACCAGGCACATATATGCATCGGTCGAAGTTGCCATAGCTTATTGGCACAACAAGATGAACACCGAATTCATAGAAATAGTTAATTTAGTGGTGATAATATATGAAAGAAAGATTGTATATAAAAACATAGTACAATAAGAAAGGAAGATATGAAGCAATCTTTAAAGGAAGATAGAGAATGTATACACCGACGCCATTGTGATCGATTCTGAGCCATGTCACCTAGGGTCTCCAACCATTGGTTACGGTAGTCATGCGGACCCCAACCAAGTAGTCTGCGTCTACCAACATGGCTCAGATCAGAAGCTAGTGACTTCAAGCACTGATTCCACGTTTTGGTTTGGCCGCCCCTAACTCTTTTCTAACCATCCCCTACATTAGTCAGCATAGCGCGTCGTGGTAATCGGTGTTCAGGCATACGTAACATGTGGCCTAAGCATCTCAGTCGATGAAGATTCACAACCTCATCAACTGATTTACCATCATTCTAACCTCACTATTACTTACCCGGTAATCCCTGTAGATGAGAGCAATATTTCTAAGGCATCTGTGGTCAAATACTAGTAACTTGTGAGTATCCTCTACTCTTAATGGCTACGTTTCGCAGCCGTAAAGTAGAACAGAGCAAACTGCTGCGCAGTATACTCGTCCCTTAATGGTTGGGCTGATATCTCGCCTTCGCCAAAGGTGACATAAGTCGACAAAAGCCAAATGAGATTTTTGAATCCGTGCTGAGATTCCGTCAGACACCAACCCATTAGGGCTGATCAGAATTCCAAGTTAAGTGAAGTTGTCGACGCGTTCGACTACTTCACTCCCTATCCTTAGTTCGGGTGTTGACGCAGACCAGTTCTGGAGTAAAAATTTGCATTTAGAGAGGAAGAAACGCATCCCAAACATCTTGGCATTGTTATTCTGTGCTAACAGAAGATTCTGCATTTTGTCAGCGTCTTCACCAAAGGGGACTATGTCATCTGCGTATTCTAAGTCGCTTAGTGGACCTCCTGGTAGGAGATCAATTCCTGTAAATTCAGTCGAAGGTAGTGTTATTTCCAGCAACAGGTCTATAATGAAGTTAAACAAAAATAGGGATAGTGGACAGCCTTGTCGGACACCACTTGATGTTGTACAATCAGATGACAGTTCGCCATAAGCTCTCACTCGACTGGTAGTGTTCGAGTAAAGAGCCTTCACAGGGTTTATGTACTTCTTTGCCGGAGAACCTCTCAGTCAACAGAGTTAAGTGCTGCTTTTAAGTCAAGAAAAACTATCATTGTTGGACGCCGATAAAATGTCTGTGTTCTAAGACCTGACGAATAGTGAATATGTGGTGTATGAAGCCACGACCAGGTCTGAAGCCAGCCTGATTTTCTCGTGTTTGCAGTTCACGAGTCTTAGTTAGTCGCCCGATAATTATTGAGGCCAGTATTTTAGATGTTATATTAGTCAAACTAATCTATCTGTGCTTATCACAGGATGATTTTGACGCCTTCATATATATTGGTACAATAAGTGATTGTGACCAGTCAGGTGGGATTACGCCCAACTCCCAGATTTTAGCCAGAATATTAGTCAACCTAATCGCTTAAATTGGACTACCATATTTAAAAACATCAAGAGCCAATCAATCTGGAGCAGCTGCTCTTCCTCGTTTCAGATTAGCTATAGCCTTTCGAACTTAAACTAGAGTCGGTGGACCTACTTCAATGTTCCATTCCGACTGTTTGGGAATGGTGGGTAACCGTAGAGTAGCTGAAAGCCAGCTAAACTGTTCTCTAAAGTGTTCCACCCATCGTTCTAAACGTCTGGGCTGAGAGCCGATAAGAGTTTCGTCTTTTTCCGAGATTGTCTCGCTTACAATTGACTTCTTAATTTCGGTTTCTTTTATTGGTCTGAAGAGTTGTCTGGTGTTGCCTACAGCCACTGCCTTTTCCATTTCTTTTGCTTTCATTGCCACTACTGCTCACGATCGCTCCCTATACTTTTAGTTTAACTAGGACTGATTTGCTTTCGCTCTTCATCGTGTTCAGAGCCTGATGGGATGATTTTACAAGTGTCCATTGGTTTCTCGGAACACTTTGGTTTAAATTACTAATAGATGTGACAGCTGTTGCCAAAGTTGTTCGTATATCTTTCCAAGCAACATCTGGGTCAGCCTCGTTTACAGAACTGTCTACATGTGAATTCACTTGTTCCTGGAACTTACTTTTAGCTTTCTCATTCCTCAGTTCAATTCCAATGGGTCTTTTTAATATGGTTTTCCTGCGTCCAGTGAGGCGCAAGCAAATGCGTGCTCGTATTAAAGCACGATGTCTCTCCATATGCTTAAAATTAGTGCTTGCTAAGAATAAACGATTGTCTGAGCATAGTTGCAACAGACGATCACCATTACCTGTTCGCTGACCCGGAATACTAAAATACCCACATAAATGTCTTTCTGTGTGGCCTAATTAGGCATTAAGGTCACCCGCTACAAGCACTATGTCTGAGCGCTTAGCTTTTTGAAGAAGTTCAGAGAGCTTCCTATAAAAGTGATCTTTCACTTCATCCGGGCTGCAGTCAGTGGGAGCATAGGCAGAAACGACAGAAAGGCAACGACGTGTGTCCCTATTCTTCCGAGTTCATACGGAGCCATTTAGCCGAACAGCACATAGGCGATTGTTAACGGGGGTCTATTCTAATAGTGCATGTTCTGCCCTCGTACTAAGTGCTATGCCTTCACCCGCAAGTCCACGAGAACTAGTCATAGGGTTGCCAGATACACGGAGGGTGTATTTCGTCGACTGTCCATTTTGGCGAGGTGAGGTCAAGTGAATGACCTCACTGGGACCCTGGATGTGTATTTCGGATACACAGCATACAATTATCGTACGAGATTCTAGAGTCTTGGTCAAGGGGACCTGTTGGCCGATTTCATATAGGGTACGTACGTTGAAGGCTTCAATGTGTAGCTTGGAGCGAGGTTTTAGTAGACCTGGGACAGTGTTTCGCGCACTAGAATCGTTGGCCATGGTGACATTCAAGGAGGAAGCCGAAAGGGGAAGTTTAGTGTTGAAAGTTGAGGTGGGAGGAATAATAGGAATTAAAGAATGAGATTAATTATGAATACAGTGATCTTGGGTGCTGTTGGAGGTATGAGGGCAGTTATTACTTCCCGGTTGCCCACACCGTGGAAGGGTTCTTCTAGAGGTACTTGAAAAAGGGAATTGGATCAGAAGTGGTCTTAATGACCTGAGAGCGTGAACGCAGTGCCCAAGGGACAACTGCTTGAAGTCGGTCACACACGACGTATTTGTTTTTTAATTTTTGTGTTAGCTCCGTACTTGTTGAGAAGGCAGCATCGCTGTTATGCTGGTTGTCTAAAGGAAATACCCTACTGCCGTCACATCTCTGTACAGTCAGCAGTACGAATTCGCCTTCGGACCTTGGGTTTGCTGCCTTTAGTCTTACCGCTCTTCAACCGATCTGTCTGACATGGTAGGACTATGAGGATCTATTGTTCCAGCCAGTATAGGTCGATTGGTTCACCACGATAAGCAAGCCCGACCTCCACATCAGGGTTGCAGCAATGGTCGGGACACTAACACTCCATCTCTATCATATGCTTCTTAAGAAAGCCGTTAGTTTCTTGGTATTGAATTTATACACAAGTCTATATATTGGTCCACAGTTTGAAGTTGTTTTGCCTTAACTTTAAAACTAATCACAACAATCTTAGAAGCGTTAGATTTCTGTTTTGTAATAAGGAAACAAAATTAGAATTGGCCTTCACCGTTCACATTTTTGTTTTGTGGTTCAATTTTGTTGCATTAAGATTCGGAGTTTGGTAAAAATTAATAAACCGTTTTGCCACAAAGTGTATCTCATCTACATTGAAAATCGAACCGATTCGTTCACATCAGTCTAAAAGTTTATTTGGAGTATTTAACGTTACATTTTATGAGTCTGTAACGACATCAACGAATCATTCGGGTATCTTTATCCATATTTTCATGTTATCTACTTTTACGGTCTTATTATTTGCATTGGAGTGATTATAAGTAATGCCAAGGTATATACTATCTGGCTTGCTGTCCCGTTAGTTTAGTCCCAGGGTTCAAAGATTACTGAAACTTCCCATAACATTTTGCTGTAAACATCTTATGTTGCTAAGGTATTTTGTACATAAGTTCTCTTATTTATTAGTCACTTGAGAATAGTCCATAAAGTCCTACGCAGTTAAATAAAATAACTATTGTTAATCTCGTGTTGGTGAATTTTTTAAACTCGTAATACCTCATTTTTCTAAAAATAGGTACAATATCTGTCATCTGTGTGATTTATGGACCGTTTTCGTTGGTGCTCAGACGATGTTGAGAATTATGGATCTACCAATCAAGATAGCCTACATGAAGAATCAGTAGTATTACAAAAATCTGGCGTCCGTTTATACGATGGACCTAATCGAAGTGCTTTCGACGGAGGCTTACTCAAGCTGACAACTCATCGTATCTTATGGTCTGATCCTTTATCACTGACAAGTTCTTTTATAGCTCTTCCATTGGCTGCTATAATTTCTGTGAAGGTTGAGGAGGGTGGGGGTAGTCTGACAGTAAGCCGTACACCGAAATTGATTCTTCGTTTGTTAACTGTAGCAGCGCTACAAAATGTATTGGCAAGTTTACCGAATCCTCCGCAGTGGATTGAGCACTGGTGTGAAGGTGTTGAAGGTTCCGGTTCTGGAATCGACAGTATCGCTTTTAGTGCGACTGCAGTTGTCAGCTATTCAAAAGAAGACCATGTCAAATTAGGCTTTCCAATGGCTGGGCATCATGAATTTCTACAGTCTCTAAACGAAGTCCTAAAGGTATATTTACGAAGTAATATATTTTTGAACTTGTCTTATTTAAGGTCAGTAAATTGTAATCGGTTTAATACAATAGTGCTTGGATCTGAATCTACACTTTTACACGTGTGTTACCTGTGGATTAAAATTTACTAGAGGAAGATATATGAATGATTGTAAAGTTGACATTTTTTGCTATGATTGTCATCTAGTAGTAAACATATCTTGACTCTGAAGTCAAACGTTTTCTTAATGTTTATGTTACTTTAAAAACGACCAGAATTTTTCGTTATCAATCTAGGTGAAACTGTGGACATTGTCTTATCATTCAGATTTTAAATTGACAACTAAGTCGTTTGGTACTGGAGGTATTGGGGCAATTCAAAGACAACAAGCTGCACGTGCTGTTGAAACTGATCGTAATATTGCTGAGACTTTTGAAGATTTGAGTCAACTTATGAACAACGCAAGTGAAATGGTTAAATTAAGTCGTCTGTTGGCTAAGAAAGTTCGCGATACAAAAGTAGGTGTGTTTTTGTTTTTAAAGTGCGAATAAAATATTTGGTTCTTTCCATTATTATTCGTAAGGACTTGAGTTTTCTCATTGTTTTGTTTGATATTTAGTACTCAGTTCTGACCAGTTTATGTTGATATAAAACGCATATTTATTGAAGAAATTATGATTATATCGTAGTTAGTTCAGAATCTATGAAATACTTTTCTATTTCAAGTTATCAGTCTTGCCCAAGCAGTGTTTTTTTGAGTTTTCATAGAATAAGATATAGTTTCCTCCTTACTCATTCACTAATTTCAATGTTGACCTACAGTTACATCGATTAGTTTTGAACATGTCTTCATCAATTATTCTACTTGTTAATCAAATAATTTCTGTCTCACTTAATCTCTTTTTCAGGGTAGTGATCTATCAGCTAATGAAATCGCTGAACTACGTTCGGCCATGCTGTCAATGGGAGTTGTAGAAGTCGTAAGTGGTGGCGATGACAGAGGATCCTCATCATCATCGCCATCATCGCTCAGCGGTACGACTTTCTATATTCGATTAGCTCATCAGGTATCAAGTATACTTTTTCCATTACTAAAAGGTCAATGTTCCAACCATTCAGCTGATCGCTTACATACTGGTTGTATTGATTTAGCAACAGCTTATTGTCGAGTTAATCGTGCACGGGGTATGGATCTGATATCTCCGGAAGATTTACTTAGAGCCTGTCGTTATTTAGATAAGGAAAATTTACCCATAAGGTTGAAGGGCTATGCAAATGGACTTTTAGTAGGTGCATCTTGTTTGTTGGTCTATTGTTAATATTGTTATTACTATTAATTTTTAGCTTGTATAAATTTTTAAATTTACTTCCGTTTCGTTCGAATGGAATATTTTTGCTTTAGGATTTTGCTATCCAGTGGGTAATTTCATGTAACAAGTGGTTTAGTTCTTGTGAAATAATTCCTTTATTTATTTATTTAGCACATAAATATTGGTACGAAGGGGCACCAGATATATATGCGCCACGCAAATCTCATTTAATTTGTGTGAGGGTTGTGATACTGCTCAGGTGCTTAAACTGAAGCAGGTAGTTTACTGAGGGGACCACACCCGGAGCCGTCGACCAAAAAGTCTGATCCACAAGGCAGTGGAGCATCGTAAGGATATGCAGTCCCATGGTAGCCGGTGACCAACGATTGATCCATACGTCATTTATTCCCCCAGGATATTGGAACCCATGTGCACCATTGGTTTGAAATCAGGGTTTTCCAACTCCTCTAGGTGGATGCACCGTGTCCACCAACCCGGTTAAAGCGCCGGACATTCGCTTTTCGTCCTTTCAATTTCGTAAACAAAACCCCCGCTACGAT
Organism: Schistosoma rodhaini; assembly: GCA_944470415.2. NCBI lineage: Eukaryota > Metazoa > Platyhelminthes > Trematoda > Strigeidida > Schistosomatidae > Schistosoma > Schistosoma rodhaini. The sequence continues at coordinate 6,531,237 of OX104040.1, forward strand.
AAGGCAGTGAGTAGGACTTCCCTGACAGAGGCTATATATTCGTGTGGCCATGTGAGAGTATTTCGAGAGGGAGAGCGGACACTCCCCACTCTCGGCCGTACCAGGGCATTTGGGGCGAAATAATTCCTAGATCTTCTTAATTCGATAATAATACCGTTAAATAAATTGAATACAATGCTTGTGTGTAAGCGGAAGACTATTTTGCATCTTTTGTCATGGTAAATTACTTTTCGTCCACCTGTTCCACACAATTTTACCATAGGACGCGTTGGGGATTCTAGATCTTCAGAACTCACTTGGTTAATGTTTATTTTTGTAATTTTATCTATTTGAATTTTCCGCACCGAAAGTGCCCACTTTCACCTTCTGATGTGTGAGCGAGAATGACAATGATTGGTTGTCTTGATGAGTCAGACATTAGATAGGATGACAGGTGTTATATGTGTTCTATATATCCCCCTATCCTTATTATGTATGGACTGTTCCTTGTTGATGGACAGTTATTGTTGGGCTGTTCCTTGTTGTTGGACTGTTATTGATTGACTGTTCCTTGTGTCGGATTTTGGTGTGGAAATATATTGACGTTATAGTCAGGCTAACCTCGTGTTCTTGATCTTAGTTGTGTTGAAGTCCTGTAGAATAGACACTGGGTGGGAATCTAGTGTAGATATTCGTCTAAGTTAAATTAACGTCCCACATACGTGTAAAAAGTGAAAGGACTGTTATAACCAGAAACTCTAGAGTTATAAGAAGCATCCTTAAATTTATAACTCCTTCATATTGTATTTCCCACTTGGAAAGACCTTAAATGTTATTGGTTCGTTATCTCTTTTAATATGCTATTTTGTGACGTTTCCCTAGGACATTTTTATGCTGCATATGCATGCTTAAGTTGTGTTTGTTGTTGTTGTCCGTGCTTGCGGATGCTTGTGGAATACACTTCTCCTCTTCTGAACCTGGACTTTCCCCTCTAGTTAGCGGTCTGGGACGCATCGGAGTAGTTAGCTTATCTGGTCATTGTGTCGCTGAGTCTTGCTTCTGTTCACAGATTTTGGTGATCTCGTAATCCCATCAAAAATAGCAGAACTGTTGGTTGCTCACTATATAGTTGTGCGGAGGAGACAAAAAATTAAACACTGCTAAGTTCGAAAGCTAATTTTCAGGAGATGGGTACTTATATTTTTAATGTGCATTTATTGAACACTTATTCTAGTAGATTTTTATATTGAACTAATTGTAAGCCTTCACTCCTTGGCACCACTGCTATGATGTTTTCTTTACTTGAGTTATCATAACTTATTGATAAACCTGTAATTTAGTCTTTGTATCGTAAATGTTCTACTTGGGTCATATATTGTAATCTTTTGTTTGTATTGTGCTGTAAATACTGCATATAATGTGATTTTTCAAGTCATATATAGAGTTAACATCGTCTGTCTTACCTTCTCATTCTAATAACGGCTTGGCAACAGAGAAATTTTGTGTACGTCAATAAATGTTTGAATATCTGGTCACAGGGTCGGGGGGATCAGTACTATTAGATTAAGGATACAGTCAAAGGCTATATCAGTATTCAGACTCAACCAACTTACCTATGGCAAAAGTATGAACAAGTTTCTTTTGTAAATATTGTTCAAACAAATATTTCAACAATTCTAATAAAACGAAAACACACTGACTTTTACAGATTTCTATTCGCTTTTTAGATGGTTGAACACGAGAGAAAAACTGCAAAATACACGAGAAGCACTTTACTCCAAAGGTTCATTTATGTACAGAAAATATTGGGTTTTTATAGTATTTTAGAAGTCCTTGAGTTTTTCTGGAAATTCTGGGATGCTACTAAACGTAGTAGCAGTGTAGTAATCAGCCAATCAGAAACTCTACATGTGACTTTTTACTTTCGTGATGTTTTTAGCAAAACGCTGATTGGATAGAATGTTTCCTGAGCCTTTCTTGTCTATTACGAGAAATTTTCAGGATCGCCCCAACATTATGAATGATGGATGTTTAAATAAAATGACATGTCACACAATGGGTTTACTTCTTATGGAGCCACTTTTACTTCTATTCAAACATACAGGATGGTGTTCTTTGTTTCTTTAGTAGAACATGCATCGACTGAATGACACACCTAGTACCACAGAAATGTTCAAATTGAAGAGGTCAGATGCAAGAGATTATTCTTTAGGCTATCGATCAATATAGATCGACTGAGTATTACTAGTCTAAAAGTTGATACGGGAGTTTTTTTGAGTAATTTTGAGATTTTCCTGCTAAAGATGTTAACAATTATATCATCCTTAAAGTCGACCTTCATGAAATGATTTCCAATATATTGTGAACCTTTGTTTTTAACTTCGACTATTAATTTGTTTATATTTTCTATTTAGTGCTATTGTTATACTTTAAACATTTCACTTTTTCGTCTTATTAGTTTATTGATTTTTCTTGACATGTAAAATATCATGATTTATAGAAAATATACAATTGTGACGCTGTAGAAATTGATCAGCACTGAAGGACTAGGTAAGTATGACACTAGTCAGTAGTGAGTGGTCAATCCACTGTGAATATGTTAGTCCTTCAGAAGTCAGTTGCTTCCCGAATAGCCTAGTGGTAGTCTCACAGTATGGGGATGGGTGACGCCAGTTCGAATCTCCCGGGAAGAACACCATTTGTCTCAAGGTTGTAAGTATACGTTGCTGATGAGTGTTGACTAGCGTAAAACTTAGATCGACTAAGGTTTCCAGTCGACTACATCCAACCACTCAAGATATACGATTGTCTGAAGTTGTATTTAGTTTCTATTGTCAAGTCTAAAATGACACTTCCTGTGTTTATTAATTTGCTTTTTTTATTACGTCTGGTTTTGACTTTTCCTGCCAATTTTCTTTTCACGTAGTTTTTTCATGTTTAGTGCAGCTGGAAACACTTTCCACCTATTTGTCTTTTACGTTTTTCCTCTTGGTTTTTTTTTGCATTGGTCCCAATGGCACTGTAAATATGTTTGTGTTTAGGCAAGAACTCTTTGCTTGGTTTCATTCATATTGATCTCTTTAATCAATAATTTGCTGAACATGTTATTTTTCTGACTAGCTAAAGCCAAAAAGAAAATAAGAGATTTTGTTCAATGTTTAAGAAATCAAGTACAAATGTTATTCATTGTATAGTCAAACTACATCATCAATTTATTTTATATTTCCGATATGACTTTTTACAATTAAAATCTAAAATGTTTAATTGTTTGTTTTGTATATTTTACTAGTAACATTAATTGATTTCTGATTACCAACTACATTTATTTATTTATAGGTTCTTCAGCTGGCATCTGAAGATGAAATAGAAACATTGAAATCTACAGTAGAATTAGTGGAAAAACGCATTAGTTTGTCAGTGGATGAACTTGCTCATACAGTTAACCTCTCTCCTGTTTTGGCTAAAGCAAGATTGTTGGCAGTTGAAGAAGTTGGTCTTATTTGTCGTGATGATAGCGAGGCTGGTTTACGTTTCTATCCAAATTATTTCTTAACTCGTCATGATTAAATATTCTAATTGGCTTTGAATTATAAGTTTTTCAATTTTTTTGTTTTTGCCAAAACTGAAGTTTATCTGTTCTTTGCTCATTGTATTCGAAATAAAAATATGAAAGAAATCTATAGTTTTTGATTTTATAAACCGCATGTGTAACTTTTTCACACAATAAATATGAGTATCAAGATTTAACCTGATAATTTCAAATCTAATCAGAATTAAATATATATTGTTTATAACGATAAAATAAAAACATAGCAACTTTGTATACATCATTTCTTCGGCGAATAGATGACTAAATTCTGTGTGAGAGATATCTGTGTATGCTCGTGTGAAAAATGTGATATTTAAATGTAATCTACTTATAGTTACAGGCACACCTTATTGACAAGTGCCAACTATCATGAAAACTAGGTCCATAATTTCCTGTTAACCACTACCTTAGATACAATGTTCCACATTTCCAACTTTGATCAGTTCGTGATATTGAACATTCATCATTTATAGTGGCTTCAGTGGTAAGTTCCTCACTTCCATACATAGTTGTTCTTCATTAGGGTTACTGTGGAAAATTGTGAAGCTAGTTACTGATAAATACATGACTGTAGACGTCATTTATTTGTATCTGAATTTTTCAATTATCAGGGTACGTCAACTTGTCTTTGATGAACAGGTATTTAGGCTCTTATCATATCGATTTAATGATTTATATGAAACAATTAATAAAACCGGTTATTAAAGTGTTTAATACTGTTGAGTATGTTCTCACCTGTGAGTTATTTTTGAAAATTAATATAAAATTAATTTAATAGAAAATCATTAGCGTGAGTTGAAAGCTTCTATTAGTTCAAGCAGAAATAACGTATTGTTTTGGCTCTATGCCAACAACTTCAACCAGTCAATTCAATATCATTGGTAAGAATCGATGAGAAACAAACATGAAGAGTAAGTGTCGGTTTTTTCGTGCATGTAAGGATCTGCAACATGAGTTGTTTTTCAGTTAATCAGGGAAATTCTCCCATCACATTAAACATTGTAGTTTGGAAATAATCTGTACAGTGTTATGTTCAATACTCAAGTTTTTAGTACAACATTATACATCTAGGATCTTTACACGATCTTTTATACGTTATTGAAATTACTTGTCCATAAAGTGTTGTTGGTTGTGACGGCTTATTTGCTGCTTTCATTTCTAAACCATTAAATAATTAGGGACCTGAATAGTTCAGTGGTAATATCTCTAACCGGCTCATTGTATGCCACTTGTTCGAATCATGTGGAGAACATTAGTTCTTTCTGTCAAGATTGAAAGAACATCTTGCTAACTACTAATAAAAAAAGTTTTCGGTCACAGGCTTCCAATTGTTTGCACCGAGCAACATGATTAAAATAGTTAATCATTGTTAGTTTAAGATATATCTGCCGCTAAATTATTTAGGAAATTACCGACCATTTTTACATTATCTGCAAGATAAGATGATCTGCTTGAAGAAAGGGAATTTGTTTGTGATAAAAATTGAAGTATGGAAAGTGACAGTTAATTAGCATGTTTGAGTGAGTTATCTGGCTTTTGTTACTCAAACCTGATATTGTCTATCATATCTATCATCTATCCATTATATTTATTGATCTTTTGTCACTAATTATGCGTGTCGTATTTGAGCAGATGAAGATAACAAGTTTCCCTCTGTTTTTCAAGGTTTCATTTGGAATTTCACTTGTTTACGCTTTAACCAATATAGTAATGAAAGAAATACCTGTCACTGTTAGGAAGATATGACCAGTTCATTTCTTATTAACTTGTCGTTGAATCTCGAATTAATTTTTACAATTCTTGGGAGACTGTATTAAAGAAAGCAGAATTAAGGTGTTGATCACCTATACATACCTTGTGGACTTTTAATTTTCGCAACAGTAAGAACGATCTTTGAAATATGTCATTTTGAATAGCTTAAATACATGGTAATAATATTTTATTATTTCTCCAAATGATTCACCGCATTGTATTATTCTATTGAAATGTTTATGAAGTTCAATAGAATTGAGTAGAATTATCATAAACCTACCAACTATGACTTAAATTCTTTCGATTTGTGTGTTTACACTACTTACCATCTGTTGTGTTGTATACACTTGTGTGTGTTTGAATAAATATGCTCTTTGTATACATGAAGTATTTTACGAAAGATTTTATTGTATAATGTTTAATTAAACAATGGCGAATATTTTAATTGGTGATTATATGGCGTACTTCTTGGCGTACATTCCAATGTGAGACATGATCAACTAACTCGTTTAGTTTTTGTTAGTTATAATATCAGAACATACCACGTTCATATAAACTTACCGTAAGTTACTATCCAGATATTTAGAACTTCATATTTCTCCATTATGTGGCTATCTAACAAATTCTTTCCATTTTGCGTTTCAATCTCACATGAAGTTTATGTTGAACCTTAAAATACCTCTGCCTGTAGCTCTTCTAGGGCTACTGTCGGTCAGCAACCCCATCCCGTAGAAACCAACCTTGCTAACCAGCATAAACGTTTCAAACCATTTAAACTCTGCCTTCCGAGTTGAAGGATCTTCATTCAGAAGAATTATGACGCCTGATGATGAAAGCCGAAATTCTTCGGAACCCACGAGGCGGATGACCCTTCTAACAACTAGAGCAACAATTAACATAGACACATGGAATGTCCTAACGATGTGGGAAACCGAGAGGACTAATCAAATAATTGCGAAAATGAGGAAATACAACATGTAGGTGCTCGGAGCCAGTGAAACCTACTTCGACCAAAGTTGGATAGAAAATGATATATTCAGGTGAGATGCTGCTGTACTCCGACCACGAGGAGGAAAATGCTGTGCATATTAAGGGAGTTGCTCTGATGTTGTCCAAAGAAGCACTCAATGAACTTATAGGATGAGAATCTTATGGATCCAGCCAGTATCATGAAAGCAGTTTTCAAAACAAAGAAGGAGGGAATCACAATGAATGTTACCCAGTGTTATGCACCCACCAATGATAGCAATGACGACGATAAAGATCAGTTTTATGAGAGGCTGTTATCAATCATAGTGAAGTGCTCAGGAAAGGAACTGACCATCCTGATGGGAGACCTAAACGCCAAAGTCGGAATGGAAAACACCAGTTATGAAGATATAATGGGTCGATATGGACTGGGAGAGATGAATGAGAATGGCGAGAGATTCACAAATTCATATGCCTTCAGCAAAATTGTTATGGGCAACGTGATATTCCCCCACAAACGTATACACAAAGCTACATGTTTCTCACCGGGTCACTCTACAGAGAACAAGATCGATCATATTTACATCATTACAAAATTGAGAAGGTTAATAGAAGGAGTGAGAACTAAGAGAGAAGCTGATATAGTTTCAGATGATCACCTAGTTGCCTGGGAACCAGGATGCTCCACACTCTATTCAGGAAGGTTTGGGAGGAAGAACAAGTGCCGATGGACTGGAAAGGAGGACACCTCATCAAGATACCAAAGAAAGCAGATGTGACAACTGCCGAGGCATCACACTACTGTCGATACCGGGAAAGGTTTTCAACAGAGTGTTGCTGAACCTGATGGAAGACTCAGCAGACGCACAGCTTCGAAATCAACAGACTGGATTCCTTAAAGATCGGTCATGCACAGAACAAAACGCGACATTACGAATCATCATTCAACAATCAATTAAATGGAATTTGTCAATATATACAAACTTCCTTGACTGTGAGAAAGCAGTTGATCATGTGGATAGGATAAACGTATGGGACTATTATCGATACCACAACGTATTTGAGAGGATCGTCAACGTTATTTGAAATTCTTACAACGGACTACACTGTAGAGAAGTAGCAGCAGCCTCTGCATCAGTAGGACTCGACATACACAAGGGAAAAACTAAGATCCTCAAATACCATACAGAGAACACCAACGCAATCATACTTGATGGAAACATTCTGGAAGAGCTGGAGATTTTCATGTTCTTGATCAGCATCATCGATGAACAGTAGGATCTGATGTGGACGTAAAGGCGAGGATTTACAAAGCAAGGGCCGCTTTCTTACGGTTGAAGAACACATGGGACTCAAAACAACTGTCTTCAAGCCATCATCAAAGTCAGGATCTTTAATGCGAACGTCGAGACAGTTCAAATATATGGAGTCGAAGCTTGGAAAACTACTACAACCATCATTAAAAAAGTACAAGTTTTTATAAACGATTGTTTACACAAGATACTCAATGTCCATCGGCCAGATGCTATAAGCAATAAGCGACTGTATCAGAGAACAAACCAGCTTCCAGAGGAGGAAGAAATAGCAGTTGGAAACAACTGGAAAGGATTGTCCAGGACAGTGTTAAGTGGAGAATGCTGATGATCGGCCTGTGGTGCTCCACGAGTTGTAACAGGCGTAAGTAAACCTCAAAATGTTTTTTCTCTACTTATTTGTTAGTAAGTAGCATCAATGTGATATGATGATATTTTTCTTAGGGTTTCCACCTTAAACTTATTGCATATACACTGGAATTATTATATTTAATTTCTGAAGTTATTGGTGTTTCTTTTCAGTAACAACGTTAGTCGATTTTTTCCTAATTTTTCCTCTTGAATAATTTCTATACTCATGATTCTTATTATAGATATCTATCAATTTTGGAAATTTGAAGATTTCTAATGTTAGTTGAGTTAATCTGATATCGTCTTTGACATGGATTATTTAAGAAATATCATATTATATCTTAGCTTTTCTGGGGGATTTATATTATTCTATTGTCTACGTCATACCATGATGGGACGCTTTTTAAAATTTCTGCTTTTGAAACCGGCATCCGTAATCTGGGTAATTATGCCGTTTGCTGTCAGGAAAATGATTTCAGAAACAATCCTTTGGTTCTTATTTGAGAGGTAATTTTTATTCCGTTTATAATTGATTTTTATAATTGAATTAAAAGTCGTTGCCATTCGGGATGAAAACAGTAGATTGAAGTGATCGATGCCTGAATTTCAATCATAGGCATTGTTATATCTAGAGCTTTGATTCTTACTATGCCGCGTACTACTAGACTACTTGAACGATTGAACCCGCAACGTCGCAAGAGAGAAGAGAGAAGACTAGTAAGTAGGAATTTTTATTCCCCAAAAACAGTGTCAAAATATAGTACAGAAATCTCATGTATTCATAGTTTTTGACTGAGAGTAAATCATCATTTCGGACAACCAATAGGCACATAGGGGGTCATTCTTATTCATCCAATGGGGAAGCTACACGTCGACATTCTAGAATATTTCCCTAGCAGTGGTTAGATGGTATGTCTTCGGCTCTTTCTGGGCTCCTTGAAGGCTTCCTAGAGTTTACCAACGAGCCATTCTTACAGGCATTAACTGTAATCCAAAGGTAATCAATCTGTTCTTGATCATAGATTCATATATATATATAAATTTTGAGATTACCGGTTAAATTTTCCACAATTATTTATTTTCAAGACAGGTATTGATACAAATATGTACCAGAATAAACATGAGGCACATAAATAAGGAAAGGAAATTGTGTAGAGACATAGGGAGGAACGAGAGATAATATGAGACAACATGGAGTGAAGTGACTTGAAATGGATGTCGATGCTTTTAGCAGGCTGGTTAAATGCAATCCTGAACGGTGCATAACCTGGAAAAAGTGTGCATTAGCCTGAATAACACGGGAGTTGTTATTAAGAAAAGTGATGGATGTCTTAATATGAGAAATATAATTTGTAAGGAGCGAATAACCTTAGGGCATCATGGCATATTATAACACTATAAACTCATGAAAAACGATTGTCGGTCGGTTCGTATATTTGTATATAAATGGAGTACATCCATTTACGCATGAAACAGAAAAGAATGGTTCAGCGAATTTTTTCTCAAACCTATAGATTTCTGAATATATACAATTGTCACAATGGTAATTAATAATGTTTCTTGAAGATAACGATGATCGATTCAACGTAGCAACAAGGGAACAAAATTTGTAAAATTTTATTGTTTTAGAGATTGAAGGTCTAGTTGTTGAGATCTTGAATGTTTGTCAAGAATATCATGGAAGTTAAGTGATGATTAAAAGTTGTAGAAATTGATTTCAGAAAACGATACAGATGAATGTCAACGCTGCAATATGGTACAGTAATCAAAATTGAGATTAAGCTGGTTGGGTGTAAAAGAGTCATTAGAACAAACACTATTTGAGTGGATCGCCGTTACCAATCGCCAACAGGTCCCCTTGACCAAGACTCTAGAATCTCGTACGATTAATGTATGCTGTGTATCCGAAATACACATCCAGGGTCCCAGTGTAGTCATTCATTTGACCTCACCTCGCCAAAATGGACAGTCGATGAAATACACCTTCCGTGTATCTGGCGACCCTATTACTAGTTCTCGTGGACTTGCGGGTGTAGGCATAGCACTTAGTACGAGGGCAGAACATGCACTATTAGAATAGATCCCCGTTACCAATCGCCTATGTGCTGTTCGGCTAAATGGCTCCGTATGAACTCGGAAGAATAGGGACACACGTCGTTGCCTTTCTGTCGTTTCTGCCTATGCTCCCACTGACTGCAGCCCGGATGAAGTGAAAGATCACTTTTATAGGAAGCTCTCTGAACTTCTTCAAAAAGCTAAGCGATCAGACATAGTGCTTGTAGCGGGTGACCTTAATGCCTAATTAGGCCACACAGAAAGACATTTATGTGGGTATTTTAGTATTCCGGGTCAGCGAACAGGTAATGGTGATCGTCTGTTGCAACTATGCTCAGACAATCGTTTATTCTTAGCAAGCACTAATTTTAAGCATATGGAGAGACATCGTGCTTTAATACGAGCACGCATTTGCTTGCGCCTCACTGGACGCAGGAAAACCATATTAAAAAGACCCATTGGAATTGAACTGAGGAATGAGAAAGCTAAAAGTAAGTTCCAGGAACAAGTGAATTCACATGTAGACAGTTCTGTAAACGAGGCTGACCCAGATGTTGCTTGGAAAGATATACGAACAACTTTGGCAACAGCTGTCACATCTATTAGTAATTTAAACCAAAGTGTTCCGAGAAACCAATGGACACTTGTAAAATCATCCCATCAGGCTCTGAACACGATGAAGAGCGAAAGCAAATCAGTCCTAGTTAAACTAAAAGTATAGGGAGCGATCGTGAGCAGTAGTGGCAATGAAAGCAAAAGAAATGGAAAAGGCAGTGGCTGTAGGCAACACCAGACAACTCTTCAGACCAATAAAAGAAACCGAAATTAAGAAGTCAATTGTAAGCGAGACAATCTCGGAAAAAGACGAAACTCTTATCGGCTCTCAGCCCAGACGTTTAGAACGATGGGTGGAACACTTTAGAGAACAGTTTAGCTGGCTTTCAGCTACTCTACGGTTACCCACCATTCCCAAACAGTCGGAATGGAACATTGAAGTAGTTCCACCGACTCTAGTTGGAAGAGAGTTAGGTGCGGCCAAACCAAAACGTGACATCAGTGATTGAAGTCACTAACTTCTAGTCTGAGTCATGTTGGTAGATGCAGAAAACTTAGGTGACATGGCTCAGAGTCGATCACAATGGCGTCGGTGTATACATTCTCTATCTTCCTTTAAACTATAAGATTAAGATTGCTTCATATCTTCCTTTCTTCCTGTACTATGTCCTTATATACAATCTTTCTTTTATATATTACCACCACTAAATTAACTATTTCTATGAATTCGGTGTTCATCTTGTTGTGCTGATGAGGTATGTCAACTTCGACCGATGCATATATGTGCCTGGTATTACGTTGTAGCTGACTGACTGATATCATCCATATATATATATATATATACGGAATGTTTCAACAAACAATTGTTCTATCGATTACGTTAAATTGTGAAAGAATACAAAGAAAGTTCATCGTTGGGATATATTTCAGGCACTTGTCAGTTGAATAACATTCATATTTACAAAATATTGAAAGGAAAATCCATCATTACTAATAATCAATATATGAGATTGAATATTCTTTTCATGACAGATTATAATATTATCATCATCTTTGCATTTATTATTGTTACTGTGTAGGTTAGGCATATTGGTTATAGACTGATTGATTTAAAATTTACTCCCCTTTGTATATTCTACATGATTATAGGGATATATATATATTATTTGATTTTGATTTATTTCCTTCGGGAGAAATTATTTATTCTGTTTTTTTTTTTTAAAAATAATCTTTAATTGTTTATTGTTCTTTTTTCTTTCTATTATTTCTTTTGACAATTTTTCATAGAGGAATGTTTTTGTTTTGTTTTTTACTGTGATTATTATTGTTATTTACCCAGAAAATTGTTTATACATAATAATTGATTTTATTTCACATTTTGTATTGTGTATCGGGTGGATTTTGGCTCTTCTTACGCATGTACATATACATACATACATACATACATACATGCACACATTTTCCATTTTAATGACAGAATATTGTGATTAGTTTATTATGTAAAATAGAATTACGATTGATTTTAACACAATGTCTGTTATTTGACAAATAGAGTAGGTTTATGTACTTATTTTGAACTGTAATTTATTTTCAGAAGGGGTTTTGTGGAGATTTTAGTATTTTTATAGAGTTGAGATCATGAGTCAATTGAAGCTAGACTACCATGGAAAACCTGGAAGCACTGGACGGCCGTTTCGTCCTATTATGGGACTCCTCAGCAGTGCGCATCCACGAACCCGCTCTCGCGAGCGAGATTCGAACCCAGGACCTACCAGTTACGAGCCAGAGCCCTTAACCGATAGACCACTGAGCTGGCATCCAACGGTGTTAATTTAAGGGCTTCGGCTCGAAACTGGTAGGTCCTGGGTTCGAATCCCGCGAGAGTGGGTTCGTGGACGCGCACTGCTGAGGAGTCCCATAATAGGACGAAACGGCCGTTCAGTGCTTCCAGGTTTTCCATGGTAGTCTAGCTTCAATTGACTCATGATCTCAACTCTATAAAAATACTAAAATCTCCACAAAACCCCTTCTGTAATTTATTTATTTATTTAGATATATAAACATTGGTGCAAGAAGGCATCAAATACATATATGTGCCACATAAATCTCATTCGATTTGTGTGAGAGCTGGGATACTGCCCAGGTGCCCAAACTGAAGCAGGTAGTTTTCTTAAGGGGCTATACCCCGGACCTTTGACCTCAAGGTCTAATCTATTAGGCAGTGGAGCAACGTAAGAAGATACAGTCCTATGGTAGCCTGTAACCAACAATATGTGCATACGCCAATTTGTTTCCTTAGGATCCTGGAGCTTATGTACACCATTAGTTTGGAATGAGAGTTTTCCAACTCCCCTAGGTGGATCCTCCGTATCTATCAACCCGGTTAAAGCGCCGAGCATTCGCTTCTCGCCCTCTCAATTTCGTAAACAACACCCCTAGTACAAGAAGGTAATGAATAGGACTTGCCTGACAGTAGTTGTATGCACGTGGCCATTTGAGAGCATTTCGAGAGGATCAGGTGACTCTCCCCACTCTCGACCGTGCTAGGGCATTTGGGGGCTGCAATGTTTGTGTGTGTGTGCGTGTACTGAATAGTAATATTAATCAACTGTCCAAACATAAGTAAGTTGAACAAGCCTTTAATTTGCGAAGTAAGGACTGGAAATTGTCACTTCAATCGGAAAATGAGATCAGTATCTCTTGATGATGTCCGAACGAAATTCCATTCATTATAGATATATTATGAAAGGCTGTTGGAGAATATATGGTACCTCGTTTCTTTAAACATTCCATGCTTGGGGTTGAAATAGTTGGTTAGCGGTGATTAATTAATCCTATCAAATGAAATAAATATTGTTTAGTCGATTCATTTAAATGCACTCAACTGATCCTCCTTAACTAGATTTTCATTTCACTTGAGTATCAAATATCTAAATAGCTATATAACGTTAATTATTTATCTGAAGTATCATTATACGGTAACCTACACACGTCTTTATGTTTTTTCCCAACATATCTTTCTCCCTCTATAAACATGCAGAAACAACGTTTCCACTTTACATTCATACTGCTAAAAAGAGAATATTGGCAACATGTCTTTTAATGTACTTATTTATCAGTATGTTCATTTATGCTACTATGAATTTTTGTTGATTAAGGCGGAAAATACATGTGTTTCTCACGCCTAATCAAGGCCTACCCTGGCGTTCACTGTTAGATGAAACAAGAGTTGAATTATAACAAAAGGTAAAGTTGGACAAGTCATGGTGTGGTATCAGTCTATGAAGTCAATGACTGTTAGCGCAATACTTGTAACCACTGGTCAAAGTAGTTGAGTGAAATCGAATAGGTGTAGTCATTCTTTGTTTTCCTTTACCCTATATGTAGACAAGAATCTTTCCAAATGAGTTAAATAAAGGAATAAGCTATATTTCTAAACTTGTGCTTCAAAAATGATAAACATGTCATATATTTTATGCCTAGTCTTGCTTACTATCAATTCTGCTAATACTTTGATGTTCACCTTGGTGGTTTGTTGTGGCAAGTTGGACTGATGTACAGATGTGTCAGTGGTTTGCTAATGAAACTTATTAATTTAGATTTTCATTTCTCATGAAGAAAGATAAAGTGTTTCGTCCAAAATCTTATTGTTCATGAGTGAAGTCAAATATGGCTAACATGAACGATAAAGATGCTAAAGTTGGTTTAACAACCGTTGGGTTGACAATAGAACTAAATTTAATCAAATACTATGGATGTTACGTACCGATGTTTAGTATGGTATAAGGTTTTCTTTAAAAATATGTCTTATTATTTGAAACACAGCTTACTGCATATTCTACTAAATTTGATTAATTTATATGGAGTTTTGTTTTGTAATCTATATATTATTGTTTATTTCTTAGATGTTAATATTTATGCCTAATGTTATTGTTATAAATCAATAGTCATGTATATATTCATTTACAAATATTTAAGCTAAATGAGATTATTAGATATTCAGTTATTATAACTTTGTTAATAATAGTAACGATAATATATTCTGAAGATGAACTTATATAGCATGCCGGTTAATAGTGATGACCAAGTTAATACTACTAGTTAAGTAATTTGTTAGGCGGTCGTCTAAGTCTGATACCGATATATACGCTTCCTATATGAGAGCCCAACCATCTACTTCAGTGAAAAAATAAAAAGCTTTTACTAGCTTATCCTAATTAAAATACATACACAAACTCATTTGTTAATATGGAACTGTTTCCCTCGAATACTGAAGCCAGATCATTAAACAATAGGGTGGACCTCACCAGCATTTATTACTCATAGTTTGGTCTGATTGACACGTCCTATCAGGTAATAATAATTAAGTTTACGTTTTTCCAGATATTATGACGGGCCGAGGAAACCTGATTGCATGCCATCTATTGGTTGTCGTTGAATTTATTCATCGAACCACAAAGTTTTCCTCCTTAACAACGAAATATTTCGTACTAGGCACTTAAGACAAAGCTGCTAATGATGTGAAATATGAAGCATATGTTGTATGCATAACCATAAGTGATATGATTTCATAGTACAGACGGTGCACCGTAATAAAGATTGATTTAACAAGGATAACGCTATTATTAGTTTATCAATCGTATAAACATGTCGATGAAATTATGTGGATGCATTATTGTGTGTATTATGTCGTGAAAGACACTACATGGTTCCCACAAAAGGTGCATGTTAGAACGTCCTGTTTGTTCGTCCACATCGCTTCATAGAGGCCATTGTCGCCGTTTTGGACTGTAGTGAGTTGAGAGGTTGACTGATGGATTCAGTTTACTGAAAAAAAAACTGAGTGTGATGACATATCAGTAACACTGATAGTCGAGTACACTGGGGCCTCTCTCGCATATCTAGAATTCTAATGGATTTTTCAACACCGTCTTAACATAGGAAGTTATCATAATCTTTTGATACTATGAGACGGTTCAACTTTCAAGTCATAAAAAACTGATCTAACGAGAAAACGAGTTCGTTTGTGTAACGTTATGTGATTTCAGTTTCGTTACAGCATTTGTATTTTGATCTACGGACAATGAAAGAAAAGAAAACGGGAGTATATGGTGTAGAATCAAATCATGAATACAATAAATGTGGGATAACTTCATGAATGATATTGATCGCTTCCTAGTATGGTGTTTGTAGTAGATACCACTTTCTAACCCTCCGTTCTGCATGCATTTAGTAACAGGTAAATTCAAGATGATTTTTTTCTGCATAGGGTAGTGAAGATCGTTGAGTTTTTAATTGAAATCATGAACCGATAAATGTTAGACCACCATTGAAAACCTGGAAGCTTTGAACGGCTGTTTCGTTGTACAGTATCGTGAACTGGCTAAAGTTAAACATTAACACTAGTCCAGAGTTTAAACGTTTGCGCAACATCGAAGCTTATTGGTTTGAGTCCCGCGTGTCCTGTCGTGGTTTCACATTACTGAAGAGTCCTATATTTGAGATGAAACGGTCGTTCAGTGCTTTCAGGTTTTCGATGGTGGTCTATCATTGATCGATTCGTGATTTCAATAAATTCTTTATTTATTCAGGTGTGTTGTAAGAACAAAAGCCTAAAACAGAGGTATAAAAGTTATCAGTAGCCTCAATTTTGTTATATTAGTGAGTATTTAAGGGTGTGTCATGCATCAAGTTAGTCTAGGCAATCTCATGGTTCTAGAGTTTGAGTTTATTTGATGCCTATGAATGATTTAGATGTTGGTTTGTATCACGAGTAAATAGAATAACCT
Organism: Schistosoma rodhaini; assembly: GCA_944470415.2. NCBI lineage: Eukaryota > Metazoa > Platyhelminthes > Trematoda > Strigeidida > Schistosomatidae > Schistosoma > Schistosoma rodhaini. The sequence continues at coordinate 6,547,589 of OX104040.1, forward strand.
AGTATATTCCACGAACTGGGGATCTGTTTGTTAAAATGTCAGTCATATAATGTAAAACAACTTTTTTGTCTACGAAGACAGAGTAGTATACAAATTAATGTATGTCTTATGTCTATCCTAATTCTAGGCATTGTGTTTATCAAGTCGTTTATTTAAGCTGTCTTGTTTTTGGACATTATATATTGATAATGGATGTTATAACTGTGCTCTATCGGTATTCGTGGTTAGAGAATAATCTGTTTCTTGGATCTGGATGTTTATTCCTTAATGGTGTGTTATATATGTTGTTGTGTTTTAGTGATCCAGGTTAGTTATTGAAACTGCTTGTGATTGGTATTATGTGCTTTATATTCGTCATAGTATTTTTTTGTACTGTTAGCAGCACATTCATTGGATTAAAGCATGGTCTGTGCATGATTATGTTGTAGCAAGCTGATTGGCTCATTCTTAACCAATCAACACCAGCAGATGGATAGAGAAGGTTTTAGAATCTTCGTGTGTACGATTATAAATATATAAATATTTTTCTTACTGTGATTCAACTTGGTTTGCTTTGGGATGAAATTACATATCTGTCCAAGGTGTGTTCTGTTTTGGGGACTAGTCAAATAAGATAAAGTGTCAGAAAAATGTTAAACAACAAGGGCATCTGGGGCTGGTTAGCAAACGACCTAACAACGACCCATTTATTAGCTTACTGATTGTCACTGTTTTTTTCGCTTGGCGAAAAAAAGCATAACTGTAGTTAGTGAGTCCAAACAAACTTGACACTTGGGACTACGTAGAAAAGTGCCGTCAAACAACTGTTCGGTACATAAATAAATGTTGAAGACAATAGTAAGTAATTCATCAAAGAAATAACTCCGTAAACTTCCCTGTTTCCTTTCAAATTGTGAAAAGTTTATGGAAATACTATTTTCGTAAATTCCAACATTTTCAGGTATTTGTCATTATTATTATTATTTCCTTTGTAACTCTCCCACGTAGTGATTTCATGGTGAATGACTTCTTGTTGTTCTCATTTGAAGCGACATGAAAATCAATTAGTTCCCAAAAATTGAGTAATTCAAAAAATCAAATCTGAGAGTATGAACTTATTTTGAGATCAGACCATATATGTTCAACGCTTAAAGTATTCAAAGTCACTAGACTAGTAAATTCCACTCTCCTTTTTCGATTTTAAACGTAGAAATCGTTAATGACATAGTTGGGAATGTGGTAGGATCTTCACATAGCCAAGACAGCTCGATTGAATCAAATGCAAATCAAAACGGTTTAAATACAACTGTATTTTGAGTTTTCTCTTCATCATTTAAATTAGATTCTACTTTAGTAAACAATGAATTCTCTTATATGTATTTGGCACTTTTTATTATACTTTTTTCAAGTTAGATTTCGTACAATCATGCCTAAATTTAAAACGACTCATTCATCAAGTACGAATTTATGTACTCGGTTTCAAACTACACTGTTTTTGAAAGAAGTTGTTCAAAACCAAGTTAGATGAATAGGTGGGTTGACTGAATCTGTAATTCAATGGTTAAAAGCCATATGCTTTAAACTACTGACAAATACTATAATACAACATAAAAAGCTGTAAAAAATTCTTAAAATTGGCATCTTATCCATCTGTTAAATTAGTTACCAATTTCTTTCCAGTTCGAAATTCTTCAACTGGATACTTAATCTGACTACTCTTCACGGAAACTAAACCCGAATTTTTAAGTTCTTGCCGAAAAACAAGGAAAATTAATGATTTATTTAAATTTTATAGAAATATCAAGGAAGCGGTTATTCAATTAGACAAGTACTGTCTTATGTATTTTCAAAGCTAGTTTAGTTTTTAAGCAGATTATTGTATAGTATGGTTACTTATACTTTTGCTTCAGTTAATAAAATTTGTTATACTGTGAATTATTTTCGTTCGCCTATTTATTCTAGGTTTTATAACATCACGAAATAAGTCAGTTTATGCAAATATTTATGAATACGATAATTTTATTTATTCACCTAAACAATGCACAATATGCTGTCATATAATTCCAGCTAGATCTAAACATTGTTGTAAGTGTTGTTGCTTTCCTTCATTTATTCATTTCTTACTTGCTTATCTTTCATTCTCAAGTAATTTTGTCAGATTACCTGGTTATTTTAACCATCTGAACCCTGTTCACTCTGAGAGATGATCCTATGAATGTTTCTATTATTTGTTGTTAATTGGTTGTATGCAATCAATAAAAAGATTCTAGGGACCTTGTTTCCTTCTGATCAAGATTCACTACCAAGGCTTGTCTGCAATCTCCACGGAACAGTTAATGTCCTAAGCAAATAAGGTTCAATGCTTTTTACCGATTACTGAGTCACTTCTGAGCACATTAAACATGGTTATTGGAATTCGATCAATTATTGTAATGTTGGTTATCACATTAAGCGGTTGAATCGTGCATGTTTGCCACTTATCATTAAGTGTACATGTATAATTTTAATTTTGATATGTGCTTATTAACCTATGTATATTTATTATGTCACGGATGATTCTTGTTCACAGTTTTTAAGTCAGACATTATATCATGCAATGAAATCTATAAGGAACTAGACTTCTGCATACTCAAATATGAATGTTAACTTATAAAATCTTGTTCTCCAATGTAACGAAATTGACAGTCAAGTAGTATATGTGATGAGCATTATATACAATAGGATTGATTGTTTCAGTACTATTGTTTTAGTAGTAAGTGGGTAGTTTGCTTCGTCTTAACACACTGTTATTCAGTTTTGATCTATACATCTACCTTGTAAAGGTTTTTTTTGGACCTCCATCATTTCATTTGGTTTGATATGAATGAACTTATTTTGAGTAAATCTCTCATATTTTATCCAAATGAATTTGATGATTATGATCGTTTTCTGACTCAAAGGAGTTAACTTGTAAAATAAAGCACTCTGCTTAGATACTGGAGCCATTAAATAGCATGTTAAACAGTACTTTAGACACTTAGGGATTTCCAGATTGTAATTGTCAATGATATTTTGTCTTTCCTGAGATAAATTTCAAATTTATGTATTTGTTTTTGTCAAAACCCATCGTATTGTTTTATTTTTTCAGCTCGATGTGACCATTGCATATTTCGATTTGATCATCACTGTGTTTGGACAAATTGTTGTATTGGTGGTCAAAATCATGGACTTTTCATAACATTTTTATTATCTTTATGTCTAATGATTGTCAATGCCTTGTGGTTAAATTGTCGTATGCTTTATTTATTCTCTGTTGTAAGTTAATATTTTTATTATAATCTTCATAGATTATTCATATCATACTTGATTGACATATAGTATTAATCAGCCTTTCAAATGAATACACAAACTATAGTGATCAAGTTACTTCACAATCTATTAGTCTTATCCTTCTCAAAAGATACTTGTCGGACTTCAGTTTCTATTGTTCAAAACATTTCTGAAAGTCCTCAGTATTCAGAATCTTCAACTAATAAGTTATTCTAAGCAATTTTAGTAAACTCTCTTCGAGTGCAACATCGTAAATCGTATTTGCAGTTCTTGAATTGTTCATCAAGAAGCGAACACAGGTGCAATATCACCTAATCGTCATGAGTCTGTCTTGTTTAGAATGCTTTCCCAGTTTACGTGATGACAACGCTCTTTAGTTCGCTGAATTATGAAAAGGCTAGACAGTTTGATATATCTTGAACTGATTGTAAAAGTTCCTATCTTTAATACGATACTTGGGTACTACAATTCTTCCTAGCTACGTCTACTGCAAAAAACAAGTCTCCCAAGGCAGATTTATTTGGTTAAAATCAAAGAAAATTGTTTTATGCGAATAACACATATGTTTAAGTACGTACGTGTTGAACGAACATGGAGACGGCAACCAAGTAACAAAATAAATGAGTCAATGGCCATAAATATATTGACCTCCTGAAGCTCATTAAAAGTCGGGATAGGTATCGTGAAGTTCAGTTCAGAAAAAAACAAAAAATTCAAACTTGCAAAGTAGAAACAACGAAACGATTAGCTATTGCTTTACTGAAGGTAAAACATCGTTGACATTATTGCGTACTTATTCACGTACTGCTTATTACAGCTGAAATGATAATTTAGTACATATTTCAAGACGTAGTCCATTATGTTAACCCTTGAGTAGTTTTACTTTGTTTGGAACTGTCTAGTACCCTGTTGATTATCGTCTATTAAAAACCAATGTGAACCTTCTACTAAGAGTACAGTGATATCCAGTTTCTAATAAATGTTGCACACTGTTAACGGGATGTACGTTTGTGAATTAATACTCTCATATTTAAAAAGGGAAAAGTGTTTGGCATTCAGTTATAAGTTTAAAAGACTTGAAATATATTGATCAATGTTAAACTGAAATATTGTAAGAAATAGCCTATATTACCGCTCTAATAAAATTGGTAAACAAATACTGTTGGACAGTTGTTTCTGTCATTGGTAGGCTGCACCCATTTCCCTATCCATAGTCGAAACCTGGATTAATAGGTCTAGTGGACAGCATGCTAAATTTAGTGTCAAATAGTTCACAACTGAAGTCTATTTCCACTAATATTTGGCTATTATCAAATCCCATTTGAGATGTTTGACTCACTTTTAACATAAGTGAATCCTACCACTCATGGTTTATTACTGATATTTTGAGTTATAAAATAGGATGAAACGATTATACTCTGTACTTATTTATGTTTATTGTTTACTTAACTAGAGTCAGACTAAACATGAGCTATTTTCATCTTAAATAATTTCCACAAATCTCGTCTTTTTCATTTCATCTTCTTTGTGTCTATCATTGCATTATTCACTTATCTATTTCTGTTTTTCAGCATGAAAATTTATGGCAAGCTCATTATTTAGATGAATATGATCAAATTCACCCAATGGATTGGTTAACATTATTACAAGTATGATAATATTTGTAGCGGTAGTAGAATAGTAAAGCAGATATATATATATATATATATATATATATATATATATATATATGCTTACAGGAGTTATATCTCCCTTGGGACTTGAATCCTTGTCACAGTGTAACAGCTAAACATTTTGCCATTGATCTGTTTGGTTTCAGTTACATAATGATCCCCAGCTCTTTTGAGACTGAAAGTAAAACTTGGTCTAGGACGTTAATTGTGGTTTAGCTGATGGTTGAAGTTATTCCAAACGAAGAGAAAGTATGAAATTCTTAAATATTCTATAAAGAATATAAAGGGTGGATACGTCTTCGCTATTGCTATTAATTTTGAGCTGTTATTTCCAATAATAAATTACTGAGACTTCGCTAACCGAAATCAGGAATATCTTTTTTGAATCTACTACTATGCACACTGCTACTGAACTTTAAGAGTTAAAAGATGAAGAATTTATGAAGCATATGTCACAGATAACATTCAAAATCTTTTCAACTGATTTACCAGTTATAACTGGTTGTCTCTATTCAGCTTTGGCATAACTCGCTTGTGAGTAATGTTTCAATGACATTTGATTTATTAATAATGACTAACGCTCAGCTATATATGAAAAGCTTATACATAATTTGACATTTATCATCTAACTATCTGTAATGGTTATTATTTCATGTTAATTTATTGTTATTATCGACACTTATGTCCTTTCTCTCTGTCCCTCTCTTTCAGCATTTGTTCATGACATTTCCTCGTGTTATAGGGATGACTGGCATATTAATTGTAGCTGTAATGTTATTAATTAATTATCTAACATTTCATATCTGGCTTATTCTGATCAATTGTACATCATATGAGTATTTTCAAGGGAAGAAGTTGATCACTAGTGAAAATTGTTCAACTAACTACAATGATAATGATGATGATGACAAGGAGAAGAGTGAAAAGACGATAAACAAAAAGCCTCATTTTCCTTCTACTTCATTATTCGACAGCAAAATGGTGACGATGATGACAGCAAAGACAATGATGCCTTCTACCGTAAGACGACGATTAAAGTCTGATCATAGGTTAAGAGGACAAAATCCAACCAGTACTTATAATAATTATCGAAATTTCTACAATAAAGGTATTAGGAATAATTTATTGGAAATGTATACACAAACTACAACTTATTCATTAAGGGAGTTGAAACATCGTTTACCTGTACAGCTGGCATTTAAAACTCGTTAAACATCGTCCTTTCGACTGATAGATTTTTTTTACAAAAGCCGTTGGTTTTTAATTTATTTTTAGTGTAACTGTATTTTCTCAATTCTGTTTGATTGATGTCAATGCTATTCATATTGTCTAAGTAATTATAACAGTTTTTCTTATAAACATGGACTGATAAATAATTGATATCCTTATTGCTAGCTAGATTCATTGAATATTTAGCAACCGATGGGTATCACTTGTGTTCATGTCTTAATGTCAGTTGTTTCATGTAATTTGTTAATCATGTCTTATATATATATTCTGAAAATAATAATTACGTAATTCACGCCAGTTTACAGGCATGATCAGTTTGATATAAATAGTAACATTAAATGTAGAAAGCAATCATGTAATATAAGACTGTTTTAAGTTTACTAGTTCAAATATTGTTTAGGTAGTACATTTATGACATGTATTGCGGCAATGAAATGCACCAGCCAAGCTCTTTTAATTCTTCTTAAGTGGACATCCTGTTGATAAAATCAGTTCCAAGAATCCGTAGAGTAAATCGTTTTTTTACTGACTCCAACCTTAATTTATCCTTTGTGTGCACACTACTTAGAATAAACGTTCAGTACTCTAGGAGTGGTCGAACACAAATTTTGTACATCAAGATACGTGACTCGTTGTTATAAAGGTTTCGAGTTATGTAACCCATAATACGTTGAGACAAGGAGATCTGTTTCAATGCCTGTTTTGTAAATGACATATCGCAGGAGTACCTAAGTCCCAAGTCTACTACTGTTTGTAACTTAGATAACACCTCACAATTTATGGTAAGATCTAAGTAGAGTGATGTATTACCGAAGCATATCCATCCACATTTAGTTGCGTTTAGCTCCAGCTGCATTTTGAGCACCACTGCTTTACCTTGTTAAGCTCCATGCTGATGCAATTTTGCATATTGTTCAGCTCATGTAGAGAAAATGAATACACTACTTTAAGATCATCTGCTTACAGAAGGGGCTTACCTATACAAAACATTCACGAATATCATTGATAAAATCTAAAAAAAAGCAAACAGCCCAAGGCACTACCTTGCATTACAACACTTCTGACAGGGACAGCGTTCGCAAAGGAAGAGTTAATTTTAACTATTTGATATCGATAGCTGAGGAAGGAATCAAACCACCGAGCAGAGTGTTTTGGACCCCGTAACATGCTAGTTTCTCTATGAGACGGTTGCTAACCACGTCGAAGACTAGATATCCTTGGTTATTATTTATTTGAGCACATAAACATTGGTACAAAGGGGAACCGAATGCATATGCACCATGCAAGTCACTTGATTTGTGAGTGAGCTATGATACTGCCCGTGTGCCCAAACCGAAACAAGTGATTTTCTTAGGAGGCCACTCCCCGAGCCTTTGGCCTACAGATCTAATCCACAAGGCATTGGAGCAAGGTAAGGAGATGCAGTCCCATGGTAGCCAGTGACCAATGATTGGTTCATGCGCCATTTGTTTCTTCACGATAATGGAGCTGATGTGCACTATTTGCTTGGAATGAGGGTTTTCCAACTCCCGCAGGTGGACCCTCCATATCCATCCTTGGTTACGTTGAGGAAAGACTAAATTAAAGAAGTCATTGTGGAATGTCATACAAGATGAAGTTTTTAAAAGCCCTTGTTGAAAATCATTGATAAATTTTTCAGCGAGTAAATAGTTGAGGAGTCCATCACTTACCGTTTTCTCCATAATGCTAGAGATAACCGAATTAATATTTATGGGCCGATAATTGTTCATGTCAGTCTTATCTCCAGATTGGTAACGTGGTATAATATGCGCGGTTTTCCAACATTAAGGGTGAGTACCTGATTTCATAGATATAGTAAACAGCTTTAGAAGAAAAAGTGGAATATTTGGACCATCGTATTTGTAGAATAAGGATAAAATCCCGTCTACTCTATGACCTCTCAAAATCTTAAGGGAGTTTATAGCTTTACTCATTTCCAAGCATGTGAAGGAAATAGATTTTTTTGAGTTACTAGTCACGCACATGACTCTTAAGACAGTGCCATTTATGAATTCTTTACCATTCGCAAAAATACCACTGAAAATATCTACCATAGTTATAGAGTCGTATGTAAAAGTGTTATTATGCAGGATGCATGGTACATCAACATTTTGAGTTGCTTTAACGTGTTTATTGAAAAGGGTTATTAAGTTTTGTACTTTTGAGCTAGTATTAAGTGCTAATAGCTCTTCATTAATGGCTTTTAACTTGTGCTTCTCTTTAATTTGGTTAAAAATTATTGCTATTTGTGCAACTGCTCTGAAGTCATTTGACTTGATGTTTCTGTGGGTGTCTTAGTTTATTACGATATTTAGCTGGTATACATAATTCTTAATGTTTACTATCTTGTGCGTTTTAAGGGGTGCACAGAAATCTAGACAAGAGTTAACGATCACAAAGAATGTGTCGATGGCATCCACGAGACTATTGCATAAGAAAAAGTTATCCCATTCTGAGAATTTAATCAGTAAACTCAGGAGGTCCCAGTCAGCTGCGTATAGTCTCTATATTGACGGGTTTTTTTGTAGGGGTTGTTTATAAGAGAGGAGGAGGGAGGACACAAACTACCATTTTATGGTCACTGATTTCAAACTCATTGTATACTTGTACACACACTGGGATGATATGTCTACTAAATATTAGATCAAGTATGTTATCACCCCTTGTTGGGGTACGAACCCACTGTGACCAGTAGTGCATGTTAATGGTTGCTGAGAATTCATCATTACGTGGCTGACAACTACCAGTATTTCAGTTTATTCCAGGATAATTGAAATTTCTTGTAATAACCTTAGCATTGTAGTTTAGAGCAGATGCATGTATAAATGCATTGATAATAGGATCATTCATATTATTCGAATTATCGGGAGCTCTGTATATACTTCCTATTAAAAGACTATGATTCAGTGTTGCTTGATATCCAGACCGATTTAAATAAACTACTCAGGACACTGTCTTCAACTTTATTATTTGTTAGGGAGTCCAAGGTATGTGTAAGACAACTACCCCTACTCTTAGTATCTTTGTTACTGAGATAGAGTTGGTAGTTCTGGATATTTAATTCTGAATTAGATGAAGTGAAACGAATTCATGTTCATTTTAATCAAATCATTGTTCTTACTCTTTAGAATTTAATTAAGGTAACTCTGTGTATGAAATTATAGATTTTATTGAGTGCAGTTATGCGAGAGAAAATCCTGTTGGCTCATACACATATTGTTGACATAGTTTGTCGGTGTTAATAAATGTAAATAATTTAGTGGAATAATTCATGAATAATAATTGATATTTCTCATATATAAAGCAGATAACGAAAATACATCTGAAGCGCCGAACATAGCAGTTCACAATTCAATATTTTTGAAATTTAATAAATATGAATAATTTAGTAGTCGTTTAAGTTGATTTCAACTGATCATTTGCACACATACTACTGATACTATGGAAATTAAGTTTTCAGATAACTAGTGAAATAAATTGAAGAAAAAAAACATGTAAAACGTCTTATGGGCTTCATAGCATTAAGTACCATATAAAAAACTGTTATAATTCCATGAAGTACGATGTAAGATTGTTTAGCGCGTAAAATACACGATCGATAATTGTCAACTATCGAAAAAAAACGTTTATAACGTACAGTAAAACAAAACAGTGGAATATTTAGTGTTCTTACAGAAACGTCATAACTGACAAAGATTTCTTATCCACTTGATTTCCGGTCAAGGCTATTTTATTCATTCACTCAAATAGTTGCATATTAGTTTGTATATCGATATGTCATAAATATGGCGAGTTCATAAGGCACGCCACGAAATTAGGTATTTTTAATATAGTAGAATATATTGAAAGAGTACCGAAACAATGGAGAGCGTACATTATTATTCGACTTTTCAGATCAAGTTTCCCTTGCATTCTTATTTCTATTGCTTTCCACAATTGCTCTGGAGAACTGGACCGAATATTATAACTCCCTTTTTTCATTATTTTTGCTTGCCACATTTTGAGTTTTTTATTATTGATTAGAGTGATTTTTTAGTACAGTTTTCCTCCGGATGCTGTTGCTGAACCCATATGCTTAACCCTCCTTTACCCGGGTTTGAGATCGGTAGTAACCCTTGAAGAGCTATAGGTGGAGTTATGTTTTTCATTAGTAAAATATAATTGGATATTTTTCACTTCAGCAAAACGTAACAGCATATTCAGATTAAAGGAGCTTTTTGATGTGAAATCTACCATATAGTTTTTCATTGTAATGTTCAGCTAGGACAGTATCACAATTTGTGAACAAAATTAAAGATTTATGAGAATTTGTAGGTATCATTACCAAGTCTTGATTTGATAATTTTGAATAAACTGAGCATTGGATAGATTGTTATAAATAAATTAATATATTTGTAATATCCCAATGAGTAGAAAAATTAGATTTTCTGACGTTTCGTGACTCAGTGTAAGCCACTTCTTCAGAGAATAAATAACCAAATTAACATTAATCCAAGTCTAAATAGTACAGCGGAACAATCAAACAATATTAGGTGATCAATCAAATTGATTTCAAAAATATCAAAATACTACAAGGTTTTTCCAACCACAAAGAAAGAAGAGTAGCTGAAGCTTTCCATATAATGCTTAATCCCACTGCCCTCAATAGAAAAGAAGGCCTTACCATACATCCCACTTGGACTATCTATCCTAGTCAAGCAGTCTAATATTATTTACAATTTCACACCATTACATTACAAATTAAACTCTATCCTTTTTCATTATAAAGGTCACACATTTTGTCATTATTAACAGTGCATACATACACAGAAAATTACTTACAAGTCGCTTATGAATCACTTTGACCGAAATGAAATGACATGACATTGATCTATTCAGACCTGTTTTTGATTGATCACCTAGTATTGTTTGATTGTTCCGTTGTACTATTTAAACTTGGATTAATGTTAATTTAGTTATTTATTCTCTGAAGAAGTGGCTTACACTGAGTCACGAAACGTCAGAAAATCTAATTTTTCTACTCATCGGGACATTACAAATATATTATTTATTTATGAGAATATTCATTGCGATGTCAAGGAAGACTAAAACCACTCTTAACAGTTATGATGATATTCTCATAGTGGTTTGAACTCCACTTACCACTGCTTCTCACTAGAACTCCTGGGTGTACTTCTCGAAGTCAGTCTATAGTGAGCATATGATTATATTAATTATCAGAGGGGGTTTTGTGGTTAAGGGCTCTGGCTCGAGACTGGTAGGTTCTGAGTTCGAATCTCGGGAGTACGGGATCGTGAATGCGCACTGCTGAGGAGTCCCATAATGGGACGTAACGACCATCCAGTTCTTCCAGGTTTTCTATGGTGGTCTACCTTCAATTGACTCACAATTTCAACTATGAAACATACTAAATCTCCACAAAACCCCTTCTGATAATTATTATGATATTGTAAAAGGTTTGAAGTATATCACTGTAACAAACCTCATGGAATGGATAATCTATTCTTCATTTTTAACGATACAGATATCATGTTTTAAATCGTAATACAATGATGTCAGTTTTCATCATAAGATTTTATCAACCGTTACTACTGATATTATGTCACTAGTTATTAAAAATTTCTATAAAGATTCCAAATTATTAATCTTTGTAGGGTCAATTGATATTGAAAACAGAATTTACCACTTAAATCTGATCATCATGAAAATTATTATCAATGTCCTTGGTTCATTCAAAGTGATGCAAAATATTGAAAAATCGATAGATGTCGAGTATTTTGTGGAATATAAAGAGTATTTCATTAGGTGGCAATGAAACCATAGAAGTTATCTTCTGATTTTGAGCGGATTAATTCTTAATTTATTTCCTAAAGTTTTATTAAAAGTATTTTGTATGAGATTTGTATACACGCATAGAAAACATGTGTCCACCAATTACACTGATTGTTATTTACCTTTTTTTTTAGCTGATCGAATAGTTTAGAAATTTTGATAGTTTGTTACAAACAATCATACATCAATCTCTTGATACATACTACTTATATCTGTCCGTATAAGTAGCACGCAACACAGCACTATACTTATTACTCAGATTCAGGTAGCTTTTTCATTAAATGTCTGTAGTAAACGTATACTTATTATCCATGATCTATAAGAGGAATTCTAGTATCATAGATTAGAGCAAAGAAGATTTCATAAAATGACGGTATCATTTATAGTAAGGGTTACTGAATAACTTTAAAACTACAAAATACAAAAGGTAATTAAATAATCGGTTAAAGGTTTTGTTTTGTTAATGTGGTCATATTTGTATAACTGAACAAGAAGATCGGTCAATTATTCATAGGGAATATAGATCGTGAGTGAAATATACGTCTGACATAGTTGTCATACCGGATCAAGAACAATAATAAATGAGTCGAAGTGTTAGGTGTTTCAACGATAGTATGAAAGATTATTTATTAAGAATTTTCGGAAAGAATGAGTAAATTCATAGAATAGTTAGCATGAGATAATACTGACACCGAATGCATCTGTGAAACTGATGTTTTTTTAATTCTCACTTTAGTTTAAATTCCTAAAATCGACAATCAGAGACATAATTGGCTTGTACCACATCTTAATTTTTTCACCTTTAACTTTCGTGTAAACCTACCCTCATATCATCCATAATCGCTTGTTAATATGTACAATAATTGGGGTATACGTAAATCGTGCATTGACAATCTTGGTACAGTACTGTCGGATGTTTTTTTTTGTAAACTAGATGTTGTTTTCGAGGGTTATTTGATATATCAACTAGAATAATAAACTGACTTAAATTATTATAAGTGCAAACGCAAAATCGTCAACAAAGTAAATTGTAACAATAGTTATATGCGTTACATTAGAAAAGGTGAATGACTCTTTTGTCTATGCATAAAGAAATTTAGATATAAAACAATATAAGATTTTTCCACTTATATCAATACACAAAATCAGGAAACGCGAACTTCATCAGAAAAACGTCGACATTCTAGATTGAGGAGATTCAAAAAATGTGAGAGAACTACTAGAAACATGTAATTCTCTTTAATTAGTAGGTTTTCCGACGTAGACTTTATTTATCAGTTAGTGCAGAAAACATCAACTAATCACTCTGACATATGCCAACCAGATAAAACAATCAACATGAATAAAAAAATGAATTGAGCCAACAAAAATTTACAAAATAAGCCATTCAAAGAAAAGGTCGTAAGAGCAGTCCGATTTGGTTCATGCACAATAGTTAGGCTATTTTTACGTGAATTAAGTGCTGACGATGTCCAACGGGACAAATAAGGTTTTGCGATTAAACCTTCAAGTCAGTGATCACAAAGCACCTGAAACATCATTAAAAATATCGCTTTTGGCTTTTAGCCTCTTTTTGTTCACAGTAATTATAATCAACGTGGAACCCCATAGTATACCTGACGTGACTGTGGTCACTACTCCAACCAACGTCGACAATTGGGTACAGGTTGTAGGCAAGAAACGATAAAACGAAGTAAAAGAAAATCCTGCCCCCATCAAAGTAGTCGAGTAATCGAAAACTGATCACAGCGACAGATCAGTTATTTTTCATAGAATCAAGGAGAGTGAAAACTTTGAACCGAGAGCTCGTTTTGATCCTGACATTGTGTTGACAAAACAGCTACTCAATCAAGTTATGCCCCAAAATATCTCCGGAGTCACCTTGCTAAAGGTGTATAGACTAGGTATCCTGGCGAATTTGAAGCCTGATCAGTCCAGACTGCATAAAGTAATATTCAAATCTCCAAATGAACGCGACCTAATTTTAAGAAATGGACGTATATTAAAGGGTTCAGGAGTTTTTCTCCGTAAGGACTTATTGCTGGTGGACCGTGTAAAAAGACGGGAAGCCGAAGAAAACTACTGCTCAGATTAGACGTCAGTGAAAGAGATCTGAAAATTGTAAATTTTCGGGTTGTGAGGTTTCGACAGAGAGTGATGCCGAAGCCACTCTGTGTGAAGTACGAAGCCGCTTAAATAGGCTTCTGATCTATTACACCAATGTCCGGAGCTTGCTCAATAACTGGTAGGAACTAGGTGTACAGATTGACTCTACTAAGCCAGACATAATTGCAGTTACAGAAACTTGGCCAACGCAGTCTGTAGATAGTAGGGAACTTGATTTTGAGGGTTTCACACTAGTAAGGTCCGACAGAATCCAGAAGCGTAAAGGAGGGGGAGTAGCTCTATTCGTTAGGAATGATATCCGATTCACCATTATCGACAGTGTATGTCATGAGAGTAGGACGTGTGAACTAGTTAGTTGCCGCTTGAAATGCAAGGGACAAGAGCTGCTGCTTGGTTTGATCTATCGCAGTCCAAGCTGTGAGGTGAATGAGGTCCTGCTAAGCAGTCTCAGCACTTGGTCACGAAGCAGTCGATGTCTAATCCTAGGGGACTTAAACACACTCATGGTAGACTGAGAAAATCTGCGAACTGAATCGTCAGATAATTCCTTCGAGCAGAAACTAATTGATGTGCTTATCACATGTGTCCTACTGCAACATGTGAAAGAATTGACTAGGTACAACCCGGGCTGTGCATGATCCTTACTAGATCTTATATTGACTCACTACGAGGATGACGTTTCGAACCTGGATTACCGCCCCTAGGTAAAAGTGATCATGTAGTTTTAACCTTTGTCGATCACGAGCACGCGTCAGCTCAATACAGACCTAAAGTCTGGAAAGCAAACATACAAGAAATCAGCATCATCAGTAGATTGGACAATAGACCCAGAGTCCTCAATCGAAACGGCTTGGGACGTATTTCGGAATTTATACTTAAAAGCTACCGCCCCCACATCCCTTGGACTACATCTACGGGGCCGAGAAACTCCCCTCTATGGTTCAGTAGGGAGGTTCGCATCCTTCTCCGTAAAAGAAGGAAAATAAGGGATAGATTTAGGTTACTGAGGACTGATGAGGCAAAATATCGGTACCAAAAACCTCTAAATACTCGTGCCTCCACCCTTCGAAAGTCCAGAAAGCTGTACGAAGAGAAAATCGTTAAGGAATCCATAGAATGCCCTAAACGCTTGTACTCGTATATAAACCAAAGGACAAAAAGAAGAAGAAATGTTCCTTCACTATGGGGAGACAGTACTGCCTCATCACTAATGGAGGACGACTCTGGCAAAGCTCAAGTATTCTAAAAATACTTTAGCAATGTATATACCATAGAAACACCCTTCTCACCAGTCAATGAAAATCCACCCACACAAGCACTGGACAGCGTGACCATTAAAGAACTCGATGTCTTTCGTCTGCTAATTAAGCTTGACATAGGCAAATCCAATGGACGCGATGAACTGCATTCTAGGTTACTAAAGGAATCAGCTAACTTTGTTGCGAACCCTTTAAGTATATGTTTCAATCTATCCGTAACCCAGGGTCGTCTACCAAAAGACCGGAAGAACGCCATAGTAAGTTCTGTCTTCAAAACAGGTACAAAACATAAGCTTGAGAATTGTCGACCCATTAGCCTAACTAGTGTGGTTGTTAAAACCTTAGAAAAGGTTATTCGGAAGGAGCAGTTTAAGTACCTCGATGAAAACCAGATCCTTTCAGAGAAGCAGCATGATTTTATAACAGGTTATTCATGTCTTACTAACTTATTGGTCGCTTGTGAAAGCTGGTGCGCTCTTTATGACCAAAAGTTACCTGTAGACGTAGCCTACATCGACTTCAGCAAAGCTTTCGACAAAGTTCCGCACAACAGGCTGTTATATAAGCTAAGAAATGTCGGGATTGAAGGCAACCTATTGATGTGGATAAAAGACTTCTTAGTTGGGCGTCAACAAAGAGTACGGATGAACTCCAAGTTGTCTAGCTGGAAAACTGTGCTTAGTGGAGTCCCCCAGGGTACAGTTTTCGGGCCAGTGTTATTCCTCTTGTACGTAAATGACCTTCCTTGTCTACTATCGTCATCGGTCTTAATCTATGCTGACGATGTCAAGATACGGAGAGCGATACAAAGTAAGAGTGATAGCTTAGAACTCCAAAATGACGTGGAGAAATTATCTGAATGGTCCCACACCTGGCAATTGCCGATAAATACTTCCATGTGTATTATGATGCATATTGATCGTCAAGGTGCAGACACATACAGGATGAATAACACTGAGCTACCTATTGTCCAGACACACAATGACTTAGGAGTCATCGTTAGCCAAGACTTAAAGACTACTGCACACTGCCGTGCAATAGCCGCCAAAGGTTTTAGAACTTTATGGTCCATATGCAGGGCTTTTAGTCATCTCGACGCTAAAATGTTTCTGATTTCGTATACTGTGTTCGTGCATCCTAAATTTGAGTACTGCATACAAGCAGCTGGCCCTTGCATAAAAAAAGACAGTGAACTCTTGGAAATGCTTCAGAGAACAGCAACTAAGCTGATTCCCGGAATAGCGAAGCTCCCGTATGATACTAGACTGACCAAGCTAAACCTATTCCCGCTGTCATATCAAAGAATCAGAGGCGACTTGATTACAGTTTTCAAATTGCTTAGTGATAAATTTGCACCTGATATGCCCTCATTTTTCTTATCTTCCAAGATAGAAAATTTACGAGGACACCCCAAAAACGTTCACAAGCCCAGAACGAATTACTTGTCAGCTGACTATCGATTTTCCCATCGAATAATCAACGAGTGGAATTCATTATCTCAGCACGTGGTTGAGGCTCCATCCGTCGACTCTTTCAAAAGAAAGCTGGATCATCTGGTAGACCATAATTGCCAGGACTAACACAGGTCATCAAGCCTCCTATCATTTCCAAACTGAAACTTATGATTGTTCTTTGGAAAGTGCATTGTAGGACTTACAAATCTAGCTTCTCAATAACGTGTCATTGTATGACGAAATTTATTTACTTTTAAATAGATCGGTAATAATATTTGTATCATTCATAGTATTAATGGATTGTGCAGAAAAATTCTGTAAAGTTTTCAATTTGAAACTTCATTCTGTTTATTTTTATTTGGCTAATTAAATAGTACTATTAGAACGAATATTTGAACAGAGTGATCGAATACACTAGTCTGTACTTGCTAGACGAGTATAACTTGATAGAGTAAAGATTCATATTTTACTTCATTGATGTTTAATCCACTGCATGGTTAGTGAATATTAGAAGATAAAGTTAATAACATGTTCTCTTGTTCACTTTAGCATACTTTGAGTGTACAAGGTAATGATTATTAAAATTCTCATTACACATTACTCGAAATTTACTAAATGACTTTATTTAATTGATACATTATTGCTTTTAAATGTTCTTGAATACGCCTAATCATCATTCTAAGAACGGTAAAAACTTAAAACCAGTTTAATCATTTGTACAAATGTCGAAAGTCTAGGTATGACTCTTGATAATGTATGACTGCATTCATTACCGGATATACTTCAAATAAACATTTTCAAATAATTAATGACATACATCTAAAGTTATTGGATTCATGATTTCTCTTGATTTTTTTGGACGACAACTTAAAATTTTTGAAACATCAAGGTCTATAAAGTGAGGAATTGTTATCTGCATCATAAATATTATTAGATACTATGATAAAGTATTTTGTTCTCTTTTGAATCTGTACAATCTCCAGGTTTAAAAAAAATTTTTATAACTAACATTTGTTGGGTTTTCAGCTAATGGGTTGATGGTTTTGAGGTATTCGACTTACAATTAACGGATTGAATGACTGAACTTTCAAAGATCTGTCTTAGTTCAAAGACCATTGTGGTGTCACTAATCATCACAAACTAATAGTTCATCTCGAACTAGGGTACATGAATTTTAAGTGAAGCCTAGAAGGATACAATTTGTCTAGTCAAACTTCTATATGTTTAAAGTTTAGCAAACTGTTTATCAGAAAACTGAATAACGTATTTCAGACGGCAAACCTGAGCAAGAAGAGATAAGAAAGGTGAAATTAAATTTGGTGTTCTTTATTTCTTGCCAACTCAACAAACGTCGATTCTTTGTGATTACTGTTCACTGATAAGTTAACTGGCGAAGTTATCAGAAATGCAGAAAACATAAAATACAAAATGGTTTACAATAAGGTTCTTTCCTCTGTAAAACACCAACTACATAATCAGTAGTTGAATAGATAATTTAAGATCCTGAATACGATCGCACACAAAGGGTTAAGTGTATGCATGACTATTTAGTGCCTTCTAGTTTCTAATGTTTCTCTAGCTAATATATTTTTGGATCACTTTCTAAGAATAAGCACTGCTAAACTTCTGAGGCTGCGTGATCGAATATCCGGCGCAACCTGTTTTTACCATCTAGACATTTCGACAAGTTATCTTTGCCCTTCTTAACACATTATTATGTCTAATAATTGTATAACCTATTCAGGCCCATATATGAAAATCTCACAACCTATTGCTTTACAAGATGTGAAAAAGCAAAATGAGAGACATTGTGATGGCAGGCAAAGTGCATTGAAAAGAATGGACATTAATCAGATGTCGAATCCTGAACTGCTAATTTCTATCTGTCCATCATTAATTGGAAAGGTGGACTATCTTCAATTCCTACTTAATCTAAACATTTATCGTAATTGTGATGAAGTCATAATTCAATAATCCTGGTAAACGATTTACAAGACAACTGTTTAGTATCCCCATAAGGTTTTAATTTTTGTTGTCAAGATCAGTCAAGCGATAAGAAAAAGTATGGCAGCGGTGTAGCTATATTTGTAAATGTGAACTATTGTCGATCTACTTCTGCATGTTTTAGGTATTTTTACGACTTTATCTACTGTTTAACTTTAAGATGCTGACTAAAACACTTGAACAAATACCATTATGTTTATGATGCCAACATCTACGTGACTCCGAACAGCATATCATCTGTACTATCTGTCTTCCCTGATGAATCCACTAAATTTGTTATTACTGCGTTCAATGGTTTAGTTTTATGTAGTGATTTTAAATCATGTAACTTTAGCATTTTTTCACCACTAGATCACTGAAATGTAGATGATCATTTAGGCGTAATTTTGGTAATGATGTGGTAATACATGTGAATAGTAAGCGTACTCTATAATCTAGTTCTGATCACTGTATTGCAGTGAATGAACACAGGTATGAAGACCAATTTATCATTCGAAATTGTAAAGTGCTTTCATAAAACATACATCATAAATTCTGTTTTGAAATTTGTTATCCCATTGAAACTATTTTTGTAAATTTCAATCGATTTACATCTCCGCAACTAAAACGATTATGGAAGGTAAAAGTAAGGATGTACAAGTAGGAAAACTTCGAAAGCCTAATGGTCCAATAAACTAATAGATTAGACGTCTGAGCTCGATGTTTACTCAAAAACTCTTGCTTTGTAAAAGCTCTTCAAGTATGTGCAAAGTATTTAAAGAACTTACACATGAGAGACGCATCGTCAGTGATAACCAGCTGAATGTTTGTGACTTAAATAAGTATATCCTTATTTATCTGATGTCATGCTTCCTATACTTGCAGGCTTGATGAATAGTTGTGTTCCAACTTTCACTGAAACTTTGTCCGAGAATGTCTCCAGTAACTTAACTCGTCCCAGTGTTTGGGGCCTGACTAAATCCCAAACGTCCTTTCTAAAAGGTGTGCTGACGTTCTATGTTATACATTCACGAGCATCTTTAATAAATCCTTCTCATCTAATCTCACACCGAAAATGTCGAGAAAGATTAAGATAATCCCAATACCTAAGGAGGTATCTGGCTATAAGAATACTGTAGCGGTAAATAAATCCCTAAAATAAATAGCTCTGTAAGTCTTCGACATTGGATATTGACGACATTAGTTTTAATGGACTCACCTAGGTGAAGGCTCTCGGTCATGCATCTGCACTAGATCACAAGTGAAAACGTCGTGCTCAACAACCCCTGCAGTCGCTAGCCAGATTATATCAGTTGACCCACGATATATTGATAACGTATCAAATATATCTTCGAACCTCCCCACTTCTGTCTTTTGATTTCACTTGGTAGGTACGATTACTAATAGGTGCTACTGGTTAAAGTGTTGTCAAACCCCAAATACCTGTGGCGTTCTTCAAGGCAAAATTTAAACCCGTAGCAAAACTTTTGTTAAATATGCAAACGATCTCACTATATGTATGCTGATATCTACCGGTTCACATCACCTCTGAATGAATGAGTTCTTTTCTGTTATTGAACGATGGTCTTCTGTTAATGATCTCACACTCAATCCTTCTAAATGTCAAACTAGTAACTTTAGCCTTGGATATGAACAGTGCCTAAACACCCTGTTGGAATCCCATAAATCCCTAACTATTGGAGATTGTTTAGTAAAAACATTGTTAACGTCATTTATCTTTGTGTAAGTTTTTCTTATGAAATCTCTTCGTCTTCTCATGTTTTGTTATTATCGAAGAAAGTTTTCCATCTGTCTTATAACATAAAGAGGCTGTATGCTATGGGGATCAATTGATATTAAGTTTTACGAATCGTTAAGTTTTCCATATTACCTACAACGTCTTACTGTTCGCCATTATTCTTTCTTGGGCTTTCGAGAAAAGAATTATCTATATTGCGGAGAGTGCTGAAGGCAGTTAACAGTGCGTCTAGTGAATCTTTTGAGATCATTATGAATATGGTTATTGATAGATATTTAAAATCTTGCAAACTCCTGGAATGTGTTATCACATGAGATACTAACCATCTACTTCATTCACAATTTTTATCATTATATATTTTCTGGTGGAATGAGAAGTCAATACATTAGAATCCATGAGCGCAAGCAAAGGTATAAAGGCTCAACAATACCTTATTTATCAAATAGACTATGTGACAGACAGCTTATTAGAGCTGATCTAGTTAATAACATGCATTCTTAAACATGTTTCTAATTAGGATGTTGTACAGGTTCTAAACTTCATAAAGGAACGACTAACATTTCATTTACATCTAGGTAATTTATTTACTTAATTTATATATAGTGTATGTAGTTATTGTTTATTTTTCTTTGTTTTGTAAAAGAAACTTGTTGAAATCCATTTTTTTCTGAGAATTCTACACAATATTAAATAGAGCCATTAACGATAATAATAATAATAATGCTCACCAAGACTTTTGAGAGTTTGCTTGCTTTATAAAATTGAATTATTACTATTCAATTCCACTGGTGACACCTATTTCATACCTTTAAAAGGTTTGAATTTCATTAATCACAATGGAGTACTATGTCGGAGTTTCAAATGAAAGTGAGATACCTCTCTGTAGATCTCTATTCTTTAGTATTAATGAAAATTAGCTAAATATATATCTATTTGAATGTAATAATGTGGTGTGGTCTACTTATATCCATATAAGTAGTATATGGTGTGGGTCAGACATAGAATGTATTTTTGCAGAAGACCTATGAGCAAAGAACTGAAATGAAGCGCAATCGTTTGGAAAATGCATGAGCAATGGAATTAGAGAAGAAACAGTGAAGATTGAAACAATTGGTTGTTATTTTGCAAATTGACTGTTCATTGTTTGGTTATCAGAATTTACTGAGATAGTCTGTAATGTTTGCTTAAATGCATTCGATTGTCCCCAACTAGTGTTCTGTTCACTACATTTGGTGTCGCTGCCAACCGGGAGGAGGAAGGGTGCTGTTCTGCGGACGCCGCTGCGGGTCTGGAGTTGAGGTGCTAGTTGGGGCAGTCTGGTGCGGAGAGGTGGCGTCGAGTGGAGTGTTCTGGCGGGGCGGCGTTGGCTGTAGCGGGTGCTGTCGACGGCGAGGAGCAGTGGGACGTGGGGCTGCTGGGTGGACATCGGATGTAGATGGCTCAGCACCCGGTGGAGTACGGGTGTTGAGCGTCCCAGGTGCCGGGTGGGTGCGGATGTTACTTTCAATAATATATTTTAGACAGTCTTTACGATTGGTAAGTATTCATTTTCTACACGGATACATAGGTAATAATTATTCGCCTTTCACTAAAATAGAAAAATATCAGTTTATTTTACCTAATGCACCTTTTCGAATGATTGAGAGGAAGTAATAGGTAACCACAATTTTTCTTTTTCAAACCTGTTTGTTGTGTACACTTATGTTCATGAGAAGAATATGGACGTCCAGTCAGATAGGTAATTTTTGTTTTTATGATAATGCGAAGCTAAAGTGTAATTTATCTATGAATTTGGTTGCTTTATTATACAAGAGAGACTGATTAAAGATAAGTCATTTTACAGCAGTTGAAAGTTTTTATAATGAGTCATGTCTAGCGATGTGAAATTGAATCTAAGGTAAATGTGACATTTTGTTGGAAGTTTAACAAAACTTTGTTTAGTTGGGTAGTTTGTAGAGACTTATTCAATTCGTAGATAACTGACGTGATGGCAACCATTGGGTTAGAGGTTGAGGATAAAATACTTTACTTAAGGTTGTTTCTCGAACGTCCAATTAAGTCCATTGTATCATTGAAGGAGAAATATCGGAAATTTAGTGGGGAAAATCAGATTTTGACTAAAAACATATTGTCCTATTGAGATATTGATGGATTTTACGTCAGAACGTGTACAAATTTGTTTAATTGTGAGATTGTGAATTTACAATTTTCAATAAACAAACCTTATATTACTTACACACGCCTGTTAACTCTCGTGGAGCAGCACAGACCGATCATCAGCATTCTCCACTTAACACTGTCCTGGGCAATCCTTTCCAGTTGTTTCCAGCTGCAATTCATCCCACTCATGTCTGCTTCCAATTCTCGACGCAGTGTGTTATTTCGTCTTCTTCTTTTCTCCTTTTCCTCAAGATTCCAAACTAGGGCATGCCTCTTAATGCAGTTTGATGGTTTTCTCAATGTGTGTCCTACTCACCCATAGTGTCTTTTCCTAATTTCCTCTCCCACTGGAAGCTGGTTTGTTCTCTGATACAGTCGCTTATTGCTTATAGCATCTGGCCGATGGACATTGAGTATCTTGTGTAAACAATCGTTTATAAAAACTTGTACTTTTTTAATGATGGTTGTAGTAGTTTTCTAAGCTTCGACTCCATATATTTGAACTGTCTCGACGTTAGCATAAAAGATTCTGACTTTGATGTTGACTTGAAGACAGTTGTTTTAAGTCCCATGTGTTCTTCAACTGTAAGAAAGCGGCCCTTGCTTTGTAAATCCTCGCCTTTACGTCCATATCAGATCCTACCTGTTCATCGATGATGCTGATCGAGTACGTGAACGTCTCCATCTTTTCTATCCTATAAGTGCATTGCATGCTACTTTGGACAACATCAGAGTAACTCCCTTAATATGCATAGCATTTTCTTCCTCGTAGTCGGAGTACAGCAGCATCTATCCTGAATATATCATTTTCTATCCAACTTTGGTCGAAGTAGGTTTCACTTGCTTCGAGCACCTACATGTTGTATTTCCTCATTTCCGCAACTATTTGATTAGTCCTCTCGGTCTCCCACATTGTTAGAACATTCCATGTGTTTATGTTAATTGTTGCTCTGGTTGTTAGAAGGGGCATCGGCCTCGTGGGTTCCGAAGAATCTCGGCTTTCACCATCAGGCGTCATAATTCTTCTGAACGAAGATCCTTCAACTCGGAAGGCAGAATTTAAATGGTTTGAAATGTTGAAATGTAGCAAGGTTGGTTTCTACAGGATGGGGTCGCTATACACCTCGACAAAATCAAAATTTCTAAGCAGTAGTGACATTAATCTTCCGAATGTAAACGGTGAACCAGCATACCCAAACGGCATTTGTCCAAATTGATACTGTTTATTCCGTACAGTAAATGCTGTTTTGCTTCGATCGCTCTCTTTTATACACAGTTGTCAATAACCTGACCGCAAATCCAGCACTGTAAACACCGTAGCATTCTGCAGACGATCTAATGTTCTTACTACTACTGACATTGCCCAAGGTTTCAGTTCTATTATGTTATTCAATTCTCTAAAATCAACACAAAATCTATACTTTCCATTCGGTTTCTTTATCAAGAGTACCGGTGAGCTATATGGGCTGTCCGCCTCCTCAATTATACTTTCTTTCAACATCTCTTGCACTTGCCAATTTACCTCAGCCTCTAAATGCACAGGGACACCACATGTTGCAAACATACTTACTCCATCGTTCTTTATCGGGATTTCGTGCTTTACTTTGTCACAAAATCCGTACGGTTCTCCTTCTCCAGTGAACAGTTTCGCATACTTTGGTTTCTTTGTTGATGCGGCTGTTGCCACTCTTACCTCAGCCACTTCGCTACTTTCATATATTTGGAACGAACTGTACTTTGTGACCACCTTACTGCTTCTTAAGTCAACTATTGCATTTACTTCTCCTAGGAAATCTGCTCCTAATATCGGTCTCGATAGGCTTGTGGTTACTACGAACGGGATATTTATCTCAGCACCACCCACTTTCACAATACTATTAGACACACCCAACACCTCTAACATGTGGTCTCCTATGGTGTGAACCGCTAAAGTTCATGGCTTGAGTCTCTCTCATTGCTCTTTATCTATTAAGGATACTGCTGCCTCTGTATAGATATGGCACACTAAATCTCATTCATTTGTGTTCACTCTTGCATAGACTGCCCCTCTATCTACCAATGCAACAACATCCAGATTCCTAGGGTAGAAAGAACACGCGTTATAACGTCTAAAATATCTCCGTTTTCGTCTTGTTGTAAAGTTTATCTTCTAGTGTCTTGTCCCTCCACATGCGTAACACTTATTATTCCCTCGTAATGCCGCGATCTCGTGCTGCAGCTCCTCAATCTTCTCGATATTATTTATCTCCTGACTTTCACACTTGACCGGAGCTACTGTTCGTGTCATCAGCTGTCGCGTCACTGTTGCGAGTTCACTAGTATCCATAGGTTGCACGTTGTTTACCAGTCTCAGCTGCTGGGAAACTGCAACAGGCATGCTCTCGATATACCGCGATGCCAACAACTATGCCTCCGATTACTCGTCCAGATTCGGCTGCGCGCGACGAAACAAGCTGGTAAGCTCCAGGGTCAGCATCATTGGGTCACCACCGATCGGCAACTTCGGCACTCGGAACCACTGTAGTGCTTCTTCCCTGTTAACTGGGCTGTGAAACTCTGCGGTCAACCGTTCTGTGTCTGCCTTTCATGTCGTCCTCCCGCTAGCACCATCTAAACTGTCATGTACAGCTTTTGCCCTGCCTCCTAGCAGTGTCCCCAGCACCACCATCTCCGACTTCGGCTCCTCCACTTTCACCAACTACGCCACATCTTCAAACGCCTTCAGCAAGCCCAGCATATCTCCCTCCGCAAAATCCTTTAGCCACGGAATCCTTATCCTTAGTGGAGGAAGCGTCACCAAATGTAGTGTGTGAGAACATAGGTGAGGTAAAATACAAAAACCATACTCCGATACTATATTTGCAAAATGTTCATTAATTGTCTCAGGCTTTATTGTTCCTGGGTTTCCACACCAATTGCTTTCTAATTCTTTTCTTGTCTTCTCAATCTTCTCAATCCTCTGTTGCCAGATATTCTATTCCTGACCCACGATATATACTACTTATGTCGATATATGTAGTCCACACCACACTGTGAGTATTATAAACTAGGAAACACGAGACATCTGTTTCATTGTGGTTTTATACTGCTCTAATAGCTACTCATGAATGATCTCACACGGGATCAAATCCATTTCCATTAAAGAATATGAAAATCACAATACTTTTAGATCAATGAATCGGAACCTCATTTTCTACATTTCCGACTTTCTATAAATTGACTGAATTCAATCTGTATATTCAGTAGTTATTCATGCAATAAGTGAAAGTTGTTTTAACGTTTGCCTTAGTTACCAAATATCTATTTCATTTTATCAATCATTGATGTGAAAAATTAGTTTAGATGTTTTATGAAATTGTTTTATTTATTTGTTTAGTCACTACAAATGTCTATTTCACGTGAATTCACTAATGAAAATAGACTAAACAATAAAAGAACACACAATTAACTTATAAGGTTTAAATATATGCTCGTCTGTGTTGAATAATAATAATAATAATAATAATAATAATAATAATAATAATAATAATAATTGAAATGGAATTAAAACATATTTTATTGAAATCAAAATATATTTGAATTCATTTAGTATTGTTTGTTTGAATCTTACCATTGATGTGTTTAGGACTGCAACTGGTCAGTCTCCAATTGGTATATGTGCATATTGTGCGTATTGCCTCGATATAGCCTTAATTCACAAGTATGGTAAGCAGAGATGGATAGTGGCTAGCAGTGGAATCCAGAACTATCAGAATCATCTATATTTAGATTCTGGAAAGATCGACTGTACTGAACCATTTCGGACGTTTGTCATGGATATTATTTCAGGTAAAAGAAAATTAAGTAATGTAAGTATATTCTTTATGAATGCTTATGAAATATAAGATATAACGAAATATAATGAATACAAATATGAAGCTCATAAATCATCCATTTTATGTCACATTGAAAATTATGCCAATCATATTGAATGAAGCTGAATTGAAAACCATTCATTCAGATTGATTTAATTGATAGAATAGAGTGATGGATATTTTGGAAAAGTCTTTTTTATCCATGATTATTTCATTATTATATGATAAGTCTCACTATTATAATAAAATATTTTACTTATAAACGATAATTTTACTTACTTCATTCATCCAATCTATTAGTACATTTCAAAGTTGAAATCATGAGTCAATTAAAGCTAGACCACCATCGAAAACCTGGAAGCACTGGACGGCCGTTTCGTCCTATTATGGGACTCCTCAGCAGTGCGCATCCACGAACCCGCTCTCGCGAGCGAGATTCGAACCCAGGACCTACCAGTTACGAGCCGAAGCCCTTAACCGATATACCACTGAGCTAGCATCCAACGGTGTTAAT
This sequence comes from Schistosoma rodhaini, assembly GCA_944470415.2. Classification (NCBI taxonomy): domain Eukaryota; kingdom Metazoa; phylum Platyhelminthes; class Trematoda; order Strigeidida; family Schistosomatidae; genus Schistosoma; species Schistosoma rodhaini. Next base: position 6,574,743 of record OX104040.1, read on the forward strand.
GTCTAACTTTAGTACATGTTCCTGTCTTGTTGAAATATCTCTTTCATTGGAATTTTAGAAGATCCTTCTTTAGTAAATTGTCTGTTTAGTAATTTCAGTTATAATCTACCATATCAAATATGTAGAATGTAATATTTGAATTCACTGTGTTTTGTTACATCAACGTTTGCTTTTCAAGACTATAAGTGAAAAGAGAATAAATGACGGAGTTAAAGTTTAAATTAAAATTAAAGAAGACTGATTGAAAGACTTCTTTTTTCATCTCATATATATATATATATATATATATATATATATATATATATATATATATAAAACGCTCTGACCACCAGGCTTCTCAATCTTTACGCAAGCTTTGCCCAATTTCATTTCGTAACAGCCTCCGTTTATGGTCAAACTCACGGTCGCCCAGAGTAGACCGACGAGCTTCGACGAGTTGTAAGGGGCCTGAGGAAACCCAGTGCTTATAAGCGAAACGCTTCGCGAAGCCGCAAGCGGCTTTACTTGCCATTTTCATGGCGTCATGTAGTTGCAACCAATGTTCAGCTATACTTTTTGATGGAATGGTAGTTAGCCTAGAAGCTAGCTTGGTTTGATACTTACTTGCAACAGAAGTTGCAACCAATTTTCTGATATCAGTCCGTCGGCCTGTGCCTGTGCCTAGACGCCAGACTTGTGTATCCAAGTCTCCGGCTATTACTACAATATCTGTCGAACGCACTTTCTGGAGAAGAACTGTTAACTGGTGGTAAAAATCATATTTGATCGCATCCGGGCTGCAATCTGTCGAAGCATAGACGGAGATGACAAAAAGACATCGTTTCTCACGCCGATTTCTTCTCAATTTGATGGAGCTTTCTAATCTAACAGCACATAACTGACTGTTAATGGGGATCCAATCGATTAGTGCTGTCTCAGCTGTAGCGCTTAGAGCCACACCAACGCCAGCGGGACCAGACGAGGATGCCACAGGGTCCCCGGATAAACGCACATAAAACAAATGTTTGGAAGCGACAGATGGAGAGCGAATTTATAGTATTTCACCAGTCTTGAATACGGCTCTCGGATAGACAACAAACATCGGTATTAAAACTTTCTAAAGATATAGTCAGCCCTATTTGTTGTCCTATTTGCGTTAGTGTGCGAACCTTGAAATAGGCCAGTTTGAACGGCGTACGTGAGTTTTAGAAAGACTGCTTCAGTATTCGTATTCAGTGGAAGCATTTACTTTCGACCAGGCAGTGACTGGAGGTCGTTTAGATAGAACAGAGTTTCCACCATGGGCGAGCTGCTGAATAAGTTGGAAAGTGAGGATACATAAATTTGGAGTAAAAGGGAGTGAATAAGTGACAAGGTAGTTAATAATAATAATTTTAATAACTCTGGTTACACTGAGTGGTTAGTACTAGATAAATTCAATAACTCAAAAAGATTTTCACATTAAACACTGAACGGTGTGAAATAGAAAAAAAAATTGGAATGAATTTTTGTGAATGAATCACGGATAAACGGATAGTTTGACTGACAATCATTAATTGCATGTGTTCGATTGGAAATACATTTTGGTAAATATTATTGACAGTGAAGCTAAACAGCTGTTGCTTAATTGTCATGTTTATTTTAATTGCAGGATAAAGGGGTTGTGAACAGTGAGTTCCATTTTTTGTGTGACTTTACACGTTTATGTTTCATACGATGTTTGTTTTAAAAAGGATGGTTGAATGGTGGAGAAGATTTGTAGCTCAGGTGGGTGATTTTGATGTAGGTTTGTGTTAATTCGGCTTCCAGCGAACTCCAACAGAGCATCCAGAGGCTCAAAAAGAGTCCCAACCAATCAGAGTACGACAGAACATTCTGGAGTTCCAACGTGGCACGCTACCATTGGTCAGTAGCAATATATGTCGTTAATTGGATTGGCTGAATTAGGATGTTGATTTAACTTAAGCAAACATGTATAAATACCTACGATTTTCTGTACAAAGATGGTCCTTGCAGTAAAGGTTTTCTCTGTTACTCGTGTCTTCTCTCTGGTCTTCAAGTTGCTGAGTAGTGCTAACCCTGGGGTTATCCGAATAGCTTAGGATCTGTATAAAGCGTTCACAACTGGTCAGACATATCAGTGGCGACGGGAAAATGACAATGAATATTTCTCTGGAGCAATTAGAAGCCTATATGGTGCGTCAAGAAAAGAGGTTTGAAGAGTCTTAAATTAGAATCATGGAAACCCTGATGCAGAAATTATGCCTGTCCGAGAGAAACCCTGTTTCCAGTGAATCACAAGTACCACATACTGATTCAGTCATTAACGCCATACATGAATTTAATTTTGATGGTGTAGCAGGTATAATTTTTGAGTCGTGGTTTAAAAAGTATGAAGATTTGTTTTATATTGATCTTTGCAACCTGAACGATGCTTCGAAAGTCAGAATACTTCTCAGAAAACTGGGGACTGTGGAACATGAACGCTACAGCAACTTCATTCTCCCGAAGAACCCACGAGATTTTAGTTTTGATGAAACAATCAAAACCCTGTCCTAAATCTTCGGAGAACAATCATCTTTATTTAATATCCGTTATCAGTGTTTAAAGTTAGCGAAAGAATCTGGAGATGATTGGGTGAAACATGCAGGAACTGTGAACTGTGAATGCAAGAGGTTCAAATTATCGTCCATGTCTGAGGACCAGTTTAAATGCTTAGTATTTATCTGCAGCCTGCGTTCTCCTGATGATGTTGATATCCGGACCAGAATCCTAAGTAAACTTGAACACTGCCCTAACATGACCCTACAGGAAGTAACTACCGAGTGCCAAAGGTTAGTGAACTTGAAGCATGATACTTCAATGGTAGAAAACGGTAACTGTTTCCATAATGTCAATGCAGTCAAGAGAAAATCCTTGCAAGGTTCCAGCACACCTAATTATCGTAATAACGGCGGCAAACCATCATCTCCATGCTGGGCATGCGGAGACTGTGTCTTCTTCTTTCAGAAATACTTTTTGTATACTGTTGTTACAGTCTGGCTACTTAAAATGATATACACAATGAATTTTACGTTCTATGTTCGTCGCACAAAAGGCATGAAACATAGGTTAAAAATTAAAATGTTGGGATTTTTATAACATAATACTCATTAAGTTATATATTCAAGCATTATTTATTTCGAAAATGTATTGAGCGGCCCGTTATTTTGACGCCAATTAGTCTGGACGATGATTTTCTCGATGAGCTCACCGGTTTAGTGGCCTGAGATCTGACTCCATTGCAATTGTATGAATGCTTGTTATTGAAATTTACATATCGTCAATCCTCGTATAAAATTACCAACCGAAATTGTGTTAATGAAGAGTGAAATTAAATAAGCCCGATATGAGAATGAAACTTTGAATACATATATTTTGTACACTCATTGATCTGGATCAACTAACAGAGGGAGGAAGGGAAGGAAGCGAAGAGAGCGAAACAAAATGATGAGGAAGGGAAAAGGCGTGTAAGCCATCTCAATTTAACCAACCGTCAATCGATATTTATAGTCAGATGAAAATAAGCTACAGACATGTGATGAGTAGAAAAATCAATGTAAGCAAATGCGTTCATTTAAAAACAGTCAAGGTTGATAGGTGAATATAATTCACAAGATCAAAATGTGATTTAAGAAGAATGAATAAATTGGTTTATCCGGAAGTCAGAATAAGCTATGTAGGCTTAACATAGTGGCCAGCACTACAGTACACGCCGATTATATCTTTCAATAAAATTCTAACGCGAGATTTTTAGATGGGGAGTAATAAAAAATGTTCTCTCTTACCAGGCTCTAACATATTCCTGATTTCTAAACAATATTCATCACTAAAACAAAGAATCGTAAATGATTTTTAGACAAAGGTCACCGTTATCACTAGAAATCATACTATCTTGTCGACTTAACTCCGATGATCTATAGAGAAGTGATGCTTTTAAAACTATTTATTATTATTATCAAATCAATCATAGATATGTGTAATACAATAAATGTAAATGAAAGAATGTCTGGTGAAAGCTTACGACTCAAATGAATAGTTTTCACTCCAGATTTATTTTTAAGGAAGAGGATTAGTAGTTATTGCAATGCGAATTTATAACTGATAAGATTAAATATTTTGGGAGTGAGCCAAGTGTTGGGAAAGTAGGGAAAGTATTAATAATTAATAATTCAATTTACTTAGTATTGTTTGTTTGGATCTTCCCATCGATGTTTTAGGACTGCAACTAGTCAGTCTCCAATTGGTATATATGCATACTGTGCGTATTGCCTCGATATAGCCTTAATTCACAAGTATGGTAAGCAGAGATGGATAGTGGCTAGCAGTGGAATCCAGGACGCGCGCCACTTCGCCCCATTTGGGATTCGTCAGCTGGATGTACCTGCATCTCATAGTTAATGTTCACTCTGGGACTCGAACCCAGTACCTTTCACTTCAAACGCCATCGTATTATTCAGTCGGCCACTGAGTCCTTATAGGTACTGGGTTGGAGTCCCAGAGTGAACATCAACTCTGAGATGCAGGTACATCCAGCTGACGAGTCCCAAATAGGACGAATCGCGCGTCCTGGATTCCACTGCTAATAATTCGATTGAAATTATTGAACATATATATAATCAATTTATTGTTCTCTTAATGGTCATAATTATCTTCAATATTAGTAACAGGATAAATAGATTTCATCTTATTTATTGTTATAAAAAGTTTTTACTGTTAATTTATATGGTTATGGTTGATTGAATTAAATTATTTCAGTATAAAGTTCTCATTTATAATAGGGGGGGGGGGTGAGATCTCCATCATTAAATCATTTACATTAGAGAATTCCTAACTATTCAAAACTTATTTAGGATACATTTTTATGTGTTACTATGATAGTTTTTTATTGGGTTGCTATTGTTTCTCTTCAACAAAGCGAACACTTATTAATGGATGATTAATTTAGTTAACTAAAAAATAAAATATCCTTATAGGCCTTAAATTGTAATTTGATGAATAAATTAGAAAATGACAGAAATACAAAACTAGATTGTGAAATAATTTAAAACACAAAAAAAACAACCGTAATAACAATATTATAGATCAGAAGGGGTTTTGTGGAGAATTCAGTATTTTCATAGTTGAAATAATTAGTCAATTGAAGCTAGACCACCATGGAAAACCTGGAAGAACTGGACAACCGTTTCGTCAGCAGTGCGCATCCACGACCCCACAATCGCAGGATCCGAACCCAGGACCTACCAGTCTCGAGCCAGAGCCCTTAACCAATAGATCACTGAGCTGGCATCCAACTGTGTTAATGTATAACTTCAACCAACGAAACGGCCGTCCAGTACTTCCAGGTTTTCCATGGTAGTCTAGCTTCAATTGACTCATGGTTTCGACTATGAAAATAGTGAAATCTCCACAAAACCCCTTCTAAAACTCTTTTTTTCTGTATGCTATCAGTCATAATCTTTTGTTTTTGTCATATTTGCGTTTTAATACAAAAACTAGTGATGGAAATTCAAGTAATTTACTTCTCTAATATGCAGAATACTGAGAATAGCCAGCAAAATAAAGAATATAATTATTCATATATAATGTGGTTTTTTGAATTATTCACAATAGAGTTAACTGTTTTTAATATCGTAGTTGGTATGTACGGTACTGGATTTGAGTCCCAGAGTGAACATTAACTCTGAGATGTAGGGAAATCCAGTTGACGAGTTCCAAATAGGATGAAATGCGCGTCCACTGCTAGCCACTATCCATCTTCGCTTACCATACTTGTGACCTCGGGCAATATCGAGGCGGTCCGCACAGTATGCACATATGCCAACAAGAGACTGATCAATTGCAGTCCTAAATAACAATGGGAGATACAAGTAAACAACACGAAGTGAGTAATTGATGTTTGCTTCGATTTTTATAAATGAAAGGTTCTGTAGTGAATAAGAACGTGAGTGGGGGAATTCGAAAGAATATATGCACAAAATTAAGGAATATCTCAGTAAAATTTGAGAACCATATAGTAAATAGTTAATTTGCAAACTATCATCAATTATCTCAATCTTAACTGTTCCTTCTGTAAATATCAGTCCATCGTCTTTAATTATTATCGTTCATCCATTTTTATACCAATTCCGTTTCGTTGCCGTTCTTTCATCATCGATCTTCTACTGTAATACATTCAATGCTCGTTATATACTACTTATGTGGATATAAGTAACCCACATCACAATATTACTCTGATGTATACTACCAATGTTGACAGATATAAGTGGTATGTAGCAGCAGTCAAACAGAGAATGCATTTCGGCATAATACTGAATTGAAGAAAACACAAAGGGAAACCGAAAGCAGTTGGAATAACCAAAAAAATTAGAAGAAACATAAATAATGTTATGACAACTGAAGGGAGATGTTCAGATATTGTATTTAATGTATGAATTACATGTTTTACGAAAGTATCGGGTAGTTTTGCTTGAAACAGTACACCATTGTACGTTGAGATATGTTGTGAATGAAATGAAATTCTCCATATACATGAAGCAGCCAGAAATATACCACACAAACCTCAAGTATAGTTGAAAGCATATTTTTATCTTCAGTCGATTCATGATTTCGATATTTAGTTTTGCCATGATTCTCTTGTATATTGCAGTCTAGTTAGAAGATTAGTTTCTTATTCAGCTTTATGGAATAGTGTTTCAAAAAGATATTTTTTAGTAATATAATGAATAAATATTTGAAGATAGATGTTATTTTGTAGTTTATACCACGAACTTCCTTTTAATTAAGACAATTATTGAAAACTAGAAGGGGGAACAGAATAGCTCTTTTGTTTCACTTTTTAATTTATCAGAACCGAGTAAAAAAAAATTCAATATGGATCAATCTGAATCGCGGCAAAAGTTTACGTAAGCTGATATGATATCCAATATTCATATTTTCAACTATAATCAATTTGTGATATATACTGCGACAGAATTCCACTAGTTATAAAACTTTATTAGAACATCGACTAAACTATAGCCCGGTAACATTGATTTTAAAGATAATGGAAGAGAGATTTTTTTGAAATTGTTGAAGCTTATAAATAATCCATACCAATTTAATGATAGAAAATATATCAATGCTATAATCAGTACTTACTTACTTACTTACGCCTGCTACTCCCAATGAAGCATAGGCCGCCGACTAGCATTCTCCAACCCATTCTGTCCTGGGCCTTCTTTTCTAGTTCTATCCAGTTTTTGTTCATTCTTCTCATGTCTGTCTCTATTTCTCGGCGTAATGTGTTCTTTGGTCTTCCTTTTTTCCTTTGACCTTCAGGATTCCATGTGAGGGCTTGCCTCGTGACACAATTGGGTGATTTCCTCAAAGTGTGCCCAATCCACTTGCGCTTCTTCCTGATTTCTTCCTCCGCTGGAATCTGGTTTATTCTCTCCCACAGTAACTTGTTGCTGATGGTGTCTGACCATTGAATCCGAAATATCTTGCATAGACAACTGTTAATAAACACTTGTATCTTCTGGATGATGGCTTTCGTAGTTCTCCACATCTCCGCCCCATACAGTAGAACTGTCTCGATATTTGTATTGAAAATTCTAACCTTGGTGTTCTATAATCAGTAATATTTATCATTTGATTATCAGTGTAAAATGTATAATTATTATTTGCAGATAATAAATTATGATCATCACCTATGGTTGGATTAGTTTATAGTAAAACAACATCAATCACAGTTGCGTAGATTGATTATCTTTTCTAATTCTGATTTTGACAAGTTAATTTCACATAGGAACTAAACGATAGACATTGTATCTAGATGTTTCTCAAATGGGTTTATAAAACTTTGATAAGATCAATCAATCAATAAAATAATAGTGAATAATTGATTCAATGATTTATTTTAGATAATACAACGCTGATTCGTTTTTTTTTTGAAAAAATACAGAGATTATTTTACTAATGTTGACAGATATTTGTTGAGAAGTTGGAAAGAAATTGTTCAGTCTTCAGTCATCATTAAAATAAAGATAGTAGGTTGGTGAACCTGTATTAATCCTGACAGACTGTCTTCCAGTGAAGGTTCAGCTTCTCATTGAAAATGATCACTGATGGGACTGATACCACTTCTTCGAGTAAGGCGTTCCAGTCATTGGCAACTCAATGAAAAAAAACGGGACCCTATTTTAAGTTTAGCGGATTGTGGTTTTTGGACCTTCTTTCTATGACATCAGAGATTATTTGTACTGCAGGGAGCAAAGAGATAAGATATATTAACATTCAAATCGCAATTAAAGATACGTAATGCCAGTATAAGGTCACCTCGCGTTGTAAGAAATTTCTTCTTCGGATCGGTTGATACGATTTTGTTCTAAGTTTAATGTACAAGTTTGTAGAAATGTCCGAATGAATTGTTTGTTTTTAATGAGACGTTGTAATCAACATTAGACGGATTATTTAGTTATCTAGTATTTTTCCCTGACACAAATATAATTAAATAATAAGCGAAATAACTCACATATTATTGGTCTATTTTCAAACAGCAATGGGAGAAATAAGTCTAAATTTGGTTTCGTAAAATGTACATGGTTTTCTCGGTAATTATATACAAACTGAAATACTTAGGTTGTGTGTTCTAAATATAATTAAGCGAATGACTAGTCGCACCATAATTAAACCTCAACCAACTAATTAGTATCACCTTGATGACTTGTCTATTTTCAGCCCACTAATCGATCAGTCTGTTCAGCAAATACACATAGTTAGGTGAAAAAAACGTTTTTCTTCAAAACTAAACGTAATTAGTTTGTCACTTTAAATCACCTTCCTTAATAATCAGACTTAACCCTATACAACTTCCTTTCTTCGTGAAATGTAAATGGTCATGGCTGCTAAGATGACGTGAACATAATGAGACATGAAACAACAGAACAGCTAAGTAGATTAACTTTCGATCATTTTTATTCAAGTTTTGAATAATGATAAGGAAGTCAGGACGAGTTTATTGTAACAGTGGGGGAGAGGTGTTATCAAAGGGATAAGATTAATTATTTTAAACATAAAAAGTGATCGTAACTTTGGTTTGGATGTTTTTTTGGATAGACTGCATAATAAACAAAGTTATTGTGAAAGATCTGAATATGAATGCGGTCAAATGGCTCATGATCTTAACAGAGGGAACAGCAATCACTTTTGTATCCTAGAATTTGGTAAAGCATGAGTAAATGTTGAAGAATTTTGTTGACGTATTATCATTCTTATTAGAAACAATTCAAACTTTTTGCTAACATTTATTCATCTTATACGGAAAATTACTAAATTTTACTATCTACTACATTTTTATGAATCCTATTTGAAATGTTACTGTAGTTCAACACTATCTATCATTTTATACACCGAAATGACTTCTCTTCCAAATCATATAAGTTCACAGTGTTCCTGTTATATATGTTTGTATAACTCGGCCATGTCAAATCATTCTAAACATCAACCATTTCCAACTAAAAATAATCTTTATATAAGACGATTCATAAATTGTTATAGGTCCATCCCATTTCTTTTCCTTTGAGAATTTCAAGTTAGAGTTTGCTCTGAGATATAGTTTGATGATTTCTGCAATTTGTGTTTTTTCCACTGACAGCGTCTTTTTTCTTAATTTCCTCTTCAGTTAGAGGCTGGTTGGTTCACTACCACAGTAGGTTATTATTGTGAGTGTATGACCAACGGATCTGGAGTATCTTCCGTAGACAGCTGTTTTGAATAACCTGTACTTTTTTGATGATGGTTGTAGTAGTTCTCCGAATTCCAGCTCTATACAATAGAACTGTCTTGACGTTTTTACTGAAGATTGTGACTGTGATATTGGTTGACAGTTGTTTTTAGTTCCATATGTTCTTCAATTGTAGGAATGCTGCCTTTTCTCTTCCAATCCGTCTTCACATTTGCATCAGATCCTCCTAGTTTATCAATGATGAACACAGTATACATGCTAGGACAAATATTGGTGCCCACAACTATGACCATCTAACGTGTTATCTATTATTACTACTATTATTCTATATTATAATTTGATTGCGTACACTGAGCAATTTTAGTGTGTTTAGGTCATGTAATGGCAATTAATGAACTTGGTATGTATGCACTCAATTGACTTAGCTTTGTCACGAAAATAAACATTAAGATTTCTTTAGTCTTTAGCTAATTAGTACTATCCATTTTCAGAATACTCTCATTTATTTAAGCATTTCAGTGTATTAGTTTAGTTGATTGGTTAGTGTTTGAATGCTGATACAATAGAATAAATATTGACATAATCTTGTAGAAATAAATCTGATGAATATAAACTTCAGAACAATGAGATTTCAGCTAAGGACTTTAATGGATAACATTCAATTAATGGACAAGAACTTACACTTAGATGCTGTAAAGTAGATTACAAAATTATTTAATAAGAAAATAACATCGGTGAAAGTAGATGATGGCTTTCTAGTGTAAAAATTTAAATTTCGATTTTCAAAGTTCTGATTTGGAATGGTCATGTGTTCATCACTAACATTCGGAATTTCCTAAACTTTAAAGAGTATTGAGTCTATGTCGGGGATAACTATAAACTTATTAAATTAGCCAAAACAGCTGTAGGATTTACAAAGGTTCTTGAATTGATATTTCTTCATATTTATAATTATAGTTGAATTCATGAGTCAATTTAAACCAGACCATCATGGAAAATCTGAAAGAACTTGACAGCTGTTTCGTTCTGGTATGGAACTCCTCAGCAGTACGCATCCACGATCCCGCCCCGCATGATTCAAACCCAGGACCTACCAGTCTCGTACGCGAACACTTAACTTGTAGACCACTGAGCCGGCATTCGATGGTGTTAATGTCTAATTTCAACCAATCCATGAAGTTGAGCAATCGTTCAGCAATTGTCTTCAGTGAGTTTCTATCACGCAACACACGTGGTTGGACTCCACTGCTTCTCATTAGAACTCCAGGAAGTACCTCTTGAGGCCAGTCACTAGTGAGCATACGATGATTGTTATTAGAATGGATTGAAGTTAGACATTAATACCGTTGGATCCCGGCTCAGTGGTCTAGAGGTTAAGCGTTCGCGCACGAGACTGATGGGTCCTGGGTTGGAATCTCGCCAGGTGGGATCGTGGATGCGTACTGCTGAGGAGCCTCATACTAGGACGAACCGGCCGTTCAGTGCTTCCAGGTTTTTAATAGACTCATGAATCCAACTATAAAACTACTAAAATCTCCACAAAACCCATTCTAATATTTGTAATTAACTAGAAAAAGTACCAATTTATTATTCATAACCTAATTAATTTCCAGTTTTGTTGCTGTAAAAGTGTACTTCATATTCATTAATGAATAAACAAACCTTTTGATGGATGGGTAAGATTATACTATAGCGACAACCTTTAGGGGATTATCAGTCAATCAGAAAAATATGTTTACTTACAAACTGGTTTGCAATAATAAGTAGTAAAATTAAAATGGATAAACAATCTCAAGATATTAAATGAACGAAAAAAGGTTTCAGGGTTGGGAATAAGGTGTTCGTATTGATTTAGGAGGTAAAGTTAAAAGTTTTAGGGTCAGAATGTGTTATTCGATTGAGTGAATACTTTTAATCACAATAATACCCATGACTATACCCTGAATCACTTTAAAAAAGGCACTGAGATACAGCTTGGTAAACAAGCAGGTATTTCATGTGATTTGGCTAACATACCCAGTCATATTTATTTCGTCGTTTTACAGAGATATTTTAACAATTTTATGCATTTTCGGGAGTAATTATAGACAGTTTTTGCTTGTTTCGATAAAGTACACTTTATCTTACATTGATTTTTGAATTTTGTGCAAACTCTAATAGGCACTATTCTAGGTCTGATTGGCTTTCTAAAAGTCTCTACTATTATAAAATGTAATTGCTAGACATTTACTCAAGCTGATTTCGTTGAAGTGATCTAAAAATTTGAAATTTATTATCAGAAGGGGTTTCGTGGAGATTTAGTATTTTTCATAGTTGAAAGAGTGAGATATAAAGGATATTTTTAAAAACTACTATAGTAAGAATTTAATCATTACTGTAGAAATTGTCATGAAAGTCGAAATTTTATTTAGCTGAGGATTTTGATAATGTAATAAGAAGAAGACGAAGATTATCAGAACTATGTGATGATGCATTAGTGCAATACATTTCCAACAATCTGATCACATGTAATATACTTGTCAAGAACATTTATATATAAAAATAAAAGGTCAACTAGACTGGAAATGGGGGGTAAGAGGAGACAAGGATAATAATAATAAAAATAATGTGAAATCTCCACAAATCCCCTTCTGAATGTGAAAACAATTTGACACCTAATCACTCTGGATAATAAGCTAATATTAGCAGGGTAGGAGAGAACAAACTGTTTTTGAATACGCAAAGGGGGTTTGAATTTTCGTATGGCTAAGGCTTCAATAAACCTCAGTATACACCCATTTAAACAACACAACAAAAGCCGAGTTCAGATCAATCTTATGATCTGTTTCGATTATATGTTTGGCAATAGAGGATGATGAATGTTTATCCTCTACTCTTATTGGGTCATTTGACTCTATTTGTTTTTGCAACCATTTTGGAACATGTTCACCCACCGTAATTTTCCGATCACGATTGCTCCTCCTTATGTATGTGTGACCACACACACATTTAAATTGGTAAACACAGTGGGATGTGACACAATCGTTTTCATGTCTTCCAGGTTTTGAATGAAGCATGGACCTCGTTCTTTCTTTGATTATGACCTTCGCTGCATAATACGTTTTGTTGATGACTGATTTAAGCCTTTGTTTCAATAAAAGGCTATTTGAATCACCTCTAAATGGTAAGGTGATGTAGATAGACTTTTTCTTCACCAAGGCTACAGTAGGTCTCACTGTGCCATGAACTTTCCATCTATTGATAAATTTAGGTGGATAACCATTCCCTATTGTTTAACCCTTGATATTAATGTCACCTAAATGATCGACCGATTCAAAAGAATCCTTTAGAGAATACTTACATAAACGTCTTTGAATAGGATCCAGTAATTTTGTTAGCCATTTGGTTAGGTTATGTGTGTGGGTGATCGGCACATTGATAAAATTGGCCGTAAAAAGAAACAAGTATATTATATGTGTGATCAGATTGTTCAAAATGTATTGCACTAATATCTCATCACATAGTTCTGATAATCTTCGTCTTCTTCTTATTACATTATTATTAAAATTGATCAAAGAGACTAATTGTTTTAGGTGAGAATATTGAATATCCATATCCACTTAGGTAGAGGTAGGTATATTTAGTTAATTTTAAAAAATTTTCCTTCTTTTTTTGCTCTCTATTGTTCTTTTGTCTTCTTCTTCTTCTTCATCTATTGTTGATATTTTGACAGATATTCCTTGAAAAATTAAGAAAAATAAATAGTCAATATAGTGACATACTTTTAAAAAAAAAATATAAATTGAACATTGATCATTTAATTTGTCATTATATATAAAATAGAAGACAATGAATGCTGTTGAAATGAGTTTTTTGTTGTTGTTGTTGTTTGTTTAAAAATTAAATAAAAGCAACAATAACTATTCACTCTATTATCAGCCTTGATCGATCTATCCTACCATTAACTTAGAGTTAGGGATTTTTAGTTTAATTTTCTTTAATTTTTGTGGAAAATTATTTTTTTTTCTCAATTTTTCTAGTTTTCTTTAAGTCAGTTACAATTCAATGTTATACATTATGTGGTTTGTTGGTTTGTTTTTTTTATTAAACAAATTTTTTTTAAAATAATACTTCAATTAAAATGTTGACAGTTCATGAAGAGGGGAACAAAATTTGGATTCTATTTTGAATAGAATGAAGTTCAATTAAACTATTATTGTCATCGATGGGAAGATCCAAACAAACAATACTAAGTTGAATTTAAACTTCACCCCATCGCACAAGCAAGTGGCTATCAGGACTCAGTGACCGAGTGGATAACGCGATGGCGTTTGAAGCGAGGTTACTGGGTTCGAGTCCCAGAGTGAACATCAACTCTGAGATGCAGGTACATCCAGCTGACGAGTCCCAAATAGGACGAAACGTGCGTCCTGGATTCCACTGCTAGCCACTATCCATCTCTATTATTGTCATAGTCGAAATCATGAGTCAATTGAAGCTAGACCACCATGGAAAACCTGGAAGCACTGGATGGTCATTTAGTCCTATTGTGAGACTCCTCAGCAATGCGCATCCACTCACTGAACAAAATTGGTAAACGGTTTGCTCAACTTCGTGGGTTGGTTGAAGTTAGACATTAACACCGTTGGATCCCGGCTCAATGGTCTATCGGTCAAATGCTCTGGCGCGAGACTGTTAGGTCCTAGGTTCCAATCTCGCGAGAGCGGGTTCGTGGATGCGCATTGCTGAGGAGTCCCACAATAAGACGAAACGGCCGTCCAGTGCTTCCAGGTTTTCGATGGTGGTCTAGCTTCAATTGAATCATGATTTCGACTATGAAAATACTAAGTTCTCCACGAAACCTTTTCTGATCTATAAACTATTATTCGTTATGGGATTTTTTTCGTTAAAGCTTAACTAAAAATAAATAATACAATAGCTTTTCAAAACAGTGGTTCCCTTTGATAAATTTGAACAGAGAAATGAGAAGACAAATTTTGTGGGATAGTACCATTTCGTGCTTTCTCGTCAGTCACATACAAGCAACATGTTATTCGTGTAAATACAGTTTTGAAGATAAGGTCAAAATTTCTTATTTAGCATGACATTCACTCACTAGAACCATGGTAAATAAAGGTCAACATACAGTTGTTTTTGAACACATAAAGTTGGACTTTTCCAACCGGTCGGAAACACTTTTCATTCGGATGACGCAGACTAATGAGTTGTTCAAGAATGGATTAATAACCAATTTATAACTGTACATGCAATAATAGGGTTAATTAACCTACAAAGTCCAAACCATCTGTCTATGTCCATGATGTTCATTGTATTCTGTGCTTCTTCTTCTAAGATGTTGAGGTCTTCATAATGCAGTGAACAACAGAAAGAAAGAGTGAAGATAGGAGTTGGAAGCCTTGTCTGGCACCAGTCTTCACTTGGAATGGATCAGTCGGATGCCTTCCATATACGAATTTGAAATTTGATCTTTCGTCGTGATCCCGTGTGACGGTGGTGATTTTATATACAGCTGTGTTCCATTTATTGATTATTTAACAACGATTTGCACTTTGGTATTTTGGTCGTAAAATGATCTATTCTTATTTAGTCCACCCGGTTGATCTTAAATTTAGGTCTCTATTGGACCTTCCATTCCGTTCAGTAACATTTTGTTGATAACTTTTCACGGTATTGACAGTGGTGTGATTTTCATGTCGTCTTGCTTAGATTATAAATAGCAATTCATTCCGTATTTGATCCCAGGACCTCATAGCGTATTCAATCTATTGTTTCTTTGATCGCTTTCCAGTTGCCCAAAAGTTAATTTCTTTTCTTCTTGTAAGGGTAGTTAACATCCTAAAGGAAGGCTGTACCAAACATTGTTAGTGCCGATTGTCCAGATGTCCAATATTTATTCATACTTATTTCTAACCTAGCCGCTACTAGATGGTGGATTGGAGCGACATAAACTCTTCTCTTCGTTCTTGCTTTTTATTGACCTTCTGAACTTTTTGATGATGCAGATTTGATTGATCCCGTTTTCGTGGTGTTGCCCAGTGAAACCCATGTGGTTTTGTTGGGGAAAATGCACCCACCTATAACCAGTTTGCGTGCGATTAGTTTCATATATTACAGGGTTCTTCAAGTTGTATTTTCACATGTCTGTGGCTGCTTAAGTGACTGTCCCGGCTTCTCACATTGTTTTGACATTCCAAGGCTAAATACTTATTGCTGTCCTTGTTGTTGGAAGAGAGATCGTTCTCATGCTTTTCAAATAATCTCAGACTTCACCAAAACTCGTTATAGTCTTTATTCATGAAGACAACTTGGTTTCCAGAGTAGAGTTTGATGCGTCTTCTCTGGTCTACGATTCTGTAGCTGGGTCCTTAATTACAAGTTGGTTTTACCAAACCCAAGCTCAGTCCAGTTTGTGACTTGCATTAGACCTCACTTTGTTCTGGTCCAAGTCAATCAACTAACGCTAAAAAGGTAATTTCAACTTATATGATGAATAAGTGGAGAAATTTAGTTATTATATATGCATCTCAAATCGCCAGTCCAAAACAATATTTAATACGAAAATAAGAGTAGGATTTGAAATAAGTATTTGGATAAACTTTCTGTTGAATCTGTTTCGTTAAATAATAATTTGACCCTAAAAACGTGAAGCAGTTAATTAATCACAATAGACAGCATTGGAAAGGTTTTTTTGTATAAAATTTAGTATTTACTTGACAGTAATTGATAACTGGTGAATGATATAGCAATAGTTATTGACTCATAAGAAGGTTGGACATTAAGTATAGATGGAGGTATCATAAATGAACTACCCACTTTTGAAAAAAACATATACCCAAAATTAAAATTAAAACACGAAGTTCAGAGAAGGAATCTCGTTTTCAACGAATTTATTGTCAAGCTGTACAATCGTATATATATGAAAATGTTTTATTAAAGTACTAATTCCGTGAGGAAATGTGAACATTAATAACACTACCCAGATCGGTCCATAGAGAAGAATATGAATAGAAGTAGCATCGACAGGAAACCTAGTTATTCAGTCCCAAAGGAAAACTTTTATATAAGTCTGGAATTTAAAGGTGATCGAACATCAGACGTAATTAAAAATCGTTTAACAACAACGATTAAAAGGACATTTAATGCTTCTAAACTGTGAATAACCTTCACTAGTAAAAACTTATTTTCTGTATCCATAAAAGATAAGCTTCCGCGTTTGGTCGCCTCTATTTGCATCTACCAGTTCACCTGCTCTTTTGGAGCAAGGTATATCGACCGTGACCAGCGCTCACTTTCAACTCGGATACGAGAATATATTCTAGTTTGGTTCTACAAGGGTGAAAAGAAAGCAGTTAGAAGTTCTATAATTGAACACTTAATCGACTGTAATCATTCTACGGATCCACAGTCTGATTTTACGGTTATTTACATGATTCATTCAAATCTACCTAGATTTCTTCGTATCAAACTCCCAAAAATAGCCGAAGCTCTTACCATCGATGAGCTTAAACCAGAACTATGAGTACAAAAGAAGTACGTCTTATCATTATCGTTACCTTGGCCTTAATATTATTATTATTATTACTCCGTTTCCCCTTTACTTATATCTTATATTCTCATTATTTTATTCATGAATACTCATTTATTTTTACATCTCTATGACCTTTAATGGCCTTTAATTATTGTAACCAAAACATTTTATTCATTTTAATCATCTTATTATAATCTTGATTATTAGCGTTCACATTTCCTCACGGAATTAGTACTTTAATAAAACATTTTCATATATATACGATTGTACAGCTTGATAATAAATTCGTTGAAAACGAGATCCCTTCTCTGAACTTCGTGTTTTAATTTTAATGTTTTAATGGGAATTATATGCCAACTTATACCTAAATTCACCGATGAATAGCTGTCCAAGTGTCACACTTCCTCCTCCTCCTCCTCCTTCTAATCCTAACCATTGTGGAAGTTTATATTAAACTTAACATGAACCAATGATTTTCATTCTGTTTTATACTGCAATAATATTAGTAGTAATAATAATATTTCATTGTGTACTAAAACTAAATTCACAGAATCAAAGTATCTGACTTTCTACGTTTATCTCGTTCACGCTATTTAGTAATTAATTATTCCATATTGACTTGTAACATTTTCATATATGAGCTTTCAGAATTCTGTGAATTATTAGAACCCTAAGTCTAAACATTTGTCTACTTGACATATTAACATATTCACCTTGAAATATTTATACTCTTACCAAAGTATTCATTTTAAAATGTATACCTTAATCCAGTATAGATACAGTTTTATAGGTTTAGTTATTCGCGTCCCTCAATGTGTAAGGCATCCATCTTTCACATCATTTTTATCTTGATCACATTGAAAGATCATTCAATTCAATGTGATCATTACTCTTTTCACTACAATCTCCGCTGGCGGCCTGCTTGAATCCCTGGGCTACCTGTTTCTGCCATCTAAATATTTCAACAAGTTATCTGGGTTTTTTAAAAATTGGTTTTAACCTATCATTATGTCTCTTGATCGCATAACCTATACAGGCGCGTTTATGAAAAGCTTACGTCCTTTCGCTGCAAAAATTACAAACAAGTACAATAAGAGACATTGTGGTGGTTGGCAATATGCTTTAAAGAGAATAAACATTAATCAAATGTCGATTCCCGAGCTACTTAACTCTAACTGTCGATCACTAATTAACAAGGTGGACTATCTCCAATTTCTGCTAAGTCAAAACATGTATCGTAATTGTGGTGTCATCACAATTCAAGAATCTTGGTTGACTGACTTACAGGATGATTGCCTAGTATCATTACGTGATCTTAATATCTATCGTCAGGATCGATCAAACAATAAAAAGACCTGTGGTGGTGCAGTAGCTACTGGGTTTTTTTTGTTTTGTGTTTTTTTTGGTAAAAAAACTTGTTGAAATAACTCGTGCTGAGAATTCTATATTGTACCAGATTATAATATTGAATAAAGCCATTAATTATTATTATTATTATTATTATTATTATGTTAAACAAAATGTACACGTACTTTGTGAGATTTATTCTGAATAAAAATAAAATAATTTTCAGAAGTCGTTCGGTGGAGATTTTAGTAATTTTATAGAGTTGAAATCATGAGTCAATTAAAGCTAGACCACCATGGAAAACCTGGAAGCACTGAACGGTCGTTTCATCCTAATATGGGACTCCTCATTCGTGCATTCGTGCTACCTTATTAAAAAAAGGAGACAAATAAAATATTAATTAAATTTTGATGTAAAACTAATTACTTTCTGTTTATTACTCCCTTTAACGTTTTTAAATTCTACCCAAAAATCTGAACTGATACCATTATAAACTAAAATGTATATGACTACTAGGTTGAAATTAAGAATTTGTCCTCATTATGTACAGTGAATACCCTATTTGAATGGGTGAAAATGTTTTACAAATATATCAGGGTACAGAAATTTCATATTCCTTGAAATATAACTAACCATTGTTTCATTACTAACTTGCGTGTTTAGACATCAGGTTTTCAAGATCCTTCGTCGTGTCATACAATTTACTTCACTCAAAATAGTTTAATGTAATTGTACGTTCAGAAAACTGACACAAATTCTATTCACCAGTAGTTATTTAAGCAGTTAATAGGCTAATGTAGACCACTAAAGACCTTATACATTACAAAATTTTATCGACTAGGTGAGTTAATAGACATTTTTACCTAGAGAAATGTTCGTATTCGAAACTTTGGATCCTTTACAAATAGCTCCTAATATTTCGAGAGTTTGGTGACAGTTTCCCTGGTACCATTACAAAATTAATTAATCCAGTTCCCGTAGCTATGGAATTGAATAGCTAATTATCGAGTAATTTATCTACTATCCGGTTTCATTCAAATGTGTAGAACACACATAACATTTGAACTGTATATTATAAGTTCTCAATTGTTTTAGTATTTTTGATAATAAAATCAAATTTGAATCGTAAAGATTATTCTTGTGGTTACAAATTTATAAAAAAACTATAAACGTGTTTATAGATAATTATCCTCAGGTGACTGTAGAAGCAAAAACATAACTTATATTTTCTAATTTGTAATGGAAACAATTGAGTCGATTATAGATGATTGAGTTGCATCATGAATTATTAGTACCTTGGGTTGTTTAAAAAGGCTATTCATTACTAGTCTAATGATTGATCTCAGGTAAAGTACCATTGGAAATAGCTGTCCAAAATTCTTTATCACTATTTATATCTGTTTTTGAATAATCTTATCAGCTTGCTGGTAAGATTTTCATTTCTCATTACAATATTTTTTTCATTAATTATCCCATAAAAGTTCAGATTATCATTTTCGTACATGGCTAACTAATGTGCGTTTGAAAACTTCGATCCCTGGAGAAGCTATGGGTGATCACTGACATGGAATCTTATTTTTGGACAGGAGTAATTTTTAGTGCTAACTGATTTTCGGTATGACACCCAAGATGTCAAATGTCGACTAATATTACCCACCATAGTAACGTTTAAACTTCTATATACTGTAGTTATGTTGACTACTAATTAGGTACTGATTTACGATTCCTTTAGAATGATATTAAGAATTGGGACCATGCTTTTATTCAATTATATGTTTAGAAAAAACAAACAGAAGTGTTACGACGAATCCTCAGAATACATAGAATAAAATCATTCTATAGAACAACGTATACTCTACGAAATGTTTTAGTTCAAACAAAACATAACATTCTTTTCCCTTAGACACAAAATTGTGTTTATAGACCATGATGTGTAGATTGTGATAACTTCTATATTAAATAATCTCATGAAATCATAACTCTTACTAAGGAAAATCCAAGCTACACAAAAAGACATCCGAGCTTCCGAGCAATTTAATTCGCGTCAAATTGTGACACATTTAATGAAGATGTGTAAGCACGTGCTGTTAGAAAATATAACTACTCAATAAAACAAATTTAAAAGGGGAACTTTTATAACCAGAAATGGATATCTGGCAAAATGGTGGTCCGAAAGTATGAAGAGGCTAGTGTACATTGAGTAAACATGGGTTAGGCTATCTATACTGAGGAAACAAAAGCTCCACAATGTTATTACAATTTATTTTCATAAGAAGAACATGATGAAGATAGCTAAATAGCACAGATAAATATAAGTTCCAAATATATGAATAAAGAAACTTGACAAAACATGATTAGCGTTTATTATAAAGTGTGAATACCATTTTTTATTCACATATCAGCATTGAATAGGTTCTGAAATATTGTATGGACTGAAACAAGAAACAACTTATGCCAAAAAAGATCTGTGAAAATTCTGTGAATTAAATTCACTTGGTATTGTTTGTTTAAATCTTCCTATTGATGTTTAGGACTGCAATCGATCAGTCTCTTATTGGCATATGTGCATACTGTGCATGCTCCACCCCATTGCACAAGCAAGTGGCTATCAGTACTCATTAGCTGAGTAGATAACGCGATGGCGTTTGAAGCGAAGGGTATTGGGTTCGAGTCTCAAAGTGAACATCAACTCTGAGATGCAGGTACATTTAGCTGATGAGTGCCGAATAGGACAAAACGCGCGTCCTAGATTCTACTGCTGGCCACTATCCATCATTGCTTCCCTGATTTAGTTGAAAATAAATTCTTAATCACAGTGACGAAATATTGTCAAGTTGCATTCAGAATTTTTGTAAAACATCGTTAAATGGATTTCACTACATTGTGTCATATTCTTAAAGCTTACGTTTTAATTGTGTCTGGTGTGCTTTTGGTTGTGTACATCATGGTAACTAAAAACCTTAAAGTATATTTGCTCACTTCATGTCCTTTATAGATTCAAAATATTCGTCATATGGTAACCATATTTTTATCAACGAAAGATTAAGTTCTGTGACAATCGACCTACAATACTTATGGAATCAAATCTACATTTAGATTAACATATATTGAAGAATCAGTGAGTTTCATGTATGGAGAATTTCGGGAAAATAATTTGTAATAGTGAATTGGGAGAGTTTTCAAATTTCATCTACCTCAGAAAAGAATTACTGACAGTCTAAATTTTCTTGATTTGATGTAGCACCTCGTTGAACTCAATATGATGACAGTGAACGAAATATAGTATATCATTCACCTAGTCCCTTTTCTGCCAAACATCCTCATTAAAAAAAGAACGAGAAGCGATAAATAGAATAAATAAATATTGTGATAGTAGATAACTTGTAAAATGTATACCATAAAATGTCAGGAATGATTTCCACAGATTCCTCTGAAGAAATACTGATCTGCTTCATTCTACTATAATTTGCCTTCAATTTAAAATAGACCGCATACTAATAACTGGCGTCAACTCAGTGTGTAAATGATAATTTATCAATTCAAATGAATTCCATTTAATTATACTACGTTCATATTAAAAACCTTTATTTTAGTCATTATTGGCGAGACAACAATTTATGGACGAACAAATCAGGTATAAGGTAACAAGTCTCGAATTTGGGCGAAAAAATTCGCTCCTCCATTTAGCCAAATAGCGTTTTGACCCTTTTGACTTTAAATCTGATTCCTAACCTTAACCATAAACTGTAAATCATAATTCTAATTCCTCATACACTTTTATAACCTGCATTTTGTCCTAGTTATTAGGTGGATACTCTCAAGATCACTTTAGAGTCCCTCAAAGGTTGTCTGTAGATTATAGTCTCACTTAATTATTTCTCTAGTAAATATTCCTAGAATCTGTTGTTCATATTTAAGTAAATAAATCTGTTTTTTCTTATCTAAATGGAATTCTAACCTTATGCCGGTTTATAGTTTTATTAGTGAACCAAGTTTTTCTCTTCACTTGAATAATTAATAACTGAGAAATCATAAGTTCATTTAGTATTGTTTGTTTGAATCTTCCCATCCATGTGTTAGGATTGCAACTGGTCAGTCTCTTATTGGCATATGTGTATACTATGCGTATTGCCTCGATATAGCCTTAATTCACAAGCATTATAAACAAAGATGGATAGTGGCCAGCAGTTTAATCTAGGACTCGCGTTTCGTCCTATCTGGGACTCGTCAGCTGGATGTACCTGCATCTCAGAATTGATGTTCACTCTGGGACTCAAACCCAGTACCTTTCTTTTCAAACGCCATCGCGTTATCCACTCGGCCACTGAGTCCTGATAAGTTTATATTATGACTAAAAGTAAATTATATTGAAATAATAATGATGATCTATTTTCGGACACGTTGGATAAAAGGCACCATGAGATGTTAAACAAAGTATATTATGGTATTCATTTATGAGTAAGTTAATAATAGAAGTTGGAAACCGTTGTACTAAAGAAAGAATCTGAAGAAACTAATTTTCAAAGGTTTACCAATGATAAAGCAGTTTCTGACATCTAAAATGATGTTTTAGGCTAAACAATAATCGTTATTAAACCACTTAATAGTTCATTAGCTCAATTACCTAAATTTAATTAAGAAATCATTGATAAAACTAAGGATGTTATCTTCATAATGAACTATCTTTGTTGAGTCGCATCTAAAAGTAGACTATTTAGCTATAATGTTTCATATAAAATGTAACGAAATGTGACATAAATACAAATTACACACTGAATTAAGTTGAAGTCTAGCAGTTTGGAATATGTTTTAAATTCTCATTCTCTCTTCTTGATGTTATTTAACTAATATAAATCGGATGACAACCAACGACCTTCTTAATGATGTACAGTTTGAATCCATGTCAACATGACAATGGGGTGTAGATTGACCAGAATCCTAAGCTTTTAGACATTAGTTGACAAATCGGCATTCTCTTGATTCCAGTTGTATAAAATAGTTGTCTGTAAGCTCTGCTACAACTGGTGACTTACCATATCGTTTAAGCTCTAGTAGGAAATATTCATAAATAACTCATTTTCATATATTTTATTATTGTGACAAACCACTGCTCATTACCGTCTATAGACACTAATAACCAATAACTCTAACTGATCTTGACATACAAGCGGTTAATAGTGGGTCAGTATAGGTTAATTAAGCCGATCTAGTTGTTTTTATCACTCTTTTATGGTAGATGCTCCTTTTTCGAAAATCAATTTGTAAATCAATGTATCACTTGAACTTATTACAATCTAAATAAGGGTCAATCATTATTGTTTCTAAAGCTGAATAATTAAATAAACATATTGAAATGTCTTTATAATTAAATTATAACATAAACGTTTCTCTTTGCAGTCATTAAAGATTAATTATTGAATTTTAATTGGATATATGTACAATTCAATTATGTTGGATTTTGTTGAACACCATTGTTCCTTGCAAGTAATTACAACTGATTGCATTAATTCGAATCAATAATTATAGTCTAACCATTAAAAAACTATTCTTATTATAACCAATAGCTTGTTTGATTGGAAGATAATTCTTTCTGTCTAAATATTGAACATAAGAAATAGGTTTATCAAATTTTGTCTGAAGGAATTGTGTACGTTTCATCACTGACGGAAAACACTTCAAAAGTTACTACTCGTCGACGGTTGACCTGAAGGTGTCGCCTAAAAAAAAACAATGAATGATTCACAATTAAGACAGTTAGGAAAATGTGCTAAACTTAGCCCCGTGTATTAAAAATTTGTATTATCTAAATATGTAATGATTATCTGATTTGAGCGGCATTAAATGAAAAGAGGAATAATAGGTGTTAACTGACAATTTTAAGGTATCCACTAATTCATAACTGTATTGATGTGATATTTTACTGATTTCTAGATGCAGAAGCTCAATTAAAAACACAATTATGATTATCTAGAAATCAGACTCATGGTATATTGAATTCTAGTTATTCTTGCATGCTTTTTTATATTGGATCTATGGTTAAATTTCTCAGATTACAATCTAAGCGAATTACATTTAGTGGTTTCAGGTTATCTTTTTGTAAATCCCCTCCCCCCATGTAGTTCTAATTCTTTCAGCTTGGTTATGAGTTCAAAAAAAAGTTATATCGACATTTAAGTTTGATGTACGATAGAAGTGTATTTATTCACCTATCTTCAAACAATATAAATTAATTAGCGATTTTTCAAATGTTATTAAATGTAGCTAAATCTTATTAGTTCCAAGGGTAAACAACTATCGGAGGCATGGCTATGGTCAATGGCATTAATATAAAGTGGGCAATCAACGGAATTTAATAGTGATTAATGTCTAACATTTGTCATAAGAAATGTCTACATAATTTCTAAACTGCAGATCATGGAATTACTCTTTCTTCGTTCCCCTGACATCTAAAAATAAAGTCATAATCGTTGGAAATTTCTTATGTGTTGATCCATATCGATATCGTGATTTCCTATATTGTGATATATTTAGAATGAAATATTTACCAAATTGTTATCCTGATAGTTTTTTAGTTCATTTGCTAAAGGAATAACTTTATCCTCAAAAACTGTATCTCTTCAGCGCATACAATGAAACTGAAGGCAACTGACGGAGCTAATAAAAATTTAGCAATCAATTATTAATTACAGTTATTCACCCATTAAATCTTTTATACCTATGAATGTATTAAGTATTTCAAATTTACAAAAATGTTTATATGTCATAGCGATTGTGACAAAAAGAATTTGATAAAGAGTATCTCTGTCAGAAGGAGTGAAGATTTTATCTTTAGTTATATTTAGATCATTATGATATGAACGTTTTTTCAAATTACGTAAATCTCATTCAAAATTCAATTTACGTAAAACCTTGAATCGGTTTTTATAGTGATAAGTTTATGGTTATTATTCAGAATAATGAAAAACTGAATTATAGTCCAAAACAGAGTCAAAATACTTGATCGAAAATGTTTATCCTAACGTTCACAACATCAAATGACTTTTACGTTATATTTACTTACTTTTATCTATGTTAAACAGATAAGCTGTATGGGAATTAGGCTACCAATTTTCAAGGATTTGAATTATTCATATGGTTTTGATGTCAGCCAAGAAGAATGACTAGAATGCAAGATTGACAGGATAAGTATATCGTTTTGGGAACTACAGCAACTATCCTTCACAAACTCAAATTATGGGTTGAAAATCTAACGGCAATTATCAATTTAAAAACCTATAAATCAGTTGCCTAAGACCTTGTAACATGACCGTGGTAAAGTTATTACCATGTATTCCCTGACAATATAAAAAACTAATTATTAGAAGTCTAAATATTAGATTTTATTTACACAGACAGTCCTTCTGTATGTTGATCTTAGTAACTTATCAAAACTAATTCTAATTTATTGGTGTGTTGTTTCAGTATGCTGAAACGTGTCTATGTGTTATTCTCATTTCTTGTCTAGAAAATATAACAAACGCTATCGAATACAATTCGCGAGTGCGGGACCTCGCATGCGAACTGCTGAGGAGTTCCATAATAAGACGAAACGGTCGTCCAATGCTTCCAAGTTTTTCCATGTTGGTCTAGCTTCAATTGACTCATGATTTCAACTATGAAAATACTAAATTCTCCACAAAAACCCCTTCTGATTTGAATACAATTTCAACAAATTGTAAGCATAATCTATAAAAATTAATTCACATTCTGTACTTTCTTCTATTGTTAAAATTGAGAGTAATGGTGCATGTCAATTTTAGATATTTTTTTAATGAAATAAAAGTAAGAGCAGTTTGTAAATTATTTCAGATGTTTACTTGTAGTTACTTAATTCATTATAATCCATATTGTTTCTAAACACTCGTCACCACTTAATTGATTATTAAAGATTATGATGCATACTGATCGGAACAGTATAGACAATTATTTGTAGTACAGAAAAAAGTTTCTATGTTGACAGAAAACCTAAAGAATCGTTTGAAGTTCAACTATACAACTAAAAAAAAACACAATCCTTACAAAACAATGAAATACATTTGTTAATATATACTTCGTGAAAACCCTGAAAACAAGCCGATTCAAAGATACAAAGCTTTCATATCTCAAGACTATAGGTAGTTTGATTATCGTTTACTAAAATAGGTTTCGTTAGTTTACAACATTCACCCAACTGCGTCACAAGGCAAGCCCTCATAGTAATCCTTAAGACTAAAGGAGAAGAGGAAGACCAAAGAACATGTTACGCCGAGAAATAGAGACAGACATGAGAAAAATGAACAAAAACTGGATAGAACTAGAAAGGAAGGCTCAGGACAGAATGGGTTGGGGAATGCTGGTCGGCGGTCTATGCTCCATTGGGAGTAACAGACGTAAGTAAGTAAGTAAGTTTACAACATCATTAGTTGAAGTGAATTACACTGATATTTTAAAGTATATAGATTTAAATGAGTCAATTCCACATACTTAGAAAGATCTTGAAGAAATAGATTGCTGAAATAAAGTAAATTCTGTCTTGTAAATATATTTATCTCAAATCTTCATCGGAATCGTTGTCTTCATACGTAAATTGTTTGTCTATCTGATTAATAACTTTAGTTGCTAGATGAATATTAATTCTTTTTTTAATTAAACAATATTCATACATTCACAATTATTGATCATTGATATCAGAAATAATTTCGAGTTAACGACAATGTGTATGCAGTATAACAAACTTTATTGATATGACCAAGAAATAGTTGAAAGGAAAATATTTCTTCAATTCATTATTTATTTCTATACTTCTTATTAATTATCACTCTACTATGATTATAGATGTGCTTAGATCTTATTTACTAACGAATGTTAGTATGTTTGAGTTATGGTTAAGAGCAGAGTTCAGGAGAGGCGTTTCGACTTCTTTGAGATTCGCTAGCTGAACAAATAAATTATTGAAGTTGGAATAGTGAAATTTGAGTTTTATTGTGGACATAAGCACTGAGAGACTAGTGGATCAAGAAATCGAGTTAGCCATTTCAGAATGCGCATATAATAATACAGACAGGTGATTATCAATCCTTAATAACAACATAAAAACTGAAACTTAATTGTTGTATACATCATTCAAAGGTATAGACTTTGTCGAGTTTTGGTACAGTTGATCGGCTGACTATAGGAATTTTTTGAAAGAGACGATTAACGTAATAATCACAACGTGAACAAATTCGCTTTTCATTTTAGACATAAACCACCATCTTTAGTACTGGTTGAATAGAATGAGAATGCCTACATGCAGAAGCAAATGTACAATGATACGAAATGATTTTTTAAGAGTACTTTTATTGATATGCAAAGCGTTAGGAAATATATATATTCTAGAATTACAAGTTTTAATGTTTTTCAACAAGTAACTAGGATATGGCTTTTAATCGTTCCATTCCATTGGTTTCTGATGTTCTAACTCATAGAACTCAGAAGGAAAGTGATGTAATTGGATTTATCTCAAATTCTTACAATTTGTTTTCCATAGACAATATGACACCGAGTTTATAGAAACAAACTAGATAATCTTCAATATGTGGTTCCAATATGCAACTGTATACTTTTCTAACATATGATTTGTTATTATTGTTTTCAAATTATACTTTAACTGTCCATTAAAACGAATAAGGCTTTAAACTAAAATCTAAGGATGTTTTTATTACAAACTTGAAGTGCTATAAACTATTCAGTAAACATTTAAAGAGTTGTCAATAGGATCCTTTACTTGTTTATTCATTAATCTCTATTGTACAAGTATAAGAATTCTTTTAAGGAAAAAGATAAAGTAATTAACTGAATAGATATATTAGTAATTACAATTAAAGAAGTGATTAACTACATTATGTATAAATACTTATAAAATTGAAGTGAACATTATAAACAAAGGCTTAGATTTCTTGTTTAAGTATTCAAGTGACTGTTGAGTGTTTTAGTTAGAGGTGTAATTATTAGATTACAAAGAATTTTAGAATAAAAATATAATAGTTGAATTAATGAGTCAATTGATAACCTGAACGGCTGTTTCGTTCTAGTATAGGATTCCTTAGCAGTGTGCATTCACGATCTCGCCTCGCGAGATTCGAACTCAGGATCTGTCAGTCTCGTGCGAGAACGCTTAACCTCTAGACAACTCAACCAGCATCCAACGATAGTAATGTTTAACTTCAACCAATCCATGAGATTGAGACACCGTTCACCGTTGCCTTCAGTGAGTTACTGTCTCACAACAGACCTCGTTGAACTCCACTGGTCACTGCTTTTCACTAGAACTCCAGGAAATATATATATTTTGCAAAATGTACTTAGCCTTCAATTTAAAACCTAAGTTACCTGTAAATTAGATAAGTGTAGAATAACTAACAGGTTTTAAATACTATCATTTACAAACAGAAATAAACTAGGGTCTTTTACATTCTAAATTGTAGTGATTGGTATAGTATTGGATGACTTTTCTACTGTTTATGGAAACTTTAAAGGTTAAGTATATGTAAATGTTTTATATGCTTATTGGTCACCGAATTTATCAACTTAACCACTTGCTTGTTAATTGCATATCAGTTTTGTAAATATTAGTCTTTTGTAACATCAAAAATCCATTGACTATGTAATTTGATTGGGTAGGTTGCACGGTGTTTGTTAAACATTTAGTAATGCTAACCAGTTAGCATAATTTAGGCATTTTAAACTTGTTGCATATTCATTGAATGTTCCATTTATCAGGTCATCTTAAGTCATTAGAATTTAATTGATTATCACCTTTACAATCAATGTTCATGAGTGTGTTACTATCTTATTTTAAACTTGATTGACAATTCATTACGTCTAATAGCCTGAATATATTGATAATTATATTTTCATAGTTGAAATCATGAGCCAATTGAAGCTAGACCACCAGGGAAAACCTGGAAGCACTGGACGGCCGTTTCGTCCTATTATGGGACTCCTCAGCAGTGCTCATCCATGATCCCGCACTAGCGAGATTCGAATCCAGGACCTAACAGTCTCGCGCCAGAGCACTTGACCGGTAGATAATTTCGAACTTCGCTTCTTTTTTGATATAGATGAAATGAATGCTGTGCAGAGTCATCTATGAGCACTTTTGGAGAATCCTAGACCAAACTTTTTCTTGATTTTGTTTATATGTAACTGTTATTATTTTCGTCCAAAATGTTTTTGATTTTTTTTAACTTATCAAGTAGGTAGTCATCTGTCATGCATTTATTGTCTTATCATTGCTATTTGCCGTTTAGACTGTAACTTAACCCTTTTATGATACTTGTAATTAAAGAAAACTTTTTGATGTAATCACTTTTTATTTAATAACTGTTAAACCACTAATGATACGATTGTATACCTTCAATAAGTGATAACATCTAAATAAAAACTTTCTACGCTAAATTGTCTTTGAGTTTTCAATTCACATACTCAAATGAATCATTTATTAATGTAATTAAAACTCACGTACGTTATGATTACAGTTAACAAAGATATTTTATTGTCTACATGAATACAAACATACACGGTTTTATATTGGTGGATTGTAGTAAAGAAAGAGGGTTGGGTATCGGGTCGGCAACCTCCATCCTTTAGAAAAAAATCTTGCCAAAAACACTGACCACACTAAACAAACTAAATCATCTAAACTTTGACCTCTGAGTTGAAGTAAGAATTCGGACATCTCAGGATGAAAAACGAGATTTTTCGGAAGTCACGAGTTCAATACTGTTTCCAACAATCGGAGCAACAATTAACATAGGCGCATAGAATGTCTATGTAAGATATTCAATGTCCGTTGATCAGATACTATCAACAACAACTTACTGTGAGAGAACAAACCAGCTTCCATGTGAAGAGGAAATTAGGAAAAGACGTTAGAAGTGGATAAGACATACAGTACTGACATCACGAAACTTCATCGCAAGGCAGGCCCTTACTTGGAATCCTGAAAAGAAACGGTGAAGATGAAAGCCTAAGAACACGTTATGTCGGAAAATGGCAGCAAATATGAAATAGATGAATAACAACTGGAGAGAACTGGAAAGGATTGTCCAGGACAGGGTTGAATAGAGAATGCTGGTGTGGCCTATGCTCCTCCACGAGGAATAATAGGCGTGAGTAAGTAAGTAGATAAGCTTAAGGTTTAATTAAATTAATTTTTAAAATGTACTGTTAAATAAGGGATTTAAAGGAAACTTTTTCAAGAAATTACTACAATACATAATATACATGTTACTGTTTTTCGGATAAATATGAACAACTAGATAGCTTTGCCTATATCAAACCATAAGGAACACAAATTTGAGAAACTGTTGTGTTCAACCGTTTTCAGTTAAAGGAACATTATAAACTCAAATGAACACGGTAGTCAATAAGTAAACGGAATATTTGATTCAAAAGAATCGTAATGATGAGTCAATTTAGTAAAGTGGTTCATTTTATAACATTTAATTCCAAATGAATTATTACGTATAGTTAATGTTACTATAAATCTCAATTATCTATTATCCACGTTGTTAGACATAACACTTGACAGTAATCGACATTATAAAATAGTTAATAGTTACTTCGTTAGTTAAGATTCCTTTATTAGGGCGCGATCACAATTTCACTGGCGGCTGAACCTGTGATTAAATAGTCCTCTGCACTACATTATTCTTTTAGACTTTTGAATTGAATGTTATGAAAGCCGAGAAAATCTTTCGTCGAACGAAGGTTCAACTGTAATAATTTTGGAAAAATTAAATGGTTTTATAGGGGGTGTAAAGATGACTCGTTGGTAAATTGTAGTAGTACGCGATATAGCAAGAATCAAAGCTCTAGATATAACAGGGGAATTGCAAATTTATTTGTAAATATAACATGGAAATATCACTAACTACTCCATAAATAATATAGAACTTAAAGATAATGTATTATTTATTAAAATGTTTATCTGAACATGAAAACTTGTGAAACATGTAATGGAATACATTCTTATTCATAACCAGTACTGTTATTCTCTTATTCAACTGTTTCATGTTCGATGTAAAAAAGAAAAAATTTATCCAACTAATGTCAGTATAACAAATCATAATGTTTCAACGATTAAAAACATTTGTAATAATAAATTATATTTCGGTTTCTGGTTAGTCTTATACATTGAACATATGGAAAATGGTACTTGGTGTTTTTTTCTTTTACTTACTGTATGTTCAAAACATTTTCTAACCTTTTTTTTAAAAAAAAATGAAATTTTAAAAAATAGAATTGGTTTAAGTGAATTGGATATTAGCACATTAAAATTCATGATCGAAATGATCATTTTGACAAAGTTAGAACAGTTGTACAATGATCATAAACTAATAACAATTTATGGTTAAAATAAAAAGATAAGGGAATATAAAAAGTAGTTGAAGGAATCAGTTTATTATTTCATATTGATTTTTGAAGAAAATGGAGGTTGGTAATAGTAAGTGATTAACTTACCTTTTGATGTATATCATGAAAATAACCTTAACTGATCGAACAACCTTAGAACAGAGTATCTACTTGTATAATCTTTTCACTGTTACTGATTTCATTATATGTTTTCCAAATGAAATAATCTTATGGTAATCAAAGATGGATAGTGGCTAGCAGTGGAATCCAGGACACGCGTTTCGTTCTATTTGGGACTTGTTAGCTAGATGTACCTGCATCTCAGAGTTGATGCTAGCCACTATTCATCTCTGCTTATCATGCTTGGGAATTTAGGCTATATCGAGGCAATACGTACAGTATGCACATATGCCAATAAGAGACTGAGCAGTTGCAGTCCTAAACACATCATTGGGAAGATTCAAACAGACAATACCAAGTGAATTTGAAATAATCTTATGATTGTGAAGTATACAAATTTATTGATCAATACTTATTTTTGTATTCGACTTTAAATGTATTACGTACTTATTATCCCTTAAATTCTCATTGCTTTCTTATGGACTAGATTATTCTTAGGTTAAAAATAAATCAGTAATATTGTTAAATTCAACTTGGTATTGTCTGTTTGAATCTTCCCAATGATGTTTTAGGACTGCAACTGGTCAGTCTCTAATTGGCATGTGTGCATACTGTGCGTATTGCCTCGATATACCTTAATTCACAAGCATGGTTAGCAGAGATGGATAGCGGCTAGCAGTGGAATCCAGGACGCGCGTTTCGTCCTATTTGGGACTCGTCAGCTGGATGTACCTGCATCTCAGAGTTGCTATCAGGACTCAGTGGCCGAGTGGATAACGCGATGGCGTTTGAAGCGAGGGTACTGGGTTCGAATCCCAGAGTGAACATCAACTCTGAGATGCAGGTACATCCAGCTGACGAGTTCCAAATAGGACGAAACGCGAGTCCTGGATTCCACTGCTAGCCACTATCCATCTCTGCTAACCATTAATATTGTTAGAAATAACTTGAATAGTAAGGATGCTGAATAATTAACTGTATAACTGAAATTTTGCATTATTGTATAGAAGACTACGTCATATTCATTTGTACTCAAACAATGGAGTTTTCATCAGCGAATTCGATCTATGTATTTATCTGCTGATTGTAGATAAATATATCACCTATTATGTTTGACTAAGGAAGTTCTATATGTACTGATAGTTGTTCCCTTATTTTTTTAGTTGAAACATACTTTAACAAGATTAAATTTTAAAATGTCTAATATGACTTCAAACGTAACTTTGATCTTCATCACTACAGATGAGTACATAGATATCGCACCCACATTTTTAACACAGTCCATTCACTCATTCATGTTCAAGTCTTAATCTTAGTGTGATGTAAATAAACCGAAATGTGAGAACAATTTAGTGAAGAGTTGTTCTTGAAATTATCTTTATGGATGCATTTGATTAGCTTAATTCAAAACATATATTTTGCATACTTTATTTGACATCAGTGTTTACGGAAGTCAGATTACATCTAAAGTATCAGGTCATAAATGGCACATTCTGGTTATTTTTGTGATATAGATAAAATGTGTATGACTTACTATTGAGCGATGGTTGTTCTTATGTGTACTGTAGTTGATTAATGGTTGTTTGTAAAAGTTTAAATTTCATAAACTAAGAATAATAAAGAGCCCAGTATGAAACGAATCCATGTCATTTATTGTATTCTATGTTTTCCTTATTTGTAATAATAGACCGAGTGGATAACGCGATGTCGCGATGCATGAACAATGAAATCAGAGAAGATAGACTGATATTTGCAGAAGGAACAGTTAACATTGAGACAATTGATTGTTATTTTGTAAATTACCTGTTCACTGTATGGTTATCAGAATTTAGTCAGACAGTCTGTAATTTTGTGCTTGCATACATTCGATACTCCCCACTTGTGTTCTGTTCACTACACTAAAACCATCATCAAAAGGATAAACGTATTTATGAACAGTTGCCTGCGCAAGATAGTGAATGTACGTTGATCAAATACTATCAGCAACAACCCACTGTGAGAGAACAAACCAGCTTCCAGAGGAAGGGGAGATTAGTAAAAGACGTTGTAAATGGATCATACATACAGTACGGATATCACCAAACTTGGAATCCTGGAGAAAAGCAGAAAATAGGAAGGCGGAAGAACACATTATGTGGGGAAATGGAAGCAGATATGAAAAGAATAAATGATAACTGGAAAGGATTGCCCAGGATAGGGTTGAATGGAAAATGCTGGTGTGCGGCCTATGCTCCTTTACGAGGAATAACACGTGTAAGTGAGTAAGTTAGGACGTCATTTATTTTTTCAAAATCAAGCTTATGATTTTATTTCACACTTGATTTTCTTAAGATAATAACACTCAAAGTACAATTAATAAGAGGTAACAATGATCATTTGGATTCATATAAATTAAAGTATATTGTGATATTTTATAGAGTTAAGATCATGAGTCAATTGAAGCTAGACCGATCCACGAAATTGAGCAACCATTCACCAATGTCATCAGTGAGTTGATATCTCCCAACAGACCTAGTTGAACTCCACTGGTTACTGCTTCTCACTAGAACTCCAGGAAATACCTCATGTAACCAGTCACTAGTGAGCACAAGATCATTAACAGTGCTTCCAGGTTTTCGATGGTGGTCTAGCTGCAATTGACTCATAATCTCAGTTCTATAAAATTACTAAAATCTTCACCATACCCCTTCTGACATATTGTGATAAGTCGAATAAAAAGAAGGATATTCATTTCAGAATATACCCTCTAAAAGGTGATGTATGTTTTTATTTCTAATTTATATTCTCATGTTTATTTATTTATCATTTGATCAACAATCAAATAACAAACAATTTGAAAAGACCAACCTACTAATTTCTTTTTATGGTTGAGCTAACTTCAAATGAATAAATAATAAATGAATAGAAAAAAAACTTGTTGTTTTTCTCTTTTTGAAAAAACAAACAAACTATAAATTACCAATTAGAAACAACAACAACCAGAACAATCAGACTGAATAATGGAGGTGGTGAAATTCTCTTCAGTTAAACGCTTCATTAATCATGTTTTACTGATAAATAGAATAAATAGAATATGGTTAGTATCAGTCGACATAATTTCTATCACCATTATTATTATGATGATTATCATTGATGTAAATAAAACTATAAACAATCCTATTTGAATAGTATTCTATTTTATGTATTATGATTATTTAACTTGTTGTATGATGATGATGATGATGATGATGATGGTTAATAATGGCAAACAAATAAACTAACTAACAAACCAAGTCAATCAAATTGGTGTTTGTCAACCATTTAACAAGAATTAAATTTTATTTGATTTTTTGTCGGATTGTAAACAACAATGAAAAATCTTTTATTTAATGAGGTGGAAAAAAAGAAATAATTTTCTTCTTTTTTTTTATTATTTTGGTGTGTATTTTCAATTTGTGAAATTTTTTTATGCCATTGGGATTTTTCTTTTTCAACATTCAATTTATATATTCTTAGTTAAAAATAAACAATTAAAAGAATGTAATCTCTAGAAGATGAATGATTTGTTGACTGATAAGGAGCTGGGAATGTTTGATGAGAGACGTTATAATGACTTCTTTTATAATTCGTTTTTAAAAATATGTATTGATATTGTTGTCTAAAACGATAAGCGAATCTATGGAAGTCGACTATTATCCTGCGATCACTAGTGTTTAGCTTTTAGATTTAATTCCTGTACTTCTGGTGAGAAGCTGTGACTAGCGCGGTTCAAACATGTCGGTTGTGAGACAAATATCTACCATAACCAATGGAATTTGCCAGTACAGTATCGTAAATTGATTGATGTTAGACACATTTATCGTTGTATTCTAGGTCAGTGGGATATAGGTCAAAGATTTACACACGAAACGTAAAACCATGATTTAAATTACCTCTAGGGTTGTTGTACATAAGCACCGCTAAGGATTCCAGTACTAGAAAAAAAATAGCTATCCCGTGCTTTTTGGTTTTAAGCGGTGTTTAACTAGAATATTCTGTAGTCGATGAAGAACTAGATTATCAATTTACGATAATCTTATTGATTTATTTATTTAAACATGTAAATATTGGTACAAAGAAGCACCAGATATATATGCGCCGCACAAATTTCATTTGATTTGTGTGAGGGCTGTGATACTACCCAGGTGCCTAGACTTAAGCAGGTGGTTTTCTTAGGGTGCCACACTCGAAGCCTTTGACGTAAAGGTCTGATCCACATGGCAGTGGAGCATCGTGAGGAGATGCAGTCCCATGGTAGCCGGTGACCGACGTTTGATTCATACAACATTTGTTCCATCAGGATACTGGAGCCCATGTACAGCACTGGTTTGGAATCAGGGTTTTCCAATTCCTCTAAGTGGACTTTCCGTGTACACGAACCCGGTTAAAGCTTCGGACATTCGCTTTTCGTCTTCTCAATTTCGTAAGCAACAGTAGAGCCACGAGAAGGCAGTGAGTAGGACTTCCCTGGTAGAGGCTATATACACGTGGCCATGTGAGAGCATTTCAAGAGGGCGAGCGGACTCTCCCCACTCTCGGCCATACCAGGGCATTTGGGGGCAACCTGATTTCTTCTCAAATAATCATCATAATTTTATTACAGAAACAATGAGAATATGATATTCATGGTGAAGTGAATATTTTTTCATTATGATTTTACCAAGATTTTCGAATTACCGGATTTTTCTGCTTTACTTCGTAAATTTTGAAGAATGTTTATTGACAGTTAAAGGAGCTTCTTTTGAAATAACAATATTGGAAAATATGTCAATATTTTCCATAGAATGAATAAATTAATAAAGACTTTATGTCTATTTGATTCTAATTAACATATTTGCAATGAATATGTCATACATTTAACAGAAGGACTGAAGATAGAACTTTGACTGAGAGTAGTTAAGTGATCCATACATAAGTATTATAATTATTTTTGCAAACCTGATCAAAACATATTTTGTCACATTCATCAAATTCAATAATATTAACAAGAAGACATGAATTCAGAACTTTCGATTCTAATTTTGTGAGTAATTTTCTTTGAGGAAATCGATCATCAGCCAAACTTTGAAAGAACCAACAAGAACCAAAATTCATGCGACATTTATTTTCTCACCATTTGAAATCGACAGTAGTTTGTGCCTATAATCTACAGATTAACTGAATTTCGGCTCAAATTTATCATGATTGACTGCAAGTATGAAGGTCCTATATTAAGAACAAAATCAGTCTGTATTCTGCATTACCACGCTGACCAAATACAATTAGGCTTCAAGTATACCCTAGTTAACAGTTACTATTTGGATGATGAAGGCTTAAAAACAACATCAGGCTTGTGAATAAAGTCATTTATTAGTTATTTTATGAATGGAATTTGGTATAATCGTGATATATTAGGTGCGTTTCATTCCCCTTAAACGCCATTAATATACATGTTTATCACATTCAAATGGTTGTTGTTGCCTGGTCAAATGATTGATTGTACTGTTGTATACCACGGAGACTGATTATTCACATCATGATGTTGTTTTTTTCCGAAATGCTTCAATCAAATCATTTTACATTAGTTTTTATGAGCCATATTTTGAGAGCATCAAAGCAAATCCGATTCAATTAAGGATATTAGTCAAATATATTGCTACTATAATCGAGTCTATATTTGTCATTATCTTTCAAATCTGTGTTATACATATTAAGCACTGTGATCAACTTATACCTAGACACAAGAGTTTTACTACTTCACTTAAATTACGCATTGTTCACTTCTCTAATCGCCTTTTTTTTAACTATCTTGAACATATAAAAAAGATTTTCATTAAGAGTTTTCATACTTTCACCAGTGTAAATAGATTGTACAATAACTGTTTTTTTTTGACATAAAAAGACAAATAGAACAATTTAACAATCAAGAATAGCAATAATAAAGAACAAATACGTGAAACAGCGATAATAAATAGGGAAGAATCGTTTTTGAGTTGAATAGTTGGGAAAGTAATATATAACTTGATACGATTCCTGACTGATTTTCAACACCCCACATCACTAATTTAGTTCACTATCATCAAGTATATCAAATGAATGAACGTATTCCACCTTATGGTTTATACATATATTCAATTCATTGATTCGCTAGTGCGTAAAAGAGCTTTATGTGAATTACATTTAATGAAAAATTATAAAGCAGAATTTGTCTGACTAGTT
This sequence comes from Schistosoma rodhaini, assembly GCA_944470415.2. Taxonomy (NCBI): domain Eukaryota; kingdom Metazoa; phylum Platyhelminthes; class Trematoda; order Strigeidida; family Schistosomatidae; genus Schistosoma; species Schistosoma rodhaini. The sequence continues at coordinate 6,613,115 of OX104040.1, forward strand.
CTCAAGTGTTCATTTTGTCGATTTAGTTAAAAATGATTGAAGAAATATAAGAATGCAAACAACTTAGTAGCAGCAGACTGAGGATTACTTTTTTTGAGAGAATAATATAAATTATGCTTGCCCAATTTGGTGAAATGTCAAGAAATAAGATATTTATACTAATGTTTCATAGTGTGCTGCTAAGACCAACCATTCAAGAAGCTCATCGTCTCTTATTCGAGTAATATCTGTAGAGCAATTTATCGTAACCTCAAAGTTGTGATAAAAATTTAAAAATTGACTAAATTTTGTCGCAAACTACATGAAAAGCCCGGTAGGAATACTTTTGTTACTGTATAGAAACTCTGACCATGTAAAGTAATTTTTTATTTGTATTGTAAATGATAAGTTTACTTTATTTACCGTCGACTTTCCAGCAAATTGCTTCATTCGTAGTTCGCTGGTGAAATAAGAGTATCAAAATAGATAAGGATTTCTACGTATGACTTACCTATATAATGCATCTACAAATTGATCAATAAAAATGTCGTGGGGCATTCACGAATTCAATAACAAACTATTTATTACTAGGAAATATTCGGAAACGATCCTTTGGGGGTGAATATACAATCGATCAAATTGAGAAAGCCTTGATAGAACTGATTAACATTGTAAAATCATTACACAATAACAATGTAATGATTTCTTTTGCGAAAATCTTAATTCATGCAAACTACCTACTCATTGGTTGGAACAGGGTTTGGTATCAAAATGTCATTTTAACTTCAATTTTCGCAAATGCTTTTGTCATAGTTTCTTCTAATCAACGAGTTCAGTGCTAGCAATCGTGTTTGTTATCGTTGAAAAATGAGTGATCATGGGGTGTTTTTCTGTTCAATGGTAGAATTAATAATGATAATAACTAGGGATAACCTGATCACCTATTTACTCATAAATTTATCCCTTCATACTTTATTAGAAAGAATTATTTCCTTTTTAAATGGTTAATGGAGTTGATATCTCGATTTGTGTAATACTCTGTGTAGGAAAACATTGTAATTAAATCCATTTGCCATTTCAGGGCTCTATGGTATGCGAGAGGTCTAGAAGAATAAAACGAAAAAAAATTAGCTGACTGTATAATGGAACTTTATAGACATAAATGTTATTTAATATGTTTGTAGCTTTTTTTTTATTTGAATAAATTGATTGTATTCTTTTTGGCGGAATAATGAGAAGACATTAATGGAAATTTAATCGATTACTTTAAACGTATTGACGTTTAATTATGAATTTATTTGGTTATCAACTATTTAGGTATATTTTTATATAGTTGAAATCATGAGTCAATTGAAGCTAGACTACCATGGAAAACTTGGAAGCACTGGACGGCCTTTTCATCTTATTGTGGGACTCAGCAGTGCGCATCCGCGACCCAGCCTCGTGGGATTCCAATCCAGGACCTATCAGTCTTGCGCGCGAGCACCTAACCGATAGACCACTGAGCCGGCATCCAACGGTGTTAATGTCTAACTTCAACCAATCAACGAAATTGAGCAACCATTCATCAATGTCTTCAGTGAGTTTATATCTCCCAACAGACCTGGTTGAACTCCATTGCTGAAGAGTCCAACATTAGGACGAAAAGACCGTCCAGTGCTTCCAGGTTTCCCATGGTGTTCTATCTTCAATCAACTCGTGATTTTAACCATATAAAAATTACTAAAATCTCCACAAAACCCTCTTCTGATATTTGTGTATACGTTTATATCACACATTTTACATTTAGAAGTGTATAGTCTTTGATTAGAAAGTGTTAAGCATAATATAAATTCATTTAGTATTGTTTGTTTAAATCTTCCCATTGATGTTTTAAGACTGCAACTGGTCAGTCTCTTATTGGCCATATGTGCATACTGTGTGTATTGCCTCGATATAGCCTTAATTCACAAGTATGGTAAACAGAGATGGATATTAATGGCTATTCATTTGATCTAAATAATATTTCATTTGTAAATTGTTGTTTTATCATTAACTCACTTAACTATTTAACATTGAATTATTTTTTTATTTTTATTTTTAAATTAACGTGTTAAAATTACATTTAGAAAATTTCTAGACATCACAAAAAGAAAAAGAAAAAAAAAGAAAAAAAAGAAAAACTGAAAAACAGATGATAATTTCAAGATGTTAAACATAATCGTTGACAAATCGGAATAAAAAAAAACACAATTATGAATGAAATTAGTTACTAACTGAGTAACATGAATTATTGATTTTTGTCATTTTGATTATAACATAACCACTTTCATAGATAAAACGCAAAGCATCGTAATAGATTATTATGACGTTAATAAGAAAAAAGAAAATGATAAATTTGTTCTAAATACTTTTAAGTGGGATAATGTATGAATTTCATTTATGAATGAATGCAAATTAATAATGTAGTTGAATAGTGTTGTATTTATTACCTGAGTGTTTTATAAAATTTCAAGTGAAAGGTACTGAGTTCGAGTCCCAGAGTGAACATCAACTCTAAGATGTAGGTACCTCCAGCTGATGAGTCTAAAACAGGACGAAACGCTCGTCTTGGATTTCACTGATAGCCAGTATCCATCTTTGTTTAATATTTTGTTTTATTTAAGAAGAAAACCACCTCTTGTAGATTCTATACTAAGTTTGGCAGAGAAATAACTGTCTAGTTACGTAGAAACTCGTGGATCCCAATCGAAATCAGAAAAAAGTGATTGGGTAAACGACGTGTCTCTACGTAACTAGACAGTTATTCTTTAGCGAAACTTAGTTTGGATTATACAGTTCTAAACAAATATAACCACTCAACTATTCAACCAATAATTGTTCCCACAATAAGTCTTATTCTATCCTTTCCGAATAGTAAACCTCCGTTCAAAAGATAATAGTTTGTTGCTTTACAACACAAAGTGCTTACAATTCTGGGAAAGTGCTTCAATTCACAACCAAAATGCATGACCTCAGCCAACTCAAGCAACACAATCAAAGAGGGAACAATCAATATAGCTGTCGCCAAGATTAAATATCAACTAAAACAACATAAATGCTGTTCAAGAAGAAACATAGAAACTAAATGAAAGTAAAAGAAAAAATGAAAAAGCTATTATGAAATGGAACATAACAATCTTAAATGTCATCAAAAAGACTGAAAAAATGTATAACTAAAGAAACCAATGAGAAAAAGCTGAAGAATAACTAGAAATGATTAGTCTATACTGATTTTAGTCAGAGGATATGCACATTCATCATAAATGCATATATACTGCATGTAGTGTTAAGTAATACTGAACTATTTACATTCTTGTATTTTTTCATATTCATCTTATCGACAGAGAACGATGACTTCGGTTCATTGAACCAGGAACAATATTTAAACGTAACTAACGATTAGGAATTAAATATCGTTTACTGATAATATTTTGTCTTATTTTCACAAAATCCGTCGATTTATGTCAAAACATTAAAAGCTGTACTTGTTCTTTAATAAAAATGATTCTTAACTGAAAACCTGGTAGTGACGATGAATACATCATTGGATTTCAAAGCGATTCGGAAACATTGCGGAAAGTTATCTGGTAATCAATTCATTTAGTATAAGGCTGAATCGTTTGCTTGAGTTATACTTTAGATGTTGTTATTAACAAACAAAGTCTACTGTACTGTAAACCGATTCAATAGTAATAAAAATACAAGGTATATGGAACAAAATAGAAAAATTAAAATTGTTGAAAAGTGTTTCCCTGGATATATATATCTCTGGGAAAGTGTTTACAATGAAAAAAGTTGAGAATAACTACAGAAATTTATCCAATTGGAAATTATTAGGGAGATGTATCAGTATGGTAAAGAAAGGATTGGAACAGAGTTAAGAGATTTATATTGTACTCCAACATTATCTTTTATCAAGCTGTCAAATATCAGTAGATGACCTGGATATATTTTCTTAATGAGAATAAACTAGATAAAAGTGTCATGGGTTGATTATCCTTTAATGCAGATTACATTTATGTTTAATTACTTCAGAAAATATCAGAATGAACACTAGGTTGAAGTGTAACGACATATAAAGCATATAAAAGTGGGTAATGATTACTACCTTGTAATTCATGTGGACAGTTAGGCATTTAGAAACTTTTAAAACTCATGCAGCTGATCATAAGCCAGAATTGCACAGAAATGACGTCAACTATTTTGAAGTTTCTTATTTCACTTATCAGAGCGTGTTTTCAGCAAAAGCAGTTTCCTATATTTATTTCTGATTATCTGTTTAGCGTCTTCACCTTCTTAAAGTATAACTGATCAGATATAGACAAATAGCATACATCCACATACTTGCATGGTGGTTATGGAAGTAAAAATCTCAGTTTCTGTCTGAAAATTGAGGAAAGCTTTAATTAGAAATAGGACTGCATTTATGATGGAATCAATTTACATAATTAAATAAAAGTATAACTACGGAGCAAACTTTAAAAATAATAATTGACTAGGAAAATAACAATCGGATACGCAAGATACTTCGGATCCGTTGGCCAGACACTATCAGCAACAAGCTACTGTGGGAGACAACAAACCAGATTCCAGTGGAGGAAGAAATCAGGAAGAAACGCTGGAAGTGGATTGGGCACACTTTGAGGAAATCACTTAATTGTGTCACAAGACAAGCCTTCACATGAAATCCTGAAGGCTAAAGGAGAAGAGGAAGACCAAAGAACACATTACGTCGAGAAATAGAGACAGAAATGAGAAGCATGAACAAAAACTGGATAGAACTAGAGAGGAAGGCCCAGGACAGAGTGGTTTGGAGAATGCTAGTCGGCGACCTATGCTCCATTGGGAGTAACAGGCGTAATCAATTAAGGAAGGAAAATAACAATAATAGCAAGTGATAATATTTATTTTATGCCCTACTATATACATTCAACCACATTGGATATTTTTTTAGGATTAAAAAGTACACAAATTTGCATCTAGTACCTGTTTCTTTTCTTATTTAACATAATAAGTTCTAAACATTTATAAGCTTTTTAAAAACCTTTAGACCAGTCTTAGTAAATGACATTTTCTTCCGAATTGGACAGATAAAGAGTTATGTAGAGCAACAGGTTGTAAGCTTTTCACTTAATCGCGTGAGTACATTATATGTAATACATAAATAATTAATTAAAACAAATCTGATACAAGAAAGTGTATTTCAATAGTTTGAAATTTAGAAAATAAGTATTTAAGAATATTATAGAGTTGAGATCATGAGTCAATTGAAGCTAGACCACCATGGAAAATCTGGAAGCACTGGACGGCCTATTGTGGGACTCCTTAGCAGTACGCATCCACGATCTTGCCTCGTGAGACTCGACCGTAGGACCTACCAGTCCCACATCAGAGCACTTAACCGATAAACCACTGAGCTGGTATCCAACGGTGTTAATGTCCACGAAATTGAGCAACCATTCATCAATGTCATCAGTGAGTTGATATCTCCCAACAGAGGTAGTTGAACTCCACTGGTTACTGCTTCTCACTAGAACTCCAGGAAATACCTCATGGCGCCAGTAACTAGTGAGCACATGATCATTAACAGTGCTTCCAGGTTTTTGATGGTGGTATGGCTTCAATTGACTTATATTCTCAACTCTATAAAATTACTAAAATCTCCACCAAACCTCTTCTGATTTAAAAATATTTTTTAATATTTTTTCGATATTTGTAATGAAAATTATATAAACAATAACATTGATAAATCCCTTCATTATCATGATTCACATGAATGTACGTATAATGTAAGAGATAAGAGTGCTATTATCCAATGAGTGAACTGTTAAATAATGATAATCTGACTTTCTATTTTATGGTATCTGTGTCTACCAAATGTTAGATGTAAAGTTAACCAAATAGTTTAATGAGTAAAAAAAGCACTTTTCTTAGTGTAGAAATTTTCATTTGAATTATGATGCACACAATGTGTTACATAATATTTAAGGAACAAATGAAAATATTATTAAAACTGGTAATATGTGAAGTTCCGTCATTCTAGGTAATAGGTAAACTGACACACTAGCTTTAAAGTGCAATAAAAATATTTTTATTATAATAAACAATTCACTTTCACTTTTACTTCATAATACATTGTCTATTCAGAAACCTAGCTACTAAGGCTTTTAGTAAAACTTGGAAAAACTTAACTGGAGTTCATGAAAATCCTTATAAATACTAAACTTTCTTTAGGGAATATCCTATTTTAAGTAGTTTAATCGTTTTGGGAAGAACTCTAATAATGTTGTAAGGTTAGAATGACTAGTAAAACTCCTATGTTGATGAAAACGCTGGGTGTTTATCATTTTTTTCTGGTTTTATTCTCTGGTTTTAATCTTCAGATAATTGCTGTTGAAGTGAATTTGGTTAAACAGTCTGTAAAGAAGGTTTGAGCAAAATACTCCACTTTGAATAACAGCTATGATTGGTAGAGCTGATGAAATCACAACACTTATTATAATAAGATTTATATAAGCTTAATTATAGACGATCACTAGGTAGTCGTAGAAGCATCTGACATATGGTCTATTCCCATACGATTCGAACTAAGGTCGTTTATTTTCATAATCAGAGGTTTCACTAATTAGGTGTTAAAACAAAAATTAATATTGTCCAATATTACATTTGTTTAGTTCTTGGTATGGACGGAATTTCACGAATCAAGATAAAATATTGTCTCTAGTTTAGGTAACTTGATACTAGATACACTTTTTTCGTGTTGAGTAATTTTGGTTAATCGATGGATTGCAATTAAATGTAATTAGTAGCCTTGGAGCAACTTGGTAACAGAATTTACTGAGCAGGAAACTAATTACTCACAAATGACCACTCATAGTGAATGATAGTGCATTTTCACTTAGAGTCAATTTCGGTGGATATGAACTACACTTTCGTAAGCAATTTGATCTTGGAAATGGCGAGGAACCAAAATGAAACAGAAATTATTATAAGTACTGTCTTGATATATGATGGAGTGGGTGTTTCCGTTATCTGTCGATTTCTCTGACCTATATGAAAAAATGTAAGGTTTCCAATGGCGAAAAAACCATTCCATCATGCTACAGACGTGTCATGTGTAGGCCAGTCAGCCTTGATGGAGGAAAACTTATAACAGCAATAGACGTACCTTCAGTAATTCCATAATAGAAACTATTTCAAAATATTTACAGATGATTGACTAAATAAATGAAAACATAGCAGCAATTACTGACTACGATACACTTAGAGGACTTGAAAATGTGGAGTTTAACCCCTGCCGTACAATTCTCTATCATGATGCTGGCGTTGCAACAGTCATCATCGATAGCAAGTTCGACAGTTATAACTGAGAATATTTGAGTGAAACGTCATGACTGTTTCAACAAATCAAGTGTGTATACTTGTGTACTTATCGAGTTTTTTTCAATATATTAAGTTGATCAAATTCATATTATGATAAAGTTAAACTTGTCTAGTGAGAACAAGATCAATCAACGTTTTGTATATAAGGTAACTTTAAAAATCCAATCTAATCTGTTTCGAACTTTACATCATTGAAATGTAGTCGAAAAATTTGATTATTTTATGAAATATAAAGTTAACTGTAAAGAAGAGAATAGATAAAATAACAACCAAAAAGTGTTTTGAATTGGTCATTCATTAAGCTTAATAACATTATTTTATGGTTAAAGGAAAGGCAAACCAAATTTTAAGGTACCTCGCGAGGTGAGGTCGTGGATGCGCACTGCTGAGGAGTCCCATAACAAGACGAAACGGCCGTCCAGTGATTCCATGTTTTCCGTGGTGATCTAACTTCAATTGACTCATGCTGTCAATTATGAAAATACTAAATCTCTACAAAACTCCTGACAAACGAAACAGTCATAGATTAATTTCAGCTGAATGTTGCAAGACAAACAACTCGTACACAATAAAGAAATGAGACATTAGCAGAAAATGTTAGGGAAAAACATATACTGATAGTTGTCAGTAGATTTATTCACAGTTAATGAGCTAAAAGCGAAAGAATGAATTGGGTTTACTTCTTGCATTTTGCATTGAGATACTTAGTTTAATCAAATTAGTTGCTTGTATATAAGTTAATAAGTTAATAAAACAGTAGTGAAATATCACACAAGTTGAAAACGTTGTATCAGTTATTCTACGTTCATGATAATTATTAATTCTAATATCCGGTTGGAAGTTGTAAAAGTAGTTATAAATGACTGAAATCGTTTAGAACGCTAATAATTCTGTTAAATTGTTCATACGATGTTGTTAGCAGATGAAAAGACTCTGTACGTAACATTAAAAGATACATCCGATACTTTGCAGACCATTCGGAAATTTTTTTTATTTGCCGATATACTCATGAAATAGTATGATTTGGACTTGACACATTACAGTACTGACAATATGTCTTGACTATGTAGATATTCAACGTTGATAATCTCTGTCGAATGATTCGAGGGGCTACTCGAGTTAAACAAGAATAGTGTGACCAACAGTTAACGTCAAATTCACACTTCGTGGTCAGCAGCTAACATGGATTACCCTTTCATCCTATCAAGGTATTATAGATGTTTTGAAGACCGTACAATACAAAAGACGTTATAACAGAATTATATTAGTTAAAGTAGGTAAAACCAAAAGTATGACCACCACATGGGCTAGTCCTTGGGCTAAGATTAACTGATGCGCGTTGATTGTCCTTGAACCTGATAGGGAACGACGATCTGTTCGATATGGGGTGATATGGCTAGGGCTCAGTGACATTTCATTGATGCAATAAATATAACAGTAGCTTATTATATGCAAATACATATTACTACTGAGTGAAGCGTTACAGAATGGCTAAATTATTAGTGGAAAATTTTAGCAGTTTACACAATTCATTGATCAGATTTTGTCAGGTTATGACTCGTAAACGAGTACACTGTGTTGTTTAACCCATATATTTAGAACATTATGTACAAATAAACTTGGGGTTCTTAACTAAGGGTCCTTCATATATAACTTTAAAGATCGAATAGAAAATATCTCCGAAATGATCAATTATGCTTACTTATGTGAATAAATAATGTTCTGTTATACAAGAACAATAAACATTTACTTATATTTTTATTTATTTGAATTTATGCAATTCAGAAAATATATTTGATCCCTATTACTTCACTAGTGGAATCCCATCCTTTAACAATTTTGAATATAAGAACTCATAACTAAATGTAAAGTACTTCATTGACCAAGTACTTTGGAATGATATAGTAACTGTTGTAAATGTGAGACTTGTTTTACAGCCTTATATTATATGTAAAACACTCAGTATACACACGTTTTACCTTAATGCAATGTGTAAATACAAACAATTTGAAATTATTCAGATCATGCATGTTTCATATGCAAGCTAATTGATCATTTAACTGATACGTCTTACTGATTGAACGTTATATTCGGATCCTAAGCTAGTTTCGTAACCCCCAAGTTAGAACTACACAGCGACTTGAACACGAGAAAAAAGGCACAAAATATGCAGCAAGCACTTTACTCCAAAAGTTCATTTATGTACAGAAAATATTTAGTTTTTATAGTATTTTAGAAGACCTTGAGTTTTAATGAAAATTCTAGAATACTACTAAACATAGTAGCAGTGTAATAATCAGCTAATCAGAACATCTACATGTGACTTTTAATTTCCGCGATATTTCTAGCTAAACTTCTAATCAAACGCTGATTGGATAGAATGCTTTTTAATACTTTCTGAGCTTGTCATGCTGATCGCGAGAAATTTGCTGGATCATCTAAACATTAACACATTCCGTCAATCATTATTTACATTTGCTTGATTAGACCCGTAAGTGATAAAATAATTTAGAATATTAATGGATTTTAGTAAACAGTATAATCATAGATTTGCTAATCAAAGATTTTACGTATAGGATAGTTACCTATTGAGAAGATAAAATCAAAACAACTAAATCTCTGACAATTTCATTCATTCAACTATCTTGAACGGTAATGATCTTTCATAGGAAGATTGATTCACGGTTCTAGTATCCACTAATTAATGACTTTATAACATTATGTACATTAATTATAGTAATTATATTGTTTACTTATATTCAGTCATTAGAGTGTTAGAGTTTTTTAAATTATTAGTTTGGTTAAATGATTCATTACACATTTTTTGCGACGACGACGAAGACTGAGTATGTGCTGATTGACTACTATAAGAAAAATGAATCAGCCTTCTAATTTTTATTGACTTGAAGTAACTTCGCAGAATACTTACTCAAATGAATAGATACGGTTCGTAGTCTAAAATACTCATCTATTTTAAGTTCGATTGTCGTGTTATCAAGATACTTTTCTCAATTTCGTCCAAGGTAGAGAGGTATTATAAAAATGTATTAAAGCACGAATAAGTTAATGGTGTTGAGTAAAATATTCTGTCGTTTTTGTCAAATATCTCTTACAGTTCCGTATAATGGTGTAGTTGTAGTGCCGTGCTTTATTAATAGTTCACTTCGATAACCGTTATTATATCAATCTTAACGATGTATAAAACGAGAAGGCAAAAGGAAGCGGCAACTACATTTTTATTGATGAATGATGCAGACCAGAAAGTTGTAAGCACATGAGCATATGTTAGCGAGCGATGCATACAGGATACGCATTGGAGATGGCTGGGAAGCCAATTCATTTTAAGCAATCGTTAATCAACATTTATAATCAGGCAAAAATGAATGACAGACATATGATGAATGAGATACGAAGTGTGAATGCGTGAAATAATCAAACTAACATAGTTTCAGTTATAGAGTAACAGACATCCACAACCTCTAAAATATTTTGAAGATTCTTAATTAAGAACATCTAATAAAGTGTTTATTCTGAATAAAATATGTATAGCTGCCTATAATTTAATATTCAAAGTTATATGAAATCGTTTCTAATGGTATATTGTTTGACTTTTCAGCAATGCATTGTTCAACCATTTCAGTATGCAATTAGATTAAATATTTGAATATATTTGACGATTTCCCATAAAAGAAATAGATGACTGGTACCATTTCAGTTTTGTAATACACTATCAATAGCCTCAAAAGTTTACAAATAAAAATAATTGATTTTTTAATATCCTAATGATTAGAAAAAAAAATTAAGTTTTCAAGTTATCTGACGTTTCTTCACTAAGTTTATGTCATTTATTCAAGGGAATAAATAAACAAATCAAATCAATTCAAGTCTATTTATTCACTGAAGAAGATCCGTCAGTCAGTCAGTCAGCTACAACGTAGGCACATATATGCATCGGTCCAAGTTGCCATACCTCGTTAGCACAACAAGGCGAACACCGGATTCATAGAAGTAATTAATTTAGTGGTGGTAGTAGTATATAAATTATAGGTTGTATATAAGGATATAGTACAGGAAGGAAGAGAGATATGAAGCAATTTTAGTCTCAAGGTTTAAGGGAAGATAAAGAGTGTATACACCTACGCCATTGTGACCGATTCTGAGCCATGTCACCTAGAGTCTCCAACCACTTATTACGATAGTCACGCGGACCCCAACCAGGTAGTCTGCATCTGCCAACATGGCTCAGGCTAGAAGTTAGTGACTTCAAACACTGATGCCATGTTTTGGTTTGGCCGCCCCTAACTCTCTTCCAACCGTCCCCAATACTAGTCATCATAGCGCGTCGTGGTAATCGGTGTTCAGGCATACGTAACACACGGCCCAACCATCTCAGTCGATGAAGATTCATCACCTCATCAACTGATTTACCATCGTTCCCTAATACCCTACGTCTAACCTCACTATTACTTACCCGGTGATCCCAGCAGATGCGAGCAATATTTCTAAGGCATCTGTGGTCAAATACTAGTAACCTACGATTACCTTATACTCTTAATGGCCATGTTTCACAGCTGTAAAGTAGAACAGAGCGAACTGATGCGCAGTATACTCGTCCCTTAATTGATAGACGGATATCTCGTCTTCGCCATAGGTGATGTAAGTTGGCAAAAGCCAAACGAGCTTTTCGAATCCGTGCTGAGATTTCGTCAGACACCAACCCATTAGGGTTGATCAGTCTTCCAAGATAAGTGAAGTTGTCAACGCGTTCGACTACTTCACTCCCTATCCTTAGTTCAGGTGTTGATGCGGGCCAGTCCTGGAGTAACAATTTACATTTGGATGGGGAGAAACGCAACGCAAACATCCTGGCATTATTACTGAGTTCTCTGCATTTTGTCAGCGTCTTCACCAAACAGGACTATGTCATCTGCGTATTCTAAGTCGCTTAGTGGTCCCCCTGGTAGGAGATCAATTCCTGTAAATTCAGTCGAAGAGAGTGTTATTTCCAGCAACAGGTCTATAATGAAGTTAAACAAAAATGGGGATAGTGGATAGCCTTGACGGACACCACTTGAGGTTGTAAAATCATATGACAGTTCGCCATAAGCTCTCACTGAAGAAGATGCTTTACACTGAATCACGAAATTCTATAAAATCGAAGATACCAAGTTTTCTCCTTATTAATATATTAGAAATCAATTATTTTTATTGATATCAATTTACCTAATACATAATTAATTGGAAATTATCAAGTTAAATCTTGTTAATGACACTTACAAACTTGCACGTTTACATCTCTATGACCAGGTTGATTGAATAATCAAAGTTGTATTTATTTTTCATTCATTCAAACAAACAAACAAACAAGACCTATATGTAAGTTGATTATTTCACTTTATTATATACAAAATACATTTCTAGTATAGAAAAAATAGAACAGGTCAAAGAAACATTACTGATTATGTATCACATAATCCATTCATAGAATATAACAATAATCCTTATAAAAAAAGGCAGTAAAGGGATGACTATCATTCTAATCATAGTGTATATACATAGATATATATCATTGTTCATAATTTGACCAAAAGGATTATTGGATTTAATTAAATATAATCAAAAGAATTAAAAGAGAGATGAGATTAGTTGTATCATTGATTTGTAACTGGGTCAAATAACAAAAGTGAAAACAAACAGATTCATTTTATATCTACCTATTCATAGAATAACATAGATTGTTTATGATGCTAATCGACTATTAGCAATGGATTAATACATTGTTAATCGACGATACTTTAATACAGATTTTTTTGACAAAAAAATGGGCGAGACTGTTTTTTTTTGGAAAGGCCAGTCGGAAGCATCTGAGGGATTTCATGGTCACAGAGCCAATTTCAATAGCTGATGCTCATGTACAATCGGTTCACAGAGGATTTTAGAGAAAACGTGACAATGAAGTGGCTACAATAAATGGGACTACTAAGAAGTTCCTTTATTTGTAATTGTGGTAGTCAATTTACTCGTAGACCTTTCGCAGACTACCTTGATAATGTCATCTTCCGATGTAATATATATTAGAGGAAGAAGTCTGCTACAATATTAACTTTTTTCTCTCGTTCCAGATTGAGACTAAGGCAAATTATAATAATTGCTGTGATCTGCATAATAAAAGCACCAGTATTATTTGATTCAATATTCGCAGGTGTTACTGAATCTTCGGCTGTTCAATCGTAATACGTACAGACCGTAATATATACAAACAATATTGAGGCTATGTCGTCGAGGCTGAGAGAGTTTTTGTGACCTTATCATGGCTCCGGAGACCGAGTATTATGGAGCCATATGCATGAGTTCCTTACCTTACGCATTACGATTTTAAAACCTTTGAACCGTTTTCTAACCTTGATAAGTTTTTAGACCATGTAAAAGAAGTGTACCCACTTTAATTCTTTGGTGTTGTATAATATATTTTTACAATATACTGTCTTCTGATTGGTTAATATTTCTTAAGGTCACTCAGGCTTGGTTCAAAGATCGTCCACAAATTAAAGTCTCGTCAAAAAATGCTTTAATCGACTTGAGTAATGCTTATAAAGGTTAACCAAGCATATTCTTCAATCTTGTAGATGAATGACTTCATAGTGTATACTTCATCAAACTATTGTCATTCAAATAATTAATTACGGAGACCTATAACGTTGTATAAAGCCTAAAATTTAAAATACATTTCATAATTGGGCACATAAATTGATATAGTTACAAATAAGTTTACTTATTTTATAAGAACAGATCAATAAGAGTTATTGTGAAGTAATACATAAGTTGAAAGCTTGAGTCAGTTGAAGCTAGACCACCAAGGAAAAAAGTGGAAGTACTGGACGGACGTTTCGTGCCATTGTGGGACTCTTCATCAGTGCGCATCCACGATCCCGCCTCACGACATTCCAAAAAAGGACCTACCAGCCTTGCGCCAGAACACTTAACCGATAGACCACTGAGCCGGCATCCGATGGTGTTTATATCTACTTCTAATCAATCCACGAAATTTAACAATCATTTCACCAATGTCATCAGTGAGTTGATATCTCACAACAGACGTGATTTGAACTCCACTGCTCACTGCTTCTCAATAGAACTCCAAGAAGTACCTCTTGAAGCCAGACATTAGTGAGCATATGTTGAATAATATCAGAAGTGGTTATTATAATATCCAAAAAAGCCCTTCAAATAACTATTTCTCAAGTTATGTTATAAACATAAATACCGTCGGATGCCGGGTCAGTGGTCAGTTGGTAAAGTGTTCTGGCGCGAGACTGGTATGTCCTTCGTTGGCATCTCGCGAGGCGAGATAGTGGATGCGCACCGCCGAGGAGTCTCGCAGTAGGACGAAACGGCCATCCTATGCTTCCAGGTTTTCGATGGTGGTCTACCTTCAATTGACTAATGTTTTCAACTATGAAAATACTAAATCTCCACAAAAACCCATTTAATAATAATAATAATACATATGTATTAAAATATGATAAAAGGTTTTTTTCAAGTATTCACTACTTATCCCCTACTAATAACCATGACCACAACTTGAAATATTATACTATCACTAATATTCATGTATTCTAATGTTGTTTTAATCAGTTTTGCTGAAAGAGAAACTTTATTATAAATTTTTTTTTAAAGTTTAAAATTATGTTTCATAAAATTTATTGAACATTGAAAACTTAATTATAAGTAGTATGTTACTAAGTTGACTTAAATGAAGAAGAAAAAAATAAAGAAAAGAAGAAACAACATGAAGTTTATTCAATATACTTTATCTTATCGAAAATTTTAAAAAAAATTCTACGTAGGAAACATAAAATGATGCATAAACCAGTTGTTATCACTAATCAAAATTGAAAGATTTTGTCAGTCAGTTTAAATGTGACTTAATAGCAAATACTTATTGTGAATATAGAAATCAAATTGTGAGTGGGATTTTTTTCTTCTTTTTTGTTTTAAATGGTTTCTTTCATGTTGTTGACAAAATAAAAAAAAAAGTAGTTTCATCAATAATTTTGAAAACGTATAACAGAATACCACATTTTTATTCTTTTATGTTGAAATGATTGTTGAAATAATCTCAGTGATTGATATTTAAATGATTCCTACTTTTTGTCCGAACAAGTTAGTTGGACTTCTTTAGGTTAATACTCAAAATTAATATTATCCTGAAGAAATCCGGACAAGGATGAAACGTTGGATTCATTTAAAGATGAGTCGATGAGATTGTTTCAAATATAATTCCTACATATAATGACTTTTCTATATTTGGCGCCCAAATTTTGTCAAGCTATTCGTTTTAATTTTGACGAATATTCGTACAAATTTTTATTCTTAGTTTAGTGTTTGATTTTACCAGCTGTCAACTAATTTTTAAAACCTTTATTTTACAGTCACATGTATATCGGATAACTCATAACAATATTATAATGCTTTG
Organism: Schistosoma rodhaini; assembly: GCA_944470415.2. Classification (NCBI taxonomy): domain Eukaryota; kingdom Metazoa; phylum Platyhelminthes; class Trematoda; order Strigeidida; family Schistosomatidae; genus Schistosoma; species Schistosoma rodhaini. Next base: position 6,628,974 of record OX104040.1, read on the forward strand.
AACTTACATCATTAACTATTTAATATCAGTTTAGTTAGGTGTCTAGGGTCAATAAATCAACTTTTGTGAATGCATGTCTCCACACTAGGCATTTGAGCTTTCACTGTCACATAGTTGAAGTAACTAAGGTTATAAAATAATTAACAATTACTTATAAAAAGTGAATTTGTTATGGTTTAATCTGATGTATCCTTTTTTTTTATAAATATTTACTGAAAATGAATTTGGCTTAAGTAAATTATTATGAACAACACTATTCAGATAAATGGTTATGAATTAAGTGAGATTAGAAATATACTTGAAATATACTGAAATCTCCACAAATCCCCTTCTCATTATAATCATATGCTCACTAGTGACTGACTTCAAGATACATGTTCTGGAGTTCTAGTGGGAAGCAGTGACCAATGGAGTTCAACCAGGTCTGTTGTGAGATAACAACTCACTGAAGGCAATTGGTGAAGTGTCGCTCATAATTCGTGGATCAGTTGAAGTTAGACATTAACACCGCTCGATACCGGCTCAGTGGTCTATCGGTTAAGGGCTCTGGCTCGTAACTGGTAGGTCCTGGATTCGAATCTCGCTAGTGCGGGATCGTGGGTGCGCACTGCTGAGGAGTCCCATAATAGGACGAAACGGCCGTTCAGGTTTTCGATGGTGGTCTAGCTTCAATTGACTCATGATTTCAACTTTGAGATTAGAAATGTTATTCATTGTATACTAAACTAGCAATATAAATGTGACGTGTTTATGAGTGAGGTATTTATATCTTATATTAAATTTTTATCACGGTCATGGATACACAATATCTAGATATATACAAAAAACTAATCGACTCTTTATGTACCTTGATATATATAGAGAAGTTGTCACTTCTGTATAGTATAGTACAAGTTAAATGAGCATATTTTTTTTTAGAAATCTTTGAATAAATACAACTCATTCATGAAAATTGTTGTCATATGAAGAATAAAATGTGTAGAGGTTAAAAATGGGTACAAATTAAGGTAATAAAAGGTGAGTTCTTTAAAATTATTAATGATTATACATTAAGCAATGAACTCATTCCATCATTTGGCTCTTACTTAAATTAAAAATACATCACACGGATAGTTTGTCTCAAGTTTTTCTCTTCTTTTTTTTTTTTAAAAAAAAATTTACTATTTTAAAAAGAAAACAAGAATTTTATGATTGTAATTATGAAATACACCCCATCTTAAGCCGAAATTACATAATTGAATGAATAGAGTATAATTGATGATATTTTCTTAATTTTCTTAATTCATTGATTTACATATGGAACATAATTAAGTAGTTTGTATGTTTTTAATGTAAAAAAAAATGAGAAAGAGAATTCACGCTATTTAGTCATTTATCAAAATCACTTATTCCATTTTCTCGTCTTCTTCTTCTTCTTCTTCTTTTTTTGATAACAAAAGGCGTTTCATCGTGGAACAAGGAAGTCTGTCCGTTAAAAAAAAGAGAGAAAGAAAGAAAAGGTATTTCCAATGAAATTAACATTTTCATAATGAGAAGATATTGTTGATATGTCTTATTCTTTTTTTTTTATAGATGACCATGTTTATGTTGAATAACAGTAAAATACTTTCCCCTCAATCATTTCATTTAAGGATAATAACTTTTCAAATGATCTAGATTTGTTTTTATTTAGATGTTACGTTAGATCAGAGCGTAGAACAAACAAAAACGTTTGTTATTCAATCATATTTTTGTCTATATGTGAGAATAAATAGTTATATCTTCACTTAGTATTGTTTGTTTGAATCTTCCAATCGATGTGTTAGGACTGCAACTGATCCGTATCTAATTGACATATGTGCATACTGTACGTATTGCCTCCATATAGCCTTAATTCACAAGCATTGTAAGCAGTTGCAGTCCTAACATATCGGTGGGAAGATTCAAATAAACAATACTAAATGAATTTAAACTTCACCCATCGCACAAGCAAGTGGCTATCAGAACTCAGTAGCTGAGTAGATAACGCGATGGCGTTTGAAGCGAAAGGTGCTTGATTCGAGTCCGAGAGTGAACATCAACTCTGAGATGCAGATACATTTAGCTGATGAGTTTTAAATAGGACAAAACGCGAGACCTGGATTCCACTGTTAGCCACTATCCATCTTTGCTTACAATAGTTTTTTCTGCTCACGTTTGAGATAATAAAACATGTATTTCATTACTTTATCAATTAAAGCAAAGATAGATAGTGGCTAGCAGTAGAATCCAAGACGTTCACACAGTATGCATATAGGCCAATAAGAGATTAATCCATTGCAATCTTAAACATAAATAAGATGATTCAAACAAACAATATCAAGTGAATTGATCAATTAAAGTTTATACAAGTTTGTAATTTTATTTTTGTATTAAATTATTAGCTATTTTCCGACTTTTCTGACTTTGTCTACTATAATTTATTCTTTTCAATAAGTAATATATTTTGTTTGATCAAATGGTTTTATATGGTTCAAGTTTTAAATGATTCATGTTAATTAATGTGTTTACTTGTTTATCTCTTTAAGACCTTAAATCAGAACGGGTTTTGTGGAGATTTCAGTATTTTCATAGTTGAAAACATGAGTCAATTGAAGCTAGACTACCACGGAAAACCTAGAAGCACTGAACGGCCGTTTCGTCCTATCATTGAACTCCTCAGCAGTGCGCATCCACGATCCCGCACTCGCGGGTTTCCAAGATTTGTTAGCTATTTCTAAATGACAATATTTATATATAGATGTTATTTTATAAGAAAGTCATACAGATCATATATTACAATAATTGGAATCATATTTGAATGGGTAATTGATAACATTTCTAACTATTCTCGAATGGGAATGATTGGAAAACTATAAACAACAAAATTAATTAATCATTCATTTTAATCAATAATTTTTTTTTTAGAAATATATTTTTTTGTTTTAATTGTTTAATAAATCCAAATGAGAAAGTTACTAATTAACTGAGACAACTGACTATAATCAACAGATAATCCATGGATAAATAGTAAAATAAAAGTACAAAATGTTACCTATATACTCACTTATTTATGCTTGTTACTTCCACTGGAGTATAAGCCACCGACTAGCGCTATCCAACCCACTCTGTCCTCGTCCTTCCTTTCTAGTTCTATCCGATTGTTGTTCATTCTTCTCATATCTGTATCCATTTCACGGAGTAATGTGCTATTTGGTCCTCTTGTTCTCGTTTGGTCTTGAGGATTCCAAGTGAGGGCTTACCTTGTGACACAGTTGAGTACTTTCTTCAATATGTGTTTTATTCACTCTGTCTGCAGCCCCTCTGGGACTACATCCGGTCCCAAGATCGGATAAAGGAGAAGCTTTGAGCGTGAAGTTAGCGACTCTATCCCGTAGAAAACTAACTCACTAAAAAAAGCTAACCAAAAATAACTCAAACTATTTAAGCACAAAATGTAATTTTATTTTGAACGAATAATCTGTAGTGGCAGTATGTTCTGTGGTTGGAAGATTTGTACATATACTACTGTTACTACTACTACTACTACTACTGCTACTACTACTACTACTACTACTACTATTACCTATTTTAGCAGTGCAGGAAAGTTTTCCTAAATCCTATTGAACGACAAATACACCTTGTTCAATAGGAAAAAATAAATTTATAAATGTAAGCTGTACAGTTTCAATTTATAGGTTTATTGTTTCATTGTTTTAGTAAATACAAGTCAAGTAGGAAACGTTAATATTAGAGTCACTGTCAGGAAGGTTTTGTTTGAGGGACTTTACTCCAAAAAAATTATCTGGGAATTTGTAAAGTATTTGAGGATTATACTGTATATTGTATAATTGGACGTTAAAAATCTTTCCATGATTGAGTTTGCTCACCTACTGTTTTATTTACTGTCAAGGGAAAAATGAACTTACACTGTAAAATAACTCTTCAGCAGAAGTATCCTCGAATTGGATTTGAATAAATAGCGTTCATTATGAAAGAATATCACTAAATGATTGAAAACAATATACCAAATCTTCTAATTTTTGCTTGAATTTTCAAAAAATGAAAAGGAGACATACGATTTGGAAAATCTTCTGTCATAAACTATAACTAAAGTTTCTATGACAAATCGATAACATGTGTTAAGTTTGATCATAAAATTAAAAAAGAAAAACAATTTCGAGAAAATATGATAATCATAATTATTGATATTGTTTAACATTAAAACTTTTCCATCTATATACAGAAATGGTGTGTCCACCTTTCATGACAGACAAATGGTAACAGAATAGTTCAAACCAGTTGGTTACAAACTATATATCATACTTTATTTGAAATGGAGAAAGCATTTGACGCATTGTAAGCAAAGATAGATATTGGCTAGCAGTGGAATCCAGGACGCGCGTTTCGTCCTATTTGGGACTCGTCGGGTCTCAGTGGCCGAGTGAATAACGCGATGGCGATTGAAGCGAAAAGTACTGGGTTCGTCACACAGTGAACATCAACCCCGAGATGCAAGTACATCCAGCTGACGAGTCTCAAATAAGACAAAACGCGCGACCTGGAATACACTGCTAGTCACTATCCATCTTTGCTTAACATGCTTGTGAATTAAGGCTATGTCGAGGCAATACGCACAGTATGCACATGTGCCAATTAGAGACTGACCAGTAGCATTCCTAAACATCAATGGAAAGATTCAAACAAACAACACTAAATGAAGACAATTGGTGAATGGTTGCTCAACTTCGTGGATCAGTTGAAGTTAGACATTAACACCGTTGGATGCCAGCTCAGTGGTCTATCGGTTAAGGGCTTCGGCTCGAAACTGGCAGGTCCTGGATTCGAATCGAGCGGGTTCGTGGATGCGCACTGCTGAGGAGTCCCATGATAGGACGAAACGGCCGTCCAGTGTTTCCAGGTTTTCCATGGTGGTCTGGCTTCAATTGACTCATGCTTTAAAACTATGAAAAAAAACACTAAATGAATTTGACGTATTGTTAAACTTCAATTATTGATATTACATATATCAACAATGACTTTATAAATATGGAAATCATACATTCAATAGATTATTTTCATTTCTTCCTTTGTCTACATACTTCATTATTATTTCAATCCTGTTTTCATTTAGATTACTCTCCATTTTTATGCTGCTTCTCTTTATTTCAATCTTCTCCTTGTACAGATTGCACTTCCAATCCCTGCTGTAGACTACTTATGTTTGTTCACATATGTTGTGCACATCACAAGTGGAGTAATTTAAAGAAATAAGGATTTAGAACACACATTGTATTAAGATCCAAGAGGATAAATACTGAATTCAGGTTTGAACATGATCATTTGTGTACATATCCAGCTGAAGTGTTTCAAATAAAGTAGATGTAAAGCAGCAAACCCAAGGCCTGAAGGCGAAGTCGTACTGCTGACTGTACAGAGGTGTGACAGCAGTAAGGTGTTTCCTTCAGTAAACCAGTATAACAGCGTTGCTGCCTTCCCGCAAGGAGGGATGGGGTTAGAAAAGGTCGACCCTAAAAATGCACACCTCGCCTTATCCCACGGATTTCCGTCTCCGGCGGTAAGGTCCTTTAAAGAACGAAACTAACACAAAAACTACCCACAAACAGGTCGTATGTGACCGACCTCAAGCAGTTGTCCCTTTGGCACGGCGGTCACGCTCTCAGGTTATTAAGACCACTTCTAACCCAATTTCTTTTTGAGGTACCTTTAGAAGAACCCTTTCACGGTGTGGGCAACCGGTAAGTGACAATTGCCCTCATACCTCTAACAGCACTCAAAACTGACTGAATTTTGATGATAAATGATATCCGCATATTCTAAAATCATAGTAGCTGGTTGACCAGTTTATATTGATGATTTTCTTCTGAATGCAAATACCATTGCAGTAGGTTCATAAAGAAATAAATCTTTTTAAATAAATGGAACCTTGAAAAAGTGACACTCAGAATCATTGACATGTATAATTTCTGGAAACACCATTAATAATTTTTTAAAATAATAGTTTACTCGTCGTTCATCTGACACATCGTTATTTATTCATGTCTGTATAGTTCAATTTCAATATAGACTTTTCTTTCTAAGTGTCCTGTATTTTCAGGAATTGTGTAACAATATGAAATACAAAATCATTGTACCGAGATTGACATTGGTGCTTCACTCGTTCCCACAGTATTGGATTAATTGAAAGTGCTAGGATGTAATTCATTTGTATGGTGTCAATGGTTTATATTCCAACATATACAAGCATAAATAAATCTTTCATTGAAGAGAGGGTTTCCGCTTTATATTTCTTCTTAAAATGAATAACGTTAGAATAGATATTTAAACAAGCTATTTTTTCAACTTCAGAATCATTTTATCTCAGTGCAATGTGAATCAATCGAATCAATTATTCAAGTACCGGAAGTGTTAATTCTCCCAACTGAGACTATCAAATATATAGTTATTTGTTAAAACTTAAAATTATAGAATGTATTTTTTGTTTAAAAAGATAAGAAACACAGTCACATAATGAAAACCTAGATACAAGAATAGTAACCACCTAGTTGATTTTAAAATAGTGAATACTGATGTTTGGAAGTTTTACAATCGTATATTAGTTCAAATTATACATGTTGTAACTACTTACTTACTTACTTACTTACACCTGTTACTCCCAATGGAGCATAGGCCGCCGACCAGCATTCTCCAACCTACTCTGTCCTGGACCTTCCATTCTAATTCTATCAAGTTTTTGTTCATTCTTCTCATGTCTATCCCTATTTCTCGGCGTAATGTGTCCTTTGGTCTTCCTCTTCTTTTTTGACCTTCAGGATTCCATATGAGGGCTTGACTTGTGACGCAATTGGGTGTTTTCCTCAAAGTGTGACTAATCAACTTCCAGCGCTTCTACCTGCGCTGGGATCTGGTTTGTTGTCTCCCACAATAACTTGTTGCTTATAGTGTCTGACGTAGACAACTGTTAATAAACACTTGTATCTTCTGGATGATGGCTTTCGTAGTTCTCCACGTCTCCGCCCCATACAGTAGAACTGTCTTGACATGTTGTAATTAGTAGCATGTTAATGAACTGCTCTGGTTTATTGTTTCATAGTTAAAAAGGTACAGTTGGATAGTTGTTTTTTTAGATTGATCAATTAAACAGTTGTATCTTTGATAATATTGAACACTAATTAATCAATGTAAGTGAAGCGAAATGTTGAATGTAAATTTTCATGTTAAATTACACAATAAATTAATATAAAAATGTTAATTTTATCCATTTTATCCATTTACCTTATTGCAAATCTGCTAACATGTTGTCTACATTTACCCAGATTCAACTTGGTTAGAATTATGTGCTCAATGATTATCTATATAAAACGACGGTTTATTCGCTATAATATAAAGTTTCTCATTTGAAATGAACAATAATAATACTGTTCAAATATTCGTATGATTTTGCAACTCACTTACTTACTTAGGCCTGTTACCCCTCATGGAGAAGCAAAGGCCGCATACCAGTATTCTCCATCCTGCCCTGCCCTGGGCAATCCTTTCCAGTACCTTCCAGTTATGTGGTCCTTGTTTTGCCATTTTGCAACTCAGCAAAGCATCAAATTAAATATTAATTTTTATTACATTCATTTAAATACATAACAAATAAACTTGTAGACTGGTTCTGTTACGTATCATAGTTAGGAGCTTTGCTTACGAAAACTATCGTAGTAATCACACCATAACCATAAAACTATTTCTATGAATTAAGTACCTCAATATTGGACTATCGAGACATTGGGAGTGTTCGATTAGTTTGCAATTCACAAAGTCGAAACATATTTCAAGTATTTCATGGATCTAACTATGTAACATTATTTAGACTATTAATGGTATTCAGAACCACAGAACCAATTAATTCTGTTAATGTACAAAACCATGTAGCTAAATATACCAACAATAAAATGTGTTGTGTTGAAAAATAATGAATCTAATTAGTCCTTTTCATAAATTTCGATAGTGTAATAAGAAGACAAAGATTACCAGAACCATGTGATATATATTAGAGCAATACATTTCGAACAATCCGATCACATATAGTATACTTGTTAAGAACATTTATATACAAAAATAAAAGGTCAACTAGACTGGAAATGGGCGGGTAAGAGTAGACAAGGATAATAATAAGAATAATGTGAAAGCAATTTGAAACTTAACCACTCTGAATAATAAGCTAATATTGCCAGGGTAGGTTTAAGGAGAGAACAAACTGTTTTTTAATATACAAGGAGGGTTTGAATTTTCGTGTGGCTAGGGCTTCAATAAACCTTTGTATACGGCTCTATACACTTTTATATATTATTATTATCCTTGTCTATTCTTACCCCCTATTTCCAGTCTAGTTGACCTTTTAGTATATTATAAATGTTCTTAACAAGTATATTACATGTGATCAAATTGTTCGAAATGTATTGCACTAATTTATCACATGGTTCTGGTAATCTTTGTCTTTTTATTACACTATCGAAATAATTAATGCTTTAATCCAATCAGTAATAAAACATTTTATTAAGTTTGATGATAAGAAAATATAATTACTTTGTATAACTCTATTTAAGTGAAGTATGCCATTATTAGAGCTTTACCCCATCGCACAAGGAAGTGGTTATCAGGACTCAGTGGTGGAGTAGATAACGCGATGACGTTTGAAGTGAAAGGTACTGGGTTCGAATCCCGTAGTGAACGTCAACTCTGAGATGCAGGTACATCCAGCTGACGAGTCTCAAATAGGACGAAACGCGCGTCAAACTGAATTCCACTGCTAGTCACTATCCATCTTTGCTTAACATGCTTGTGAATTAAGGATATATCGAGGCAATACGCACAGTATGCACATGTGCCAATTAGAGACTGACCAGTAGCATTCCTAAACATCAATGGGAAGATTCAAACAAACAATATTGAATGCATTATTAGAGCTAAAACGTATACCCAGTATTAGGTAGTGAATATTTTCGGAATAGGCATACGTTTAGAGTCAGAATCATCGATTTACCGGTCTATAAAGTGTTACCGTCTTACGATTACACCATAGAACAATCGCAGAAGTTTGTATTGATTAATTTCTTGCCTTCAAATTAACATACGGACAATTAGATAAGTAGAAATATTTACTTAAGATAAATTTTAATCGTCTCCCTAGCTAACTCTATCTACTTATTGTTATAAGTTTGACACTGACCAACTATATTTCTTCTACATATTATGTAACATTTAAGATGAAATTTAACGTTAACATATAACCATGTTGAAATCTGTCGTAGATCACAATCAATCGATCACAATCATAACTACAACTATTTTTTATATTGTGCAAGGCATCCCCTGTTATTATGTACATTATTATCCCTGTATTTACCAATTACGATATCTGAAAATAATCAAAAATTAATCATTCAACGTATCTATTTCGTACTGACAAATTAAATTCTCAGTTCAAGAAAAGAAACTATTTGTTAGTGATAACTATTTAGGCAGTACGGATGAATGAAAGTAATACTAATGACCGTAAAGAAAGATTTTTATTCGAGAAACGATTACTCCGAACAAAATAAACCAGAGTAATGCGCTATAAAATCTACCCTCTTGCCTATTTATAACAATTATAGGAATATTTTAGTCCAAATAATTAACCTCAAAACAATGGTAGTAAAGTCAAAAATAGTATTTTACTCTGTTTTTTCTAATTTCCTCAAACTAATGTGACTATTTGGCTGAATTGAAATAGGGTTTTAAGTTATCCGTTTGTTTACATATTCATAAAACTAGAAGTGGTATCTGTTTACACCTTAAAATTTTCACCATCAAAACAATGACTGAAAGTAGTTTTTTTTACATTTTAGACACTTAATAATTAGTCAGTTATGGCAATGAAGTTTGTAATACTACCACTAACCATGATTAAACATACTGTTGTTCAAATTCAGTGTAAATGTAAGTACCTAACAGTTGAATTTAAAACAAGATTACTTTACTAAAAACATCAATGGGAAGATCCAAACAAATAATACTAAGCATATTTCAACTTCACCTCATTGCACAAGGAAGTGGCCATCAGGACTTAGTGGCCGAGTGGATAACGCGATGACGTTCGAAGTGAAAGGTACTGCGTTCGAGTTCCAGAGTGAACATCAACTCTGAGATGTAGGTACATCTAGCTGACGAGTCCCAAATAGGACGAAACGCATGTCCTGGATTCCACTACTAGCCACTATCCATCTTTGCTTATAATGCTTGTGAATTTAGACTATATAGAAGCGATACGCACAGTATACACATATGCCAATAAGAGACTGACCAATTGCAGTCCTAACACATCGATGGGAAGATTCAAACAAACATGACTGAGTAAATTTCAAGATTACTTTACAATTTCGAATAGCAAATATCTACTCCTTTAAATATGAGCAGTTGGATTTTTAAAGGATACATATTATTACTATTGTTATCATAATGATTATATATAATAATAATTATTATTTCAAAGTTGAAAACATGAGTCAATTGAAGCTAGACCACCATCGAAAACCTGGAAGCACTGGACGGCCGTTTCGTCCTATTATGGGACTCCTCAGCAGTGCGCATCCAATAGGAATATTGCGGGTTCGTGGATGCGCACTGCTGAGGAGTCCCATAATAGGACGAAACGGCCGTCCAGTGCTTCCAGGTTTTCGATGGTGGTCTAGCTTCAATTGACTCATGATTTCAACTTTGAAATATACTGAAATCTCCACAAATCCCCTTCTGATAATAATAATAATAATTATTATTATTACTATTATAATTAATATCCATCTTCATTATTGACGAATTAAAGACAAGTGATTTCTAGAAATAGAATAACTAAGGAACCAATAGGAAAAATGGTCTTATTATTACTTTTTTATTAACTTATAATTGGTCTATTCAATATGAATGTGTATAGAGCATTGTAAATTAGCTATTCATTATGGTCTTGATTATTACATTTGAGAATTAATTAATTTTATCAAATTTAAATTTTTCGTCTCTTATACTACTGAATATACTACTAATTTTTGGAATTAATTATTTGAATAGAAGGAACTAAATGAATCTATCTTGGATCAATCGAATGAAATCTTAAAAATACAGAAAGTACCTTGAATAGATCTATATATATATATGCATGTTTGTGTTGTGTGAATAAGAAGCTCATAGAAGAACTATATCTCACAACTTCCATTGACAAATGAATCAAAAAACTACATCATATATAAAAGTAGTGCTACATTTTTATGCACAATCATTTTCTAGTCAGTTTTTATGAATTTTGAGCTACCTCTTATTTTTATGTAGTTCACAATTAATGAATCTAATGAAAGTAAGTTTGTTGTTAATATTTGAAATTTCGTTAAAAATGAATTACACTAAAACGATACTTGACTGTAATACTACTACTACTACTACTACTAATAATAATAATAATAATAATAATAGTAATAATAATAATAATAATAATAATAATAATAATGGAAAAGACTTTTAGCTCATGTACATACTTGTGATAGTTTGATATCTATGACTTGGATGATTCGTCTACAAATCCTCAATGGCACAAGTCTAACTGCATCAAAGTTTTCATAGAACAGAAAGACCATCTACTACTATTAGTTAGGAATTCTCCAATTTAAACGTGATTGAGTTCCATTGATTATGTTTTCGTTCGTGATCCATCTTATTGGTTACTGACAATATTTACCAAAACAGTAATAGAAGTTCAGTAGTGGAATCATTTAATTAGGCAAATTAAAGCTACTATTTGAAAATAGAATGGTTTCCTACTTCGATGTACTTCTGGTATATAAATGTATATATACACATAGGTGTATAAAACGTTAGTGTCAGTCTGTCAAATAGATATACAAGAAAAATATTGGGTTTGTGTTTGTTTATATTTGAGATTAGTTTTTGTTTCTTGTGAAACATAAATATTACTATCCAAACCAGTGTTTATTCCGCCCATTTGGTATGTTCAAAAATTAAACACTCAAAAGTGGTTATGGAAACTTACTACGTCCTAGACCATGTTGATTTTTAAATTTTTAGATAAAAAAAAAGTTTTAAGGAAAAACAAAATTTGAATGACCTACGATACAACTAACAGATCTAACCTCAAGCATCAACAAATCTTGAAGAAAATATTCATCTCAAAAGTCATTAAACTCTCACAAGCTGTTTTATCACTTTTTATATTACTAGTCATAAATAGTCGTTATCAAGCTTTAGTTTTAGACACAATATGTTTTAACTAGTCCCATTTCTTAGTAACCATAATACTCAATGGGTTCTACAGGTAGCATATACTTATTGATTTCTTCAAGTAACTGTTTTTGTATCCTTATTAACTTATTAGTTTTATCACTATTTTTGATTGGATGGTAGGCAACGGAGATTATACCGATTCATATAGTCCAGTTCGATTACTTTACTTACAAATCTATTCACGTTCACAATCAATCAAATTTGACAAATTGCTAATTGACTTTTTACGTTAGTAAACTAATAAAACCATGTTTACAAATTCTCAAATGTTTGGAAAAAGACTTGATTCAAGTTAAACTACTGATATGAAATTAAATTTTTAATAAGTAGTAGATAGATAGAATTTAGAAATAATAATGAACAAATTCATGATTGTATATTGAATTTAAATTTATACATTTTATTTAGGAATTAATTTACCATACTGTATTGTATTATTTGACATTTAGTTCATGATGGACTATAGAAACAAATGAAGTTAAATTATGCATTTGATAAAAATGATTTGAATATTTGGTATGATCTTTCTCATATTTTAGGTAGTCAACAGGGTTTCTTATTGACTACTTCCAACCGCCATCTTTTCTCAACATAGTGCACGCAATGTCGAATCACCGAGACTGGTGGTCACATTGCAACTTGATAGATACGATTTAATCTGAACTAAAAAGGACCTGACTTACATGACATAGATCACCACCTAGTAATCAATCATTTGTAAATAAGATAAGAATATTCATATGGTTGAAATGAATTTGGTTAATCAAAGGTTTTCAACTAGCATTAACAATCCGAATAAGTTTCACGTATTTTATGATTCATCAAATTAAAAATGGTTATTGTACCTCATTATTTTACAATAAGAGACTAATTATTCCTCTAAAAATAACAGCACAATATGACCATTTTTATGTTAATGTTGAAATTACACAAAGGAGTGTATTCTTCAATCTGACCCCTAAGACTATTCAGTTTAGTTTTAGTTTTATTGTAAAAGAAAGAGGATTTTTAAATGTCATAAATAATTGACAGTAGTTTTTGAATAACAATAAGAAAAAAAACAAAATATCATTTCAAACCATTTAAGTCATTCAATTTCTGTCAAATAAGGTTTTACATCCTTGAAACAAAATGAGATTCAGTTAAAGTGTGCATAATCAAAGTTTATTTATTTATTTGAACACAAATATTGATACAAAGGGGTACCGAATACATATACACCACACAAGTCATTTTATTAGTGTGTGTGGGTTGTGATACCGAAGCACGTGGTTCTCTTAAGGAGCCACACCCGAAGCTTTCAACCTAAAATTCACAAGGCAGTGGAGTAACGAAGTAGATGCAGTCCTATGATAGTCGGTGACCAACAATAAGTTCATGCGCCATTTGTTTCCTCTAGATCCTTGAGCCCATGTGCACCATTAGTTTGGAATCAGAGTTTCCCAACTCTCCTTATGAGAATCTTTGTGTCCACTAACGCAGTTGAACCGTAGGATATTCGCTTTTTGTGCTCTCAATTTCGTAAGCAACATCCCTACAGCGAGAAGATAGTGAGTAGGAATTCCCTAACAGTGGCTATGTGCACGTGGACATGTGAAAGCATTTTGAGAGGGAAAAGTGATGCTCCTAACATACGACCGTACCAGGCCAAACAAATTCTAACCATAACGGACATAATCTGGAGACATACTTTTGTAAAACAACTGTGTTGAAATTCTATTTATTTATTTGTAAATAAGAAAAAAGAACAGTATAAATTATTTATGATGATATTATGCATAATAAATAATTTATATATCCCAAATTATTATTATTATTACTATTCATTGTGTATTTCTTGAAGACTTTTAAGTAAAGTTCTAGAAAGTTATTTTTACTTCTTATATCTTTGACGTAGATAAGTAAATTGTCAAAAACAACTTCAGACAAACAAACTTAGTTTAACTTATAATATTACTCATAACAAAACAAAATAAATTAATATCAATCATTGAAATTATGAGTTAATTGAAGCTAGACCACCATGGAAAACCTGGAAGCACTTGATGGCCGTTTCATTCTATTGTGGGACTCAGCAGTGCTCATCCACGACCTCGCCCTGTAGGCTTCAAACCCAGGACCTACCAGTCTCGAGCCAGAGCACTTAACCGATCAGTGGTTTATCGGTTAATTCTATCTTCAACTAACTCATGATTTCAACTATGAAAAATACTGAAATCCCCACAAAACCCCTGCTGATAATATCAATTAAACAACAATTAAAAAAAAAACCTCATTTAGTAGAGCCTGCTTGGCTCTTCTTGAAGAGAGACTGTCATTTCTCGGTACATAAACCCATCGAATGGATATGTTTTCAAATGAAAACCGTTAGAACCATTTGGGTCTTGACAAGCATGCACGTCAAACTACAAACAAGTATACATTACCTGCATACATGTAACACATAAGTTTTCGCTTATGCATCCTGTGGCATACACATAGGCATATTCACCTCATCTGTAGGGTTGATAATCATCTCTCTCTTTATTCGTATTTGCTACCTATTTCTGATACTTATGTGTTACATGCACTCCACAAGTACATTAGTTTGAGCTCATGAATTTCATAAAAGTTAACGGTCACCATTCCCTTCGTTTGAATTACCTACCCCTCGTTTTTTGTTTATTTTACAGATCCGTTTTTTATTACTTAGTTTAGTCTCTTCATCATTGGGTATATTGTCTAGCTTAGTTCATTACAAAGTGGTTGGGAAGTACCTTATGTAGATACCTACATGCATTAACTACAATAGCCAATACTCAAGCAATTCATATATATATATATATATATATATATAATTTGCATGGCACAATGATACATAAAAACGTATGGAGAGATACGATATCTAGTAAATATAATGTGTAACGAACAGGTTTCAGGAGCTGATTTAGCCTGAAATTTGTACTTTTAAACTTGTTGCTAATTAAATGTTGTATAGATCATTATATTTATCGAAAGCATTTCATTTGATTACAGATGGTTTGATTACTTATTCCATGTGTATGTGTATATAGTTATCGACTGTCTTTTCTCTCTTTTTGTACAAAAAGCTTGTTGATATAATTTGTGCTGGGAATTTCTTATTTTACTAAACATGTAATATTGAAAAAAGCCATCAATAATGATAATAAGCAAAGATAGATAGTGGAAAGCAGTGGAATCCAAGACGCACGTTTCGTCTTATTTGGGACTCGTCAGCTAGATGTACCTACATCTCATGGTTGTTGTTTACTCTGGGACTCGAACCCAGTAACTTTCGCTTCAAACCCCATCGCGATATCCACTCAACTACTAAGTACTGATAGCCACTTGTGTGTGTAATGGGGTGAAGTTTGAATTCACTTAGTATTGTTTGTTTGAAACAAACAGTACTAAATGATATTAATTTTTATTTCGAGGACATTTATCAAACTTTCAATCTACTCATGTGATTTTGGTAGTGAAAACGATATTTTAAAGCAAATCTTGAGTACGTTTAACTGTATGGTATTAAGATATCGTTTTGTATAAGATATTCGTAATGGATTGATCTCGTATTGAGTACTATTAAAAACTGAGGAGCATTCTACACTTATCACTTACTTTTATGCGACTCTTCAGCAGTGAGCACGAAACATGTTTGTAGTAAAACAGTCTTAATTAATCGGGTTTGATGATTGAAGTTGAAAGTTTTTTGTAGATGGACGAGGAGTTCTGATGATTAAGAATTCATCTCGAAACCTGAACTTCATTCATTCGACGCCCCGATATAATCATATGTACTAATTTCTGAAGAGCTCTATACTAGGACCAAACAATTAACCATAATCCCACAATTTATCAATTCGACTCTAACTGAGGTCAATCCATCAAAAAAAGAACTTGATGGTTTTAATTTTGTCTTTCTTTTTTCACAACGTATGTAGGTTAATGACAACATTTCAATATCTAAAAGATTCTCATCATATTGAAAAACAGATACACATGAACGAAGAACGGTCCTTATATTCTTCAGTTAGTTATATCTAAACAAATTATAAAAAAAAACTGGTCAGGTTTATAAGATAAATACATAATTTGAAATTATAGCATGTGTACTCAAGATTGCTTGTAAGATATAAGGAAAATATGAATGTTTAGATGATGGACATGCAACATTAAAAAGAGAAAAATAAGGATTCATATTTTTAATACTGGAAAACAGGAATTTATTAATGGTAAAATTTTATATCCGCTGGAATTTAACTTTTTTTTTATAAAAAAAATTTTCCAAACCATATTGAATCATATGTTACCATGCAACATGATACACTTAGTAACTGACAGACTTATTTCTGAGGAAAAAAGAAATAAAGCTTGTTCTGTTAGTTTGGTACTTTTAAATTCAGACTATTTCAGATAAATATTTACCCTCATTATATTGATAAACAGAGTAGTTATAACTTGTGTATTAATAGTTTAAAACAATGACTTAATGGAAAACTCTGCCTGAACTAGTTTCAACTTTTTATCTGGCCAAATGTTTTGATGCAATTTAAGGAAACATTATGCAATCAGAAATAAGAAAAATGAAAATGTTAAAGATGAATACAAACAAAACAACTATGGATGTTCTATGTAAGTTATATTGTGAACATGAGTTATCTTATGTGAAAATTATTCAAACAATTGTGTATAAGGTTAGCAGAGATGGATAGTGGCTAGCAGTGGAATCCAGGACGCGCGTTTCGTCCTATTTGAACATCAACTCTGAGATGCAGGTACATCCAGCTGACGAGTCCCAAAGCCAATTAGACACTGACCAGTTGCAGTCCTAACAAATCGATGGGAAGATTCAAACAAACAATACTAAGTTGAATTTAATTGTGTATAAGGATATGCATGCGTTATGTTTACCTAAACACCAGTGATCACATATATGGAATAGTGGTAATTTGACAAATAATAGAAAGCGTGAGTCAATTGAAGCTAGACCACCATGGAAAACCTGGAAACACTGGACGGCCATTTCGTCCTATTATGATACTCCTCAGCAGTGCGCATCCACGAACCCACTCTCGCGATCGAGATTCGAACCCAGGACCTACCAGTCTCGAGCCGAAGCCCTTAACCGATAGACCACTGAGCTGGCATCAAACGGTGTTAATGTCTAACTTCAACTGATCCACGAAGTTGAGCAACCATTCACCAATTGTCTTCAGTGAGTTCCTATCTCACAACAGACGTGGTTTTGAACTCCACTGGTCACTGCTTCTCACTAGAGCTCCTAGATATACTTCTCGAAGTCGCTAGTGAGCATATGATTATATTAATTATAGAAGGGGTCTTTTGTGGAGATTTAGTATTTACTCACGCTATCAACTATAGTAAATACTAAATCTCCACAAAAACCCCTTCTATAATTAGAATAATAGAAAGATTATCAATTATAGTATTAATAATCAATGGACACTGATTATTAATAACAATCAACTTGGGTTTAAATTGCAAAAGTGACTCATTGTATCTTAGATGAAGAATAAATACAGTTCTGCGAAGAGGGTATTCTTTCCAACGATTTCATTTACTTAAGCTGTACATTAGTATTTATAGTTAATTTTATTCGATAAATTAGAAGTCTATAGTAAAACAATAAAGTTGAAGAAGTCAAAAAAAGTAAAGTATGTTGTCATGAATAGCTTACGAAAATCAGGTATTGAAATGAAGTTTTGTTATAATCAGCTTGATAGCAATTAAGAACAATTAGAAGTTTTAGTAATGGATAATTAATATTTGTAAGAATAATTGAAAAGTAGTAGAAATAAAAATGATAGATCATAGAACTTGAAAAAGAAGTTTAATACCATAGAAGGATGAGGGACTGAAAGTGTTGTTTTTGTACTCAGAGGTTAGACTTGAACTGGTAGATAGTAATAGCGTCTGCTGTACATAGGTTTTTCATTTGTATTCCTCTTGAACCAACTCTTTTGACTACATGTGTGATTCTGAAAGAGCCTTCTAAAGAAACGTAGTCGCCAGAATTAATCAGATACCTTATGATTAAGCTATTAACTGTAAGGTGTATTCCTTTAGAAAGTTAATGGAATCATGTTCAGAGATACGTTTCGAAATAACTTTGTCGGGGCAATATAACCTGTTTCACACAAGCAAGTAAATTGATAGATAAACTAACATTCGACAGCTTCTGTCTATAATGAGATACTTAGATGATACATCGACATGGTATTGTTTACTTGTATCTTCAAATTATTGTTTAGGACTGCAATTGTTCTATGCCTTAAGTTATAAGCAAAGATGGTTGGTGGTTAGCTTATAATTTAATATAAAATGGAAAGATAAAAGCAAACAATACCAAGTGAATTTAAAACTTCACTCCATTGCACAAGCTGGTGGCTAACAGGACTTAGTAGCTAAGTGCATAACGCAGTGCCGTTTTAGGTGAGCGGTACTGAGCTCGAATCCCGAAGTGAATATCAACACTGAGGTACAGGTACGTCCAGCTGACGAGTCACAAATAGGACGAAACAATGGAGCTGTTATAGCCAATGGAAATGCACATTGCGAATTATTTGTATATTAGAATAAATATTACTCAAGGCATAGAAACTTATACATATTAATTAGTGGAAAATAAAAATAAAATATAAACCTTTGGCATTTAAAATAATCTGTTCTGTATGTTAAATTTCAACTTTTAGCTTAGATATATAGAATTTCATTATTGAGACCCATGTGACAAGTGGGAAATTCCTCATCATTGATTTTTACTTTTGAATTGGTGCATCGTTAAGAGCGATCATTTAAACAAAAGGCCGATTGTTAGGATTATTTAGAAGGATTTTTCATGGTTATTGCATCAATTAATTGTGTACAGTAAGAACTGGTAAATTTTGAAGTATTAAGGCTAAGCGAACAGTAGATTATATAATTATCTATAGGTCTGTATGCTTAACGTGCTATAAACAAACTCGGTTAATCATAAATTATTGACATAAGCAAGTTGATAGTCTTTTTTAAACACGATGATACTTTGATTACTTCACTTGAAATAAGCTTTTCCGATTATTTAGTTTTAAGTTGGATGAAATGAATTAGAAATGTAGCCTAACTATATATACTTGTTTTTAAATTAACAGTCGATTATATTCATATTAATTTTACATGTATTTCATTATTAGGAAGTTCCATAACTTCGGGTTACACTTGATTTTAGTGAAAGCTGAAGTAAGATCATGAAGTTTGCTGTGTAATTGTGTTAGTACAAAATACTCATGTGTCTTATGCATTACTTCGTTCTACTTGAGTTATTACTAATGTTTTATTTGATTATTCTAAATTTAAATGAAATTTTTGATTCTCTTGATTATTATTATTATTATCAGCTTTATTCAATAATATAATATTTGATACAAAATCGAATTCACAGCATAAAGTATTTCTACATGTTTACGTTTCTTATTTCTTCGTTGCTCCTGACGATAAACATTTAGTGATCGCCAGTTGGATGTCAGCAGTTCAGTCAATCGACATGTGGATAATGTATATTCTTTTTGCTGCATGTTCCCAGCAAACACGACATCTCTGATTAGGCCTTTTGCAACCTTTACAGCGAAAGGTTGTACGGTTTTGAGAAACGCACCGGAATAGGTTGTGTGCTTAATAGGTATAATAATGTATTAAAACAAACAATATTACATAACTTGTTGAAATATATAGATGACAGGAACAGGTAGCTCAGATGTTTAAGCAGCCCGCCCTACGATCGTGGGACGTGAGGAATAGTATATTACGCTGCAATTGTTAGTTGATTCCATTAATTCTTTTAGTTACCTTAGCTGACAATTCATTTTTATTATCAGTTTGAAAAAACGCCTAACCACCTCCAATTTCGAGATACATTCTTGTTTTAAATGTTATTACAGTATAATTATACGTGTTTTTCAACTTATATTCAACCTATATTTCTTTTGTTTGTTGCTATCACTATTTCCTTCTATTGGGAATATTTTATCCCATTAAAAAACAAAACAAACATTGATGAGTAGTTATGCTTATATATATATATATATATTGGATTGTATTAAGTAGTTATTACTTTCTGTAATATTGATTATTCATATTTTATTAGAAAACTTATTCGAGTGAAATATCATTAGGTAAAAAGTTATTTAATAGCTTTCCCCATATAAGATATTTTCCAGAAAATAATCATGTTTCAATATGGTAACTAACTTGGATAATATTGTTTTTATCTGTTTTGACAATTCGCTCAATTGAACCTATAAAGTTAATTAGACTTAGCAAATACCACTCAGTCAGTTGCTTTTATAGATGAATAAAATTCATTAAATGTTTTTGTCTGAGATTATTTTAAATGGTGTAACTAGAGGAACTGACTAAAGTGTATTTTCTTAGCTTAATTGACTTATACTTAATAAGTAATTGGTAGTTCAATAGACTTCAGAACGATCACATTTTGAATTCAATTAAAAATGTGAAGATAAGTATTATTTGAGTCTTTTGTCAAGTAATATGGGATTTTATTAATAGAATTTTATCGTCATTAAGCATTAAGTAAACGTACCATTAGTCAACACTAAGTGATAAATCAAAGTGAACATTCCAGCGGTTGACAAGCCTGTAACAATTTTGACGGTGACATTGAATGACTCCATTTCCAACACCATGGAGCATAATATCACAGACTAACGTTGCTGACACATACTGGCATAAAATGTAGATTCTAAGTTTCCTGATGACTGCCTTCATCTAACCATCATCAGTATGTTGTCATTAAGATTAGTGACCGTGTTCAATGTACTCAGGAATTTGTCATTAAAAAGTATTTATAATTAAGCTTATTCTTATGCAACACTGAGATCAGAATCTTATATATAAATATAAATAGTTGCAGTTATGATATTGGCTTATATTTACTTTCTATAATAAACTTATACCAAACACTTGTATTCAGTTAAATTCTTTTATATCTAATCAACTTTATTGCCAACATCGGTTAATGGTTGATTGCTGAAATATGAGTTTAAAACGAAATAAAATACTACTTATCGGTTAAAATGAAACGAGATGAATTACTTTGATGTAAATATTCAAGTCTTCATGTACCAATCTGTGAAATGTCTAAGTATTTGTTAATATTGGACTCTTAGATAAGTATATCATATTGATTGATTTCATAAAGGTTAATTCATAATGTGCATACAATGATTAGGAATACACATCAGTAAAGATCCCTCAAAGAGAATCCAAATTATATGATTTTAAATATGTTTCATCGGTAAGCCTTTTCATAGATACAATAGGTGGGATTACTTAACTAACTTTATATATATATATATGGAGATTGTATATTTGCAGTATCTCAATGAGTAGAAAACGTTTTCAAATTCTCTGAAGAAGGGACGTTAACGGAGTCACGTAACTTAAGAAAATTTGATTGTTACACTCATTGGGTTATTACAATTATATTGTTTTCGTTCTATGTATATTCTTATGGATTTACGTATAAAAGACTTTTGCTAGAAAAAGTTTTTATTTAAATTCACTTAGTATTGTTTGTTTGGATCTTCCCATCGATGTGTTTAGGACTGCAACTGGTCAGTCTCTAACTGGCATATGTGCATACTGTGCGTATTGCCTCGATATACCTTAATTCACAAGCATGGTAAGCAGAGATGGATAGTGGCTAGCAATAAATTTTTTATTTAGTTACAAAGAATGTTTTAGTTTAGTCAGAAGGCGAGATCATATACTATTTACTACAACTCACTATATAATAAAAAAACTAAGCTACTGAAACATGTATATTTATTTATTATTTATTTTTTAAACTTGTTGGATAATCACAACTTGCAGTTTCAACAACTTTCACAATCTTATCATCATATTGAATTAGGAAGTTTTACAATTCACAACATTACATTATACACACTAGAAATAAGTGAGCTTTACATGTCAAAACATGTTTATCCGAAAAGAGTTTTTAGCTATAACCTTAATGCTTTCACTGAATAATTCAACTTTAAAGTGTAAACAACTTTATTGTAAAACAATTTTCTGGAGTTGTTGAGATCATCCAACAGTTTACATTAGAAATCTGACTAGATTTCAGGTGTATATTTATATGAAATGCTAAAAGTAGGCTAAATAGATATTCTGTTCACTTGAAGTTTTCAATGATTTATCATTTGAAAGGAATCTGTTGTGAAAGATCTTGGAACATTTCAACTGAACACAATTGTACTAAATTGTAAACTAATACCGCTATATAGTGAATTACTGTTCATGAACTGAGTTAATAAACTGGATGCTATTATGAAAATGTTTTCAATAAATCTTTAACGATTGTTATCTAAGAGATTTTAAGTTTAGTCAGATAAATATGCAAGTAATGTCTATCAGTGATTAACTTTATTTTGTGACAAATAAATGAGTCGATCGTAGAGCAATCAACGATATATTTAATTTGTGCCATAACGAATATTATGTAGATTACTATTGTAATGAACAGAACACTAGTTGGGGACAATCGAATGTATTTAAGCAAGCATTACAAACTATCTCACTGAATTCTGATAACCATACAATGAACTTTTAATTTACAAAATAACAACCAATTGTCTCAATCTTCACTGTTCCTTCTGCAAATATCAATCTATCTTCTCTAATTTCATTGTTTATGCATTTTCTTACCAATTGCGCTTCATTTCAGTTCTTTCCTTATCGGTCTTCTGACAAAATACATTCTATGTCTGACCACTACCATATACTACTTATATGGATATAAGTAAACCACAGTACACTCTTCCCTTGTTTAAGGCATTCGTTCATGCGGTGGTTCTGCTCGCAGTGCACACCGCATTTTCGTACTTCAGTTTGTGTCAAGCTCTCCGTCAAAAAGTTCACTCTGCGGTAATCTGAATTCCATAGCTCCGTCGACCTGCCGGGGCGCCAACATCTACTATCCACCCGGAATTTGGGACGTTCAACACCCGTACTCCACCGGCCTGCTGAGCCATCTACATCCAATGTCCGTCAAGCAGCTGCACGTCCCACCGCTCCTCTCTGTCGACAGCACCAGCTACAGCCAACACCGCCCCGCCAGAACACTTCACTCGACGTCACGTCTCCGCACCAGACTGCCCCAAACAGCACCTTGACGCCAAGCCCGCAGAGGCGTCCACACAAGAGCAGCCTTCTTCCTCCTGGTTGGAAGCAACACCAAATATAATTAACAAAACAATCGAATTTGTTTAAGCAAACATTACAGACTATCTCACTAAACTATCAGCGATTCAGTTAATAGTTTGTCATTGCATTACAGAGTAACATATTTTCACAAAAATTTACTACATTTCATTCACTATTCTTACTTCAGAGAAATTATGTTTTTTTTCCAGAATATATCAGATAAACGTGATTGATTCAACCATTAACTCTTGTAAATTTTCTCATCAGCTCATGGTGTTATGGAGATTCACGAAGGTCGTCGTCTAATTCTGAAATGCAAAGTACAAGGTGAAACAAATCCACAAATTAAATGGTTTAAAGATAATAAATCTATAAATATGCCATTACATCCGAATATTAAAATTACATCTTCAACGTAAGCGATGGAAATTTCTATTTATTTTGATAATAAAAGTTATTAAATTTTCATTGTATTAAAAACATTTTCAAAGAAATTCCAGGAAACTAATCAATTTACATAGAACTTAATATATAGTTTTGATATGATGTTAGTTTTACGAATGATGGAGAAGATTTGCAACCCAAATCAATGTATACTTTGTTAGATAGTTTTAAGGTGTATTTCGAATCTTCCATTCGCTTTCGGAGCAACATTTATTTATTATTTGTTTAAACACATAAATATTGGTACAAAAGGGCACCAGATATATATGCACCATACAAATCTCATTTGATTTGTGTGAGGGCTGTGATACTGCCTGGTTGCCCAAACCAAAGTAGGTGATTTTCTTAGGGGACCACACCCGGAGCCTTTGACCTAAAGGTCTGATCCACAAGGCAGTGGAGCAAAGTCAGGAGATGCAGTCCCATGGTAGCTAGTGACCAACGATTGATTCATACGCCATTTGTTCCTTCAGGATACTGGAGCCCATGCGCACCATTGGTTTGGAATCAGGGTTTTCAAACTCCCCTAGGTGAATTTTCCGTGTCCACCAACCCAGTTAAAGAGCCGAACATTCTCTTTTCGTCCTCTCAATTTCGTTAACAACAGTAGGGCTACGACAAGGACTTCCCTGACAAAGGGTATATACGCGTGGCCATATGAGGGCATTTGAAGAGGGCTAGCAGACTCCTCTACTCTCGGCCGTACCAGAGCATTTGGGGCAACATTGTCAATGTCCGCTTTATATCGTATTAAGTTGTTTACAAATTGTTACTAGGGAGTTAAATTAGTTGTTTTTGATGATTTGTTCTCATCGAAAACTTTATTCTGTCTAGGCCTCTTTTACATTCATGTCATGTATTGTATTTGTTTGACATGTGGACATTTGAGTGATCATCTTGATACAATCAAAATTGTTGTGATTTTCATTTTGGATTTTAGTTTCAAATATCCAAGTACTTTTTATCCTATAATTTCTTCCAAAGTGAAGATAAACACGTTTATAATCATTTTGCTTCATGGTTTCAGCAAATACATGACACTAAAAAAACCATTGCCATGAGACGTACAATACAGATCTATTTCAGTATGAGTTCTAGCAGTGTATTATTTATCACTGAAAATCGATTTGTTTATATCATGAAGAGCTAAGTACCATTGTCTTACATCATATAACGGGAGAACACTTTACAGTTTATATTTTAGTGGTTCATCATAAACATATATTTGATTTGACGAAGTGCACATATAATTATGAGTGAGATCTTTATTCATCCGAAGATAATGTAAACTCGAACACAGTTATGTTAAGTAATCTACATTACGATAAAGCCTTTAATTTGGATTAGATAGATGGAATACTGACTCAATGGAAAACTAATTGGTCTCCTAATATTTTTAAGAAAAATGGAATATAAATTAAAAGAACCTCTTGACTTTTATAAGATGTATTTCGTTTATATTTTGTAAACAATGTACACATAGCTCCAGACATACTAAGTGAAGGATATTGTCTACTGTGTCCCGGAAAAATAAACCCGTAAAGTTTTTTAATATGTCGTAATGATATAGCAAAGCCTATTATTTGTAATTAAGGATCTGTATGGTTCGTGTTTCTACACCTTTCGTAGGGTTTACAGTGAACTCGAGAAATAAATTTACGGTCAACTGACTTCAATTTGAGACGAATTTCAAAAGCAGAAAAGTCAACTTGCATTAGGCGTTCTCATGAATCATGTACATTATGCTTACTATTAACTTAGTTCACTAGATATTTCTGGAGTTCTAATGAGAAGTGGTGATTAGAGATGTTCAGGCTTGTTACAAATAAGATAGTCTTAACGAACGATAACAAATGATCACCACACTATATCATAAATTATTTCAAGCTGCAAGTGTGTTCCATTTAGGGCTTGGTGCTTTTCTGTAGATTTGTGTAATTTCAGTTATTCACTTATAAATATCTACAACTAAATACTGTTCGGAAATACTATAGCGATTAGATCAGTAAAAGAAATAAGTACAAAGCCCTATTAACAGGAATTGGGATTTTTCATTTAATGTAATATTGAAATTATAATTTATTATGGTAGAAGATAACCGGAATATTTTATACAGTTTGAAGTATTACGTCATTCTTGATGAAGTGTTAAGTAGAATAACTATGTGTATGTGTATACCTTATACACAACCAGTATGTACTTAACCAATAATGATAAAACCACCTTTGATCAAATGAGTTAACAAAATTAGTTTGCTGAATTTAATGATCAAATGTATTTATACGTAATGCAATAGTAAACTAATTACTCCATTAGGCATGAATAGTAAAAGCCTCAATGTTGAATCGAATACTTTGAATACAAATATCTTAACTTAAATGAAAGACAATGGATTGCATATCAATTTCTTTTATACACTTTAAAGTGAATTAATTAATTTCAATGCACTTAATTGCCTTATCTGTTTTCACTTTATCAGTGAATATGATGATGTGGATACTTTTACCAAAATACTTTAATGTTTCTTATTTAATAAATTCATTGTGAGAAATGGTCACATTGTTGACATTTTCAATTTAGTCTATAACGTAAATTATTAGTTGGGTAAGTATTAAACACATGACAAGGAATATGTGTTATGTCTATGGTCAAATCTTGGCGGAACAGTTGTTTAAAATTTATCAGTTTGTAGTAAATTTATAGAAACAACATTAAGCTAAATGATGTGTGTGGCTTACTGATGTCATTGTTTGTTCAGATATTCTATTTAGAAGTCACTTTTTTTCCCTAGCTTGTATTTTGTTATTTTAATTTATGGCTTACAGATGATATCTGTGAAAGAAATGAAAAAGTTCATTCATAATTCTACTTCTATAATGTATCAGTATGAACAGTATGGATTCTTAGACAGAATATATTGTTTTAGTAGTCTTTGTTGCTTTGAGGTTGAGTCGATGGACCGTAGAATGTATGAATACCGCCTGATATTACTTATTGAATAGTTATTAAATATTTTGCTTGCAGGTTGCTTAATGGTCTGTATTTTTAACTTCAAAGAAGTTAATCAGATGAACTTCAAAATATACGGAATACAGGTTTAAAATTTTGTATGACGAAAGAGAATAATCTTTGGAATGATATAAACTACTTTAGGATAAACAACAAAAGACCAAAATTATCTAGAAAGTAAAACTGTAAGGCGGTCAAAGTCATTCCACAGCTAGTCAACTAATGAAAAGGATTAAAATGAAATGAAATAAGCAAGGCAACTGATTACGTATCACAAAGATAACCATTTAACTATTCGATGAATCACTGGATTTCTGTATGACTGAGATATTTACACCGAGTGGTCTCTGAGTAGTAATCACTGCCCTTATTGCCGACCGAGTTTTATAAGTCAAATCGCCATCATGATATGCTTTTGTAATTATGCTAAGGGATGATGAAGCTTTCAGGGTTAGTGAAATAGCTGACAAGCACAAATATGTAACTCAATGAAATCATACTATGGTTATAAACTAGACCTGTTCAGGAGCCATAGTCCCTGGAATTGATAGCCTGCCTACCGTAAAGAGCATGTCGCAATACATCAAGTAATACGTTTTACGCCAAGCTACAGAAGATATACAAGAGTATAAAATCTTTTATTCCTTATGAAATACAATCTTTAGTCAACATCAACTATTTACATTATAATACGATGGTGTTTACACAACTCTATCTTTATTTACAGGAAACATTCAGAATTACGAATAGAACACGTTATAACTAATGACACTGGAAACTATTCCTGTCGAGGAGAAAGTCAACAGAATCAAATAAGCAAATGGGTTTTCGTTTCAGGCAAGTTTTTCTTTATAATATTCATTTAAATGTTACATTACATAAACGAATAAATATTTGATCAGAAGGGGTTTTGTGGAGATTTCAGTATTTTCATAGTTGAAATCATGAGTTAATTGAAGCTAGACCACCATGGAAAACCTGGAGGTACTGGATGATTTCAACTATTTAAATCTCCACAAAAGCCGCTTCTGATTATAATCATATGCTCACTAGTGACTGGCTTCATGAGGTATTTCCTGGAGTCCTAATGAGAAGCAGTAACCACTGGAATTCAACCAGGTCTGTTGTGAGATATAAACTCACTGAAGACAATTGGTGAACGGTTGCTCAAACTTCGTGGATTGGTTGAAGTTAGACATTAACACCTCGTATGCCGGCTTAGTGGTCTATCGGTTGAGTGCTCTGGCGCGAGACTGGTAAGTCCTGTGTTTGAATCTCGCGAGGCGGGATCATGGATGCGCACTGCTGAGGAGTCCCACAATAGGATGAAACGGTCGTCCAGTGCTTCCATGTTTTCTATTGACTCATGATCTGAACTATCAAAATTATTATAATATCCACAAAACCCCTTCTGATAATAAACAATAAGTTTTATTCACTTATGATAAATATTTAGTAAATACATTTATTTGTCATAATTCAGACTAGTACATAGAAGACTGTGATTATTGGTTGACAGAAAAAAAGAAAACGGACTGGTATTTGTCTCACATCATTATTATTCGGAGGTATATTAGTTTCCTTAATTTTGTAACTAACCAAATTGTTCACTAATGTATTTCAATAAAAATAATTTAAATCGAAATTGAAGGTTAAATAACATGGAAGGGAGAAACCCAAATATAAAAAAAGACGGAATATTTGATGGGTGTATTATTGGAAAAAGTAATAATATTCAATAAACGATTTATCTTTGTCTGGGTGGGTTTCTTTTACTTTTTTTCTTTAGAATTTGAACACAAAACTATAAAATACACATTAATAACCATTTTTCTCTAATGTGAAGAAAAAAAAATCAAGAACCCACCCCCCTCAAAAATAGATTGGATAATACAATTAAAACTTAGTTATGTATAAAATCGATTTTCCCTCTAAAATTAATTTTTAATGTATTAAATTTTCTGGATCAAAAAATACAAAAAAATAAACAACCAAAATGTTACTGATATTGATTATAGCCTATTTTCATTTATTCTTTCTTTCTTTTTTCTTTGTTGTTGTTGTTGTTGTTGATATATGAAGTGTATTCAGCTTGTCCAGTGAATATTTGTAATATGGGGACATGTTTCATTATAAATAACAATTCTCTATGTAGGTGAGTAATATATAATTTATATAGAATTTTGAATTGTCCCGTTTTTCTTTCTTTTATTCAAGGATTAAAAAAGAAACAGCCAAAAAACACACTTGGTGATGAGCTCAAAATAGTTTCCATACTTATCATGATAAAACTTAATTAAAATTTAATCATGTATTTGTATAAGATGTTCACCTTAGAGAATATTTACTACTTATTCAAATAGTATTAGTATATGTTTTGAGTAAACTTAACTGAGATTAGTGTTATTGAATATAGATGTGTTTACTGGCATACTTGAATACTATGAGTTCTAAAACAAAGAACCATTCCTATGTTCAAGATTATCCTAAGCTGATGTTTTAAGTTAATTCGTTTGTGGTGTGGTCTACTTATATCCACATAAGTAGTATATGGTGAATGTCAGACATAGAATGTATTTTGGCAGAAGATCAATAAGGAAAGAATAGAAGTGAAGCGCGATCGGTATGAAAATGTATGAACAATGAATTCAGAGAAGATGCACTGATGTTTGCAGAGGGAACAGTGAAGATTGAAACAGTTGCTTGTTATTTTGCAAATTAACTATTCACTGTATGGTTATCATAATCTAGTGAGATATCCTGTAATGCTTGCCTAAATACATTCGATTGTCCCCAACCGGTATTCTGTTCACTACACATTTACCCTTTGATGCACAAAAGGTTATGTTTTCTGAGTTACGAAATTTTAAAATAGTGTTAAGCTACCGGCTTCTTCAAGTTCTCTAGTCTGAATAGTTGACCTGAAATACTTTTTTTGTTTAGTTAGACAACATAATCAGAGATTAATTTAGAAATAGGGTTTTGTAGTTATTCCACAAGCGCGTAGATATATAGTACAAGTAATATTTGAATCGGTTCTATTGATGTCTGTAATGAAATTTTAACCGTTCACGTATAAAAAATCACTAAAAGCATCTCCAGTCACTGTAGTTTTCCATCCTTTTAAAATGTTGGTAGTCACCTTTACGGCTTTATCACCTGTCAGACTTAAGAATTATTGTCGAATATAAACGTCAAGTTGTTTCCTAATGATTGGTACATTTGGATCAATAAAATGATGTGATTAAACAATTATTGTAATTATAAAATTTATTGAATTTTAGGTTTAGGATTTACTCTCAAACATCATTTGGTATAACCGCTTACTATCTATCTGATCCATATTTATCAACTATGAAATAAAAGATATATTTACATTGAACTGTTGAATACAAAAACAAGCGTGCTATTATACTATGCTAGAAATCGGAACGTAAACTAAATTTTTTGTTAGTCTTTATGAGAACTACTGTATCCAAAGTTTGGCATAATAAATTTATTTCTTTAGATAACCATTGGAAACCAGAAGGTGCTTCACAACATTTCGATCTTAGTGTTGAACAACGTGGTGGTGAGTAAATACAATTCTACCAGAGAATAAACATTTAGCCTTCAGGCTTCATGGTGAAAACTTATCTTCATATTAATTAACAGGCATCTAGTAGTTCACATATCTGACTTCAATAAATTTGTTGTTTATATAATTAGTTTGATCTTCAATCAGGTCGTCGATGTGCACCGCTAAGAAGACTTGTACTAGGGTGAAAACGTTTTTCAGCATCTCTTGGTTTTCATTGGTTGTTTAACGGTTAATGTATTCTAAAATAAGTACTATTATTAAATTTATGTATCTCTGTATGAAATGTTGTTATTTTTTTCTATTTTCCTTAAAGTTTAACTAGGCTCATAACCTTATAACCTGTTTTGATTTGTTTTCCTGCCTTTTTACATAATTAAGATGTCCAGAAACTCATACCGGTGAATTTTGTGATCAACCTGTGTCAAATGATAAAATCACAAATAAATTAATCATGAATACCCAACCGATTAAAAAAAACCTCAACTATTTACAGTCTGATTCAAAATCATCACCTTCTGTTGATCTAATTAATTCTGTATCCGTTTTAAATGATAATAATCAACAATCTAAACAAAATATGCAACTATTATCAGAAATAAAACGTGAAAAATTCGATTTGTGTACCCTTCCTGAATTTCAATTTACAACTGGTGAATAAATTCGGGTTTCTTTTTTATTATTTTGTTTATTGTTAGAAATGAATAGCCTTTTTTACATTGCTAATCATCTTTGTGAAGATTTAATTATGATTATAAATAAAAATAAACAAACTCCCAGTTTGGTTTCTAGTCTAGTTATTGGCAAAAACTGATTACCGACAAACATGTAAATCTTTTTCATTATAGTTGATCATTATGGATACCTATAGAATATTCGACTCCGTTAATAGTATGATTTGATTGGCGGATAGTTTTATTAGCTGTTACAGAGTAGAATCAGTTTGACTTATTTTTCTTCACATGCTATGTCCAAAAGCATTCATATGACCTAATTAGTTCAATAGATTGAAGGTAAAGGTCATTTTTTATCCCCTAATGACGTCCTGGGTTTAAGATGAAACGTTTGTTTAGCGATCTTTAATTTCTACACAAATAGTTAACTGTCATCAGTAGTTGGCTAAATCTACCATCAGAGCAAAATAAACTCCACAAAACGCTGAGACATCAATATAATTGTAATGTAAGCTGAATGTTTTCAAAAATTATGTAACAGTTATATAATCATAATACTTGTGTTAGTATTATCAGCATTTATGAACTACTGTATGGCTGACGGTGTTCTATGGTAATTTTTTGGACGTGGCGCATAAACTATCGATTGTTGGTTTCTTCAAGTATCTGAAGAAAGTATTAATAATTTATACTAACCGATAATGTCAATTATTAGGGGAAGCAAAGTTCAGTTGAATTTTTTATGTCAATACTTTAGTGCTATGTAGACAATAAAATTACCCTGCCATTAGTTACACAATTTGGATATTAATGAATTCTTGATATTCAATAACTAGTGACCTAGCATTATGTTGTCAGGGTTTACGGATGAGTCTGTAAGGTGTTTTTATTTCTTTTATTTTGATTGGTGGAATAAAACGCATGTCTTTCCGAACTATCAATAAACGGTTCGTTGTAAATTATTGAGCTGACCTATTTTGACAACGAACGAAATCACGTAGCAGTGATGTGGTGTTTTAATGATCTTCATGGTCTATGTACCTCTGCCGATGGTCTCCAACTAATCAACATGAAAAATAATTTTGAATTCAAATAAACTGAACTCTCCAAAAAATCTCCTATTTATCAATAATGTTCCGGACTTCAGTTATTACTTTTAAGATGCTTTACAATTATTTTGAGATCTATCGATGCCATCAATGTAAAAGTCAAGCACGTATTTGCTCATGATATTTAACCAAAGAATTGTTTTGTACGTTGACATTCATTGCAACATTTGTCTTAGAAGTCGAATAAGAGTATGCGATCAACCAAGTTTGAGACCATTGTTTCTATGGAAAAATTATCTTTGATTTTTAGTAAATCTCTAGGTGTTATCTATCACAAATGTTTTTCGCTATCCTTGGCAATTGGCATCCTAACAACTAAAGTTGAGTTTATACACTAATGGGTTAAGAAGTGCATGTGCTTAATTTTGTAACACAAGGTTATAATGAAGGTTGATGGGTATTTACAGCGGATCAGCTAAACAAAACTCCATACTATAGACTAACTGAGTAACTTGAATAATAATTATGAAGCAGGCAAGATTATGGTCGAGTTGAGTTTAGATTATCTTCAGCAATTGGTTCTACCAATTACGCACGCTTACTCTACCTACTCAGTCTTGTATCGGAATAAGGCAACATGGAAGGTAAGATATTATTACTATATTTCAAGTACGCAGGATTTTTATCTCAGATACATGTTATTCTACGTATATATTAACTATGAAAGCCCAACGTACTCCAAATGAGATAAAATACATACATGCACTCATGTTATAAATAGTAGACAACTAAGAAAACGGCACATAGCTAAGTGATTCGAAAACTTACTGACTAATTATTACATTTTGTTGCTAGTTAACTTTGAATTAATGATCAATTCAGTTTCTAAATTTTCTTATTACTATTAAGCTTCGTTAAAATTGCATTGAGTATTTGAGATTTAATAGATAGTTTTTTTTCGAAATAATACCCTAGGTGTTGTCTTGAGATCCGTATACTGTTCAAAAGACGTTTGATGCGTTAAGACTGTATTAACCATCAATTCATACTTTTCATTCTTTTCCTTTTTTTTGCTTTTTTTGTAGATTGTTTACATGTTAAAAGTCATTTGACTACATTCATCGGCACTGCAATCACTTGTTCAATGATTATATTGCTGTTAACATTTTGTGCAGCATACTTTAGGTAAGTGACTATTGTCAATAAACTATTTTTTTTTAATGATTGTAAATTGTGAGTTATGCAGGTCAACAAATGATTCAATAAATAGGTGAATACTTTGAAAATCATGTAGTTTCTTTTCCTGTAATCACTAATTATCTAAATGATTACTTCACTAATACATTTAATATTGATTATTATCCACTAATTGTGTTTGTCAAATAATTTGTTTAGTAATACCTCTGTGGTACAAGATCATTAGGGTTATATGGGAATATGTTATTGTATACCATATTCTCCTCGTATTGTATGGGACAAACATTGATTTACTCAGATCAGATTCATTATGAACACACTTATAAAATGAGTATTACTAAAACCTTTATTGTTGCTTATTAAGGTAAGTCAAAGAGTTTAAAATCTTTTAATTATATTCAGCGGACTTCTACTTCCAAATTGAAGTACAAGCTACAGAAGATTCTTGAGAACTCATTCATTTAGCTGTGAAAATAAAACAGCTATCATATTCCATAGTGTACAAAGTATTAACCATTAGATTAATTATACTATCCATCTATCTATCTATTGTTCATCCATCTATGTAGTCGGATGACTTTTGACATGTAGACAATCTACAAAATAACGATAGAAAAAAAAGAAACCATAATACGTTAGGAAAAGAATGAAAAGCATGTATTGATGGTACCAATAATTATCCTTGGGAGATTTCACACACACACACACAACCTTTTGAAACGTAATCAATATTCAAGGTGGTATATCATAAAACCAAAGATAGATCTTATATAAAATCCAAAGTTGCTTTATCTAATCTTTAGATAATTTAAACATTTATCTTTGTAATCCAGTAAACAAAATAGTTAAGCAACTTGTATCAATCAATTTATACAATGATAATGAAAACATCTAAACAAACATAAAAGTAAATGGACAATTAACAGAAAACAAAGGCAATACGCAATAAAATTGGTTATTTGAGTAATACACTTCAATAAAAGCTATTGACCAGATTAAAATACCATCGGTTATCAATATTTCTATAGTTAGTAAATGGAACGAATGTGTATTTTGATTTAGTAAACTGATTATCAATTTATCAAGGTATTCTTGTAAAAGTGAAACAATATTCAAAATATTGTCGTCAATAAAGAAAAACTCTCTTCAGTCTGAGTGACGAAGGTGACAAGGATTTAAATAAATAATTATGTTCAGTAGGGGTTTTGCGGAGATTTTAATAATTTTTATGGTTGCATTCATGAGTCATTTGAAGGTAGACCATTGGATGCCAGCTCATTGGTCTACAGGTTGTGCGCTAGCGCTCGAGACTGATAGGTTCTGGGTTCGAATTTCACGACGCGGAATCATGGATACGCATTGCTAAGGAGTTCCTTAATAAGATGAAACGGCCGTCCAGTGCTTCTAGGTTTTCTATGGTGGGCTGGCTTCAATTGATTCATGAATTCAACTATAAAAAAATAATAATTATGTATTAAGTAGATCATTTGTTAAACTAACATCATAATCATACAAAATGAACATATGGTTTGTATATTCATCGCAGTGCAAGCACTATACTTGAGTATATTCATAAATATACCTTTATTATTATATAACATCGTAAGCTGTGACAAATTTTGAAAAAGACAATATCAATTTTATAAATTGAAAAGTATTCATTCTAATAACTAATTAGGTTCAAATGTGTACTATTTCACTGACTTGAATATTTATTAACAAAAACATGGCACAAATTATTGTTAATGTTGTTACAATAGGAACTACACCGTAACCATAGTGATTACAATCTCCATTTTCTCTTGACAATTATAAGAGTAAAGTAACACAAAGAATGTACTAACCAAAAGTTGCTTCCGTCATCCCATCATTATCTACGATAAACATTGAGTGGTCAATATATCTTTTCAAAAACATAATTAAAAGTCTAATACATGTCTTGTCAATGTCAAATAATAATGTTTTCTTATATATTGTTCTTTTGAAATATGAATTTTAGAAGGAGAAAGCTCTTAAACAAAAGAAAACAAGATTGTAGATGTCTATCGAAAGATGTAGGTTTATTCATAACTTATCGCAATTGTTTTTTTTTCTTGTTCATATTGATTATGGTCAGTTAGCAACAAAATTAGAAAAACATAAATGTAAATCTTTATTATAAATAAATCTTCAAATCACCATCTTAATAATTGAGTATGAAAAGAGTAATGGCATATAATGGTTATGAATAACATTCAGTAGTTATATGATTATTGAAAGCGTATCTTAATTTTGTAACCATTGGTTTGACTTAAAAAAAGGAATATCTGTTACTGCAAGATTTTTATAGGGTACCTTGACAACCACATCCAAACATCTAAAATCACGAAATAGTACAAGCGGTATTGATTCATATAGATAGTGACCACATTGTTTCGTTGATAGAATTCGATCGCCACTAAAAAACTACACAAAACTGACCTTAATTACTTTTCAGTGACTAAACTAATCAGCGTAAAGGTTTATCTCCCAATTAAATAACGTTTTGAAATCATTTATTATTCTTTGAAAACAAATGTCAGTTTTTTTTTAAGAGAAACACTTATGGCTGAGAATATACCTGCATAACTTCCCATCTTTCTTTTCACTGACATAATAAAGTAGCATTCTGCATATCATATCAGGTCACTTGAAATGATATTTACATTGCACATAGATCTGTAAAATTCGATATGGACTGCATTCTAGGCAGCTACACTGGATACCACTATGTAATGAATCGTATTAAAGATTTTGACTATGATGTTGGTTGACAAACAGTTGTTTTGAGTTCTATATATTCTTCATTTGTAGGGATGCGGCACTTGGTCTTCCAATTATCGCATTTTTATCTATATCAAATCCTTTTTGTTCATTGATGATCCTGATCAAGTATATGGTAGATTCAACAAAGATTAAATTTCAGATGTTTTATAACTAAACTTAATTCACTTCTTTGGAGAATAAAACTAAATAAATAGCAAATGTCAATGGGTGTAAAAAGTGTGACATTTGTTATGTAAAATGGTTAGGTTAGTAATATTCATATGTTTGTCAGTGGTACGAGGTGTGAACGGGATTAGTTGTGTGGATGAATGGTCCATACTGGATACATCATTGAACTTCCTTCTTAGTTAAGCGCCGTAAGGTTTAAGATGTATAACTATTTCTGATTTGACATACAGATTTTCTAGATCTATAGGAGTATTTGGAAGTCTTTTTGTGTAGCTTGGATTTTCCTTAGTACGGATTATGATTTCATGAGAAAATTATTTAATAAAGAAATTACCACAATCTACACATCGTGGTCTGTAAACACAATTCTGTGTCTAAGGGAAAAGAATGTTATCTTTTATTTGAACTAAAAGATTTCGCAGAGTATATGTTGTTTTATAGGTTGATTTTATGCTATATACTCAAAAGATTCATTGTAGTTTTTCCATCATACCACTGTAGTTTGATAGAACTACTGGATTAAGCCATAAAAGTTCATTCCATTTATCATGGGACTGTATCTCCTTACGAAGCTCCACTGACTTGTGGACTAGATCTTCAGGTCAAAGGCTGGGGGAGTGGCCCCCTAAGAAAACCACCTGCTTCATTTTTGGCACCTGGGTAGTATCACGGCCCTCACACAAATCAAATAATATTTGTATGGCGCATATGTATCTGGTGCTTCCATTTATCATTATTACCTAACAAAACAACATTTCATCTTAGTGTCTTTTTCATAACAATGATAATTGAATGTTATTCAATCGCACTATGTTAATAATATTATCATTCTCTGTTTGTCTGTCTTCATTTGATGTAACGATCTTTGATATTCGTTTGAATCAGTTGTTGTCGTTTTTTCTTCTTTATTATTTAAATACGTCTACTGTTCTCATGCCCGTTAAGCATGAATATTCTGACTAATAATTTATTCAAGATACTAGAAAGTTAGATTTTCTTTTCTTCTTTTCTTCTTTTTGTTACTTTTCTTTTTTACTTCTGTCGTGTATCCGGCTTATTGAGTAGTTATCTTGCCTAAGAAAAAGATTCTAATTTGATTTCATTATTAATTATTAAGTTACTTTGTAATAGATCAAGAGATTTCTTTGATCTTTATGAATGCAGATCATCTTTAGAAATTCTTTTATGTATAATTAAGAAAATTGTTTACATTCTTCAGGGAATTTTATTTGTCATAGGGTATGTTTCAACTGTAAGCAAAGATGGATAGTGGCTGACAGTGAAATCCAGTTTGACGCGCGTTTCGTCCTGTTTGAGACTCCTTAGCTGGATGTACCTTCATCTCAGAGTTGATGTTCACTCTGGGACTCGAAACCACTGCCTTTCACTTCAAATGCTCCCAACAAACAATACTAAGTGAATTTATGTTTGAATTGGTTTTTCATTAAAGGAGTTCCCATTTTGTATTTGTATCGAGTTCCTTTGTTTGGTTGTTTGTATGTATGTTTATCTATTCTAATTGATTTTAATTGCAGAATAAATCAGAACCTGTAAATTCGAATAAATCAGCTGATCATAGATCATCGTCAGTCATGAAAGATTCTACAAATATTTTTAGTAACGATGAAGTTAACCATTCATTCAATCCCTTCAAATCTATATCATTTGAAGGTACTCTATATACAGATTCCATAAATAAAAATTTCAGAAACTATAATGTTGACATACTTCAGTCAAGTATTACAAACTCAAATCATGGATTTATGACTCAAGGTAGTAATAATAGTGACATACAGATATCAAGTAATGGTAACGATAATTTAACATATAACTGTTCGAAAAAATTTCCCAATTCATCTTCATCATGTTCGAATACTGCTTATGTTGTATGGACTACTACCCCTGAAATCATTCGAGATGATGAACGAGAACTAAACAATAATTCATTAGATAAAATATTGATACATACAAATGCTCAACAACAACAACAACAACCAAACTCAAAAGAGCAACAATTACTATTTTCACCAACAACTTCGTATATTTCAGCTACTTTACCAAATTCTTTTAGATCACAAGAAATTATTTTAAATAATGATGCATTATTTAATCAGAATGATCTTAATGCACTACTGTCGTCTACAACATCATCATCAACAGTGATATCTGGACCTAATTTATATAATCCTGTAAATGTTGAATTAGCTGATATAAGTAACAAAGTAAGTTAATAATAAATATATTCTTATGATATCCCAATCAGTAGAAAATTGTACTTCTGAGAGTTTCATGACCTATTTTAAGTCACTTCTTCAGAGTAAATAAATAACCCATATAAAAATAACACAAGTTTAAGTAGTCAGAAGAAAAAAAAGTGTTTTTAGTACAGTCAAAATCGTAATTGATCTGAAAAAGTTAATGTCATGTTATTTTAATTAAAGTGATTCAGTAGGACAATATCACCGTATTAATTTGTGCCTAAGAAGGTGGGTATGAAAGATGTATACGTTTTTAATATAAAGTAGAAGGATTAACATTGAGTGTACATGTGTGTATACTTTAGGGGAAATATGTAGGGTCTGTTGTTGTTTATATTTATATTATGTATTACTCTTCTCCGTATTGAAACTAATCGTCTATTAAAATCAAAGAAATGTTTAGATTAATTACACGGCTAAGTAATAAAAGAATTTTGAAGAGCTCAGAGAAAATCTGACTGTAAATTCACATTCCAATACATTATTGATAGGGATTATCATTTTAAGCATTGAAGTCACATTGGTCTATTTAAACTACATCTCCTTTTTTTTCATTATTCTTTGTGCTAAACATCTTTTATAGTATTCTTACTTCGATTTGAGGTATAATTTTATTTGTTTCATTCTGTATAATCTCTTCATTACATACGTTGTTATAGAATTTGTTTCCAGAATACATTAGGTTGTCGTTCAAATTAATGAAACCAGTTGTAGATCAATAAACTCATTCAAGGATTTACAGCCCAAATATCTACATGAAAAAACAAGTTAATATCCAAAAGTGCATGGTTTTAACTACTAACATAATGTTCTATTATGGTAGCATAGGATGCTAGGTATTTGCATTGAGTTTAAAAAGTTACTGGTTCACATCAATGGGAGTTTAAAGAAATGATACATTCAGTTGTGACTTACATTTATGAATGACTGATGTACGATTTAATTTTATAATCTGTATGTTGTACTTTCCCCCTAAACAGTCAAAATTAACCGATATGATGTTGTTCTCTACAAATGACATATTATTTGTTCATATTTTGATGAAAGAACAAAGATCTCATTATTTTCCTTTCCAGTAGATAACTATTTTCTAGAAAGAAAGATGCATTTGGACAATTGTAATTGACATCTGAATGAAGTTGAACTTTTGTTCTAGATTATACCGTTTTTTTTCAAATTATTTTAGTTGTTTGTAGTTCAAAGTATAATTTAAACAATAACATTTTTTACTGGAACTACGTTGAAGATTCAGTCAATCAGTCACAACGTAGAACTTCGTACGTACGTACATCAGTTGGAATTGTCATACCACATTAGCACAGAGATGCAGTTGTCGATTCAAATCCCATAGTGGTAGAAGTAGTAAGAGTATAAGCATTAATGTGAAAGATTAGGATTTGAAGATGCTATTGAGGGAGTATAATACAGTGAAATAAATTTGGAAAGCGGGAAAAGATAGAGACATAAAGAATTCAGAAGATTAGAATTTGGGAGAACGTTGAATATTAGTAACATTTTATTGACCATGACTTAATATGTAATCAAAAGTTATTTCTAAGTTTACTTCACATAGAAACATATCAACACTGAATATCATTTATTAATAACTCATCTTACACATACATACATACACACAATTTATGCAGTCTCCTTTAATTCACATCGCTGAACTTTTCACTTGATTCTCATTCAACTGACTCAGATTATCCTGTTGTACAAAAATTCGACATCCAAATATTATTGGATTAAAATGTAGTAGAGATTTTGATATGATTGTTAAAAACACTATATATTTCTTTCATGATTTTGATTTTGATTATTTCCCTGAAGAAGTCCAGACAAGTTAGCTGGACGAAACGTTGGAATTATTTTTATATTTCAATCGCTGAGACTATTTCAAATATAATAATTTTTTCACATATAATGAATTCTCTATACTCGGCGCCCAATTATTGTCAAACTACTCGTTCTAACCTTGACGAATATTTGTATAAATTATTTCTAAGTTACTTTGAACTATTCTCTACTGATAAATATTTATGTTCAGAAAGAGGTTTTGTGGAGATTTTAGTAATTTTATAGTTGAAATCATGAGCCAATTGAAGATAGAGCACTATGGAAAAGCTGGAAGCACTACATGGCCGTTTTCCATGGTGGTCTAGCTTCAATTGATTCATGATTTCAACCATAAAATTACTAAAATCTCCACAAAACACCTTCTTATAATAATCATATACTCACTAGTGACTGGCCTCACGAGATATTCTCTGGAGTTCTTGTGAGAAGCAGTGACCAATGGAGTACAACCAGGTCTGTTATGAGATATCAACTCACTGAACATAATGGCGGACAGTTGCTCAATTTCATGGATTGGTTGAAGTTGGACATTAACACCACTGGATACCATCCGGCTCAGTGATGTAGAGGTTAAAAGCTAACTCGCGAGATTGATACTGGGTTCGAATCTCCCGAAGCGAGATCGTGGATGCATTCCGCTGAGGAGTCTCACAATTGGATGAAACGGCCATCCAGTACTTCCAGGTTTTCCATGGTGGTCTAAATAAATCAAACCTACCAACCTTGTTATTGGTTTCCTAAAATAAATCTATTTGTTTATTTATTGCAACTGGTATTGCTTATTTAATGTAATATACATAGTCATACACATAGAAGTTAATTATATAAAACAATTCTGTTTTGTTTTTGATTAGTTGGTAGAAAACCTTAGTAATTATGAAAATAATTAATTAATCTGAATTATGTTTTTGTTTCTCTTCCATCTATCACTCCGTATATCTATATTCCCAGAGGAATTATTCAACTTCTTTATACAAAGTACATAGTAGTAGACTGAGAATATTCTTTTTTCTTTTGCTCATTTAAATGTTTACTTTGTTCCATGTAGTTTATAGAGTATTTGTATACCTCCTGAAGATAATTTAGGATTACTTTTTTATGGAAACGCTACGTTACCATGGTTATATACTTTTTGTTAATTAAGGAGACATAATAATTTAAAGAATTAAACGAAGCTACTGTAGTGTAAATCAATTCGTAGTATGAATTATTGTTTATTTTTCCTGATTAGCGTTTTTTTAACGAGTTAGTTTCGACGGGATGGGTTGCTAACCTCATGCTCAACCCTCCCTCTTTATCTGGGCTTGGGACCGGTAGTAGGCCCCGGAGGGGCTATAGACGGAGTCGGGTTGCATTCAGTGTAATGTTTTTAACTGATCGAATACTATTGATCAGATTGCGATATGGCCTATAGTTAATTTGATTCAATATCACATGGATTACATTTTAATGCTAGGTGGTTGGTGGCAATTAATATATATATATATATATATATATATATATATATATATATATATATATGATCAGGTTTTCAGCTACAACTTCTTATCTATCTGACTTATATATCATTTCCTTTCTTATTGAGATCTTACCTTCGTGATTTCGTATCCTTATGCACATCAATAAATTTTGCACGGTGAATCTTTATATTTTAACTTCTTTGATAGTTGACACTTAAATATTTTATTTCCTCAAGTTTGATTTGAATACTATATTGTTTTTTTCATATGATCACAAGATCCGTTGTTTTTTCTGAAGTCTAGTTGAGCTGACAAAAT
This sequence comes from Schistosoma rodhaini, assembly GCA_944470415.2. NCBI lineage: Eukaryota > Metazoa > Platyhelminthes > Trematoda > Strigeidida > Schistosomatidae > Schistosoma > Schistosoma rodhaini. The sequence goes on from OX104040.1 coordinate 6,671,355, forward strand.
TATCTAACACATCATTAACACATGTTATGTCCTAGAAACATTCAAAGCTCACTGGTACTGGTTGGTGAAATGAAGTAAATTATATAGACGCATATGATTTCTGGATATTAACTAATATATATTGGAATTTTGTAAAACATGCGATAAAATTTGAATCGCCTTACACTTTCAGTGAAGTGAACCACAAATTTAGACGAAATATAATTAGTTCGAAGGCTTTAAACAATGTAAATTCATTTAGTACTGTTTTGTTTGAATCTTCTTATTCATGTTTAGGACTGCAATTGATCATATGTGCATACTGTGCATATTGCCTCGATATAGGCTTAATTCACAAGTATTACAAGCAAAGATGGATAGTCGCTGGCAGTGGAATCCAGTTTGACGCGTAATTCATCCTGTCTTGGACTCGTACGCTGGATGTACCTCCATCTTAGAGTTGATGTTCACTCTGGGATTCGAACCCAGTACCTTTCGCTTCAAACGCCATCGCGTTATCCATTTTTGCTTATAATGCTTTAAAGAATGTGTTTGTTTGAAGTGGATATTTCAGTATAGTAGTTAATTTCATGAAAATTATTAGCAATAATAGTTACTCACTATCTTACTATCTTACTACGCATATTGATTTCAACAATTGATGGTCGGTTAATAATTAAGACTAAAAAAAAAGAGCTCATCTATTTTGTAGAAATAATTAATTTATGCATAAATTATTTATTACCTACTTGATCCTCATTGAAAACAAAATTTCAGTGAAACTTTATGCTGATTACCTTAAAATAAAAAAAACTTTTTTTAAAACTATTTTACTTAAATTATGCACCTCATGTTTATGTTTTGTTTGTGTTTCTTCTCTTTTCTTTTTTATTATCAGTACACATAGACGGATTTTGTTATGAAATTCATGTTTAGTTTTTGGCAGATATTTTAAATTTAGTTGAAGTGATTTTGGGGAAATTACTCTAATTTTAAGGTTGTATTTACTAAAAACTGATCACTGTTAAGGTGTTTTTACGAATTATTAAACACTTAAAACATTTTTCCTCTTGGTATGGGATACGGCAGCAGTCTGTATTTACTGCCTCATCAGTGATTGAATTCACAGCCTTCAGCTATTGGTAGCGAATACTTCATAGATTTCTAGCTATCAGCTGTGATTATTGGAGTTTATGTATATATATAATTCGTATCATTTCTCAATTTCTTATAATAGATGGAGCCGTTGAGTGATGTTTCAGTACTGAACCCAATGGAAGCTGCAACTAAATCAAATTTTATCGTAAGCAAATCACAAAAACCAAAAGAAACTGTACAATCTTATACATTTTGTACAAATATGGCATATTGTGATTCCATAACAAATTCACAGATATCCAATATATCTACATTAATTACCGATAATTCATTACAACAATTTACAACGTTAGATACAGTTTTACAACCAGTTGATGCAAATGAAAGTTTTCTTAAACATGTTTACTGTACATCAGATACATTTATGCCACAATCATCATCTACGACGAATACATGTATTATTGTTGATCAAGATAATTTAAAATTTGGCTCAAAACTTGTTTATTTTTGTCCAAATACATATCCAGAAAACAGTTAACTGAATTTCATTTTGAACACCTTATACATACATATTAACATTATCAATGAGATGTCACATTCCATAATTATGCCTAAAATAATGTAATGTACACTTATGTTTAAATAGAGTATACAAACAAGCTAAATTCATTAAATGAGTTGTATATTTTAATGAGAGTAATGTACAGTAAAATACATTCTATGTATTAATCTGTATTTATTATTGAGTTCTTATTTCCAAATACTTATTTTTACATTCACTTAGTATTGTTTGTTTGAATCCTCTCATTGATGTTTAGGATCGCAAATCGTCAGTCACTTATTGGCATATGTGCATACTGTGGATATTGACTCCATATAGCCTTAATTCACAAGCATATCAAGCAAAGATGGATACTGCCTGGCAGTGGAAACCAATTTGACGCGCGTTTCGTCCTATTTAGGACTCGTCAGCTTGTACCTGTATGTCAGAGGGAAGATCCAAACAAACAATACTAAGTGAATTCAAACTTCACCCCATTGCACAAGTAAGTGGCTATCAGGAATCAGTAGCTGAGTAGATAACGCGGTGACGTTTGAAGCGGAAGGTACTGGATTCAAATCTCAGAGTGAACATCAACTCTGAGATGCCAGGTATATGCAGCTGATAAGTCCCAAATAGGACGAAACACGCGTCAAACTGGTTTCCACTGCTAGCCACTATCCATCTTTGCCTACTTATTTTTACATTTTACTTTAAATTTAATTTTAATTAGAGCGGAAACCAATTTTGTTTTAAACGATTCAATTAAATGATCATTTTAACTAGACCGAAATTTATTCGGACGAAAAAATAATAAAAAAATAGAAAACGATGTTCCATCTAATTGATGGTATTACACACAAAGTAAACGGAAAATGCAATTTTGATTTATGACAAGTTTAACATTGGATTGTTTAAATCGTACTCAATTTAAACTAGAATTAATTTGTCCTTTCAGTTCATCTGAAAAGTGTGTTTATTAGCGAGAGAATGTTTGTTGTTTTCTTCAGGAAACAGGTAATTAATTAGAAGCAACAGTTTGTATGCACTCAAATATTTAGTTGAATTTCCTTCTGTTAAAACATTCGAAGTTTCCTTATCTACACGAATGAGAGACTAATTTGCCTTAAACAAGATTGCCTACACGAGATTTCCTCAATCTCAGTGTTCATTCTATAGAACTTTAACACAACTCAGATCAAGAACACGGGATTAGTCTGACTAGAATATAAATATATTTCCGCACCAAAATCCGACAAAATCAATACTAATAATACGAATAGGAGAATATGTAACTCATCGAATGCCTGTCAGACTATCTACAAGTCTGACTAAGCAAATAACTAATCAATTTTCATCCGTGGTCACACATCAGTTTGCCGGCTTGCTAGTCAACATGCTTACGTCTCTACATTCTAATCACATAGTTTCTAAATCACATAGTGTTACATATCAGTTTGAAACAAGTACATATGAGTCAAATTCACTGGGATGTTGTCTTATTATTCCATATAAAATCCATATAAGCATTGATGTCAACCACTTTGAATGTCATGGTTGTATCCGTTAATTATGGAACATATTGTATAATAAAATGAAAACTTAAGCTTGACTAAAATGTCCATGAATTTCTACAAGATTTTGATATATATTGATCATTTAAACTTTTGCTTCGGTTATATTTGTTGAATTTGAATAAAAGCAGAACAAATACTGATGCAGAATAATATGTATTCATTATATTCCGTTGTTTCTCATCAACATTAGCAGACAAAAAATGCAGTGTTTCTTCGGTTTGCCAAAGCAATAGCATAAAAAACTCAAACCTGATTTATGTATCTTGAAAGAGGCAGTTATAAACTTACCATTACCTTGGTGAATTATCTTTGTCAGTATCATCATTTTATTGGTGTTTATATTGTCATGCGGTCTTCCATTAATTAATTATTATTTTATGTATACTATCCCTTCACTCATACGTTTTCATTCACTTAATTCTCCTGACTAAACTTTTCAAATCCTGTTCAATTATTACGTAACCCATCTTATCAATTTTTCATCCCAATAATCTTATGTAAACCCTTCATTACCTCCAAATTATCTGTCTTATATATCATCGGACTTCATATTAAATCTTACCTCAATGTTAATTTTCAATATATATACGGTTGCAAGCAATTGATGAGATACCGCGGAATATAATGAATTCATATTATTCTGGATCAGTGTTTGTTTTGGCTGTATTCAAATTCATTAAGGAAAACAACTGCATGATACTTGTTGAAAGCAGGATCGGAAAGTCTCCTCCAAGTGTGCTTATAAATGGTTGAATCAAATCAATATTAGTGCGATCTTTTGGTATTACCAGAGTATCAACTACTATTGTGATCATTCAAACCTTAGCGTTACAGTGACCGCTGTGATGTTTCAATGGCGACGTAATTAACACCTATTCTTGTTGGTTATTGTGCTGTAAATAATATATGAAAAGTGTTTACCACTTACTTGTCTTTACATGATAAGCAAACATTATTATCACCTCTCAAATCGCTAGCAGATATTAATGTTGAAGTGTCATTGTGTATAAATCGTTCAGTCCATGAAGCTGTGTTAGATTCGCCGTTATGTATGAAGTATCTTCCTTTGGTCTGTATTTATATCTCAACGAATTATGCTGATCAGAGAATTTATAACTTACATTTACTTGAGAACACTTTTTTCTATTAGAATTGAGCTGGTGAACGCAATCCATTACCGTAGCATAAACACTGTGACTTGAAGATAAGTACGTAAACCTACCTTTAACAGTTTACATTACTTAATATTTCTACCTTTATTGTCCAAGTTAGTGAACTTAACCAGAATGTTAGATAGATTGATAAGATTGTAAATAGCTTCTACGAATAAATTATGACTAATCTATTAACGATAAAATAGATTTAAGAAAAATGTAAAAGGACAATGACAAGTTGTTGACTTTCAAAGGTATTCTGTGTTTGTGTTATGCTATAGACATTTATGAGAAATTTATTTGGTTGTATGAGATGACATCCAACTACAGACAAACACTAGTTCAAAATATATGAAATAATCTGGGGGAAATGATGAATCGACAACTATTCTCCTTTTATAATCAGAAAGGGGTTTTGTGGATATTATAATAATTTAGTAGTTTATAGCGGTAAATAAATTTCCAAAATCAATAACTCTGTAAGTCTTCAAACAGTTCAACCAAGTATGCTTCGTTAGCTTCCTGAAGAGCAGACGCGGCTGAGCTTACGAATCCGAAGTTCAGTACTCTTTGGGTAACGACGAATTTCCTGGAGGGCAACGGTCCCTGGTCTGTACCTTTTTGCGTTCTTCACGCCCTTGAAAGACGGCGCGCTTTTGCGCTCAGCCTTCGTGGTTAGCTGCTTTCGAGGCACCTTACCCCCGGTTGACTTGCGAGCAGTCTGCATATTCCTTGTCATTCCAAAACACTGAGAGACGATGATATATGAAGTTCGAAAAAGGAAAAGACTCATAGTTTACGAGCTGGTGTATCAGATCACGTCGAGCTCACTAAAGAAATCAGAAATGAAGAGCTTCGAAGATATATCAATATATTGAGAAATGACTGATCTAAACTTGCTAGTGGTCATAGGAGAAGTTGAGCATGGGATTCTCACTCGGGATCTGGTTCAGATGTGTGACCGAGAGCCTTCAGTTGGATGAGTTCGTTAAAACTAATGGGGTAAGCATCAAATGTTGAAGACTTACATAACTACTGATTTTGGGTATTTATTTACCACTACAAGTTGAATTGATGAGTCAATTAAGCTAGACCACCATAGAAAACTTGAAAGTACTGAGCGGCCGCTTCGTCCTAGAATAAGACTCCTCAGCAGTGCGTATCCACGATCATGCTTGCGGTCTCATGTGCGAACGCTTAACCTCTAAGCCACTGAGTGGGCATCCAACGGTGCTAATGTCTAACTTTAACCATTCCACGAAATCCCGCCACCGTTCATGTGTATTTATTATTCGGTATACCAAGAAAACCAATTTTCAGAACATAAATCTGGAAACAGCAAGTGTTTGCCCACTGGTGGCTTATCTCGTTACAAAATTATCTAATTTCTAGTCTGGGATTATGAGCAGTGAAGTTTAATCATATCAAGTGTAAGATTAAGTTACCCATTTCCGACATCGAATGATTAGAAAACTATATCGCACCATTTATAAATCCATGGATTTAAGATCAGCGGCTTAAAAAATTTAGGTTCAACATGTCAACTAAATGTTCAATATTCAGCTTTTGATAAATTCACAGGTTCTTAAAGACGAAGAGTTTTAAACTGGACCACAACATTTGATCTCTGGCTTTTGCTAATATTACATGGATTTATGATGGTAAGGCTATTTTAATGTGAGAAAAATCTCAAACATACGGTTCATTGATGTTTTTCATGTTTTAAACTTTCAGTTTTATTAACATATCTGCATGATTTTCAAACCAGGGGTTTCGTTAATATGACATTGGTGTGATGAATAATTAATGGAATGTCTGAAAAAGCCAGTATAATCGTTTTCATTTCAGCCCAACAATTAGCCACTAACTTTTAAATAATTTCATCACTGAGTGTTTATTTCGATAATGTAATTAAAGCCGGTTAATGAAATATTCAGTTGTTTAACAATTAAGAAACCACCATAGAATATTCAAAAAAGAAAAGAAATGAATATTTAAGTGAACAACTGCTTGCAATAACGTCATCATGAAACTCTCTACCGTTATAAGTTCATAATAATTGTGATATTTTACAAAGGTCAAAATAAGGTATTCATTAATGAATTTGAATATAGTCTTGGATGGATATGGTTTAGATTTGATAATAGGAGTCTCCAATGAGTTTATTATGCAAACTTTTCTATCTGTCTATAGACATATATTTATCATACAACTATAAATACGACTGTACAGCTTAAGTAAAGAACTTGACTATATAAAGATGGATAGTGGAATCCAGGATGTGCGTTTCGTCCTATCTGGGACTCGTCAGCTGGATGTACCTGCATCTCAGAGTTGATGTTCACTCTCGGACTCGAATCCATTACCTTTCGCTTCAAACGCCATTGCATTATCCACTCGGCCACTGAGTCCTGATATAAATTTGCTTGTGCAATGGGGTGAAGTTTGAATTCACCTAGTATTGTTTGTTTGGATCCTCCCATTGATGTTTTTAGAACTGCAACTGGTCAGTCTTTAATTGGCATATGTGCATGCTGTGTGTATTGCCTCGATACAGCCTAAATTCACAAGCATGGTAAGCATGGTAAGGTACATCCAGCTGATGAATCTCAAACAGGACAAAACTTGATTCCACTGCTAGCCACTATCCATCTTTGATTATAATGCTTGTGAATTAAGGATATATCATGGCAATACGCATAGTATGCTCATATAGTCAATAAGAGACTTACCAGCAGCAGTCCTAAAAACATCAATGAGAAGATCCAAACAAACAATACTAAGTAAATTCGACTATACGTTTAGAAATAATGAATGTTTGTATTTGTCAATCGTAATTTAGAAATTACACAATTCTGAATTATTTATGTCGTAACACATACAAACATTCATGATTTCTAACACCTAACATTACCAAATTCATTGATACATGCCTGATTTTGGGTCATTGTAAAACATCACAAGAATCACGGACATATAACTGTAGAATTTGATGGTGAAGATATTGCTCAAAAAGTTCAGTTTTTCGTAATCGTCATGAGTTTATTTAAAATTTTACAGTTTTATACTTAAGCAACATGTCAATGAATTGTCTTCCATTTGTACTTAGTCTACGTACAGTTAACATATTTTGTAACCATTCCATCTGGATTATCAGTTCACCGATAATAAAACCAACTGTGGTGACTGTACAGAATCAAAAATAAGCAATTTATCAAGTATCTTTAATTCATATGAAACTATCAAAAGATAAAATCAATTTTTTTTTAATCAACCACCTTCGTATTTATCCTACAGTAATGATTGCGTGACTAAAGTACTTAAAAATTAAACTACTATAAACCATTACATAAGTAAGTAACAGCAAGAGGTATAAACTATATTTTATCAACTATGTTTAACACTTAATCAATTAATCATATGAAAGAAATTAATTTAACGAAGAAGAAGAAGATCCTCTAGTCTGATTGTCTTTTTTTACTACTGAAAGTGAGAAAGTTAAACTTTATTCTGTAGGAATTTTGTTCATTTAGTCTACTCATTGAGTTATGAGTTAGTTCTATTGAAGGAAATTTGTTGTCAACCATGAAAACTTTAGTTACCTTTATTTTTCCAAATATTATTATCAAAATTTTAATGAAATAACTACTCTATGTTTCATTAGTTAGATCATCACTGTAAATTTCTGTATTATAAACCATTCGTTCTACTAAAATCTACTATAACGGAACGTTGTATTAATTAAACTTGGATTAGTTTTAATTTGGTTATTTATTGTCTGAAGAAGCGGCTTAAACTGAGTTACGAAATGTCAGAACATTTAATTTTTCTACTCATTGAGATATTACAAAATACATTAGTCTATTTATAACCATCTACCCAATACTCAATTTATTCGAAATTATTATTATTTATCTACTACCATTTAATAACTATGTATAAAATTCATGAGTTAATTGAAGCTAGACCATCATAGAAAATCTGGAAGCATTGGATGGCCGTTTTGTCGTAAAATAAGACTCCTCAGTAGTGTGCATCCACGATCCCGCTTGCTGTATTTGAACCCAGGACTTATCAGTCTCGTACGCGAACGCTTAACATTTAGACCACTGAACAGGTATCCAACGGTGTTATTGTCTAACTTCAACTAATCCATGAAATTGAGCAACCGTCCACAATTGTGTTTAGCGAGTTACTATCTCACAACAGACGCGGTTGAACTGCACTAGTCACTGCTTCTCCACAAAACCCTTTCTGATAATATTATAATAAATCGTGTGAGTAAAGTGCATACTGTGAGAATTTGTTCTTGTTAATCGCGGCAGTAATAATAGTAGTAATAGTAACGACAGTGATAATAACAATACCGTTGGTTGAATAATATGCAATAGGAGAGGTGTTGTCAAAGTAATTACATCAACAAACTCAAGTGAATTGGGGAAGATGAATGTGTGGATTAAGAGAGAATTAAACACAAAAGAAATCAGGAGGGGATATAAGAGGTTTGTAATATAGTTGTTAGTATCTGATGATCCAGTCGTTGAACAAAGTAAACAAAGAGGCTGTATATACCTGTTTTCGATAGATAAGTTCATTTTTCCGGAGTTGATCCAGATGGCTTCAGCTTTGTAGATGAGCTCCAATCTAACTTGTTTAGGTAGACTGTTTGAAATTTATTATAAAACAGTGGAAGTTTAATCTATTTTAATATGGATTTCACTATCAACCAAGTAAGAAATAATGGCGCTGTAATTAGATTTCCTAACTTCTTTTCCGAGTCATGCTAGTGCATGTTTCCGAACAGGCAAAAATAAAGCCCTCTAAGTGTAGGCTGTGTAACTAGCTACACAGGAGCAGTTGAAGTGGTATACACACATGAAGGAGCTCATCACCGGCAACTTATCCTTGATTTACATTGTACGTACGTATACATATATTATTCCAGGTTATATTTAAATGATCTCTACTATTTAACTTCGCATAACTTACTTAAAGAATCCATTTAATGTTGAGTTAATTTTAGTTTAGAATAGTTCACTTATGCTTAGTCCTTATTTTGATAATAATTTATTATTCATACAATAGTCAACTGGATTATCAACAACTATAATTAATAGTCTGTTCATTGTTAGGGATATCAGCTACCTTTTCCTGTTACCTAAATTACATTAGATAATATTTTGAAGAGGAAATACATTTCTGGTTAGCAACAATTTCTCTTTTCGTTTTAATTTCAATCTAAACAATATGAATATTACTTTGTCGGTCTCTATGCTTTGGTTCATTTCAAAAGTGATCATGTACATGCTAAATGAATCATGATAAAGCAAAATTACGTCAATAATTCATTATGAATATCATAGTAAATCGTGTTTAGGTTTATATTCCATTTCTTCCCTTTTTAGTGTATAACATAAACTTTATATATTAATTATTTATTTTGTTTTTTAAAAGTCCAATATATAACATACCATGCTATCAATTGGAGGGATATGAGATTATATGTACTTAATCTGCTGAGTTAAACTATCAGGATAACTCATGTGATAAACTGATTTCAATGTGAATTTGAAAACTCATCACCATTACCCATAAAACAATGATGTTCAATGTTTTGCGTACTATCCGTACAATCCACTACCTCACATTTCATAAATGTGTAGAAGAGAAAATATCACAGAAGAATAAAATATCTTAAGAGTTTTTGACACTGTTCTGTGAACTAGTATTTCAACCATGAAACGAGAAGATGATAAGAATATTGATGAGAATAACTCGCCAGTCCTATTTAACGGAAAAACAAAATAAAATTGTTGTAAGTTCTTACTAAAAATGGCTTCGCAGGGAACTAACGTACTGTTAGAAATAAAAAGAAAGATTGAAAGTAATTTAAAATGAACCATACTGAGTCCCAAATAGGACGAAACGCGCGTCAAACTGGATTCCACTGCTAGCCACCATCCATCTTTGCTTATAATGCTTGTGAAATAAAGCTATATCGAGGCAATACGCACAAGATGCACATATGCCAATTAAAGACTGACCAGTTGCAGTTCTAAAAACATTAATGGGAAGATTCAAACAAACAATACTGATTTTTTACTACTGTAAACTGTTATTTGATCTATGTGGCTTGATTCGACCTCCCTTTGATCCGGTTCCTTTAACTCTATAGATTATTTTAAAAGACGTCTCTTTCGGAGCAATGTGTCCGCAATTGATCAAGTGCTCTTGTATCGAACTCCGAATCGTTTTCTCTAGCCGGCCTACCATTCGGAGGTGTGTTAAGGATAAGCTTTCGTTTTAGGCCACATCGATGTGTATTTCTAAATTTACTTGCTCATGTGGAGCACGTTATATAGGCCGCACAAAGCGATCGCTTTCCAAACGTATCTCTGAACACTATCCAGCTTGGCTCCTAAAAGGTGAATATAAGAAGATAACCAGTTCGATGTGGTCTGTCTTGTTGATATATAAACTCAGTATGTTTGAAATACATCATTAATATGTCAGGGACTGTTATTAGTGTTGTAGATTTAACACGCAGGGCAAAACAGGTCTGCTCGTGCTGGTTTTATACGTCATTGATCCAGTCGAAAAAACACTGTTCTTCAGCTGGCGCCATCATTACGTCATATATTGATAGGGGCACAAGGTCACAAGTTATAACACTATCCTAAATTTATTGCAGATTATTTATTACACTAACCGACAAATAAGTCAACTATTTTTTAAAATATACATTAAACATTTGACATTTATAAGCACAACCTTCTGTTATTTTCTATTTTTTGTTTATATGAACAACGTACATTTTAATAAACAATTTTCTCAGCACAAATGTTATCCATTCAATAATAATTTTGAGTTACAGATGAATAACTTGATGTGATCCGCAAAACTAGAAGCCTGAACAAATTACGGAAGCTATTTTTGGGGACGTTAATTCATTTAATTCAAAGCTTGTAAAACTGTAACATTTACTTTTGCCCCTAGCCTATTCTACAGATCATAAGTTTTCGTTTGATGTATAATTCATTGCCATAGCATTTTCTGTTCTAAAGCTATTGTCATTTAGACGTAATCTTTTGTACCCTATTTTCTACTATAATTCCCCAGTTTTGGACATGATTGTATTTTTCTAATTATTGTACGTTGTGGTCCGCTTAGTCATCTAATTATTCATGTAACTTTTCACCCTAATCTGAATTGGGAATTCGAGTGCTAGATCGGGGTTGGAATAAAGTGATTAGTGTTCCAGTTGTCTTTGTCTTCTCTCTCTCTCTCGTGCTTGCCAGCCAATCAAGGATAGAATAGTTTTCGTCTCTCTACTCCTATTTCGAACTCACGCATATTAGCCTCAAGGTTAAGCCAGTCAGCCTATCGTGTCAAGGTCTTAATCTACATTATACTCGGCACAAAGTGGGTAGACGGATTCAAGGACGTAACATAACTTCATGCTCACTAAGGAGTTGAAGATATTACGAAACAAAAACTACGATTTGCAATTATCATAACAATCTTCTGTTTAGGACGAAACGCACGTCCTGGATTCCACTGCTAGCCACTATCCATCTTTGCTTATAATGCTTGTGAATTAGGGCTATATCGAGGCACATATGCCAATTAAAGACTGACCAGTTGCAGTCCTAAACATCAATGGGAAGATTCAAACAAACAATACTAAATGAATTTAAACTTCACCCCAGTGAACATGCAAGTGGCTATCAGGACTCAGTAGCTGAGTGGATAACATGATGGCGTTTGAAGCGGAAGATACTGGTTTCGAGTCCCAGAGTGCACATCAACTATGAGATGCAGGTACATGCAGCTGACGAGTCCCAAATAGGACGAAACGCGCGTCCTGGATTCCACTGCTAGCCACTATCCATACAATCTTCTGTTTAGAGATGTTGATAACATTAATGTAAACTGCACAAGAATAGTAATTTCAATATTCTATGAGTTTAATTTATATCATCTATTTTGCGTGTTTGCGTATTACATATTATTAGGGGGAGATTATAAACGATTGTTGGACTCTTCGTGGTTGCGCGCTGCTGAGGAGTCTCACAGTAGGATGAAACGGTAATTCAGTGCTTCCAGGTTTTCCATGGTGGTCTAGCTTCAATTGACTCATGATCTCAACCATTGAAATTATAAATATGTTTGTGTTGCACTGAGATATCTTTGATATAGGTACGTTTAAGAATTTTCGTATTTACCAATTAACATTCCAAGTGTTGTAGTTTGAGAAGTTCAATGATTCACCGTACTATTTCACAAATTTATGAGAAATTTGGTCATTGATTTCACAGTTTAGGAATGGGAATTATATTTGTTTCATGAATTTGTCAAATTGGTGAAAAACTTTTGGATCATTTATATACACGCATGCAATACTGAAGTAGATCGTGATGTAAATTTAACAAAATGTCTACTCATTATATGATGAAACAGTAAAGGTGGCTATACATATCAATATATTAACGTAAACGGCAAAATTATTTAAAAATGTATTTTGACAAGTTTGGACATAAATATCATGCATAAATGTTTTAGTATATGTCAATATCTGTTCAAAACCATTTTGGTATGAAATACTTCAAAATCAAACGTTTCAATCTTGTAACTCAATAATATGTTATTGGGGACTGGTCAGCTGAATTTACCAGTATCCTAGATTTGATGTTCACTACGGGTCTCGAATCCAGTCCACGTTGTTTCAAACGCCAGTACACGCAGGTTTATTATAAGGCGAAGAAACATGCGCCCTGGATTCCACTATCAGCTACAACCTATATGTACATTAAGTGGATTCTTCTGTGGTCAGTTATATATTTTCTATCGAATGAAGTTGTGGTTAAGTGGGTTTTTTTTAAATAAACAATTTGTATCTGAATAATAAATCTTATTTGATAAGATAATCAACTATTTTCTATTGCATTAGAAACATTAGTTGTGTTAAGTGGAACAACATATTGGTTGTATGCACGCTTTTAATTATGTTTAATCAGCTCAACATTATATATACATAAAATGCTATCGCTTTACCATAATGTACCTGCACATTTTGTTATTTAATATCTGAACCCCGCCAACTTGTTATTTAATCACCACTCTATATCACTCTCTCTACTCATCAAAAGCAGACATTATGTTTCCAAAATCAAAATGGTCATAAGAATATGGTATTAGGACAATATCTTGATTATAGTAATTAGCCGAAGAACAAGTACATCGGTAGTATATTTAAAAGGAAAAGGATAATATATCCTACAAGTAATGAAAGTTTAAGACTATGTTGTATGCTTTTGTGCAATCTAACAGCTGTAATTCTATTTCGAATGTATCAAATAATTACACTTGACTTTATTGTTCTGAAGTCACAAATTACAACTACTAAACTGGAATAAAAGTTAGTGACTGTTGTGTAATGCAAACAAGCAATGAATCTGTATCCAATTAACAATTTACTTGATTACGAAAGAGTTTCCCTTCAAATAGGACAATCTAAAACTACCATAAAACATTATTGTTGGGAGATCTCGAAAACTCCTCGAAAAACGCCAATACAGGCTCTGAGAAACATCTTATCCAATCAACATTCATTAAAAGTTTTGCCAGTAACATCTAAAGAGTAATCAGTCACTTCTCGAGTTTCTGATTGGATGATTATCTATACTACTATTATGTTTGGTAGCATTCTGGAATTTTCCAGAAACCCAAAGCCATCTAAAATACTATAAAAACTCAAGATTTTCTGTACATAAACGAATCTTTAGAGTATAGCGTTTCTTCCACATCACTCACCTTTTCTCTCGTGTTCACTTTGATGTATAGATCTAGCCTGGGGTTACTAGAAGAGCTTAGGAACAGAATCCAGTGTTCAATTAGATCAATTATCAATTATTTAGATTGAACATTGGCATAGACTCGAATAAATGAAATGTCGGACGTTTATAAAATGTATCTTGCTTTGTTCAGTGTGTAGCAGCTCACATAAAATTGAGTTTATTTAGGTCTAATTTGGCTAAGCCCTTTTGTTAACTTATTTAAGTGACAGTCATTCATACAATAAAAACCTATCTATACTACTGTACATTTATTATGTACGCTTGAGCATTGCTTACTGCCTACGCATGTATTCATTCTGCTAGCGTTAATAATAATCGCTTAATTGATTCGATGTTTCATGCTTTTCCATTTGTATATATATGTAAATCTTAATCCTGTTCACTGCTTTGCACTGCACTGTACTGTACTCGCTCATTCGGCTCTCACGCTCACTTGCCTGCTTTACGGCACTGCTTTTTCATGCTTGCTTAACGTGCCTGTAATTTAGGATACCTATCTATGGTCCAATAATAAACGCAATCAACACTTCGTCTTCGCCTTCTGATTTATACACCGTTAGGACGTCATCGAGTAACGGCTATCAGAACGATCAATATAAGAAGATTAGGGATAATATCGAATATCGACCACCACAAGTGTTTCTTTCCAGTATTTAAGAAAGAAGTAATTTTCTTTAAGTAAAAAAAGATTAAAAAAAAAAACATGACATTTTAACTATATATATACCAGCTTGGTTCTACAATGGTGGAAAGAAAGCAGTTCGAATTTCTATACTCGAACACCTAATCGACTGTAATCATTCGACGAATCCACAGTCTGATTTTAAGGTTGTTTATATGATTCGTTCAAATCTACCAAGATTTCTTCGGATCAAACTTTTAAAAATAGCCGAAGCTCTTACCATCCATGAGCTCAAACCAGAACTATGCGTACAAAAGAAGTACGTTTTATCATTATCGTTACCATGGCCTTAATATTATTATTATTATTATTATTATCATTCTTTTATTATTATTATTACTCCATTCCCCCTTTACTTATGTTTTATATTCTCATTATTTTATTCATGAATACTCATCACCTTATTTATTTATTTATTTTACACCTCTATGACCTTTAATGACCTTTAATTATTGTAACCAAAACATTTTATCCGTTTTACTATATTCACTAAATCTATTGTTGTTATTCATATTACGTAATCCAGTATTATAATCTTGGTTATTAGTGTTCACATTTCCTCACGGAATTAGTGCTTTAACAAAACACTTTCATATATATACGATTGTACAGCTTGATAATAAATTCGTTGAAAAGAGATCCCTTCGCTAAAATCTGTGTTTTAATTTTAATATATATTGTAGATTGTAGAATGTCTCTAACATCATAATAAAATATTTCTGAATTCCCTACATTGTAAAGAGAAAAGTGAAAAAAATGAATAAAATTCTTGATATTTTTCGTCATAAAATGATTGATCCCTGCAGAAAAAAGTAAATTATCTCTTATTATAAGCAAAGATGGATAGTGGTTAACAGTCGAATGCAGGACGCGCTTTCCGTCCCACTTGGGACGTTATCCACTTAGCTACTGAGTCCTGTATTAAGGCAATACGCACAGTATGGGCATATGCCGATAAAAGACTGATCAATTGCAGTCTTAAACATCAATGGGAAGAGGAGATAGTTGTTGATCTTTCCTTGCCTTGGTGACAAATATTCCTTCTTTGCATCATAAACGTTTTATTTTAACTCTTTTTTGCATTTATTGCATCATTAAGTTTTATGTCGACTATCTTTCAAATTAGTAATCTTATTTTTTTAAATGAGATCTACTCATTTTATTCCTATCAGTGTTTGCTCATTATGTAATCTTCATAGTTAAAAGCGTGAGTCAATTGAATCACCTGTTTATAGCCCTTCAAACTGTTGTCACAATCAATGTTACAGAATTTTTCATTTACATGAGGTATATATTTATAATATTCATTCTATTAACTTTATCTCCATCCTTGCTATAGTACACTAATGTGTCTTTAATATAACTTCTAACTAAACCCGTTCATGTAAATAATTAAAACCTATTATGTAATCGTGATTTTAAATATCACAGGTTGTAAGCAGCTGACAAGAACCAACGAAATAAAACGAATTCATACTATTCTGATAGAATATTTTTTTCTTGCCCTTTTCAATGTAATAAAGGGAATTATGTGTATGAAATGAATATTTGTACTGAACAATCAATAATGATATAATTTTGAAAATGACATTGACTGCTTCATGGCTTAGCTTGTTTCTTTTTATGTCTAGAACTCTTATACACTGTCTCTTGGAATAGTATAAAGTTTATGGTTTACACAATATTCTATCTATTTTGATGATAATAATGTTTATCAATTGAAATGTCTGTTTTGTTTGGATTTTGTTAACTATACGTTTATTGTTACGTCGGAATTCGGTTACGCCTTACGTGTAAAATACAGGTTTTTTAAACATTTCTGACTGTAATTGTGAAACAATTTAATAGCTTTTAACATTTGAACAAATTACGGTCCTTATTGTAAATATTGGTGAATGAATGTCGTTAGAATGATAACTGTAAGATAATACTTAATCCTTTAATTCATTTTGCTGGTGATGTATCTGAGATCCAACATTCACATCAACTAATCTTCTCAAAAAGACGTCATTATTGTATGATCAATTTTAGTTCGTTTTGATATCACGCATATATATTTTCTGTAAGTAAATTTATGGTTATGACTGAGTGAGTATGTTCTAAATTTAATATATCAAATCTGAAATATAAGTAATGTTGATTATAATGTAATTATACTAATTACGTATCATTAGAGCCGTCCGACATATATTCATCATCTTGATATTTGACACTCAGTAACCGGTTCAGAGCCCAGAATAAAAGATTTCAAAGAAAAGTGTTAATCAAAGATAGCATTTCTCAATAATGAATATCTCGTTTCGAGTTTACATGCCATGTTTTGCAGTTTTTTTTTTGCACATCCTTTTTTCACAATGAATTAAGCATCAAACTGGATGATTATTGAAACCAGGAAGGACCGGAATGCTGCTGTATTTTGTTTTAGACAATCATAAACTAAAATCTAAGAAGATTAAGCTTCGTGGAAAAAGTGGTATCTTGGATGGATAGTAGAACGAAGCAGCTACTAAATGCCTATTATTTTCCTGTTTTTACGATGACGTCAAATTCTTGATATAAGACAATTCAAATCACATGAATCTAGATGAACAATGGAATAAAACTGTATCTTGTCTTTGATGGTGAATTATGTTTTTTTTTAAGGTAAACGATTATTTATTCATGGAAAGGTATTTAATAAGTCACATAATGTTACATCAATAAAACCACTTAACTGAGTAGAACATATTTTGTCAAGTCCAGATGCGTTTTTGAATCTTTTTTTGTTTTGTGTTTAATAGCTGTCAAATGTATCCATATTAAATTTTGTAATACCATTCAGTAAATGGATATGATGGATTGATAGGAAACAAAAAGAAAATATGAACCACGGTAATTGTTTAAATTCACTTAGTATGGTTTGTTTGAATCTTCTCAGAGTGAACATCAACTCTGAGATGCAGGTACATCCAACTGATGAGTTCCGAATAGCACGAAACGCGCTCTGGATTCCACTACTAGCAACTATCCATCTTTGTTTATAATGATAATTGTTTTTTTCTGTTTTCTATGAATTTCTTTTACAATTTCTGTTGTGAGTTTTATAAATGGTATTCGTTAAAGTGTAATCTGAATAGTTAACAAAGTCATATTGTTCACCTTATCACCTAAATGTATACAAAACTATTAGTCATTTTCGTTCAAACTTAACTCAAATACAATTTAGTGCAATGCATAGTTATATATTCTTATTTGTTTGCAACGGTTATCCATTTTCTAATTTCATTTCCTATGATTGAATGTACACAACTAATTTTATCCTTAAATTTAAACATGTTACTTTTAACGAACGTAGTGAATGAGACTTAGTATTGGAAATAATAAAATAATAGGTTTATTTGATTTCTTCTATATTCATTTCGATTGAAATGTTATTGTAAATCGATTGAAGCTGGAAATGTAAAACAATGTGTGAAGTTAGTAACCTGAAGATTAAGTCATAAAGATACTAGATTTGATCAGTGGTTATTCTGTGAATGAGCATTGTTTAGCATTACTGTGCTAGAAAGAAATAGCTATGTACTGCTACAGTCTTTCCAATGATCATCTAAATAAAGTCAGTCTATTGGTTTAAAACAATAAAATCCATGACCCTTTATGCTAATAATCCAATAAAATAAAGTTGATGCTACGTATTATTCACCAGCTCTTTGACATTTACTTATAAAAATAATGGAAATTCAAATTGCTGTGATTGTTAAAAAAGTGATGGTAGTTTACAAAGTACTAGATTTTTTGAAGCTTCTCAGACTACTTTGTAGACTGAGGAGCATTTGTCTTAACTTATGTGTTAGACTTAATCCATTCACTCGTCATTTAGCAATAATTAGATAAATAGAAAGACTATAATGCTATACAGGTTCTTGTGAGAACCTGTGAACAGAAGAGTTTAATTGCTGTCAAATGCGAGACAGTTATCGTCCATAGGGAACAAATGAGAGCTTGGTAATATTGTGGTCTAAAGGTGTATATATAGGTATACATGTACATACATATACCATTTCATTATTTATCAGTACAGAATTGTTGAGATTGCTTAGTTTTTGATTGAGATCACTAATCGATCAATGTAAGACCACCATTAAAAATCTGGAAGCACTGGACTGACGTTTCGTCTAGTATGGGATACCTCAGTAGAAAGCATCCCCGATCCCACCTCGCAAAATTCGAACCCAGGACCTATTAGTCTCGCTCTCGATCGCTTAACCACTCGCGAGGCGGAATCGTGGATGCGCACTGCTGAGGAGTCCCACAATGGGACGAAACGGCCGTCCAGTGCTTCCAGGTTTCACATAGTGGTCTAGCTTCAATTGACTCATGATTTCAACTATAACATAGAAATGTTTGCTTCAGCTGTGTTTAACGACTTTTCCATTTTGAGTCTGTTTTTCAAGATTTTCTTTAAAGATTAATAAAATTAGAACATCATAGGTGAGCGAACAACTGTTTTCAATTAGATCATCATCAAGCTCTAGTCTAATATACATGAATATATATACGAAAATGTTGAATCAATCAAGGCTATTCGAGTCACTAATCACAATGAAATAGATTACGTTGCCGAGCATAATAGGTAAAAGTATAAGTTGAAATTAGGAAGACAGGTGTACTGATAGTAGCATGAATAATAAATTACGATAACAGAAACCTAATTAATAGTTAAACTATCAACTTGTACTTTTAACTATTATGAGTGGTGACTTATTCTATTTCATTGTGATTATTGACTCAAATAGCCTTGATTGATATTCTTATAAATATACATGTATATTACAGTAAAGCCTGATGACGATCTAATTGAAAAGAATTGATGGCTTACATGTGGTGTTCTAATTTTCACAATGGAAATCTGTAATATAAATAAAACTCACTTTTTTATTTGATTGTTACTTGAAAGGATAAACGAAATTTTCTCCATTTTTTTGAAGAACCGATCTCACATTTTACGGATACTATCTCATCTATCATGACATTTTATGTTAATAAATAATCTACTACAGTATTTGGAGATTTTTTAACAAACTATTAACATCTGCCATAAAAAAAGGATTACACAGCAACAAACCATTGAAACAATGATCAGTTTGGAATATATAGGCGGATAACGCAATGGCGTTTGAAGCAAACCGTACTAAGTTCGAGTTTCAGAGTGAACATCAACTCTGAGATGCAGTTACATCTAGCTGACGAGTCCCAAATAGCACGAAACGCTTGTTCTGGATTCCACTGCTAGCAACTTTCCATCTTTGCTTATGATGTTTGTGAATTAAGTCAATATCGAGGCGATAAGCACAGTATGCACATATGGTCAATAAGAGACTAATCAATTACAGTTCTAAATGTCAATGGAAAGATTCAACTGAACAACACCGAGTGAATTTAAATAATAAACTTGTTTTAAAGAAATTCAATGGGTAATTTATTATTATTACCATTAATATACCTCAATAAATCTTTATTGATCATTATTGTTTTAGTTGTGGTTTTCAATGAAATTTGTCTGATTTGAAATGTATAGTCTGTTTGTTTGTTTGTTTTTTTTTCGTACAAAAGATAATTTAGTACATTTGCATTGTTTAATATCATTTTTATGATAGTGTTCTAGCAGGAGAAGAGAGAGAAAGAGTCTACACTGTACATTATGATGGAAAATGTATGTATCTTAAAAATTGATTAAGTGATGAACGTCTGTATAACTTTTGTTTTCTAGTGGAATAGACATTTTCTTTTGTGAATTGTGTACTGTTTAACAGTTTTTAGTGCAACTATGGATATATTTGGTAATTCACTTATTGTTAGTTTATGTACACATACAGTTAATCACCCTTCTATTTGTATCCGTTTTAAACATCTATTTAGGTTTGTTGTGTAAATGGTAAGTGATCAAGACATGCTGGTAAATTTTGACTTGTGGTTTATTAGTTCAAAAAGTGTTCGATTTATGGTTAATAAGTCTTGCGGTTGAACGCTACAATGCCAGCATCTAAATCACTTTATAGATCATAAAATGCTTCTACTATTAAACCAAGAAAATAAAGTAGAGGGTAGTGAGATTCCGGAAATCTCTAGAAATCGTGCTTAAATTGATGATGTACTCATCTAATCAATATGAAGAAAGCATAATCAACAAAAAGATTGTTTTACAATTTTACCTGAATGTTCTCAACGGCTACTGAAATTTAGGTCTAACAAGATACAGTTGTAGATTCAGTGATTCATATCTATGAAAATATATACCGTATTCAAAAATAAATGTACCTTGCTAACTAAAATTTAAATGATGATCTTCAAAAGTAATATATGATCAAGTTTTAGTGATTTGGCTATACTCATTATACATAACTACTTGAAAAGATGTGCCAGATATTTCAAGAATGAGTGTAACATGTATTACTGAATTAGTGATGAAATTTGTTTCATCACAGTATAAGATTTAATTCAACTGTTCACAACAAATTGTTGTGTATATAGTCAAAAACCAAAGAGAAACTCGATTATTCCCATCAAAACGCTTTATTTGAAAAATGGCAATAAACAAATAGTGATATAAGCAAATATAGATAGTGACCAGCAGTGGAATCCAGGACGCGCGTTTCGTGCTCTTTGGGACTCGTTAGCTGCATGTACCTGCATCTCAGAGTTGATGTTCACTCTGGGACTCGAACTCAGTATCTTCCACTTCAAACGCCATCACGTTATCCACTCAGTTACTCAGTACTGATAGCCACTTACTTGTGCAATGGGGAGAAGTTTGAATTCACTTAGTGCTACTTGTTTGAATCTTCCCATTGATGTTTAGGACTGCAACTGTTCAGTCTTTAATTGGCATATGTGCATCCTGTGCGTATTGTCTCGATATAGCCTTAATGCACAAGCATTATAGTGATAGTTTATGACTATAACTTTTAATTTTAAAATATTTATTTCTACAACATAAAGAAACGTTTTACGTATTGAAACTGTCTGAAGATATAGATGATTACGGTTGGGGAATTTTGCAATATACACCAATATGAAAGTTTAAGTAGTTTGTATCACATTTTATCGATTATGTCTAAACTAGAATTCTGTTAGGACTTTAATGATAAAGAAATTTAAAAGAGCCCATAATGATTTTGGCGCCTTTCACATTATCATCCCAAATGCGTAGATGTCAAAATATTACGTAGTTCACATAAACTTTGCTTTTAACCATAATTAACGTTTATGAATTCACTTTGTCATATTAAGGTTTTATCGTTTAGATACTATGCCAATACAAAAAAAAGATTCATAGAAAGCTATATTGTATTATTGAAAATAAAATTTGATGAGACCATGGCAACAAATGAATGGTGAACAAGAAGAACTGGAAAAATCGATAATCTGTGGTATACCTCATGCTTTTAATTCATCAATGAAAATACAACATAGAAATCGTCTCACTGAAACTCATAGTTTTTACCACTTGATTCTAGTTCAATAGTTACGAGACAGTATTTGTTTTTTACGAGCTTTCGAAGGATTGTGTGTCAGGACAAAACTGTTGCCAATACTTCGTAGTTTCTAATATTTCCACTAACATATAACTATTTTGTTTTTAAAAACAGAATTGATCAATGAACGAATGGGAAATTTTCCGTTTAGGGTTGTGTAAATTGTTGTATTCAACTGAATGGATGGAATTATTTGTATGATCAAATAAGTTGGTTACTAAAAGTCACATTTATATCAATGAACATACATATACATACACAGTTTACTAAATCAATGGATTAATAAATGCATAAGAAAAATCGTTACTATTTAATCCTAACCAAATCCCACAAATTGTCCATTTGACTTAAATATCTCTCTGTGGAAATAAAAATGCACAAATTTAATTATTTAAACAGGAACTTAGTTTTAAGTGAATACAAAGTATAAAGAAAGAAACAGTTACTAAGGAGTAAACAATGAAAATCAATTGTTGAGTAAATATATTGATGATGTATTGAATAGATAAGCGATTCAATATATCGATTACAGGGTTAATTGTTTATGACAGAATTTGCAATTCATATATCTCCTTCATTTTATGAATTAGCGGGTTCTACAGGGTATTTTTATTGAATCGAATCTCTGTGTCATTATATGAACAAGATTCATTAAAAAGTAGTTTAAATCATGAGTAATTGAAGATAGACCACCATGGAAA
Organism: Schistosoma rodhaini; assembly: GCA_944470415.2. Lineage (NCBI taxonomy): Eukaryota > Metazoa > Platyhelminthes > Trematoda > Strigeidida > Schistosomatidae > Schistosoma > Schistosoma rodhaini. The sequence goes on from OX104040.1 coordinate 6,694,458, forward strand.
ACCTGGAAACTCCTCAGCAGTGCACATCCAGTGGTCTAGCTTCAATTGACTGATGATTTCAACTATGAAAAATACTGAAATCTACACAAAACCCATTCTGAAAAAGTGGTTTATTTAGAACCATTTTTTTCTATCAAATTTAAAACGTTTCGTAAAATTATATCCGGAATGCATTGTAATGGGTATCTACACAAGCAGTGTTATCATGTTATACAGTAAGGAAGAGTTTCGAAAATACATAAACACTTACATATTTCATTTGTCTCCGAGTTTTTCGAAATTTTTCATCTTATCTACATGTGATCATCGATAGCATTACTCTTAAATGCTATGACAAGTTCTGTTGTTAGCTTTGTATATAAGCTTTGCAATGGTACTGTAGTTCACAACAAGTAATCATTCAACTTGACATTAAAAACATCCAGACGACCCAAAATGGCTTCTCTTCTTATAAATTGAGAAGAGCGATTGAAGTATCTTGTTTACTTAATATTGCGGCACTCATTTGAGAAGAAGAAACAGATAATTAACAATTCTTTTTTAAACATCATATAGAGTTTTAAATTCACTTAGTGTTGTTTGCTTTTATCTTCCCATTGTTATTTAGGATTGCAATTGATCAGTCTCTTGTTGACATATAAGCATCCTGTGTGGACTGCATTGATATTGCCTGAAGTCACAAGCTTGACAAGCAAAGATGAATAGTGGCTAGCAGTGGAATCCAGGACGCGCGTTCCGTCATATTTGGGACACTTCAGTTGGATATACTTGCATCTCAGGGTTGACTTTCACTCTTGGGATCGATCGCATCACTAATAGGTAAACGATCATATACATAAATGTTTCCAAATACTTAACTTAAATAAAATAGCTTGAGTATACCAAGGCTTAAACGTGCTGGCAACTGATTGTCCATCTTTTAAATGAAATCTCCTTGACTGAGTAATATTAATCACTGGAAAAACCCCATAGACAAATCTCTGTTGGTCAGCAAACAGGATTTTTTATATAGAAGTATACTGATGCATATGTAAAATGCTTTTTTCAATAGTAGAAATGATTATCACATTTAATTAAAAAAGATATATTTTACGGTTCATCTTATCTGATAAACCTACCGTCAAATGAAGTATTCACGTAGAATATAATTCGATACTAAGTACTATTATATAAACATCCCGTTAACTGATGAGGTTTTATCTCGTTCATGGGTTAAATGAAACTGAATATTTATAAGAACATTCATATTTAGTTTGGACTAATTATAGAATATAATGAAGGGTTTTATTTTTTGTTAATGAATGAGATTTGAAAATGTTGATTTCATATTACTATCACTTCATGTTGTTAACTACAAATTAAATCAACATTACAAATCACGGACTCCATTGTCAATAACAATTATTTCTCTCTCTATCGATCTAATTTTGTGGAATGGCATTGAAAGTTCTTCAGAGATGTTATAATTAATATAGGTCCTTTTGTAGTAATGGACGTATGATATCACAAATCGACTGATGATAATAACTAAGGCTATTATATGGTGATTCAGTCACCTAAATGTACACTCCTCACTAGACAGGCTAATTGAATATTATTTATGAGACAATCCAATGGATAATAATAATAATAATAACCCAGTTTAAAAGTATATTCGATAAGGTAACTTCGCCAACCCACCCCCCAATAAGATGTTACTTATTATTAAAGTTAAATAGCTTGGCAACTATTCAACATATCAAAAGTTTTTCATTTTCATAATTAATTAACATTCAAATATGAAAATATTCAATTTACTTTTAACGTATTTAAGATAACTTTAATTCATTAAAAGGTTTCATTCTTTCATAGTCAATATTCAATATTTTCCCAATATTAATTATTCAACTTGGTTACTTGGTTAAATAGGAAGATACGAATTTTTCTATATAAAAATAAAAATCAATGATAGACATTATTTGATTTTTGTTTTCTCTTTCATATACGATATTCACCGTTTTGTTAGTTGAAAGTGTGTGTGTGTGTATGGGTATGTGCAGGGTGTGGGTAGAGGAGGGGAGGGGAGAGGAAAGGAGACATTAAGGAATCATTTTTCGTGATTCATTCAAACTGAGCATATAATGAGCATATAAAATTGAACATTGATTTAATAAAATTTTAATGTCCTTAAATAAACTAATGAAACTATAGAATAGTTTAACTTATTTAGAAAAACAAAAAAATCCAGTCAACTTATAAAATAAATTAAAGTTTTTTTTTTTCTTTTGATATTAAAAATAAGGAAATTATTTTTTGAATATAAACAGTCATTATTTTTAGGATTAAAATAAACAATTATTTATTACTAATACAATGAAACTAGTTTTAAATGAAATGCTACCTTATCCAATTGAATTTATTCAATATTCAATTATTTAAACTAATCAAAGTTAAACTCTTTTTGACAATGTTTATTCACTTGGATACAATTGAACTTGAAATGATTAAATAAAAATAAGTTTTCAGGATGTTTTAAAATGATTTGATGAAATTATATTTCATGTGTAATTCCGCTATGCTAAACCAACTAATACACATATTTTTGTTCTGGTTATTCATAGTGTACATTGGTTATCTTGATAAATAGACTGGAAAGGTTATCTATATACGAATATTAGTCAAGATTATAACGAATAGCTTGACAAAAAGTAGGCACTGAGTATAAAAAAATTCATTATATGTGAAAGATATATTGGAAATAATCTTAGAGATTGAAATTTAAATAATTCGTCCAGCTAACTTGTATTGACTTCTTCAGGGTAATAATCAGAATCAGAATCTTATAGTTGGATTCATGAGTCAATTGAAGATAGACAACCATGGAAAACCTGGAAGCACTGGACGGCTGTTTCGTTGAAGTTAGACATTAACACCATTGGATGCTATCCGACTCAGTTGTCTAGAGGTTAAGCACTCGCGCGCGAGACCGATAGGTCCTGGGATGGAATCTCGCAAGGCGAGATCGTGGATGTGCACTGCTGAGGAGTCCCACACTAGGACGAAATGGCCATCCAGTACTTCCAGATTTTCCATGGTGGTCTAGCTTTAATTAACTCATGATTTCAACCATAAAATTACTAAAATCTCCACAAAACTCCCTTCTGATGAAATCGAAATCATCTAGGAATTATACAGCGTTTTTTTAACCATCATATGAAAATCTATGTTGAATTTAGTAAATGGGATAATATGAATCAGTTAAATGCTAACCATGTGACAAGTTCACGATATACAATAAAATATTTTGGATAAATTGTGTGTGTGTATGTGTAAGAATGAGGTATTAATGAATGATATTCGGTATTGATATGCATTTATAGGAAGTAAAAATAAAACTGACAATTGAAGGTTGACATATTGGAATGAGAATCATCAAGTACATAATTGTAATGCTGAAAATAACTCAAAATAACAATCCATGCGAAATAAAGAAGCTGAATAAAGAAAGAAACGGTCTAATTTCTTGTTAATGAATATTTGAATAATTGCCATATTGTGATTTAGAACATATATAAGCGAACAATATTGTTTTCGATTAGATCCTCATCAGGCTTTACTCTAATATACAGTAATATTTATGTGCATATACGAAATTAGTAAACCAATCAAGGCAGTTTATGAGTCAATGATAACAGTGGAATAGATTACATAATCAAGGGAGGGATAAGGGTGTTACAAATTTCTTATGAACACAAAGACTTGGGTTGTTGGATCGAATTCCTATAGCTTCTGCTATGTGTAGGAGACGAGATAGTAGGAATACGATAAATAACCAAAGAGTTAGTGAACACCTCCCTTCGTGGTTAGGAAAAGGTATGGTCAAGTCGATACGGAGCTCGATTCTTTCACACTTGATTGATAGCGGTCATGAAGTTGACAGAAACCAGTCTTTTAAAGTTATTTATCGTATTCCTACTACTTTCCCTTATGGACTTCGATCTCGTCTCCTACACATAGCAGAGGCTATAGGAATTCGATCCAACAACCCAAGTCTCTGTGTTCATAAGAAATTTGTAACACCCTTATCCCTCCCTTGGCCTTAATAAATAATCTTATTTTCCATACTCTTTCTTCGTTTATTTTTCTTTACCCCCCTATCAATTATTTGCTTATAATTTTTCTAATGTTCGCTTCCAATTATCTGAACACTTCTTATTACGTAATCTTATAATTTCTATGATTGTTATTTCAGTGTCTATATTTTTCTAATCATTGACCTATTTTCCTATTATGTAACATTGATTCAAGCCTTTTATTATTCTTATCACAACTAGCACACCTGTCATTACACTACCTATTTGTACTTTCTACTTATTATTAATTTTGATTATGTAATCTATTCCACTGTTATCATTGACTCATAAACTGCCTTGATTGGTTTACTAATTTCGTATATGCACATAAATATTACTGTATATTAGAGTAAAGCCTGATGAGGATCTAATCGAAAACAATATTGTTCGCTTATATATGTTGTTCTAATGAATATTTGCCAAATAGTTGTTAGCTGAATACAATTCTTTTCTGTTTAGGCTGTTCTTATTCGCCCACGTATACACAGCGCTTCTGCTGTCAATGTTTCTTTATGAGTTTTTAAACCTTTCTGAAGTGTATATATATCTATATGCTTAAATTAAAAATTAATAACCATTGTTATGCATCACAAATTATTGACAGTAGTATATAATTACATTATTGAATGGTATGAACATTTTGTGTAGAACAAATTTTGGGCGCTTAACTTTAGAAAAAAGATTTTTGAAGTAAGCAGGAGTTTATTTCAAAAGGCAATTTTTTGGGCTATCACATGATATATAATACGACACATACAATCCCCTGAGATTATTAAAATCATAAAATTAATGAATTGAGAAGAATTTTGAACAAAACGTTTGGGGTGTTCCTCAAACCATACTCATGGATCAGCCAATGAGGAAGAAGTATGTTAGTAATACGTAAATCATCTCAAATGAAATTATGATTGATATTATTATTACTATGGTGATAGTCTTTTTGCTGTACGATTCAAGTGATGAATCTGAAAGTGAAATTCAAGGAGCATTTTATAACCACCTTGTCCTAGTTTGTAATAAATCATTAGCTCGTACCCATAAACCTGTTCATCCGGGACAAGTTTTTAGCTTTAGATCAATAAGTGGTGACCTAAGGTCTTACGCGAACGCTTAACCTTTAGACCACTAAGCCGCGGTTCAAAATTGTTAACTTCTGGTTCCAATGAATTCACTATGTTGCACGATCATCTTCATGTGCTTACTATTGACTAGCTTCGAAGGGGAATTATCGGAATTTCTGTGAGAAGCCGTGACAAGCAGTATTCAATTATGTCAGGTGTGAGGTAGTTACCCACTCAGATCTTATAGAAGTGTTGGTCATTAATTTTACTGTTTTAACTAAATACGATTGATTGAAACTTACTTTTTATTACCTTGTTTTATGAATTACAGAGTATACATTTTATTATACCTTATGTACTTTACTTTCAAAATGTACAGCGCAAATACATCACATTATTCATAAAATAAGCATGTAGTTTGCAGTTATGCCCACCACCACAACAACAACATTACCGACATCTACAAATTTTGTCAACATCGGGGCTCGATGGTAATTAATGAAATTGTTTGTTAACATCACGAATTGACCTTAGTCAGACAACCAATTAAAAAGTGGGAAGAATAATGTTATTACTTGCTGAAATACAAGTAATGCTGCTACTATGTGAAAACTACTACATATCACAACAGAAAAAGACTGATATGACTATATACAAGAAAGAAGGTCTGACTGCAGATGGACATTAATTTATGCACCAACTCTGATGAAGTGTAGATCTAACTACTACACAACCAGGATACCGGAAATCACAAGGAGTTACATATTAGGCCGACAATCATTTCTTTTTAGTGCATGACTGCTCTACATTATATATTCTTAATCACGTCGAACATTTAACTCAGGACCTTTAAATTCCATATAGAGCACTTATTATTCAGATCACAAAATCTGATGTGATATAGTTGACCAACAAGTGAATTAGAGGTTGGTTGTGTAATATCGCCAACTGATTTTTATAACATACGCAAATTACTGGAAGTTAGCTCATTTGTCTAAATGTTAGGAACGGTCAGAGGGACTTAAATGTTAGTGACGAGATCCACAGTGGCATCGTGAATGCACAATTTCGAGGAGTCTCATACGAGGTGTCAAGAGGTTAATAGTCTTCAATGGTTGCTTCATTAGTTTTAATCCGTTTTATAAACTATAAAAATAAACTCGATAATACCTTACACAAGCTTTTAATCTTAAATAATGTTAAGTACAGACAACATTGAATGATCCTAGAGTTTCGATAACTCAATGATGACGGAAAAAGCTAGTGAGAAAATATGAATTATAAAATCATACCTTGTTCAAAGCAAAACTATAGTTAATCATCTGTTTTCTAACACTAGGTCATGATAATTATTCCATTTGAGAATTTTCAATTTCTCATTTGAAATAGTGAAACCAACAGGCAGTATTTCTGAAAATGTAATCACATGATTTGGATACTTTTACCTCTCCTCGCGAGATTCAAAACCAGGACCTACCAGTTTCTCGCCACAGCAATTTCTTGATCGATAGAATGATCGTTTAATGTTTCTTGCCAATTTTTTTTAACAAAATATAAGAAAACTGTTTTTCATGTCAAATGAAAAAGAATGCGATGTCAAATGAAATTTAGTCATAAGAATGAAATGTCGATCTAAATTCAACCATTGTTAACGATTATGGAGTAATACACTTACAAATAAAATAATTTCAGTCTTAAAGAATAGTAGTGATATATATATATATAATTGTAAAACTTGAGCTCGGAAACGCAAAACGATGGCAACGCTAAGTTCAGAGTTCCCAGAGCTCAGGATATTCAATGCTACTAAATAAAATGTTTTAATGAAAGCTTTTCATTTGACAGAACCTAAATCAGACGAACATTAAGTGCAATTACATCTAGAATGAGACAAGTATCATCTACTTCAGTAGAGTTTAATCAGTCTAAAATGAAAACTGACAACGTGTCATGGAGATGGTACACTTCTTATTAGTACTAAAAATTCTAAATAAGATCAGTGACAAGGTCATTTAAGCTCAACAAACACAAATATCCCATATTACGGATAAACAAGTGTTATTCACAAGATTTTAATCGCTGAAAAATTCCCATCATATTAAAACACAATTATTCTATGTCGAATAATAATAAATGAAAGAGGGCAGGGAGTTATAGAAAAAGTGTATATTTCAATGGACGAGTTGAAGTCAATCCTTGAGTTTGGACTTTCTAAGAAAATTTTTAAGGACACCTTGATTTATCCATCAACTCATCTTCGATGTATTCGTTGAAGATACTATCCCATTTTGTATTTAAATGAAAAAAATATGTCCATGGTCGATTATGTCATCAATGAAGTCTTTAGGGAAAAATTTGCAGATGTGGGTACGAAAAGTGCAGTAATTGATTCTTATTTCTCCACTGGTCACTCAAATCAGTATTCAGAACAAAATTTATAATCACATTTCAAATGTTTTAGTTTGATATTTGACAGTACACTTAACACTAGTCGTAGGTTGACATTAATTTCACGGCAGTTGCGATCGCTCACCACCGATTTATGAGAAACTTTAGGGTGTGATTTAAAAATTTAAAAATAAATGATTGGTGAAATCTCTTTTGAAAGTGTATGGTCATGTGATAATGAACAAACGCCTGTAATAACTTATTAATTGGCTGTAAACACGATGGCGTTCTAAGCGAACAGTACTGAGTTCGAGTACTAGAGTGAACATCAAATCTGGGATGCAGGTTCATCCAGCTGACGAGTCTCAAATGAAACAAAACGCGTATCCTGGATTCCACTGCTAGCCCTTGTCCATCTTCGTAATCTAATTAGTTCGAATCCAAATAGCATAAAGTACTTTGATTAGATGTGAGAATTTACATTTTTACATTCAAATTTTATTTTGTATAAATAATTTCGTCTGACTGTTGTATCCGAGGCTTGATAAAAATTTTCACTTCTACAAAAAAGACACCAATTTCGTTTGATTATTCTGCTATACTTCTGTTAGTGAATGTATATTGAGATAAAATGTTTTCCATTACATATAAATAGAACTGAAGTTGTTAGGTATCGGGACAAGAGAAGTTACACATAGATCATAGTTTAAAGCTTGAGTCAATTGAAGATAGACCACAATGAAAAACCTGAAAGCACTGGATCGTCGTTTTGTCCTATTGTGGGACTACTCAACAGCGCGCATTCACGACCTCGCCTCGCGAGATTTGAACCCAGGACCTACTAGTCTCGCGCTAGAGCACTCAACATTTAGACTACTGAGCCGACTGGCATGCGACGGTGTTAATGTCTAACTTCAACCAATCCACGAAATTGAGCAACCGTTCACCAATTGTCTTCAGTGAGTTGATATCTCTACAACAGACTTGGTTGAACTCTACTGGTCACTGCTTCTCACTAAAACTCCAAGAAGGAACCTCTTGAAATCAGTCACTAGTGAGCTCATTAGACAGGTTTTCCTTAGTGGTCTAGCTTCAATTGACTCATGTTTTCAACTATGAAAATACTGAAATCTCCACAAAAACCTTTCTGATAATAATATATAGATTATTAAAAGAAAATTGTGCAATTAACTGACAACTGTTTTTAATAGTTGATATTACAATGTTTAATGCACAAGTAGTAAACTAATTTTCATCTAAATATTTCCATAAGTTATATAAGCAGACAGTTTGTTCTTATAATAAACGTTATATGAGTGTAAGCACATCAATATATGATCATAATACAATAAACAATAGGGCATGTATTCCTTACCGTAACCGTTAAGGATCAGTAAATGAATAAACATTCAAGCTTAATAATAATTAATAATAATAATTTCTGAGAAATAGGCAAATAATAATTATGATTTGACTATTTTGCAAACTGTAACTCCTTAGTTCAAAAAAGTTGTTTAGATTAGTTTTAAAAGGGGTATAATAAATAAACCCAAGATTTTAATTGTGTTATTTTGTTAATCCATTAAAAAGATAGATTGTTTTTAGTTGTATATTGTACATTCTATGTAGTTGAGCAGTATATAATTATTATAAGAAAACTTCTCCAAGTACTCAGAAATGTAAATCAGTTATTGTGCTTGTGAAGTGCTCATTAGACATTTTTCATGTAATGTCAACAGCAAATGTTTTGTAACTATGCAGTCTGACCAAATCATTATCTAGCTTCATTGTCTAGCTTCAATTGATTCATGATCTCAACTATTAAAATTCCTATAATCTCCTCAAAACCCCTTCTCATAGTAATCAACATATGCGCACTAGTGACTGGTTTTAAGAGGTATTTCCTGGAGTTCTAATGAGAAGCATTGACCAGTGTAGTTTAACCAGGTTTGTTGTGAGGTAGTAACTCACTGAAGACAATGGTGGACGTGTCGTGTTAGACATTAACACCGTTGGATGCTAGCCGGCTCAGTGGTCTATTGGTCCTGGTTTGGAATCTCGCGAGGAGGTATAATGGATGCGCACCGTTGAGGAGTCCCACACCGGGACGAAACGGCATCCAGTGCTACCATGTTTTGCATGGTGAACTAGCTTTAAGTGATTCATGATCGCAACTAATAAAATTTCTATAATATCCACAAAACCTCTTATGATGATAAATCATCGTCTAAACTTTTTTGATGTCATTTGTAAATGAGATCATATAGGTTACCTATTTTGAATGTCTGGAATCATTTTTACATCATCGATTTTCTTTGTGAAACATAATAGACAAACTCTGAAAAACGTGTATGTATATATACCCTTAATATTTGAATATATACTTTTTGATATCAAACCCAAAATAGCTAAACGTTACCGAAATAGCCATTTTTAACAAGCATTTGATATATATTGGTTGTATTAAGTACAAATTAATTGGGCCTAAGTTTAATAAAATAAATTTTCAGGTCGATTGTACTGGTAAATGCAAATAAAGTCAACTGTATCAGTTGACAGTGAGCTATAACAACGTTTAATTTCCATGTTTCACATATCACCGAGGTTTCAAATCATGCGATCTACTGATGTGTTAAATTTGACCAACGAAAAGTAATGATGATCTATAAAATCTATACTGTTATTTCAAAATTACATTGAAAGGACATTAAAGCTCAATTTATGAGGTGTTTACGGTGTCTACCAGTTTTATGTGCAATCAGGGAGTAGTGCTTACCAAAATGGACACAAAATCATTTATAATAACATACGACGATATCAGTCTGTGTGAATGCCTTGACATTTTACACAACTGTGGACCCGATTTGTTACACCTAAAAGTTATTATTATCACTTAGTTACTGAATTTTAGTTAGTAGTGTATAATAATACACTAAAGATAATTAGGTAAGAAATGAGGTGAGAAAACTCAACTAGCGATAACATTGCTGTGGAGATTATACAGTTTATCTTCATCTGCTCAGTCGAAATGTCACCTTTGGCCATCAGTATGCACAATAAAATTATTTCATTGGTCATATGAAAAGGTGTTTGATATTTTCTCATAATCTTCAGCCTTTTTGACAAATTTCATGCAGTTAGTTCCCTTTATGAATAAAGACAGAACAATATTGATGCAGAATAATATGAATTCATTATATTTCGTGGTTTCTCATCATCTGCTTACAACCAGATATGCATTAGAGTTTTAGCATTGGGGTAATAAATAGAATGGAACAACTGACATAAGTGAATGTAAAGGATTGGAATAACAAAAGTCATCGATGATAACTATATATATATATATATATATATATATATATATATATATATATATATATATATATATATATATATGGGCAAGGAAAGGTCAGAGGTTATTAGGTATTAGAATAAAGACTGGCGTAATAGTTGAGTGGAGTTCTGAGACAGATAAAATCAAAAATGTGATTATTTTAGAGGTAGTTGAAAACAATTAGGGTTACGTAATAATTGAATAATTTTTAGAGGTAGTTGAAAACAATTAGGGTAGGTTACGTAATAATTGAATAAATTTGGATAGTTCATATAATTAGGAGAGACAAATGAGCGGAAATGTGTTAGAGAAAGGGTGGTTTAAGAATCGGGTAAGGGGAGGGGAATATAATAAAAACTGAATATTAACCAAAATTGAACTAATAACAACAAAACTGAAACAAACAAACAAAAATGGATTACCAGGGTAGTAATAAGTTTATCACTGTCTCTTTTTGAATACATAGATCCAGTTGGAGTTTTTTTATCGCGATCGCTTCAGCAAACCGAAGAGCAGTTGTACTTCTTTGTTTACTAATAATTTTAAAGGCATGAACAATGTCAATGCTGTGCCCGGTGTCGAGTAAATGCCGAGCTATCGCACTGTTGAGAGTCCTGGAGCCTCACAGCCTCAGTTTCTTGGGAACATGCTCAGAAATGCGGACATGCACTCTTCTCTCGGTTCTTCCAATGTATGTGCTTCGGCACGTACATGTAAATTGGTAAATGCAGTTGGAGTTACTGAGAAAAGAGGACTTGTCGATTTTAGTTTGTTTGAGTGAGCAGTTTGTTTCCCACACTGTTGTCAGTTTAGCTGCTGGGTAGGTCGCTTTCAACGCGGAATTAAGTCGGTGGTTAATTATTTCAGCGACTTCGTCTCCTTTGAAACGTAGGTATAGGAAGCATGTTTTCTTTTCAACTCGATCATATTTTATTCGACGGTTGGTGTTTGCATATTTGTGGATGAATTTCTCTGGATATGCATTTTCACGAAGCCATTTGGTGATTAAAGCTATTTCTTCCTCAAAACACTCATTGGAGAAGATTTTGCGTGCGCGGTCGAAAAGGGTTCGTACAATACCCTTTTTGTAACTCATCAGACAGAAACTGTAGTAATTGAGATACAGTCTACTCCAAATGTTTTTGTGATGAACATATCTTTGTAATGTACCCACTGGTGTTCGTCTAATTCCAATATCTAAGAGATGGAATTTATCTTTGTCTTCATGTTCCATCGTAAATTCTATATCCTTGTGTGCTTTATTAAACAAACTGAGCAGATTGATGGAGTGTTTATGATTGTCACAAACAAGAAAGGTGTCATCCATGTATCTATAGTATAGTGTGGTACTATCGATAGCATGCTTGACAAATGGCATGCATGCATGACAAATTACCAATAAAAATCATAAATTCCGACTTTATTATTTATAATCTAATCCGCAATGAGAAAGAAATTAACAATATTATTTTCGTTTAATTTACTGAGACACAGCACGGCAACTCAAGGGACGGAGTTTATGATTTAATATTTTAAGGACAACAAGACGGATCACATGATATCGCATCACTCATGGTTAATGAGATGCACTTGTATGCTGGTTATTGTCAACTAGTATACTGAATATCTTTATCTTATTCAAATATCTTGGCTCGTATCCATTCAGTCTGTTTTGTTATCTACAATAGTACTTGAGAGTAAGCATGATTATCATAGTTTTAACGCGTAGGTTTTCAAAGAGAGCAAGAACAAAGATTGATGCAGAGTATTATGAATTCATTTTATTTTGTTAGGTGCTCATCAGCTGTTTACAACGTATGATATTTAAAATTAATGTTATTACAAATATTGACATATTTATAAATAAGAGGGTAATTAGAGATGAATATGTGTATCATAATGTAGCGAAGATTTTGATTCGGAAAAAAAAATTTGGAATGAAAGTTCCAGAACATTGAAATAATGATCAGAATTCAGATAGTTAACAAACATTCGGTAATTGTGTAATGAAGTAACTTCAAACATATTAATGGTAATAAAGAAAGATAAGGTTTGAAATTAGTCTGTTATGAATTAAAGAAAAGTGACAATGATGTAATCAAACAATAAATGATGTAGTACATAAAAAGGAATGTAATGTTACCAGGGAAAAGGAAGATTTATTAATGACTCTTATCAGATACACAGATCTGGTTTTAGACATTTGATTATTATCGCTCCGACAAATTTCAGAAGATAGAAGTTTGATTGTTTATTAATCACTTTGAAAGACCTCAGCGTATCGACTTCATGCTCTGTGTCAAAGAGATGTCTTAAGATGGCACTGTTGAATGCTTTTAATCCATTTGACTTTAGACTTTTCAGAATAAGTAAGCAGCTGATGAGAGCCTAACGAAATAAAATGAATTTATATTATGCTGCACCCATCTTCGTTCTTGCTCTCTTTATTTTCGTCTTTTTAATAGTTATCAGAAACTGAAGGATAGGGTATGAATATATGGAAATCGACCACTTTTGACCAAAAATGTTGAGACGTCTGCATAGAAAAGTATTAAGCTAAACAGTACAACTCTTTCCAGTATGGTTTACAAGAAAGTGAAACGTATTCGTACCGAATCTGAAACAAGATCAAATTCGTAAGCATCCAGTTCATGATTTTGTCTACCGACGTCTTCAAGACATAACAAAATCATGAAATAAATAACTACAAGTTATCTACAAGATTTGAAATACTGATTTATCTTCTAAGCAAATATGGTAAAACATTCATATAAACCTTTTTTCTATTATCAGCATCATAAAATAGTATGTAAGAGAACTTTTACTATTCATTTTCTTTTATTGTTACAAATGGATTACAAACTGGATAAACAGGTTGACTGATGTAGTAGCAAAACTGGTAACAATCTAGTCCGATACGGAGATATATATATCATCAGTTGTGTACATGGTGGTCTATCGTCAAGCGATTCATGATCTTAATCAAAAACCTAATCCCCATTACTGTATACTGATAAATACATATTATTCAACTCTCTATTATGTATGCAGTCTCGTAAATTTTTTCATAAACTTCAATAATTAAGTCCATTGTATACTAAAATCAACAGAGTAAATAATCATGGTATGTTAGAAGAGAGTTTAATGAATAACAAAGGTTTTTTGGCAGTAAACATCACAAAGTTGTTACTAACCAAAAAGGTATTTAATCACCAAAAATTCAAAATTACATGTTGAAACAAAAGATGGTGTTCACTTTTTCATATTCGATAAATGATACCCGACTCTACATGTAAATATGTAAAATTTTGCTGAACTACTACACTGATGTAATAATAAAGATTACACAGTCTGATATGTTGAAACATTTGAACTCTATTGACAAATATATTAAATATAAAAAGTATATATGTGAAATAATCTTAGTAATTAGGATTTCAACTAGCCAGCCTGATTGAGTTTTTTCAGTGCAAGAAACCTCAAGTTTGAAAATTAACAATGAATTTATACAGTTTACCATTGAATCTATGTTATCAGTTATAATTGAATGTGGCGACATCTCATTTAAAAGAAGAAACATTTGAATGTGAAAACTATAAACAGGGGTATAAGTTTCTTTATTCTAACTTTATAGATATTGCAAAATAACAATAATGTTTACAAAATTACAATTCTGAAAGGAGTTCATTTTCTTAACTAATTATCATTCTAATATTGGATTAACACGTTCTTTATGTTGGGACATCTTCTAAAAACTACGACGGAGCTTCCAGAGATCCTAAAGGAGTCAAAAAGTTTCCATTTAATCAGAACATGATGGAGCTTTCTAGAATATCAATGTTGCATACTATTATTGGACAGTAGCGTAACATGCCTCTTTGAGAATTGACTGAATTATAATATTGGTATAACAAGCTCTAATATCTATAAATACCTATGATTTTCTGTACTCAACAAGCACTTCACCAGTTATCTTATATCTTCTGTTTTGTGACTATGAAGATTCTAAAAATTCGAGTGTTGTAGTTGTATACCGTATTCTACATCATAAGCAAAGATGGATAGCGGCTAGAGGTGGAATCCAAGACACGCGTTTCATCCCATTTGGGACTGCATGTACCTGCACCTCAGAGTCGATGTTCACCCGAGACTCGAACCCAGTACCGTTCGCTTCAAACACCATCACGTTATACACTCAGTTACTCAGTCCTGATAGCCACTTACTTGTGCAATTGGATGAATTTTGAATTCACTTAATAGTGTTTGTTCGAATCTTCCTATTGATGTATTAGAACTGCAACTGATCAATCTCTTATTCTACATTAATTAACTAGAAAATATAACACTTTGAAATGATGCAAAATGTCATCAATGCTTTTATTCATATGAGATATATTCGAATATTTATCACTATCAATAACAATAAAAACACCTAAATACAACAGTTTCTATGTTACATTCAATAATCACTCATGAATAACGAAATTCAATTCAATTTTTCTCTGTAATATTTACACAATGAATAAGTGATCCCTATCAAAGATTTTGAGAGGGAGAATAATAAACATAAAAACAAATGGATGACATGTAGGTTATTTAAAAAATAAACTATTCCATTGAACACATAAATAAATAGATAAATAAAACGAAATGGTAGATGCATTTTGAATCTTTTCTTTACAGATTACTTTAGCTCTGTCTGTAGCTCCCACGAAGGCTACTGCCGATCCTAAGCCCGGATAAAGGAGGAAGGTTGGGTATGCGGTTAGCGACACTTTCCCATAGAAAACCGACTTGCTAAAAACCGATAAACAGAAAAAAGTCATTCATTACAGATTACTTTATTGTTTATGATATAAAACAACATGAAATATGTTACTGAAGGTAGTTGAAGTTTGATAACTCTTGAACCAGTAACACCTTCTACTATGAATTGTTCTCACCAAGTGTAATCAAAAGACAGAACCGAGGAAATTCGAAGATATTTTTGATAGGTCGACTGATCTAATCTTGCAAGCGGTTAAAGGGGATGCTGAACATGGCGTTTCCACTTATGATCTGGTGCAGATGCGTTACCGAGAGTCTTCAGCTAGAAGAGTCAAAATCTAATGTCAAAGACTTACAGAGTTATTTATTTTGGCGATGTATTTACTGCTACAATGCCATATATTGATTAATGAAAATTCCTCATAATACTGCCTTATGACATTTTACTGGAAAAAATAATTGCTGAATAGACAGATCGTAATGACCATGTATAAAAGTAACTTACAAAATGTAGAAAGTATATTGAGAGATTATACCTCTGTGAAGAGAAATATTGTAGGCACTAGACTACATAAGTTGAGGTGAGACAAACATTTAAAGCAATAAGTTATTTTCCTAAATGTTGATCGACATTGAGATGGTGGAGTTCATCTGAGAAATGTGATTTATTGGCGTCACACATTTTGAATAATGTGGTCACACATATTTGTATCAAAAAAATCCACAACGATATACTGACAGTTATCTTATGATAATAATAAAGTTACTCACCAAAGAAATTAGGCAGTCGTGCACCCTCATGGACTGACAGATTAAAATTTCACACGCAAAACCAAAGATCCCAGGTTCGATTCCGCTTGCATAGTCGTGGATGGACACTGTTGAGGAGTCGCATGCGTAGACGAAACGACACTTTACTTCTTCCAGGTTTCTAATGGTTGTTTAACTCAGATCGTATCAAGATTTCAATGGAGATATTTATGTATGAAAGCTAATACTCATCAACTAAATAAAAGTTTTAGTAAACACAAAGTTATGGTTATGAGTAAAGGTGAGATAACACATTGATGTAATATGTGCAAAATAAGAAGTTATCACGTCACCATATGGTATAAAGTAGTTCATAACTTAGTAGCGCAAATTTAAGGTTACGCCAAGTTGTTTCTGTGCACATAAATGTGATTTGAACATATCGATAGCTAAGGCTTCCACAAAAATGATAATCCATCCTTGGCAATTTCTATAACTAATTGTATAGCTGTAATAATGTCGATTCCATGGCCCGTTTTAAATGTGTGCTTTTCCATCGATGAGCATAGCTGTTCACGTTACTAATGTGTTTTCTCTACGGTTACTTTTAGTCTTCGTCTTAAAATTATGCAGTTCATCTCTCCTTTAAATGGTTCCATTACCGACGACCAATTCAAATCCCTCGTATTCATATGTAGTCTTCAGTAACCCAAATTCTCAGACATCAGAACTCGATTGCTGAACCGAATTGAACATGACCCAAAGCTGACACTTAATGCAATCGCCGACGAGTATCAACGCATTGTCAACCTGCAGCGTGACACCACTTTGGTCCAATCTGGGGGCCAGGGTGGTTGCGAAGTTCACGCTGTCCAACGTCAGAACAAATCTCCGAGATCAACAACCTGTGGCCCTACGAAAGCCAGTGCTCCTTCTTTCTCTAATCACTCCAGACCGGTTCACAAGAAGCCTCCTCTCCATGTTGGCACTGTGGAGCCTGGCATTATGTGAAATTTTGTCCATTCAAACAGCAGCTGTGCGATCGCTGTCATAAAATTGGTCACAAAAGCGGCTTTTGTCAATTCCATCGACACAATAGCCGTCGAAATGCACAGACGCAGCAACTTCGTAGACACATCCAACTCAGCAATCGCGGGAGTCTTACAACAATGGGTTAACAACTCGTGGTAACCTTTATGATTTTTATCGAGACGGTTGCTAGACGCGGAAACTAGGTACAGCACGTTTGGTAGGGAACTCCTAGCTATGTATTGTGCTGTACGGCATTTTCAACATTCCATCTAAGGAAGAGAATTCACACTTTTACCGATCACAGACCTCTTAATTTCTCTTTATGTTCATCTTCAGACAAGTACTCACCGAGAGAGTCTCGACAACTTAAATACATTTCGCAGTTTACTTCAGACTTACAACGCATTTCTGGAGCAATCTGGTCGCAGACGCCTTGTCTCGAATGAGATCCTTGAACAGTTTCCAAGGAATTGACCTTCCTAAACTCGCTCAACTTCAAAAAGAAGACATTGTTGTTCAGCATGAGTTATCCTCGACAACTCTTAAACTAAGTATTAGGCAGATGGGAACAGGTAAGGAAACCTTACTCTGTGACACATCTTCAGGTAGGGATCGTCCAATAGTACCAAAACATTATTGACGCAACATCTTCAAAACGTTGCACAATCTTTCTCACCCAGGTGCTCGTGTGACAGTCAAACTTATAGCCGAACGGTTTCGCTGTCCTGACATGAATGAAGACATGAGGGCGTGTGCACGCTCCTGTGTAAGCTGTCAAAACTCTGAGGTCATAAGACACAACAAATGTCCCTTAGGCTCTTTCAAAACCCCTGACGCTCGTTTTGACCATGTCTATCTGAATTTGGTAGGACCCTTACCCGACTCAAACGGATAATCATATCTCCCAACATGCGTTTTGCTCGATGGCCAGAAGCAGTACCTATTAAGGGCATTACTGCTGAAACAGTGGCCCGCGCTTTCGTCGAACGATGGGTAGCAAATTTCGGCTGTCCTTCCACGATTACTACAGACCGCGGACGCCAGTTCGAATCTGGACTTTTCCGTTGTCTGACCTCACTATTAGGAATCACGCGCTTCCGGACGACCGCCTACCACCCACAAGGAAAGGGGTTGGTAGAACGTTTTCACAGACAACTTAAAGCTTCATTATCTCCTGCGAACGTTACACAGTGGACAGACGCTCTTCCACTCGTCTTGCTGGGTATCCGCAATGCAGTGAAGGCTGACATCGAATACACTGCATCTCAACTGGTTTACGGAACGACACTCCGACTTCCAGGAGAATTCGTGGATCCTTCAGCTTCTTCATTGAACACGGATCTAAACTCCTACACGAGCAGGCTAACAAACGCTATGGGTTCAGTTAAACCTGCTCACACTCGACCTCAATCAACTGATGTTTTCGTTGAACCTGAATAACCACATAGTACACACGTCTTCGTTCGTCGAGATTCACATCGACGACCTCTCGAATCAGCTTACGAAGGACCCTTCAAAGTTCTTCAACGTCAACCCAAGTACTATATAGTCGATAAGAACGGTACGAATGATAGCATCAGTATCGATCGACTCAAAGCAGCGTACTTAGAAGGAAAACCAAGCTCCGTCGATTTTCCTTCAGTACAATCGTACACTCGCAGTATACTACACGACAGCCGACACACAAGTTGATACTTCGTCAACGTCGATAGATAAACCTAAAACAACGCGTTCTGGAAGAAGAGTAAGATTTGTAGAACATCTTAACGAAAATTGCACGTAGGACACAAGCTTTATCTTGAAATCCCCTTCATTCATTATTCTAAAAAAATTTTTTTGTTATGCACATTTTTTTATTTATTTAAAAACCAAACAAACAAAAAAGCTAAACATATTAATTTTTTGAGCGTATTTAAATTTTTTTATGTATAAAAAAACCAAAAATAAGACATTTCTTTTCCGATCGCTTTTACGCTGTTTACAAGTGTATTAGTTTAATTTTTTCCCACTCATCTTGTGTCCTTACGCAGGTACGAATGCATTTTCTACATGCTTTCACACGTTCTTTTTTTCTCTTTTCCAGGACGGCTGGAAAATAACGACAAAGTTTCTCAAGGAACTGAAATTTTCATTGCACTTTATTTTTTATTGCTATGTTGTACATTTTGATCCCTTAGTATAAAGAAAATAGATGAGACGCTGCTAAACGAAGCAACCGATCAGAAGAGTGTTTACCAACGACAAACTTATGGCTGGTCACGTATGAGGAGCATCACTACCTCACTATGTAGAGAGTGTTCTGTAGCTGTAAATAAATTCCCAAAATCAATAGTTCATTAAGTGTTCGACATTGGATGCTGACCACGTTGTTTAAGTGGACTTGTTTAACTGAAGGCTTTCGGTCATGCATACGTAAAAGATCACGTGGCAACTCGGCCTGGGACACAGCTCCTACGTTTCCATAATCAGCTAAGAACGAACTCCTCTCGATATATTGGTAACGAATCAAATATATCTTTCCTACCTCTTCTCGTCTGACTTCTAATTTCTGTTTGACCAAAAGGGTTTCCATTATAGAAGGTGCTACTGGTCGCTAGTTGTAAAACTAGAATATCAGTCGTATCCTCAGTTTCTTCAGAAGTGAGTCTGCATTACACTATCTTCTACCAACGATCATGAAACCTAGTTTCACCGATTTCTGTCGAAACACTTCAGGCATCGAACATTCTCTAACCCAGTCAAAATATCTCAATAATTTTAACCTAATATATGAATTTGAAGTTGTTGAGACAGATATAGCAGGCAGACTGAATGAATATTCATCTACAATTTTTTCCTGATGGAGAAATTCATTTCAATTCCCTTGCAAAATCGGGAGGAATTTCAGTAGCAAATAATGATTTTTAATGTGTTTGATCTCCAGTCTACTTAACCACGATATCGAACTGCCAAAAATATTCAACAAAACGGTCGGTACGTTTTTTTACGGTATTTTTTTAACGTATATATATCGTTGAATCCTTGTTTTTAACTAAATAACCACATTTCAACTGACCCTTCATGTAAAATCGGTTGTCTGACAAAAAAGCGATTACGGAAAAGCTCTATTTCTTCAGATAATCACATTTCTGTTATAATCCATACTCCATACTCTGCGACTCGTTTTAAATCAGATAACAATAGGAGTGAACGTATGACACATCTGCTGCTGGCAGACTCAGTCCCTAACTTAATAATGAGTTCTAACTCAAGATCAAAACTGTCGACAGTATTAAGAGTGAATTCGACACTGTCTATGAGCAATTAATCGATATTCGTTTAAAAGTGGGGTAACTTGTAGGCTCTTTATTAAAGAATGATGACCTTAAGCAAGAATTAGAGAAATTGTCACCCCTTAAACTGCTGTTGTCAAAGGATGTGATTTCTGTGGAAGTTGAAGACAAGATCAAAGTAGAATCTGTTATCGATTTTATCGCTAGTGAAGTTACTAGACGAATTATCTCTTGAAATAATGTGATCGTCTGTAATATACCTGAAAACGTCGCATTATATATGTAAGGAATTCGATTCTTAGGACGGCTTACCTCAAAGACAGTTCATTCCAAATTATTCGACTTAATGAAAAGCACCAGAAATACTTGCGCTCTATCTCGTTTAGATTCGATTCTCTATTATTAGTTGAACACTTGAAAGAATCCGAACAGCTGATCAGTGCGCTTACGAAGTCGCATTTAAAACCACCAACCAAACACCAAAGCAAAAGCGTGCCGTTCACGAAACTAACGTTGTTGGGGTCACAATAAACCCCGTCGCCTCAGCAGCTGAACTGACTGTTGCATCTAACCTATCTTATGTTAGTGAGTTCACCGATTTACCAATGTAGAGTGCTAGTCTGTCTCTCATACCTGCAGTGATCCCAGATAACCAGATAATAATAAATTCTTTGATTACATTCTTAACCACCGACATCAAATAAGTAGGATTTACTCTTCCTTGGCGAACGCTGTCCATGTTGGAATCGGCGTAATATAAAGTATTGTCCAAAGCCCCTTGCTCTTTTTAGATTTTATCGGTGATATTGACGAACGTCTTTGTGTGTATTCATTTTGTGATCATGGGCTGAACAATATGTAAAATTGCATCAGCACGGAGCTTGACAAGTTAGCACAATGGTGCTCAAAATGGCAACTGCAGCTTAGTACAGCTATATGTTGGTGGATGTTTTTCGGTGATACATCAGTCAACGTTGATCTTACCATAATTGGTTAAGTTTTATCTAGCCTACACACTTACTTATTTGAATAATAATATCTAACATGAACAGTGGTAAACCTGACAGACATATTTGCGCAATCACTGTTTTGTTGTTCCGTGCTCCCTGTTTTAATTTTACTTCCTGTATTTGTTGATAATTACTAATAATTTGTTTGGGCACTGGGAATAACCCTGAAGAACACCGTTCATGAATTATCAAGCAATCCATTTAAAAATTAACAAGTTTCCAGCTGATGCATTGGATTGCTGTGAAGCATGTCATAAATAAACTAACTAACAATTACTGAACTAGCAATCTGGAAACAATCTTATATAACATGTTTGTTCTCTACATCCAATGCTGCTATACAGATCAAATTGATCACGCCTGTAAACCGGTGTGAATTCTGTAATTAGTATTATTTTCAGAATATATTATTATGTATTAGATCAACAGTTTAATATATCTACTCAGAATATTAGTTAACGTTGAGTTAATACATCACAGTGATCGATATAGTACTAAACACAATATATGTTATGGACATTGTGAAAAAGATGAATGATCACGGTCTCATAGTCAATAATTATGGGACGTACTACTTAGTCGAGTCAGAAAGTATCGTGAGTGTTAATGATAATTTCATAGTTTGATAAACGGAAGACTTGAAATCGAGATAATCTCATTCAACAAGACTCATTTGGAATAAGATTGTAGATGATTTCAGTGTTCGTTGATAGCTGAGTCAAGACATTCTATGAATCGAATACCAAACGTTTCGTTTTCACTACATTTTGTCTTGAGAAAAGTAGTATTCCTATGTGAATTGAAAATTTCATTCATTTAGGTTTTTTACATATCAGTGATTAACCGTTATACGGACGTATAAGTAGAAAGCGGCATTATAATGACAACTTATATCACGTTCAATACACAAAAGAAAACATCATATAATTTGACAAATACATAAAATCTGGTGATAAACAACACGGAAGCACAATGATTGATATTTGAACTACAAAAACAACGTCCGAGGTTAACAGACAGATCTCACTATCACATAATAGACAGTGTTCTTATCATTATTTTTACTTTAAGAAAAATATTTCTTGTATGACAATGTATATTTGATTGAAAGTCTTCAGATTTTAGTTTTGGTGATGTAAACCGACATTGAAATATATATTCGTGACTGAATTGTCAAGAAACTGTATTCAGTTTGAACAGTTTTGAGAGGACGAAAGAAGCACGCGTTGTTTTATTTTCAACCAAATACTGTTCAAATAAAG
Source organism: Schistosoma rodhaini (assembly GCA_944470415.2). Lineage (NCBI taxonomy): Eukaryota > Metazoa > Platyhelminthes > Trematoda > Strigeidida > Schistosomatidae > Schistosoma > Schistosoma rodhaini. The sequence continues at coordinate 6,717,446 of OX104040.1, forward strand.
CAACAGAACGAATATTCATTGATAACCATTATTGAACTGATATCACACATCACTATTCTGTGCGAGTATTCATCCGTTCATTCTGTGTGATTGTTTGTGCTAGTTTGTCAGTTAAATGTTGCATTTGTGATAAGAAGAGGTAGAGTGTGAATTCGAGTTTGTATGTCTGTGCGTGTGTTATTCATATGATAAATAAACACATGACGTGCCATTGTCCAGATATCTCAGCATTGTTTAGATTAATTCATTCGAACAGCTGAAACAACCTATATAGATGAACGAAATCAACTAACAAAGGAACGTATAACGAACATCTAAGTCAATAGTACAAACGGCACATACACTTGGCACTGAATAAGACTTATTTTGTTTAGCTCTCCAATAATTCATTACACAAACATTGTCATGCGATCAGTGACAATAACTTATGGAAATAATCATTGAGGTAATACATTTCGAACAATATGACCACACATATAGTTTGTAAGAACATTTTGAAATAAAACCAAACTACCAGTCCCGAGCCAGAGCTCCCAACTCATAGAGCACTGAGCTGGCATCCAAAGGTGTTATTGTCTAACATCCACGAGGTTAGGCCACCATTCACCAATTTTCTTCAGTGAGTTCCTATCTCACGACAGACGTGGTTTGAACTTCACTGGTCAACAATGATGGATAAATGACCGAACTCACTTCTTTTGTACGTTGATGCATTGAACAAGAAAAAAATTTTCGAATCCAAAGAACCAAAGCTGCTGGATGGTGATCATAAAACGAGTGAACAAGAAGAATAAGATACTTCACGGATTGGGTTAGTTGTAAATTTGACACAGTATTTTCTGAAGGCATGTTCATTACAAATGAAACAGTACACACACATAATGCAAATGTCAAAAAGAAAACAGACAGATAAAGGTAATAACAGTAAGAAATTGTACAATTGATAATATAGAACGGACTTATCAACCTGCACCCTATTCCATAGAGAGTGAAGCAGAAGTTTATAACATCAGAAAAATAGTTTTCTTACGTGAATACTAATATGAGATTGAAAGAAGCCAAATAGTATTTGTGATGACTATACGTGATATTCAAACACATATTTTTCACAGAATCGTCAAGTAATTATACTCAGTGTGAACAGTTCTGAGAGGACGAAAGAAGCAGTTCTTTTCTGTTAAACATTTACTGTTCATCGAGTATGATATGTTCCGTTTGAACATTGAGGTAATACATTTGGAACAATCTGATCACACATATAATTTGTAAGAAGATTTTGAAATCAAAATATAAAATCAAGCAGACCAGAAATGGTGTATAAGAGGGTACAAGTTTGACAAAGTTGATAATGCGAAAAGAATTTGGCACCTCATCGCTTTGGATTGTAAACTCATATAACAATGATAGGTTCACGGTAAAAACAAACTGTTTTTAAAGAGACAAAATGGATTTGAATTTTTGTATAACTATGGTTTTGATAAACATTGGTATACACCCTTAAACACATGTTGACTATAACACAATAACCCAGTCAGGAACAATCTGATGACCTGTTTCAATAATTCTAACCGACATGCATTACTAGACTCATTCGGAATAATATTGTAGACGATTTCTGTGTTTACTCTTGACTGAATACTGGCCGTCTGTGGATTGATGAACAAACTATTTGCTTTCACTTCATTTTGTCTTGACAAAAGTGTTAGCCATATGAATGTATTAGTAGAGAGTGGTATCCCTCATTATAAAGACAACTCATATCATGCTCAATAAACAAAAGAAAATGTCATATCATAGATAAAATCTGTTGATAAAAAACGCGGAAATATAATGATTGATATTTAAACAACATAAACAACGATCAAGGAAAAAGTTTTCTTACGTGAATACGCATATGAGATTGAAGGAAGCCAAAAAGTATTTATGATTACTATTCGTGATATTGAAACACATATTCTTCACAGGATCGTCAAGCAATTATACTCAGTGTGAACAGTTTTGAGAGGATGAAAGTAGCACGCGTTCCTCTCTGTCATAACATACACTGTTCATCGATGATAATATGTTCCTTTTGATCAGAGTTATCTTCTCAATCACTTGAAATATACTTATGATCTGTCAAATCCTTATGTTGTCCAATGATTTTTAGATGTTAAAGATGATTGTCAAGTTCATGGAAATAGATAATACGAAATACAAACAACCAACGGAAAGAAAAATAGTTGGTAGGCATTACAAAACTGAAATCGCACTTCACTGTTTCTCTGTTTGACACTGTCAATTAACATAGCTTCAATGTCATTCTCCGAAAATTTTTTATGCAATGTATATAGTTTATCATCGTTTTTGCTTCACTGCATATTCTGGCGAATTAATTATTGCGTCTTACCAAGCGTCAGTTAATCATTGAGACTGTACCGATTAGATTCTTGTTACAGAAAACAGCTCGGTATACGGCAGAATAGAATGCTTTTTAAGGATATAAATAATCTGTTCTCTGAAATCCACGATGCCATGTTTCCTTTGAATTCAATATTTTGTCGTCCAACATTTCCATTATGCATGAGATTTCAATCAACTTGATTTCTTGATTTCAGATAGCAGCTCTCAGTATTTCTCACAATACTGCAAACGCTTTCTTTTTAAAGCTTGTCAAAGGATTATGAAGAAGATTGAAGAATAAGAGGTTATATACATGACCTGGCAAAATGTAAGATCTGATGTCGCATAACGTTGAAAGCATGTAACTTCTTTATGTTGTAAAACATATTTCATACTTACAGCACATTTACTAACAACAATATGCAAAATAGAGATGACAGTATAAGGAGACAGTCCACTGAATGCTTCTTGATCTTAATAATACTCTTCTCAAACAGATTAACTGATCTACACTATCACATGCACAGATAACCTTTCCTTTCCTAATTAGCTATTGGTCAACGGCATTGAATTGACAATGCACCACTAAAACAATTTTGATGTTGATGAGTTCACGAGATTACCCAAACAGTCTTATTATTCGACAACTTACAGTGATTGTCAAGGTAACAACATTTTGATTAGTGTTCATATCTGTCGAAAGCAAAACAATAGACATCTACTGTGTCAAGAGGAAAACTATTTTTAAAACAAATAAACTATTTTTAAAAACAACTATTCCTGACTTATTTCACCAAAAGTTTTATTCAGTTATGAATGTGTAGAGTTTTATTCATTTGCCAGTATTCAATGTTTAGTGTAAGTTAAGTATACACTTGACATTATCTTATAACTGTGATTTTGTTTTATATTTGAACAAAGATGATATGAAATACAAGCTCAACTGATGTGAGGGAATCGATCTTTGAAACACACAGATGAAAATCAGTCTTCTATTTGAGTATTGACAAACATTTTAGTTTTGAGATACAGTGATCAATGTTATAGTTTCGAATGTCTCTGGTATAAGAAGTCGTTCTCCATTTTCAACAGTTCACTTTCGGCGGAATGCATTATATTCCTCTGATTGCAATGATTTGAGAACTCAATCTATGAAATTGAGCACAATTGATTCTATTTCAATGTACTCAATAGGAAAATCATTATCCTTTTTGATCTTAACATCTGTTGACAGTCAATGTTTTAATGTGGTATACAAAGATTTCGGATTCACTGAAATTATTATTCAGTCGCGAAAGTATTGATTTTCATTCATCCATCAGCATTCGATGTTTGGCGTTAATCAAATATACCTTTGACACTCTTTTGTCACAGTGATTTTCTTGTATTTTGAAACACAGATGACAATTGGTACAAGCGCAAATAATGTATGGAGTTCATTCATTGAAACACTAAATGGGGAACAGTCCTCTCGTTTTACTTTTCTGATACAATAATCACTGATGTAATTTCGGATCTGTGACTGGTTTTGTGACAGTGATATCCTAGTATGCTTTAACTTAAATGAGAATGAAAACTGGCTGAAATAATGTATGGAAATCATTCATTGAAACACTGAGATGAATATCAGTCTTTTCCGTGTGTATTGACAAACGTTTTAGTCTTCAGATACAATAATCACTGTTGTAATTTCGAATCTGTGTCTAGTTTATGAAATCGTTCTCCATTTTCAACAGTTCACTTTCAGCGGAATGCATTATATTCCTCTGATTATAATGTTTTGATTTATGAAACTGAACACAAGTGGTTCTATTTCAATGTACTCAATCGGAAAATCATTATCCTTTTTGATCTTAACATCTGTTGACAGTCAGTGTTATAATGTGGTATACAAATAGAATGGATATGACATTGTTCAGAAGTAACAATTTAAAAAAAAAAGATGGTGAAATCGTTTAACAAAATGTGCTTATTGTAGCAAAATCCATGTGTAAAAGAGTATTTGTTACCATTCAATCAAAACAGTTTGTGCTTCTTTGATTTTGACCAATCAAATCAAAACAACTCATTGTTGACGAATAATCAATGCATTATTACAGACAACAAAATGTTTGTTCGTAAACATATGAGCACAAATTTTGGACTATAATTTAACCAATCACTCATTTCAGAATATCGTCTATCGCATCGAAGATATGTTTCATCCACAGGAGTCAGGAATTTCAACCAACAGTGAATAATTTTCAGCTCATGATCTCAATATCCAGAAGAATATTGGTTAACGATGACGCCATATACCTCCATGATTGGTTCATAATGAACATCTGATTTTATTAAATTCGATCATTCTAATGGATACTTTGAATCATCAAATCAGAAGAGAACAACCTTACACTTCAAAAGTATATATAAACCCGACAAATTCTATGAAAATTTTATCTATAACTTGACACGATAAGATGAGGTAAGTGTTGAATGAACATACGAACTCAAATTAAAATTCGACTCCATGAGATACCGTTGATTTGTTCACCCTGATCATTTTAGATATAACTTTTCGCCTAGTCTATGGGTTCTAATTTATCTTATCTCCGTTTGGACTTACAAACGATTCAATTGCAATGACTATTGCAAAAACTCTGATTTGCGTCACTTTAAGATTGTCATTATTGAGAATGACACTTATCGATATGTATGTAATCTGATACATTCTAATACACATATTCCAGTCTCTTCATTATAAATATTCAATGAGGATTCAACGTAATAAATCTCAACCAGTTCCCAGTGACCGTTTTAATAATATGATAGATGGCACATACGTGAGTTGAATACACTTTATAATGATGATATTTTTCCATATGTTTGCATCATTGTAGTATGGTACACCCCAATTCTCGTGTAGTTATTACGGTAGTCACGTTGTGGAAATTGATTTTGAACGTCGTAAGTTATAAATTTTCTTGGAAGTCAAATTATTAATGAGTTTTGTTGATCCAATTTCTGTTATTGAATCAAAATTGATTCCATTTTCTTCAGTGAATCAGTTTTGTGCTACTTGTAACACGCAAAACGTATTTCAATATTTTTTTTCATTGTTCAACATGGTAATGGTTTGACTCTTTATAGCAAATCAAATACAGTTCAGTTTTATTATTTAAAATTATTTATTCATTCAATACAAATTTATCAATGATGTGGCTTGTTTTCATTTAATAGATAGAGTTGATGTATATAAATCTGGAGAGTTACCCATTGGAACAATTTTTAATTTCATAGCAAACTATACGAAGTCTGAATCTAGAGTTTTGGATGAGAGTGAGTTCTTATATTATTCAGTTATTCTTTGTTTTGATCACTTTTCTCACATTTATTTTGTATAAAAGCTTCAGTATTTATCTTGATGATTACAGGAGTGGTAGCCAACACAAAGTGATTGTTGTGTTAGTGTTGTTTTTGCAACAGAACGTGTGTGTATCGCAGCAAGTGTTGAATGCTGTAAAGTGAAATTGGTAAATTAATAAAAGATCTACCTGAAAATATACACTTTCATGAAATAGAAATTATAAACCATGTGATATAAATGCGAAAAAGTAAATAACCAACCCTCCAGTCTATGAAAACTACAAAACAGAGGGTATCTCATCTGCACGATACTTCATGGTAGACTGAGTGAATAAAAGTGATCACTTGTACAATAGTAAGCTATGTTATGAGAGTAGTCGGCTTGGTTTATTGAAGCCTATAAATTATCAAGTTATATTTGAAGTCCTCTAGACCTTTTATAGCACTTACTTGATTCTTGAATGTTTAACGTCTCGGAGTTGCTGTGTGTTATTATTCGATTATTCAAGACTACTTTTGTGATCGTATTTGAATGATTATGCATTCGAAATCCATGCACTTCGTGAAACAGCTGACCAATGAACGTCCTTGAACAGTCCGCTAGTACCAGATGATTTACTCATACCAGAACACTTTAAACATCAAAGTGACATTCATTTATTTCGGTCCAACGTAAGAATTGATGAATAAAATGATTCAAAAATCACTTTGTTGTTGTATTGTCGAATACCTATTAAACGTCCATTATTCAGTAAGAAGCGTCTGGAAGAAATTTTAAAGAAGTAAAAAATTCTTCTCAGTTGATTGTGTTGAAACGTTCATCATATTGTTGAATAGCTAATATTACTTGGATCTTTCTCATGAGAAATGATTTAGCATTCAACTACTCCGGTTTATTTAAACGTAGAAATGGAGACGACAACTTGTATAAGTCGGTAGTCCGTGTTAAAAAGTATATTTATTGAAAGAGATGGATAATCATTATTCAGATATATAAACATCCTTTTTGATTTTCATTATTTCAGAGGAATTATTAGGAGTCAAAAGGAATTTTTCGATAAACGTTAATGGTTCAGGTGAGTAAACATTGATCGAACGTCCGATCACACGCGTGAAACGTTTACACTTACATCTTCACTACCTGTGATTACTCATAATTTGTCTGTTCATTTTAAACAATTTCTACCTTCAAAAATACTAACAAAAGAATGAAGGTGCTTCTATTCTGGCAAACGATGATACAATTGAATGTGAAATTCACTCACTAATTGAGTACTTCTATTCAAACATTGGGAACAGTTGAAATGAACTGTGAATGACTGGATTTGACAGGCAATCAACAAGTTATCGTGGATAATTAAAGTCACAATCTCACTCTTCATGTTGGAAAATGAATGCAGAGATTTATTATTATTTCAAGTTTAAGTGGAACTCGATAAGCAGTCCGTGTTCCAAAATAAATGAGTTGTGTTCTACATTGGTGACAAAGCCATTGCTGCACACATTATATTCATCTAAACATCCTTTCATCACATAGTCATTCCAAAATATTGACGATACAAACTGAGAAATTGTTACCCAATGCTATTCGTTTCCCATCTACGACAAATGGACACTGAAATCAGAATCAGTTAACCTATAGAAATCTTTATATATATATACCACCAATTTATTTCTCAAGTTCAATATGTAGACAAACACTACTAAGATCATGTCATGTGTACTGAGTGTCCATTGTTTCAAATTGAATTATTTAGGATATTGCGCGAATGGTATTACATCCCTGACTATCAGATCCCTGATGGTAAAGTAAACGAATTATTGTTTTGATAATTGTAATACAACTTCAGAATCTAGGCATTTGACATTTGTTAGAAAGGGATTCATGTCCGTCTCATTTCAAAGACGTTCACTTCAATGTATTTATTATCAATCCATCTGAAGAAAGCATTTCAGATAACACAGCTAATATCCACTGAAATCTGTCCACAGTGTTACATCAAACAATAATTTTATCATCGTTTAAATCCTCAATATTGAGTATCAATATTCTTCTTACTGTAGATATTACAGCCACAATGACGAGTTTAATACACTCAAATGGGATGGTATCGTTCTTTTATGATAACGTGAGTTGCATAATTTAGTGAAAATGTGATATTTTTTCAAGTAATTCACATCAATCTACATTTCATATTGATTAATATTGTCAAATGCATCTAGTTACACTGAACACGATAGAAACAGATCAACATTGTGTAATGGGCAAGCGGAATAGTTGACACTATTATCAATCCCCCGGTCACACTAATCAAGCAAGTGGTAGGAACAGTGAATAATCAGAAGTAAAGTTCTTTCGGACAAACAATAACCCGTTCGTGCCAAATAGTAAGTGGCTGTGAATATTTGCGTACAATACGGAAAGAGCCATATTCTGTTGAGTTTTTTTTTCATGTAGTGACGATCCGCTGTTCAGAATTTTCACTGTGGAATATTCTGAGTGCAGCATCCTGTCAAAAATTCACAATCTCATTTCATTTCAATAGACGGTGATATTCATCTCACAAGTTATCGCCACAAATCATGATGGAGAGATAGTTCATAACACTTGACCGAAGTTGACAAGAATATCTATGCAGATTGGATGGAACATTCATGGAAAATAAACCGAGAATATCAGTATGTCTAGTGTGAGTGCGATTAGTTGGCTTTGAGTGAGATGATCTAAATGATGATACATTTTCCCAGTAATTATTCGATTTCATATAAACGATTATGTGGTAGCAGATCTTGTCTCAGACATTCAACCATCTTTTTTCAGATTCCCGAAGAAATTCAGGAAAGTAAGTTGCGATCAGAAATCTATGGATTGATACGTTGTGAAGATGGTAAGAAATATTTCACCGAGTGAATACTATTTCTATAATTAGCTTTATTCAATATTATATTTTTGGTACAATATAGAATTTTCTGCACAACATACTTCAGCAAGTATCAGTTTCTTACTTCTTCGTCCTTCCTGACGATAACTATTTAGTGATCGCCAATTAGAAGTTTGCAGCCCAGTCAATCGACATCTGGATATAATACATACTTCTCGCTGCATATTGCCTTCTGCAAACGTTACAGCTAAAACTCTTACTCTTTTCAGATATGCACTTGAATAGGTTGTGCGGTTACTAGGCATAATGATGTATTAAAACAAACAAATTTGGACAACTTTTTGAAATATCTTGATGGCAGGAACAGGTAGCCCAGATGTTTAAGTCGGACGAATCTCGTTAACTTTTTGACGTACGGTGACGTGCATCATCAATCACCAGTTAGTTTTATATTACTCTCTACTTGTACACGATCATGAGCATCGTAATTAACAAAATCCATATATCTTATAAGAGAGAGCTTTCTAACAGTGAATATTATTCAGTTGAATCTTGCGTAAGTCAGTTCGTGGAAATGTCATTTAAGTGTTGTGGCTCATTGTGCAGAATGAAATTGGAATGATTTTCGTGAAAACAATGTCCAAATATTTTGGGAACTTCTTACAGTTACGATTACCAGTAGACTCACCTAGATATGGATATATGAATAACCATAACAAATTCAAAATATATCCACTCATTTATTCACACACTCACAGTAATACAATCAAACTTGCAGTCTTTGGTCATCTCAACACTCAATGTAAAGGGAAGTGTGTTTTGTAAGAAGCAGAAATAATGCAGTGCCAGTTTGGAAATGATATTACATCTACGAAATGTTCAATCGTCTTGCTTCACTGAAATAAACATGTGTTGTCGATTGATGACGATGAGTTTGAAGAAGAGTTTTGGGTGCACGTGATTAGGTGAGATACAGTGTTTATGATTGAATGTGAGAAGGTTCATCAAATATTCCGCCAGATGTTCTGCATTGACAGGTTTAAGTGCATTGTTGAGTCATTCACACAATGGAGATAATTGTCATTTTACATTCTTTGGTTCAGTCCTCACATGTTTGATTTGTACTCCCTTATTTATATATATGCACTCTGTAAGGATTATCTGGTAGTTGCTTGAGGTCACAAGCATTGTCCGTAAAGATGGATGAGGAACAGCAGTGTAATCAAATACGGTTTCTCAACATCAATCGGAAGATTCAATAACAATTCAAAAATTATTTAAAGCTTCATACAGACTCAAAAGTCATTGAGTATATGGACTGACTGGATAAGTGGATAACCGAATGTAAATGGAAATGGATGGTGCTGGTTTTCAGTCTCTGATGTTCCAAATAACATGAAACGAGCGTCTCAGGTTGATATACAAATCACCATTGTTCCTTGATTTGTGGATTTGAATGTTGCCTCCGTGTAATATGCATTGTGAAATAAGATGTAAGGGGATGAACACATCTATCCTAGACGTTCAGCTGATTTCATCTTTAAATAACTCAAAAACGTAACTATTTCATTTATAACTTAATGGGCCGGTTTCAAAAATCGAAGCGATGTAAAGGATAGTTTTTTGGACAGTCATCACTGTGTACGTAATGAAAAATACTACAGATACTTGATTTGATCTGTAATTAAGTGAAGCAAATAAATTTGTTTCGCTTCAAAAAAAGTAAAAATTCTAAATCCCTGTTTTCTTTCAATTTGTCACAAAAGGTCTCACGAAGCATGAGATATCTGTTCCAGCAAAATGGATCAAAAGTGGTTCGTTGGTGGAGTTTGAAGCCATCGGAGGTACGTGAAATTTGATTTATTTAGCACTTACTATTTTCGCACTTAAAAACATCATTATTGTTTGCTCAAAATTGAAAATCCCGTGTATAACTTTAATCATTTATTAAATGATATCCAGGCATGTGTCTCGAATGACTATCAACTTACTATTTAAAAACTACCCGTTGATTCGTTGTTGGTTATTAAGAATGCATAACGACCAGTTTTGAACAACATTAAAGTTTTCACCTTGATGAAGTTTACTTGAACATAAAGTCACAAAATGAATGTTGAAATGCTTTCGGTTTCGAAAAATATAAGGTGTCAATAAGCGATTGTGCATTGACAAGGAAGTGTTCGTTATTATTTTGATATATATGATGTAGAATTTTTCTGAGGTATTGAAGCTGACATTGACGATTGGAAAAACGATGTCACTTTTCCTCTGTTGTTTAATTGAATCAACACAGTTCAATGTAAATTTTGTGTCTTTGAACAACCCAGTTTATGCACTTATCTCATTCACAAAAACGATTTCGTGGAAAGAAAGTGTATGATCGTCAAAGTCAATTGCAATACGCTTTGCTGAACTCAGTGACAACGTAGCGTGCACGTGTCTGGATGCGTACAGTTATTAAATGTCATCAATTTCTCCTTGAAATAGAAGAGAAATTAAAGGTGTACTGAGTTTTGCATAATGCAACATGTTGACCATTTTCCACAGAATGTAATAATCACATAACTCAGAAATCACCATCACATCGTTCAGTGACAGTTACAGGTATTGTATTTTTCTTTTCTTTTGTTTGATTATGTGATATAAAATCACCTTATTCATTTCAAAGAAATTTGTTTGCAATACAATACAAGTGAAACATGCCAAAGAGCGACCACATCGACAATGACATGTTTTTGGTGTGAAAAAGGGAAGAAATGTATAGAAAGTAACGATCAGAACACTCATGGCTTGAAAGTCAATGACTGCCGTGTTGAGGTTGGTAATTGTTAAACTTCGTATTTCTTTTGCAATTACCTCTAATTTCACATTCTGAGCAAATGTTTTCACTGGAAAAATTACTTTTATTGCTATCAATAAGAAATAGCATGTTAGCCATCCTCAGTGACTAAATAAAAGATTTGTATAGGTTGACGACATATGAGTACATGCTACGTTTTTGTGAAAAGAATAAACAATTATTCAAAGCATCTCTCACCATCACCGTTTTAAAGCGAATTATGTTTTCAACTCGATGAATAAACCGTAATTTCGTTGATGTATGTCAATGGTAACAATATACCGATGAAACCAGGTAAAGTGAAGAAGCGTGAACAGTTAGAAATTGTGTATCACATCAGAAGATTTAGTGAAAGTATGTAGACTACCATTGTAGAATCCCGGAACAATGATTTATGATACTCTGTTGAAAATTATGTAACCTCAATAAGTCGCTTCAATTAAGCCGTCAATTATAAGGCTATTGATTTATATTCGGTTTGTGTTTAGATTTGACAGTTGAAACACGTATTTCATTATATCATTGAGTCGTCAACTAGCTATAGTATAGAGTATGCTCAGCATACAGATTGTCAACTCGCTAATAGATATACTGAAGGATTTTACGAATGCAAATTCTGCAACGTTTTGTGGAATTCCCATGTGTCACCATTACTGGGAATGTTGTATGATGAATAATGAAGTGAAAGAATGGTGTTTGATGTTCAATAAACAATGCTTCTGATTGAATCACTTAAAATAACTCGGATGTCAACGAGATGAATAGTTTAAAGACTATGAAACACAGTGGAAAAACATTGGGGATCACTGAGGTTCAGGTTGGTGAAAACCTAATGAAAACTACGGAAGAAAGATATAAACACTTTTTAAGTATTTGATATTTCTTAAAAACTGATAATTCTTTGTTTTTCTTCAGAATATGAATACTGGGACAGCTCCAGAAAATAAGCAAACCGAAGTGATGAATGATACATGAAAAAGTCTTATAAATTGCTTTGTAAACTCTGAAAAAATTGTCTCAATTCTGCTTTTCATTAGAATACTTCGGAATTTCATTTGTCTTTTTACCAAGTTGGACAGTTTCGTTCATGGCACTATGTACATGCTTTTGATTGTTTACATGACAGTTGACGTAATTCTTTTTAATAAACGGAAAACATCTTTTTCAACATTTGCGCAATCGCTTTCATATAATTGAAGGTGCATAATATCACAAAAGTTCTACAAATTTAATTCGTAACTAAGTTGCACTACGCATAAGTGATTTCGTGATCATTGCTGTCAACTATGAGTCCTGTGTGTGTTCATTTTGATGAAGTAATCTGTCGAAACACGTTATCAATACCTAGACAAGCACTTTCATATTTCGTTACTTAATTATTGTAAGACCCAAACCTAGATTCCAATAGGTCTGGATATGGCTGAATAACCGAGGAATAGTTTATACACTCATGCCCCAATCAAAAGCAAAACAAGGTATTTTGAACAACACGGTTCTACATTTCATCATATATACAAATGTACAAATTTACCTAGACGAATATTATTCAACCAACCATGAATACCAAAATATTCAATCTAAATTACAATAAATAGCAGGGTGATAAGAAATATACCAAAAACACCAAAAGGTAATTGTTATTCTATCCCTTCTCGATAGATCAAGTAAAATTCCGTCTGAGCATCTGCTTTATAACACAGTGTTTCAAAAACATAGGAAAGTGCTCCAAATTACAACCAAAGATGCACGGTCCCAGTCAAAATCAAACCGCACAATCAAGTAGCGAGCAGTCAATATGGCAGGCTGCATAAAAATAGCAATTGAAACAAACTAGATACAGTTCAGTAAGGAACATAGAGACTCAATAAAAAACGATAATAAAACCAAGAAAATTAAACGTTATAGCCTTAGTTAGCATCAAATTTGTTAACAACATGTACTAATAAAGTAAACGTAGGGAAGAAATCACAAGTGTATGCATGGAGGGATTTTCACTTGCAAAATTGATCCAACACCGGCCCCCAAAATCCCTCCATACTGCAAAAGCTATTTTGATGCTTTTTTCGTCATGGTTCACCTAATCTCATATTCTACACTAAATGAAGGGTCAGGACTTACAACAGTACGCCTACCAGTCCTGTCTAAATTGTTTAACAATTAATTAATTGGAAGAATAGTCCATAATTTAACGCACAAATCACCAGACATCACCGCTGAAAAGTTTATTCGCTCTCCTATCACAATTGCCTTATGGATGACGCATTACTCATACCAAAACCTGTGTGTCTACAAAATGTTAAGCTACTTTACGTCATTATTCTTTTTAAACAAAAGCGTATGCGAGTATATAAAGAACGTAGAATGTTCGATTCATTTCAACTGTCACATCAATTTCATTGTAGAATCGTATTGCTGAGCATCTCTTTCATAGAACAAAACAACCACCCTGTATTTTGTTGTTTCATGATGTTAAATAGTCAACGTCAACAATTTGCACAATAAACCATGATCACCTAAAAATGTCTCTTTATAAAGTAATTGGAGAGAATTCGTTTCACCTATAATTTCACTAAATAATCATCAATATATTGACGACAAGTTTCGATAAACATAAGCCATATCGCCTACTAACTATTATAGTCAATTAACCGGTGCCATTAACAAGTGGGGTGTGGCAATGGGTAATCCATATCACAAAGTAAGTCATTATTAAATTCGGAAACGCCGTCGGATATAACACTTATAAGCAGGATATCGCGGAAGAAATTTGGGAGACCGAGAATTTATTCAACTCATCAATCAATACACATTGCTTTCAGGCGAATTCTTAGCATTACTGTCGAGGTTCATTGTGAAATTAACAGACCGTCTCAGAAACTCGGTCTGTAACAACGACAGTACGTCGAACGTTGAGCAGGAAAACTGAGTGAAAGCATTTTTAAAACGACATAAATTGTTATTCAGTGATGGTCTCGAAAAATATATCAAATTCAAATCTGTTCTTACCCTTCGACAAGGATTAAAGTAGGTGTTCAAATCTGAGAGACCTGTACCATATGCTGCCCAACCAGTGTTTGAACAAGATATAGAACGACTTCATAGATTGATTGTCATTGAGCAGGTGAATTTTTCAGAACGCGCTGCATTTATAAGGTTACTTGGTTATGTGAGTATGCATCATATTTTTAAGAGAATAAAGTCAGAAAATTCAGTCTGAACAGCAATCCTGAATATTGTAAAAGAAAGAGAAAGCCTCTGAGACGTATCTGAAAATTTCTCGGATTGACATGACAAGCTCAGCGGACTGTAGTAAGCATTTTATCCAACAAGCGTTCGACTAAACGTTTTACCAGAAATATCACTAATATAAAAAATTCTCATGCAGAGGTTCTGATTGACTGATTACTACACTGCCAGTTTGTTTAGTAGTATTCTAGAATTTTCAGGATAGCTCAATAGATTCTGAAATCCTTTGAGAACCCCATATTTTTGTTACATAAATGAACTTTCGGAGTAAAGTGCTTGTCATATATTTTGAGCTTTTTCTCCCGTGCTCAATTCGCTGTGTAGATTTAGCTTAGGAGTTACGAGACTAGTTTGAGATCCGAGTGTTCGATCAGCCTAAAGTATCAGTAATAAGCTGAAATGAATTACACAGAACAGAGGTCGAATGAGAATTCTAATGAAAAGCTAATGCTCTACACGAGGGTTTACAGGGATAAGTAAGTAGGTTAGTTTGTATAAATTAGCACTCGTAATGACAAAGTTGAATGAAGAATTTGATCAACAGATAAAAGACAATCAGAAAAATGTAATAGAAAAATTAGCTAAGTCACGGTGGATACTTTGTTAAAATGGAAAAGAATCAGAAATTTTAATAGAATAACCCATTCATCATATGAACAATGTTCAACGTGAATATGAAATGAGAAACAATTTTTCAAAGAAAGTTGAGTCTCAAAAACCTTATACACAATTCGCAATCAACATTCAACTAAGAATTATATTACAAAATCAATAATGAGTGATTGGACTTAACGTGAACTTGAACATCTTGCTGCCACTGAAATGCATTTCCAGAATGACCAATCAGGTCAAGTTCTGTGAGAAGTATGAAATAATGACGATATGAAATTTTAATCAAAATGAAATTTTCATGAACAAGTAGAATAACTAAATTCACTTAGTATTGTTTGTTTTTAATGTTCACATTGATGTTTTAGGACTGCAACTGGTCAGTCTCTTATTGGCATGTGTGCATACTGTGCGTATTACTTCGATATAGCCTTAATTCACAAGTATTGTAAGCAAAGATGGATAGTTGCTAGATAGAAAGTTGCAGTAATTAGAATAACTTACTAGATAAACCCTAATTTTCTGTCAAAACAGAAGTGTGTCTACCAATTTAAATGTGTCAATTGTAATGCTTTTGATATTAGAGAATCATCTCGCGAAATCTTAACTGGAGCCAAAAATTATCTTTGACACACAAAGAAACCACTTAATAATTCAGTTAAACTGAATATACTTCACAATATATTGGCAATAGCAGTTCACGACACTTTCACCAACCACCACATCAATATAAAAGGTATCGAAATACTACAAAAAGCTTTTTCAAATTACAAAGAAACGAGAGTAGCGTTTTATATAATGCTTTATCCAACTGCTGACTATAGATAAGAACACTTGAATATCCATCCTACTTTGACCACTCAAACAAGCTTCCGTTTTTGATACTATTCACATTTCGAGATATAATCGTACATGCAATTCAAACTCTGTGCATTCTCATCACAACGTTTACACACTTTCACATCTCTCATCCTCTCCATTAAAACACAGATAAATTTACATAAATGTTGTAGTGTCGGTTGATACGTTGGGCCAATACAACTTACTCCAACTTTTGGACAGGCCAATTTACCTATCCATTATGAATCATGATTTGACCTTGGTAATTATTTACTTATCAACCCTGACTGATTTCACATGAGCGCATGTGTGTGCATACTTCCTATCCCATTCATCACATGTCCGTAACTTATTTTTATGTGACCATAAATATCGATTGTCTCTTTATTGAAGTCAGTTGGCTTCCATGCTGTCAGCAATGTGTGTCATTGTCACTTTGACCTCCCTTATTGGCTTCATTCCTCTGATTTCCAGTTCAGATCAAAGAGTGTTGAAAACATTTGTATTTAAAATCCATTCGCGTGTTTGATTTATTCAACTCCGTTATTCTTCAACGTGGATGAAGTCATTCATTACATACGAGGATAGCAAATATGTATAATTTGACGACAATCATTCATTCGACCAAATAAGTAATCAGATTATAGCACCACTGAATTGATGACCTCAACGTACAAAAACGCAACAGGATTCGCGATCTTGACCAGCGAACATGAACCAAAATCGGTAACTGCGACCCACGAACACGATACAGAATTAGCAACCCCGTCGAGCGAAACTGCCACAATAAACCTAACAACGGACCCCACATTGATGAAGAAATTTCGGCACCTCAATCTTTCGAATAGCAGGCTCAGCAAAGCCTGTTCAGCACGATATAGTCATGCGCGCATCGTATTATCTCATCAACAATTTCTCTTCATGTGAACTCTGCTCTCTTAATGTCATATATCTGATTGTGTTAAATTATATTCTCGATATGCAACTAATGTTAATTCATGTCATCGGTATGCAGCAGTTGTCGTTTTCTACTATTTCAACGGCAAAGTCAAACACCCGCAACTTTTGTTTTGCAATGATCTCTTCTTTAATGTCTATACATAAACCGAAAATTCGACCCCGCATTATCAGCTGATTATTATTGTTTTTGTTCATATTATCTGTTCATTGATATGAATAACTGAATGTTGCATCATCCATTATCCATAAACACTATTCCATTACTGCAAATGATATTCTATTCTCATTTAACTGTATATCGGAACATTGAGTTTAGAGCTGATCTCTCAAAGATAAACTCTTGTTCGCATGTTCACGATATTCATGTACACTTTTACACAAGTATGACACTCCTGTATGATACACTACCTCCTCACTTGACACTGTAATTATTCGGGTATAGTTCAATTTTTCTCTCTACCTCTTATTCACCTTATACACACATTACTTCAGTTTCATTATCGAAAACGGACATATTTTTATAAATAAATTTACTATTTTCTACAAGAGGGCCATGCAATGTCGGTTGATGTGTTAAGTCTTTATAACTTTATTCTAACTTCTGAACGAGCCAATTTACCATTATCAGTCATGATTTGATCTTGGTAATTATTCACTTATCAACCCTGACTGATTTCATATGAGCGTATGTGTGTGATATGTCATGGATTCTTTTCACCAGGACTGCCAAGTGTCTAACTCCGTCTTTAGCTTCTACGGGGGTTACTGCCGGTTCGAAGTCTGAGAAGGGGTTGGCATGGAATTAGGGACTACAAACTGTGGAAAATTAACCAGCTAAAAACCGCTTATCAGAAAACATTATTCAAATCGTTCGAACTCTGATCTGGGAGTAGAAAGAATAATTATGACGTCTCATGATGAAAAGCGAGTTCATTTGCAAGTCGATGCACCTTCAAACAACCGGAGTAACAATTTTTATATGTACAAGTAATTTTGGAGTCCGGTAAAGTCTTTCCGATTGCTGCGGAAACGGAGAAGCACAAGCTGAAGGTAAGCAAGGTTATCACCGACATTAGAGAAGAACGAAACAGATGGGCAGGACACTTGGAAGAACTGTTGATTACAGATACACCTTGCTGACGAGTGCCAAGTAGCATGAAACCCAGATACAGAATTTCCTGTTGACCACCTCCAACCACCACGTTACCTTATTAGCGGCATCACTCATTATAATGAAGGCTATTTGAAAGATATTTGAACAACAAATGTAACGGCTAAGGTTAACAGACAGATCACACTATCACGTAATAGAAACTATTCTTATCATTATTGTTACTTTTAGAAAAATAGTATTTTTACGTGAATACGCATATTAGATTGAAAGAAGCCAAATAGTAATTTTGATGATTATACGTGATATTCAAACACATATTCGTGACTGAATCGTCAAGTAACTGTACTCAGTTTGAACAGTTTTGAGAGGACGAATGAGGCGGCCGTTATTTAGTTTTAAACATATAATGTTCGTCGAGGAAAATGTTTTCCTCGTTTGAACAGAATTATCTACTTATTAACTCCAAATAATTTTTTGAGCTGTCAAAGACTTTGTGTTGTCTAATAATGTAGAGATGTAAAGGTGATTGTCCAGTTAATCGAGATAGAGAAGACGAAATACAAATAAGCAACAGAACAAACAATCATTGATAACCATTATTGAACTTATATCACACATCACTAATCTTTGCCTGTCTTCATCACTTCATTTTGTTAGATTGTTTGTTCTATTTTGTCAGTTAAATGTTGCATTTGTGATAAAAAAAGTGCAAGATTCTGGATTTGAGTTTGTATGTTTGTACGTACCCTAATCATATGAGAGTGGAGATTGCACAGTATTTAAAGTGTACTAAATTACAAGACAAACACGACATCCATACCTGCGCTTTTAACAATAAATATGAACATATCCGTCTTACGAGAGGTCAGCTTCCATTCGTGTGACGAAGTAGTTAATGATCATTTTGCAAATATGAGTAAAATGAGTTTGAACCACACGAGGAGACGTAGATTTTTCAGTTGTGAGTTTGCACCACATTCAGTTGTACCAACCATCCTGAAACCGAGCTACACCGATTATATCAACAAATTATTCTCTGTGATTGTACGAACTTGTGTATTTGTCAAATGTTGCATTTGAGATAAGAATGGGTAGAGAGTGAATTGGAGTGTATGTTTGTGCGTGTGTTATTTATATGATAATTAAACTTTTGACGTGTCATTGTCTGGATTTCTCAGCATTATTTCGTTTATTTCAATCAAACAGTTGGAACATATAATAAAGATATACGAAATCAGCTAACCAAGGAAAGTATAACGAACATCTTTGTATGAAGTACGTGACCGCACATTCACTTGACACTGTATAAGTCTAATTTCGTTAGGCACTTCAACTAATTCACTATACTGATAGTGTCATTCAATCAATGATGATGACTTATGGAAATAATTATTGAAGTAATACATTTCTAACAATCTGGTCACACATAAATTTCCTAAGAACATTTTGAAATCAAAATATAAGATCAACTTAAAGAAGAAATTGTTTCGATAAACATTGATATACGCCCTTAAACAATTTCAGACAAAAAGGCAATAACCGATTTACGATCAATCTCATGACGTGTTTGAATTTTGTGTTTGACAATAGAGAACGATGGATGTTTATCCTCTGCTGTTATTGGGTCGTTTGATATTATTTGTTTTCGCAACACTTTCGATATATGTTAACGCACACATCTTTTATAATCTCGATCACATCTCCCCATGTAGGTGTGATCGAACACGCATTCAAAATAATAAACATAGTGAGATGTGACGCAATCGTTCACATATCTTTTTACCCAGAGTGATGAGGTTTTCAATTATTTTTTTATGTAAACTCACGTCGGTGTCACTTTCAGTTATGCCGGCTTCAATTCATCAGTTTCTAAGACTGTACTTTCATGCAAGATGAACCGATCAGAATTTCCTGTTCAGTACTAGGAAGAAATAAACAGTATTGTAGTGGAAACTGTTTTCAATTTGTAAACTGAGAAGGATATTGATAACCGGTTGAAGTGGTTCGGTGTTTAGTTCCAAGTTACGACCAATGTGATAAACAAACGAATGTCGAGAGTCTACTGCATATTTCATCCTGTCCAACAACACTATTAAAATTGTATCCTCGTAGTGAAAACAGTGTCATGCCTCTGTTATTCTCACATTGGCTCAGATCTCCTTTTTTTGGTATCTTGATGAGTTATCCTTCTTTTCAGTCCTTTGACACTTTTCGTTTATCACAAATCTTCTTGAAAAGAAGGTGAAGCATGTTTGCAGTTACTTGAATGTCTGACCACAGTGTTTCATCACCATAATTCTTAAAATCATTATCAGCATCAGCTAACTCACATTCATTGTGAATGTCATGTTCATAATTCCCAAACGCATGTAATCAATTCCAATAATAAATTGCTTCACATTATTTCTACTTTTATTTCACCGATCATTATTATGTATGACGAAACCTATTTCTCAGTTTATTCTTCTACTCTACTTGACGTTTGACTCTAGTTTTTAGCATCTGAAATAATTTCATTTACATTTCCATCATGAATTCTTATGAAATTCAATGCAAGTTTAATGCGAATTTACTGAGCATCATTCAACTCTATGTTTATCTAGTCCTCAGAGTTCATTGAATTCTACCATTGTAGTTAAAAAGATATCGAATTGAATAACCTAATGTGAGGGATATCACGATTCCATCGAAATCGAATACCATAGAATGAATTTCTGTTTGAGGATCAGTAAGCAAATGATGATAAAGCCTTAAGTAGATTCAGAACAACAATACCAGCTTCAAATATGCAAATCATTCATTTTCAACATATTTGATTTATGTGCAAGTCAAACGCAACACATCACGACCTATAACAGCAAATAATATTTGTACACGTTCAAGCCGTAAAGTGGTAATGATTGTGGAGGACTGCAATTTAGAAAGTGTAAACGTCTTAAGAGTAGTAAAACGTATGAACCTTTTAAGTCAAAATGAAGCTTCTAATGACAGGAATACAAACGTTTTGAATCTAGTTGTTGAGAAATAATGCAATCAGAATGTAAATAATATTCGCTTGTAAATATTTCACAGAATTTGATTATAATTTAATCCTCACTAGGATATAGCGGTAAAAGACACTGACGACTTTTGAAGGCTTCAATTTGTTTGGTTCAGCAGATAAAAAAAGCATGACCAAACTGATATTTGTTTTACGTTATTGCGGTTAACCAGAAAATACAATTCCAGTAAAATAAAACAAAGCTGCGTGATGGTGACTATAGAACAATTCAACAAGAAGAAATAAGAGTCTTCATGGACAGCGTTTGTTGTAAAATTGACAAAGTATTTTTGGAAGTCATATTTGTAACAAATGAAACAGTACGCACACTTAATGCAAATGTCAAAAAAAACGACAGAGAAAGGTGATGATGGTTGCAAATTGTACAATTCATAATGTAGAACAGACTTACTAAATTACACCCTCTTCCATAGAGGGCGCGTAAACAAAGTTAACCATAGTCGAAATCGGTTATATGTTAGTTTCTATACGTTCATATTTTATCCAGCTTGCACTATTTCACATTATCTTGAAAGTAACATGTGCTGTTTATAAGCATTATGTTGGTGGTGGAATGCAGCCGTGAGCAAGCCGTATACTCAGTTATCTTTGCAGAATCAGAAACGATAGTCCTGTCTTTTCTAATTGATCAGTATTATCTGTTGGAAGCCTTAAAATTTAAGAACGAATTCAATTTTGTTGAGAATTTTCAATAGAATGTCAGTATCATCGCGTGAACTAATAGTTAAATATCACAGAGTGAAGGTTAGTGAAATGAGTTTGAACCACAAGAGTATACGTGGTTTCTTCCGAAGTGATTCTGCACTACGCTAACTTGCATCATCCATCATGAAACCTGGCTCCACCGATTATTTGCTGGCAGACTACAGACACCAAACGTTCTCTAACTCAGTCAAAATATCTTCTCAATAATATCAAATAATATTCAACACAAACATTTATTTGATGAACAGTTAAATATATCTATCACCAATATTGAGTAACGTTGAGTCAAGTTTGTACACACTGTCAGACATTTGATTTTAGAAAACTGTGTGTGAGAATATAACTTTACTTTATGTCGGACCACGAAGAAGCGGCTTCGAAAACAAATGAGTGAATCCGAACGAATATCTGAGAGTGAATAGAACAACATGAACAATCCTGGAATAGTTTTACAAATACAGATTCATAATTAAAATTGTTGGTAATGGTAACAATAATAAAACATAAAAAGCATTTTTTTCCATGCTGAATTGTGAGAAAGATTCCATCACTGATATTTTACAGAAACCAATTTCAATATCAATTGTGGGACACATCAATAACATTTGATTACTTGAAAAATTCGATTTACTGCACTCAACTGTCCCGATCATTGTTCAAGCATATTCTATGAAAACATTCACTTTGTCAGGAGTAAAATGTATTTATCCGGAACATTAGGTAAACATCAGTTGTATGAAACATTTGAATATTGTCAAATAAAAATATCCGCCTGAAAGTGTCAAAACTCGTCCATTTGATCGTGAAACGCACATAACATAGTTATAGATAAGTAGTAAAAATGAAATACATGATTGAGAGTGTTTTATATACTCAGTTACTGGAGAAACATGACATCTACATCTATGCTTTGAATAACAAATATGAACACATCGGTCCTACAAAAGGTCAGCTTCGGTTGATGTGACGAAATAGTTGATACTCATTTCGCAAAGATGAGTGATATATGTTTGAAACACACGAGGAGTATTGGTTTCTTCATAAGTGAGGCTACACTTCGCCAACTTGTACTAACCACCATCCAGCTTCAAAAATTTTTGTTGACTGACTACAGTCAACAAACATTCTTCAACTAAAATAAAATATCTTCTCAATAATTTCAACTTAATAGATAAAAATCGAAGTTGTTGGGACAGATATAGCGGGCAGTCTAAATAAAT
The DNA here is from genome assembly GCA_944470415.2 of Schistosoma rodhaini. Taxonomy (NCBI): domain Eukaryota; kingdom Metazoa; phylum Platyhelminthes; class Trematoda; order Strigeidida; family Schistosomatidae; genus Schistosoma; species Schistosoma rodhaini. The sequence continues at coordinate 6,740,649 of OX104040.1, forward strand.
ATTCTTCTACGAATGCTTACTGAAGGGGTAATCCATTTCAATTCTGTTACGAAATGAAGACGAAATTGAATTACAAATGATGATCCATAATGTGTTCGATCCAACGTAAAATCTGATGACGGCGCCTTGAACACGATATCCAACTTCTATCAGCATGCATGAATTCATTTACTTGGATTGATAGTAAGCAACCTTGCCTAACACCGGTTATTAATTCAAACGAGTAGATGAGTTGTCCTGCGTGGTCTATTTGGCAGTTAAGTCCATCATAGGAGTTCCGTATGATGTTTACTATCTACTCAGGCATGCCGGAGTGTCGAAGAAGCCTCCATATTGTCGTTTTGTCCACGTTATCAAATGCTTTCTCGGAGTCAATAAATTTGATGTTGAGTGATGAATTCCATTCGATTGATTGTTCCACAATGATACTTAGAGTTGCGATTTGATCTGCGCGCGATCTATCCTTACGAAATCCAGCTTGTTGATCTCGAAGTTGGGCGTCCACGGAATCCTTCATATTGTTTAACAATACTCTGTTGAAGACTTTCCCTGGTATTGAGAGAAGAGTGATGCCCCTGCAGTTGTCACACTTGCTCAAATCACCTTTCTTTGGTATCTTGATCAGAAGTATTTTTTTCCAGTGTGTTGGTACTTGTTCTTCATCACAAATCTTACTGAATAGGATGTGTAGTGTCTTGGCATTTGCTGCTACATTTGATTTCTGTACCTCTGCCGGGATGTTGTCTGGTCCCACTCCTTTGCCGCTCTTGATTTGTCCAATGGCCACGCTGATCTCATCAATTGTTGGTGGGCCAACATCGATTGTGATGTCTTTGGGTGCTGCTTCAATGTTCGGTGTGTTCAGTGGAGCTGAACAATTTAAGAGTTGTTCGAAGTGTTCTAAACACCTGTTTCGTTGTTCTTCAATGTTGGTGATTACTTTGCCTTCCTTTCTTTTCACTGGTCTTTCTGGTTTATGGTAATTTCCAGCAAATTTCTTTGTGGAATCATACAGTTGTCTCATGTTTCCCTCTCTTGCAGCCTTTTCCGCTGTCATCGCTAAATGTTCCACATATTTACGTTTGTCGGTTCTGATGCTCCTCTTAACTTGCATCTTTGCCTCTGTGTATTCGGCTTGTGTCTTGGCTTTTTCCGCTCTTGTTCGGCTGACATTGATTGCTGCAATGAAATTTGGTGAAAACCAATGAGGAAATAAAATAAATGATATTTGAACACTATCAAAAACAACTCTCATGGTTAACAGATAAATGACGTAATGCGTTCTTTGGTCTACCTCTTCCCTTTTACCTTCAGGATTCCATGTGAGCGCTTGTCTTGTGACACAATTGGGTGATTTCCTCAAAGTGTGTACAATCCACTTCCAGCACTTCCTCCTGATGTGTTTCTCCGCTGAAATCTTACTTGTTGACTCTCACAGTAACTTGTTGCTGATAGTGTCTGGCCATCGGATCCGAAGTACCTTGCATAGACAACATTTAATAAACACTTGTATCTTCTGGATAATAGCTTTCGTAGTTCTTCACGTTTTCGCTTCATACAGAGAAACTGTCTTGACATTTGTATTGAAAATTCTAACCTTGGTATTGGTTGACAATTGTTTTGAGCTCCAGATGTTTTTCAGTTGTAAGTATGCTGCTCTTGCTTTGCCAATCCGCGCCCTATGTTTATGTGTGTGCCACCAGTTAATTGAAGGCATATAGGTTTGCAAATCTCTCATCATTTTCGTTCCTTTCTCTCAGTCCATGTTGTCACATGACGTCTTCGTATCCATTGTTGTCCTTTCCAATCTCAGCATTGAAATCTTTTATCAGAATTGTCAGGTCTTTGGTTGAGCACTTCTCGACGATCGACTGCAGCCTATTGTAGAATTGGTCTTTAGCGTCTTCATCGTAGTCATTGGTAGGCGCATAGCATTGGATGACGTTCATTGTAATGCCCTCTCTCTTTGTTCTGAAGGAGGCTTTGATGATCCTTGGTCCATGAGATTCCCATACAATAAGTGCATTTTGTGCTTTTCTGGACAGCATCAATGCAACTCCTTGTGTATGTGGGGCATTTTCTTCTTCATGACCGGAGTACAACAGAAGTTCTATTGAAAACAGTCGTTGTTGTCCAACCTGCGTCCAATGTGTTTCACTGATTCCAAGCACCTCCAGGTTGTATTTTCTCATTTCTGCAGCAATTTGGAAAACTCTTACGGTCTCCCACATTGTCCGGACATTCCATGTACCTATAAAAATTGTCGCTCTGGTTGAAAGAAGGTGCATCGTCGTCATGACTTCTGAAGGAACTCGGCTTTCATCATGAAACGTCATAATTATTCCTTCTACTCCTAGAGCAGAGTTTAAATGCTTCAAATGATTTTTTTCTGGTAAGAGTTTTTTCGCGAATTAGTTTTCTACGGGATAGAATCGCTAACCTCATGCACAACCCTCCTCTTTTACCCGAGCTTGGAACCGGGTTTAATTGTAATAGTTTCTGCTGGTTTGTCAGTTAAATATTGCATTTGTGATAAGGAAGGGTAGAGTGGGAATTCGAATGCGTATGTTTGTACGTGTATTCTTCATATGTTAAACAAACACTTGACGTGTCATTCTCTGAATCTTTCACCAATCCAACAGTTGGAACAACCTAAGAAGCTGAACGAAAGCAGCAAACGAAGGAACGTATAACGAACATCTTAGTATAAAGTACGGTACCTCACATCCACTTGACACTGTATGAGCTTATTATCGTTGAGCTCTCCAATTAATTCACCCTACAGATGGTGTCATTCGGTCAATGACAATTACTTATGAAAATAATCATTGAAGTAATACATTTCGAACAATCTGATCACACATTCATTGTTGAGGTCATGTTCATATTTTCCACACTTATGTAATCACTTCCCAAAGTGAATTGCTATACATTTATTCTTCATTTATTCTACCGATCAATATCCCGTATGACGTAACTTACTTCGCAGTGTATTCTTCTATTCTACCTGATGTTTGCCGTTAGTTTTATGCGTGTGAAGTAATTTCTTTCTAATATCCATCTTGAGCAATCAATTGATTATGTTAGTCCACTAATAGATTATTAAGCATCAATCAATTCGATTTTTATCGTGTCCTCTGTGTTGATTGAATTCAACCATTGTAATCAGAAAGTATCCAATTGAATAAGTTCTGGTGTAGAGAATCGCGGTTTGACTGAACTAGAAAAACACAGAGTGGATTTTTGTTTGAGGATCAGTAAGCAATTGATTGTTCGAATATGTGAATGCAAACGCGGTTATCTGTGATTAAGACTGGAGTAGTCTCAGAACACCAATAACAGCTTACAATATGCAAATCATTCTTTTCAAATATATCTGATTTATACGCATGCCGAACGGACTACATCATGATATGAAACAGGAAATAATATTTGTACACGATCAGGCCGTAAAATTACTGTTTTTGTGATTGACTGCATTAAGGAAACTGTAAATAACTTGGAAATAGTAAATTGTATGTTAATTGTATGTCAAAATGAAGCTTCTCACAAGAGGGGTACGAACATTCTCATTCTGGTTGTCGAGAAATTATGCAACGAGAATGTAATTATTAATATTGGTCCATCAATATTTGGCAGAAGTTGCTTATAATTTAATCCTTACTAGGATATGACGATAAGGGACTATCCAAATGAAGGAATATTCAAATGCTGAATTTTAAAACATTTTCCATTACTGATAATTCACATAAACCAATTCCAATATAAATTGACGGATACATCAAGAACATATAATTACTTGGACAATCCGGTCTACTGCACTCAAATGTTTTTCTCAAACATCATGAATGGAAACATTCACTTGGTTAACAGCTAAATGTATTGATTCAAAATTTCAGTTAACAATGAATTGTATAAAACATTTGGATATTGTCAAAAAAAATATCCGCCTGATAGTGTCAAACCACGTTCTTTGATCATGAAACAAACAACACGTAGTTACAGATAAGTAGTAAAAATGAAATACATGATTGAGAGTGTTTTATATACTCAGTTACTGAAGAAACATGACATCTACATCCATGCTTTGAATAACAAATATGAACATATCGGTCCTACAAAAGGTCAGCTTCGGTTGATGTGACGAAATAGTTGATACTCATTTCGCAAAGATGAGTGATATATGTTTGAAACACACGAGGAGTATTGGTTTCTTCATAAGTGAGGCTACACTTCGCTAACTTGTACTAACCACCATGAAACCCAGCTTCACCTATTTGTGTCTGGACACCACAGCATTTAACATTTTCTAACTCAATCAAAATATCTTCTCAATAATATCATCTTGATATATGAATTTGAAGCCGTTGAGACAGATATAGCGGGCAGACTAAATAAATATTCATCCACGAATGCTTCTCGACGAGGAAATCCATTTTAATTCTGTTGCAAAATTATTTCGAATTTGAATACCAAAGGATGAGTTAAAGTTTGTTCGATCTCCCGTGAAATCTGATGGCGTTCACCTAATTTCCGTATACAACTTCCTTCAATATTCAACACAGCAGACGGTACGTTCGGAGATTGCGTTACGCTCGCACGGCATTTTTCAAAGTGCTTATATATACTTTAACCCTAATTTGTAGCTCAATATAAACATTTAACTTAACCCTTCAAGGAAAATGGGTCGACCGCGAATTGAAGTAAATCAGAAAAGCCCTAATTCTTCAGATAAAAACAATTCTGTTATAACCTTTACCCATGCTCTGCAACTCATGTGTCAGCAGATAATAGTGGAAGTTGATGTATACCTCACCTGTTACTGTATGACTCATTGTCAAACTTAATAATGAGTTCTAACTCACGACCTGAGGGTATCAATATTATTAATAGTGAATTAGACACTATCAATAAGCTATTAAGCGAAATGCGGAGTCTTTTGCGGGCACTTTATTAAACCATGATGATCTTAAGCTAGAACTAAAGACACTGTCATCCCTTAAACTGATGTTGCCAAAGGATGTGGTTCCTGCAGAACATGAAAACAGCATTGAAGTAGACTCTGTTATAGGCTCAATAGCAAGTGAAGTCATTAAGCGAATAATCTCTCGAAATAATGTGATTATTTGTAACATATTAGACAAAGTCGCCATTAAAAATGTTAGGAGTTCGATACTAAATGCAGCTCACCTTCAAAACAGTTAATGCTAATGTATTCATTTTGATAAGAAGTACCAGATATATTCATGACCTTTCTTGACTAGATTCAATTCTTATTTGTTAGCTGAACAGTTTAAAAAACCGAACAGCTTATCTGTGCGCTTACGAACTTTGAAAATGCTAGTATGTTCGCAGATAAAATGTAATATGTAATATGTAATATGAAGGCTCTTAAAACGCTTAAAACTAAAATTTGTATACCATTTCAGTTTATCACAAGCGATTTCAATTATCCTGGGATTAACTGGAGAACCGATAGTTGTTAGTCAAGAAATAATGAATTTTTATCAGTCCTCAACCCGTACTGCTGGTCACAGTGAGTTCGTGCCCCAACAAGGGGTCATAATACACTTGATCTAATACTTAGTGAAGATATCATTCCCCTATCTGTACAAGTATACAAGAAGTTTGAAGGCAGTGATCATAAGATAATAGCCTGTGTTCTCCTTGTCTATCCCTCTTATAACCGATCAATTCATAGAACCTGCAATTATAGCGACTGTAAGCATGCAGACTGAGACCTCTTACGTTCACTGATCAAACTCTCGGACTGGGATGAATTCTTCTCATGAAATAGTCTCACAGATGCCATCAACATATTCTATTTGGTTGTTATATCTTGTTTAGGTTCATGTGCAACAATTAAGACTTGCAGGATTATTAAACCTTACGAATTGTATATACCAGCTTAGTATCATAATAAACTAAAACGCCTACAGAAACGTTATTCTAAGTCGAACGATTTCACGGCAGTTGCACGAATAACAATAATCTTCAACCGGATGAACAAGAAACACAAGTTAAAATCGATGAATGTAGAGATTTTAACACTTAATACTAGTTCAAAGTGCAAAACATAATTCTCATTTTCAATAAACGTGCTCAACCAACTCCAAATGTTGACATACCATGCATCCTGCATAATAATAGTTTTATATACGACTCCAAAACTATAGCAGACCTTTTCAGTGGTAGTTTTGCAAAAGTCAAGAAATCCATAAATGTTGCTGTTTCAAGAGTTATTTGCGTGACTAGTAACTCAATAAAATTGATCTCCTTCACATGCTCGAAAATTAGTAAGGCTTTAAATACCCTTAAGGTTTGGAGAGGTCACGGATCAGACGTTATTTCATCATTTCTCTACAAGTATAGTGGTTCAGATTTCCCTCTTCTTCTCCTAAAGCTGTTTACTCTCTCTATGTAATCAGGTTCTTACCTCGACTTAGATCCTACCATAAATGGTGAAGTGTTATCTAGTTTACACACGCTAGTAGACTTAGGTACTCCTACGACTTGTCGTTTAGAGAACAGATAATGAAACATACTTACATGCCTCAATGCCTTAAAGGTTATATAACTCGGAACCGTTTTGTCAACGAATCACGTATTTTGATGGATAAAGCTTGTGTTTGACCACTATCTGAATACTGCGCGTTCATTCTTAGTAGGATAAATCAAAGCTGAAATCAGTGCTGGAACGATTTACTCTTCGTATTCTTAAAAATGATTGTATCTTAATTTATACTTCTATGTGTAGTAAAATTAGGCACGACACTTTATGGAAGAGGAGACTCAAACTAAATCTTATCTTTTTCTCCAGAATACTCAACAAACTATCCTTTACATCAACCAGGCGATTCAATATGCAGAAACGTCACATTACGACATTCGTAACTGTTTGCGTTTAGCGAAACAAACATATTCTACATCTTCTCTCTATAGGAATTACTTTGCCTGTAAATTTTCTAGACTATAGGATATTTTCCCATATACTATCCATAATATAAAGTCTCTCTATTTGTTCGCTCCAGTGATGCATACTGCACCTCTGAAAATGCATTAAATATTTTAGCGCCTGTAAGTGTATCTTACTTCACAAGTGTGATTATAAGAACTTTAAATGTTTAGCCATTTACTTGCTGTCAATTTACACTAACCCTGGCCCTAGCAACCTTAACTTATTTGAATAATATCTAACATGAACAGTGGTAAACCTGACAGACATATTTTGGTAATCATTGTTTTGTTGTTTCATACTCTCTGTTTTAATTTGACTTTCCCTAGTTGTAGATAATTATTAATCATTCTTCTTTGCCTTGGGAATAACCTTAAACAACACCGTTCATAAATCATCAGTCTATCCACTTAAGTAAAAAATAACAATTTCCCTGTATTGGATTACCGTGATACACGTCATAAATAAACTACATAAACAATTACTGAACTAGTAAACTGAAAACAGTCTCCTGTGTCTCATGTTTGTTCTCTACATCTAATGTTGCTATATAGATCAAATTGATCATGCCTGTAAACTGGTGTGAATTGTGTAATTATTATTATTTTTAGAATATATTATTATTATTATTTATTTGAATAACAGTCAAATGTATGTGTCCAGAATATTGAGTAACGTTATGTTCATCTATCACAGTGATTGATATAGAACGTGACAGAGAATGGGATGTGGACATTGTCATCAAGATGAATGATCATAGCCTCATCATCAATAATTATGGAACGTATTGTTTAGTCGAGACTGATAGCATTGTGATTGTTAATGATAGTTTCATAGATTGATAAACTGAAGACTTGAAATCAAGATAATTCTATTCGATCAGTATTACTGGATTAAATTGAATCAACATTTTAGATGAATTTCATAGCTGAATAGAGACCTATATTGTAATGAACAAACAATCTGTTTTCACTTCATTTTGTAAAAGTAGTCACAATATGTAAAATTTTTGTTTTGTATGCGTCCTTCATTAACAGTCATATGAATGTTTTAGTGGGGAGCGGCATTCCTCATTATAATGACAGCTCATATGATGCTCATTACACAAAAGGAAATATCATGTAGTTTGAGTAATTAGTTGAAATCTGATGATAAACATCAAGGAAGTAAAATCTTCCAAGATGAATGAATTTGTCGACGAGTTCAACTACTTCACTCTCTATACTTAGTTCAGGTGTTGATGTAGACCAGTCCTGCAATAAGAACTTACATTTAGATGTGGAGAAGCGCATCCCAAACATCCTGGCACTATTACTCAGTTCTAACAAAAGACTCTGCATTTTGTCAGCGTCTTCATCAAACACAACTGGTCTATTCAGCAGTTCCTTGAAATATTCTACTCATTTTTTCCTCTGGTCTTGAATCTCCGTGACTTTCTTTCTTTCTATGTCTTTCACGGGTAACTTCGGGTTATTATATCTCTCTGTTATTTGATTCGCTGTATCATATGGTTGTTTCATGTTATCTTTTCTTGCAGGTGGAAGCTGATTTGTTCTCTCCCTTAAAAAACTGTTGCTGATAGTATACGGCCAGAGAATGTTGAGATTTTGCTTAGACAATTTTTTATAAATACGTGTACATTTTTGACGATGGTTGATATAGTTCTCCAAGTTTCAGTTCCGTACAGTTGGACTGTCTTGACGTTCTCAATGAAGATTCTCCCTTTGTAATTAGTTGACAGTTGTTTTGAGTTCAATATGTACTTGTATTGTAGTTGTGTGGTCATGGCATTGTTATCCTCGCCTTTAAGTCTGCATCCCATTCTCCTTGTTCATCGATGTTGCTTCACGGGTATAGAATGTTTCATCCATGTTTTTCTGCCTTTCGCCTTCAAAGCTCTTCTTTAATTGCTTGTTAGCTTCTGCGTACTATACTTGAGACTTGACTTTCTATGCTCCTGTTCGACTGTGATTAACTGCTGTTTTCTTGTTCTTCCTTTTATCAATCTTGTCCAGGATTCACACAGGGATTCATTCCTTATTCTGATGCAGCGTTCGACCCAGAAGCTTCTGACATGCTGATGTTAATAATTATTTGTTCATTTTCCAACTGTCTTCTATCGTAGTTTCTTGTTCTTCCAGTAGATCCTATAAAGCTTGAAACCTGTTGTTGACAGGTATATTGAGTTAGCATCTCTAAAGGTAGTTGTATTGAACATTTGTAATTCTGTTTCCTCATTTGTCCAGTGTTTCTCAAGCTTCAGTTTCATCTTGACTACAACCAGGTGGTGATCCGAAGCTATGTGAGCTAATCTCCTGATTCTCACATCTTCAATTGTTATTCGGAATTTTCGGTTGATACAAATATGATGTATTTGGTACTCTGTGGTGTAATTGACTCAGATCCCTGTAGCTTTGTGTATGTTTTTGTAAGGGATTATTGTGCCGCCTATAACCAATTTGTTGAATGCACATAGATTTTATAACCTGTTCCATTTTCATTTCTCTCTTCCGGTCCATGTCATCCCATCATATCTTCATATTCGGTGATATCCACTCCGACTTTAGCGTTTTAGTTTCTCATCAGGATAGTCAGGTTCTTTCTTGAGCACTTCTCTATGATTTATTACAACCACGAATGCAACTGATTTTTATTGTCAACGTTGATGTCATTAATGGGTGTATAACTTCGGGCATGAGACCGACATTAAATCTGGAAGAGCTACAGGAGAAGCGAATGTATATGATTGATGGATTTTATTGAAATTTGTGGTTGCCATGTCTGTAGGATTCATGAGCAATGGATTGACTATGTGAGTTCACTAATAGATTATTAGGCATCAATCAACTCTATGTCCTCAGTGTTGATAAGTTTCTACCATTGCAGTCAGAAATATCGAATTGAATAAGTTCTTGTGAGTAATATCGCGATTCAACTGAATCAGAATAACAGAGAATGGATTTCTGTTTGAGGACCAGTAAGCAATTGACTGTTCGAATGTGTGAATGTTAACGTGTTTATCAGTGATAAAGACTCTAGTAGTTTCAGAACATCAATACCAGCATCCAATATGCAAATTATTTAATTCCAACATATCTGATTTATATGCAAGCCAAACAAATTATGCCACAACATATAACAGAAAATAACATTTTACACGATCAAAGTCATAATGCTGATCGTCAACACACTCATCAATTTTGTCGTCTTCGTCAACATCATCACCAGCATCATCATCTCCGAATGTTATGAGACTCAATGAGATAATATTCGTATTAGATCTCAAGTAAAATTTGAAAGTGTTTACATGGACTTTGATGATCTGAAGTTACATCAGATAGGTGATTTTCCTGAGTTGCGATGAGCAAATGTTCAATGTTCCTATACACTTACAGCTGCTAGAATACTTAGTTTATTTTCATTGGAGAAGTATGGAACGATGCAGCGAACATAGAATGGGAGCGATTTTATCTTTCAAATGAGATGTGGCTGAATATTCTACAGTCACTAAAATATACAGGTAAAGTAATTCATATAAAGAGATGGCTCACAATGGTTTGCCCTCACTTATTAGAATGACATACAAATGTTGTAATTAGAAATTTTCGCATATTGAATTACTGGACTGATGAGAAATTTGCAAACCTATCAGCCTTCAATAAACTGGTCATATGTGGCACTATATTCTCACACGAACGCTATCACAAAACGACATTGACTTCACCGGACCATACCGCACAGAACCAAATCGACCATATCTTCATGAACAAAACGTTTAGGAAGACATTGGAGGATGTGAGAACCAGAAAAGTGTAGCTGATGTAGCATCGTATCATCATTTGCTGGTCGCCAAGATGAAATTAAAATATAAGAAGAACTAAACAACGGAGAGGACAACATCACAAAAGGTAATGGCGAACTCAACAAATTCAAGATAGCCATCAGGAATAGGTTCCAGGCATTTGATGATCTACTCAATGAAGAAGGAAATACTATGGAGAGAATCAAAAGAAATCAAAAAGGCAATTGTTTCAACATGTCAGGAGGTTGTGGGCCACAAGAAACATCATCTTAAGTAAAACTGTTGGTACACAAAATAAGAATGCCAAGAATGTCAAGGCACAAGCCAAATACACAGAAGTGAACAAACAAGTGAAGAGGAGCATCAGAAGCGACAAACGTAAATATGTGGAAGATATAACAATGACGGCGGTAAAAGCTGCAAGAGAAGGAAACATAAGACAATTGTATGATACGACAGGGAAACTCGCTGGAAATTGCTCTAAACCAGAACGACCAGTGAAAATCAAGAAAGGCAAGGTATTCATCAACATTGCAGAATCACGCAACAGATGAGTAGAACACTTCAAAGAACTCTTGAATACACCAGCTTAACTGAAACCACCCAACAGTGGACACTATGATGGATAAAACTGTCAAACTGTTCAAAGAGGACAACTCACCGACTCATTCGAGATAAAGACCGGTGTTAAGCAAGGTAGTTAACTCTCATCATTTCTCTTTCTCCCGGTGATCAAATGAATCATGAAGACATCAACATCTGGGATGAAGCATGGGAAACTTTTAACAGTTCGAATGCAGCTGAACGATCAAGACTTCTTGGATGATCTGGCTCTTCTATCACTCACCGAACGGAAATGAAAATGCAGGAGAAAACGGCCAGTGTAGTAGTGGCCTCAGCAGCAGTAGGTCTCAATATGAACAAATGGAAAAGCAAGAATCCCTGATACAATAGAGCATGCATCAATCGAATCTCATTTGACGGAGAAGCTTTAAAGGATGTGGAAACCTTTACATACATGAGCAGCATCATCGATGAACACAGTGGATCAGATGCAGATGTGAGTGCGAGGATTGGAAAAGTCAGAACAGCACACTTACAACTGAAAAAACATCTGGAATTCAAAATAAATTTCAACCAACATTAGGATCAGAATTCTCGATACAAATGGCACTACAGTTCAACTGTATGGGTTGGGGACGTAAAGAGCTACGAAGCCATCTTCCAGAAGATACAGGTGTTGTTTGACAGTTGCGAAACAGATAAATGTTAATGACTTGACTCTTGAAAATATATTCTATTAAGAATTCATTACCATTCTTAAAAATATCACCGAAAATTTACGCTGAAGTTTTAGAGCCGTATATAAAAGTTATATTATGCAGGATCACATGGTTTGTTAACATTTTGAGTTGTTTTAACGCGTTTGTTGTTATCTGTGAAAATGCTGTGAAATAGTTCGACTTGAAATACCGTTTCTGTAATCGTCTTAGTTTATTACGATATTTTGCTGATACATGTAATTCGTAGGGTTTACTAAAGCTGTACGTTTTAAAGGTGCACTGAAATATGGACATGAGTTAACAATCAAATGGAATTTGTCAATGGCTTCCATGAGAATATTGAATGCGAAAAATTCATCACAGTCTGAGAGTTTGATCAGTGAGCACATGAGGTCCCATTCGGCATGCTAATAGTCTCTAGATTGGCTGGTCTTTTGAATGTGTAGGTTATAAGAGGGATAGATAGAGAGAGCACGAGCTGCTACCATGTTTCTGTGATAAGTATGAGAGAAGTCTTGCTTGGTGAAACTAGGAATTTGAAGGCTGAAAGCTACGTGAAACCCTAATTTTATTAGGTAGATTAATTAGCCGAAATTGATTCGCTGTACAGGCAAAAATGGCAGCAGATTTTTGACGTTGGGTTCATGGTACTGAACCTAGTAATCCATATTTTCTATGGAGAAAGTGGTGTGAAAAAGTATATCTGGCAGATTTTGGCATTTAAAACTATAGGGGGTTACAGTGGAGATGGTGGAACTCTGTGGTCTTTTCATATATACTTTCTTACAACAAGATACCGACATAGTAATCGTACTCGTATTGTTAAGAGCATTCACGCTGGAACTTGATAATTGGGTATGGGTTTCTTATGTTACACTGAAAGATATCGGATGAATATCTCAATTACATATATATTAGAGGGGGTTTTGTGGAGAATTTAGTAAGTTATAGAGTTGAGATCATGAGTCAATTGAAGCTAGACCACCTTCGAAAACCTGGAAGCACTGGACGGCCGTTTCATCCTATTATGGGACTCCTCAGCAGTGCGCATCCACGAGCGACATTCGAACCCATGACCTACCAATCTCGAGCCGAAGCCCTTAACCGATAGACCACTGAGCTGGCATCCAACGGTGTTAATGTCTAACTTCAACCAATCCTGGTCTATCGGTTAAGGGCTTCGGCTCGAGACTGGTAGGTCATGGGTTCGAATCTCGCTCGCGAGAGCGGGTTTGTGGATGCGCACTGCTGAGGAGTCCCATAATAGGACGAAACGGCCGTCCAGTGCTTCCAGGTTTTCGAAGGTGGTCTAGCTTCAATTGACTCATGATTTCAACTGTGAAAATACTAAATTCTCCACAAAACCCCCTCCGATCTATAATCATATGCTCACTAGTGACTGACTTCAAGAGATATTTCCTTGAGTTCTAGTGGGAAGCAGTGGCCAGTGGAGTTCTACCAGGTCTGTTGTAGAGATATCATCTCACTGAGGACAATTGGTGAACGGTCGCTCAATATCAGTGATTGGTTGAAGTTAGATATTAACACCGTTGGATGCCAGCTCAGTGGTCTATCTGTTAAGGGCTTCGGTTCGAGACTGGTAGGTCATGGGTTCGAATCTCGCTCGCGAGAGCGGGTTCGTGGATGCGCACTGCTGAGGAGTCCCATAATAGGACGAAACGGCCGTCCAATGCTTCCAGGTTTCCGAAGGTGGTCTAGCTTCAATTGACTCATGATTTCAACTGTGAAAATACATATATATTAGTTAACTGAGGTCACTCTGCAAGCATGAAAGGCAGATTAGCATTCTGCGTTAGTGAGACTTAAACTGCGTAAGCGAGCACATTTGCCGTTCCGATTACTACAGGTGCTTGGCTTATAAACGTGGGGCTTCAAAAATTCAAAACATGTGATTTTGGTCAGGGAGGAAAAGAACTCATGTTAACACATAGAGAATAAAAGTGAAACACATGATTGAGAGTTTTCCACAAACTCAGTTACTGGATATATAGTTGCATCCATAGCTTCGCTTTGAACAATAAATATGCACATATCTGTCCTATAAAAGGTCAGCTGCGATTCCTGTGGCGAAGTAAATAAAGCTTTTTTCGCAAACATGAGTAATATGATTTCGAAGTGAGGCTTCAATTGTCCAACTTGTACCGATCAACATGGAATCTGGTTTCAGTGATTTCTGCCGACAAACTACAGACACTACACATTATCAAACCCAATAAAAATCACTTCTCAATAATATCAAATAATAAATAAATTCGAAGTAGTTGTAGACTGGCAAAGCTGGCAGACAAAATGAATATTCATATACGAATGCTTCGCGACGACCGAAATTCACTTAGATTCTGTTGCGAAATGAATACGAATTTGAATACCAATAATAATGTGTTCGATCAACCGTGAAATCTGATGACGTTGCCTTAAACACGATATCCCACTTCTATCATCATGCATCAATTCATATCCCTGGATTGATACCTTAAATACTTGAAAAAATGATAATTCTATTCGACAAGTATAACTAGACTCATTTGAAATAAGATTGATATAGAACGTGACACAGAATGGGATGTGGACATTGTCATCAAGATGAATGATCACGATCTCATAGTAAATCATTATGGGATGTATTATTTAGTCGAGTCTGAAAGTATCGTGATTGGTAATGAAAGTTCCATAGATTGATAAAGTGAAGACTTGAATTCAAGATAATTCTATTCGACCAGTATTACTGGACGGTCAAGGTTAACACACATAACTCACTTTCACATAAAAAATACTATTCTTCTCATTATTTTTACTTTGAGTAAAATATTTTTTATGTGAATAGGCATAATAGATTGAAAGAAGTCAAATAGTAGTTATGGTGATTATATGTGATATTGAAACACATATTGGTGACTTATTCGTCAAGTAACTGTACTCAATGTGGGTAGTTTTGATAGTATGAAAAAAGCAGGCGTTGTTTTCTTGCTAAACATATACTATTTATCCAGGATTATATGTTCCTTTTGAACAGAGTTACCTCAATCACTTCAAAAATACTTTCAATATACTGTCAATGCCTTCGTGTTGTCTAATGATAATTAGATGTTAAAGATGATTGTCCATTTAATCGAAATAGGGAAGATGAAATACAAACAAGCAGCAGAACGAACAATCATTGATAACCATAATTGAACTGATATCACACATGGCTGTTCTGTGCGAGTCTTCATCACTTCATTCTGTGTAATAGTTTGTGCTGGTTTGTCAGCTAAATGATGCATTAGTTATAAAGAAGGGTAGAGTGCAGTACCTCACATCCATTTGACACTGTATGAGCCTATTATTGTTGAGCCCTTCAATTAATTCACTATACAGACACTATCATTCGTTCAATGATAATTATTTCTGGAAATAATCATTTAGGCAATACATTTCGAACAATCTGATCATACACACAGTTGATAAGAACATTTTAAACTAGAAATATAAAATCAATTTGACCTGAAATGGTGGATAGGAGGGGACAAGTTTGATAAAGTTGATAATGAGAAAAGAATCCGACACCTCATCGTTGTGGATAATAAGCTTATATTACGGTGGAGACATTAACACATTAACCGAGTAAGGATCAATCTTATTACCAGTTTCAATTTTGTGTTTGGCAGCAGAGAATGATGGATGTCTATCCACTGCTGTTATTGGGTCGTTTGATTTTATTTCTTTTCGCAACACATTCATCAATTTACTTGTCGCCGCTATCATCATCATATTTGTCCTGATGAATATCCTAAATATCGTCATCATCAACAACACCATCCTCGCATTCATGACCACCATCTTCCAAATAGGAATCATCATCAGCTAATTCGCATTCATTGTCAAGGTCATGTTCATATTTTCTAAATTAATGTGATAACTTCCCATAGTGAATTGCTATACATTTATTCTTCATTTATTCTACTGATCAATATTCCGTATGACGTAACTTACTTCGCAGTTTATTCTTCTATTCTACCTGATGTTTGACGTTAGTTTTATGCGTGTGAAGTAATTTCTTTCTAATATCCATCAGTAATTATTACGCATTTTGATGCCAGTCTGATACAAATTTATTTGAAAGATGTATTTTATTAAAATTTGTGGTTGCCATGTCTGTAGGATTCATGAGCAATGGATTGATTATGTGAGTTCACTAATAGATTATTAGGCATCAATCAACTCTATGTCCTCAGTGTTGATAAGTTTCTACCATTGCAGTCAGAAATATCGAATTGAATAAGTTCTTGTGAGTAATATCGCGATTCGACTGAATCAGAATAACAGAGAATGGATTTCTGTTTGAGGACCAGTAAGCAATTGACTGTTCGAATGTGTGAATGTTAACGTGTTTATCAGTGATAAAGACTCTATTAGTTTCAGAACATCAATACCAGCATCCAATATGCAAATTATTTAATTCCAACATATCTGATTTATATGCAAGCCAAACACATTACATCACAACATATAACAGCAAATGATATTTGTATGGGATCAAGCCGTGAAGTGGTCATTATTGTGGTTGACTGCAATTGGGAAAGTGTAAATAACTTGGGAATAAACCAAAGCTGCGAGATGGTGACCATAAAACGAGTGAACAAGAAGAATAACAGCCTCAAAAAGCCTTCTATCAAGAGGGATACGAACGTCCACAATTAAGTTGTTGAAACATCATGCAATAAGTATGTACGTAATACTCGCCTACCAATATTTCACAGAATTCGCCTATCATTTAATCCTCACTAAGATGTGACGGTAAGAGACACTGACGAGTTTTGAAGGCTTCATTTAGTTTGGTTGAATTTTCGGCAGATGAATAAATGCATGGCGGTACTCGCCTATATTTTACGCTATTGAGGTTAACCAGACAATAATTTTCCAGTCCAAATAACCAAATCTGCGAGATGGTGACCATGAAACGAGTGAACAAGAAGAGTAACAGCCTTCACGGTCGAGGTTTGTTGTAAAATTGATACAGAATTTTCGGAAAGCATGTATAAAGCAGAAGAAACAATACACACACAGTGCAAATGTCAAAAAGAAAAGTGACAGTTAAAAGCAATAAAAAGAACAAATTATATGATTCATAATATAGAACGGACTTACTAACTTGAACCCTCTTCCATTGAGGTGAAGCCAAATTTATAGCATCAGTAATTATAGTTCACGTTACAATGAGTCCGAAGATACCAAAGTGTAAATCGTCTATGCATTGATTCCAGTCCAAATTTATCCTTAATGAGCAGACTTCTAAGTAAAGAGTTGTGTTATTTTAATTTGAACACTTAAATATGTGACGCATGGATATAAAGGTTACGAATTATGCAACCTATAAAACGTTCAGAATAGGAGGTGTGGTCCGATGCCTGTTCCGTAAACGTGGATAACACCTCACTTATCATCGTAAAACCTAATTCGATTGATGTTTTGCCAAAGCATATACATTCTCATTTAGCTGAGTTATGCTTAAACTGTCATTTTGAGCACCACGGCGCGAAGACATTCGCCAATATCATTGATCATTGCGTAAATTACACCTATTTGATGTCGGTGGCTAAGAATGGAATCAATGCAATTAGGCAGAGTATTTTGGACCCCGTGATATAACAGTTTATTTATAACAAGTCGGTGGCTAATCATATCGAAGGCTTTAGAAATATCATATATAGCACTTAGCCTGCATATCCTTGTTGACATTGAGGAAAGACTGATTCGAAGAAGTCAAAGTGGTATGTCATATACTATGGATTTTTAAAACCATTTCATGTTGAGTACCATTGATGAATTTTTCAGTCGGTACATAGTTGGTGAGTTCACCACTAACAATTTGTTACAGAGTCCTGCAGACAACTGGAGTAATATATATGCGCCAATCATTGATCATGTCACCATTATCTTTCAATTTGTCACGTGGTATGATATACGCATTTTTTCAGTGGTAGTGTCAAAGACCGGTTTCTAAAGAGAGATTAGGCAGCTTTAGAAGTGTGATATCTGAGCCACCATATATGAAGAAAAAGGATGGAATCCCATCTACTCCATGAACTCTATTTTGAAAACGTCTCCTCGTAGTAAAAAAGTGTCATACCTCTGTAATTCCCTCATTTGCTCAGATCTCCATTTTATGGTATCTTCATGAGGTATTCTTCTTTTCAGTCTGTTGACACTTTATGTTTATCACAAATCTTCTTGTATAGAAAGTGTGGCATGTTTGCAGTTACTTCAATGTCTGACCTCAGTGCTACATCATCATCATCTTCAAAATCATTATCAGCATCAGCTCACTGAAATTCATTGTGGAGGTCATGTTCATATTTCCAAAACTTATGTAATCACTCCCAATAGTGAATGGCTTCACATTTATTCCTCATTTATACTACCAACCAATTCCGTATGACTTAAATTGTTTCGCAGTTTATTCTTCTATTCTACTTGATGTTTGACACTAGTTTTTAGAATTTCAAACAATTTCTTTCTGCTTTCCATCAGTGATGCATACGAAACTCAATGCCAGTCTGATGCAAATTTATTTGAAAGATGGATTTTATTGAAATTAGTGGTTGTCATGTCTCAAAGATTCTTTAGCAATGGATGGATTATGTGGGTACACCAATAGATTACTGACCATCAGCCAACTATGTGTTTATTCGGTACCCATTTATGAATGGATTCTATGATTGTAGTCAGAAAAATCGAATTGAATAAGTTCTTGTGAGGAATATCGCGATTCGACCGAATCAGAATAACATAGAATGGATTTCTGTTTGAGGATCAGTAAGCAATTGACTGTTCGAATGCGTGAATGTTAACGTGTTTATTTGTGAGAAAGACTGGAGTAGGTTGTGAACGACACAACCGCTTCCGATATTCAAATCAGTCATTTCCAACATATCTGATTTATTGCTTACTTACTTACTTACGCCTGGTACTCCCAATGGAGCATAGGCCGCCGACCAGCTTTCTCCAACCCACTCTGTCCTGGGCTTCCTTTTCTAGTTCTATCCAGTTCTTGTTCATTCTTCTCATGTCTGTCTCTATTTCTCGGCGTAATGTGTTCTTTGGTCTTCCTCTTCTCCTTTGACCTTCAGGATTCCATGTGAGGGCTTGTCTTGTGACGCAATTAGATGATTTCTTCAAGGTGTGCCCAATCCACTTCCAGCGCTTCTTCCTGATTTCTTACTCTGCTGGAATCTGGTTTGTTGTCTCACACAGTAACTTATTGCTAATAGTGTCTGGCCATCGGATCCGAAGTATCTTGCGCAGACAGCTGATGACAAGCACTTGTGCTTTCTTGCTGATCAGTAAGGTGAGACATGTTTTCCATGGTTATATTATTGTTAGGTTGAGCTTTCGTAATATTTTTGGTATCAGATCTGGAACCAGACGGTTCGGAGAACAAATGTGAGACGAATCTGGACAGCATATGATGCGAGTATTCTGGTGCTCTTCGTTGTATAGAATACTTTAAAATGAACTGTATTGAAGGTTGCCTGTTTCAAATATCGAATTGCTTACATATCAAAGAAGAGGTTTTGTCAAAAGGAGTTACAAACCATGGGGTATCGACAAAACCAGAGTTGATATCAACTTAAAGATTGGAGCATTTCCGGTATCAATTTTTTAAACAGTCCACGTGACTAGCAGTAGGTGTTAATCCTTATGCTATTTGTGAGTTATACAATAAGAAACAATGATATTTTAGTACTTCATATTAAATACCGTAATAATGTAACGTGAAGTTAGCGCATACCGTCTTGCGTTTTATTTTAGAAAACTGTGTGTAAGAAAACAACTTAACTTCAGGTCAGACCACAAAGAAGCGGATCCGAAAACAAACAAATATTTGACTTTGAATAGAACAACACGAACAATGGTAGGATAGTAACACATATACAGATCCATAAAAAGAATTGTTGGTTATAGTAACGATAATAAACCCAATGATAATATGAATAATGGCAGTACTTTCAAGCATTTTGAAGCATATGTTACATGCTGAATTGTAAGAAAGTTTCCATCACTGTCAATGTGCATAAAAACCAATTCCAATTTCAATTGGGAAACACATCAATCACATCTAATTACTTGGATCAATTGGTCTACTGCACTCAAGTGTACTTTCCAAACTTCATGAATGAAAACATAAACTTGGTCAACAGTAAAATGTATCTATCCAAAATATCAGGTAACAATGAGTTTTAAGAAACATGTGAATATTGTCAAATGAAAATATCTGCCTGAAACTCTCTATACACGTTCTTTGATCATGAAACGAACAACACGTAAATATATATAAGTAGTTAAAGTGAAATACATGATTGAGCGTGTGTCACATACTTAATTGCTAGACAAACAGTGACATTCATAGCTGTGCTTTGAACAGCAAATTTGAATATATGTGTTCTACAAGAGGCTAGCTGTGTTAGTTAATGCACATTTCGCAAATATGAGTGATATGAGTTTGAATGACATGAGGATTATTGATTTCTTTATAAGTGAGGACAAACATACCGCATGACGAAATATAACAATAGATAACATTTGTACTCAATGAAGCCGTGATGTGGCAGATTTTGTGGGGGACTGCATTAAGGAAACTGGAAGTATCTTAGGAAAAGTAATTTGAATGATAATTGTGAGTCAAAAATAGCTTGTATTAAGAGGGATACGAATGTCTGCAATCTGCTTGTTGACATATTATGCAATAAGAATGTGAATAATATTCGCCAATCAATATTTAACAGAGTTTGAATGTGATTAAATCCTCACTATGATACAACGGTAAGGTGCACTGACCAGTTTTGAAAACTTCGTTTAGTTTGCTTAAGTAATCAGCACATGTGGTCAAATTTATGGCAAAATTGTATACGAGCACAGCAAGGCAAAGCAAATGATAATAAAACGTTTTGATTGCACACATATCTGAAGAGGAGGATGAATCATTGAGTGATATTTAGTCGATCAGCAATTAAGCGAGAGTCTGTCATGTGATCTAGTGATCAGGATAGTACGAAGAAATATGGGGATTTTTACTGTTGAACTAATATTGTGTGATAAGTAAAGAGCATAAACAAAATTACCCATAATCGAAATCGGTTGTATGTTAGTTTCTATTGCTTCATAATTTATCTAGCTTGCATTATTTATCATTATCTCGAAAGCACGATTTGCTGCTTATAAGTATTGTGTTGGAGTTGGAATGCAGCAATGAGCAAGCTCTATACTCCAATATCTTCATAAAATCATATTTTCTACAGCGACGAAAGTCGTTTCTGTTCCGATCGCTCGGTGTTATCTGTTCAAAACCTCAAAATTTCAGAACGAATTTCAAGTTTGCCCAGCATTCCTTTTAGAATGTCAGCATCCTTGCGTTACGAAGTAGGTATCTTTCACACAGAGAAGTTGAGTGAAATGTGTCTGAATCATATGTGGAGTATTGGTTTCTTGAGAAGTGAGTCTGCAATACACTAACCTTTGCGAACGATCATGAAACCTAGTTTCACTGATTTCTGTCGACACACTTCAGGCATCGAACATTCTGTAACTCAGTCGAAATATCTTCTCAGAAAATTTAACCTAATATATGAATTTCAAGTTGTTGAGACAGATATAATGGGCAGACTGAATGAATATTCATCTACGATTCGTTTCTGATGGATAAATTTATTTCAATTCCTTTGCAAAATTCGGACGAATTTGAATAGCAAATAATGATTTAAAATGTGTTTAATCTCCCGTCTACCTAACCACGAAATCGAACTGCCAACAATATTCAACAAAACAGTCGGTACGTTTGAAGTTTGCTTTACAATTACACGGTATTTTTTGAGTATATATATCGTTGAACCCTTGTTTATAACTCAATAACTACATTTAAACTGACCTTTCATGTAAAATCGATCGACTGACAAAAAACGATCACGGGAAAGCCCTATTTCTTCAGATAATCACATTTCTGTTATAACCCATACTCCATGCTCTGCAACTCCTTTTAAATCAGATAATATTGAGAGTGGACGTATACCACATCTACTGCTGGCTGACTCAGTCTCTAACTTAATAATGAGTTCTAAATCAAGATCAAAAAGTGTCGACAGTATTAAGAGTGGATTCGACACTATCTATAAGCAATTAATCGACATTCGTTCAAAAGTGGGGTAACTTGCAGGCTCTTCATTAAAGCATGATGACCTTAAGCAAGAACTAAAGAAACTGTCACATCTAGAAGTGCTGTTGTCGAAGGATGTGATTTCTGTGGAAGTTGAAGACAAGATCAAAGTAGAATCTGTTATCGATTTTATCGCTAGTGAAGTTACTAAACGAATAATCTCTTGGATAAATAAGATCTTATATAATTTACCTGAAAATGTCCCCATTATGTATGTAATTAATTTGATTCCTAAGGCAGCTTATCTCAAAGACAAACCATTCCAACGTATTCGACTTAATGAAAAGCACCAGAAATACTCGCGCTCTATCTCGTTTAGATTCGATTCTCTATTATTAGTTGAACACTTGTAAGAATCCGAACAGCTGATCAGTGCGCTTACGAAGTTTGAAAATGCTGGTATAGTCTCATTTATACCACCAACCAAACACCAACGCAAAAGCGTACCTCTATCGAAAATAACGTTGTTGGGGTCACAATAAACCCTGTCGCCTCAGCAGGTGGACTGACTGTTGCATCTGACCTATCTTCTGTTAGTGAGTTCACCGATTCACCAATGCAGAGTGCTAGTCTGTCTCTCATACCTGCAGTGATCTCTGATAACCAGATAATAATAATTGCTTTGATTATATTCTCAACCACCGACATCAAATAGGTAGGGTTTACTCTTCCTTGGCGAACGCTGTCCATGTTGGAATCGGCGTAATATAAAGTATTGTCCAAAGCCCATTGCTCTTTTTAGATTTTATCAGTGATATTGACGAACGTCTTTGTGTGTATTCATTTTGTGATCATGGGCTGAATAATATTCAAAAGTGCATTAGCACGCAGCTTGACAAGGTAGCACAGTGGTGATCAAAATGGCAACTGCAGCTTAATACATCTATGTGTGTATGGATGTGTTTTGGTGATACATCATACGAAGTTTATCTTACCATAATTGGTTAAGTGTTGTCTGGCTTACACCTTTGCTTATTTAAATAATATCTAACATGAACAGTAGTAAACCTGACAGACATATTTTGGCAATCATTGTTTCGTAGTTTCGTGCTCACTGTTTTAATTTGACTTCCGGTTGTTGTTGATAATTACTAATAATTTGTTGTAACATTGGGAAAAACCTTGAAGAACAACGTTCATGAATTATCAGGCTATCCATTCAAAAATAACAAGTTCCTTTCTGATGCATTGGATTGCTGTGATGCATGTCATAAATAAACTATCTAAAGATTACTGAACTAGCAATCTGGAAACAATCTTATCTAACATGTTCGTTCTCTTCATCCAATGCTGCTATACAGATCAAATTGATCATGCCTGTAAACCGGTGTGAATTCTGTAATTATTATTATTTTCGGAATATATTATTATGTTTTTAATGACTTACTTACTTACTTACTTACGCCTGTTACCCCTTATGGAGGAGCATAGGCCGCTCACCAGCATTCTCCATCCAACTCTGTCCTGAGCCTTCCTTTCCAGTTCTTTCCAGTTGCTATTCATCCTTTTCATATCGGCTTCTATTTCTCGGCGTAGTGTGTTCTTTGGCCTTCCTCTTTTCCGCTTCTTTTCAGGATTCCAAGTTAGGGATTGAGTCGTGATGAACATTGGTGATTTCCTCAATGTATGTCCGATCCACTTCCAACGTCTTTTCCTAATTTCCTCTTCAGCTGGAAGCTGGTTTTTCCTCTCCCATAAAACGCTGTTGCTGATAGTATCCGGCCAGTGGATGTTGAGTATTTTGCGTAGACAACTGTTTAAAAATACTTGTACCTTCCTGATGATGGTCGTAGTAGTTCTCCACGTTTCAGCTCCATACAGTAGGACTGTCTTGACGTTCGTACTAAAGATTCTGACCTTGAAATTGGTTGAGAGTTGTTCTGAGTTCCATATGTTCTTCAATTGTAGAAATGCTGCCCTTGCTTTGCCAATCCTCGCCTTTACATCTGCATCCGATCCCCCCCTTGTTTATCAACGATGCTCCCCAGGTACTTGAATGTTTCCACCTCTTCCAGAGTTTCGCCATCAAGTGTGATTGGATTGGTGTTCTCTGTGTTGCATTTGAGAATCTTCCTTTTACCTTTGTGAATGTGGAGGACTATCGATGCGGAGGCTGCTGCTACATTTGCTGTCTTCATCTGCATTTGGTCGTGTGTATGAGAGAGGAGGGCTAGGTCATCTGCGAAGTCCAAATCATCTAATTGATTCTGAGAGGTCCATTGTATTCCGTATTTCCCTCCAGATGTCGAATTCTTCATAATCCAGTCAATCACTAGAAGGAAGAGGAATGGGGAGAGTAGACAGTTTTGTCTGACTCCGGTCGTTACTGGAAATGCATCTGTCAGCTGTCCTCCATGCACCACTTTGCACTGTAAACCATCGTATGAGTTTTGGATAATGTTGACGATCTTCTGAGGAACTCCATAGTGTCGAAGAAGTTTCCATGATGTTCTCCTGTCCACGCTGTCAAACGCCTTCTCATAGTCAATAAAGTTGACGTATAGTGATGAGTTCCACTCAACTGATTGTTCAATGATGATCCGTAGTGTCGCAATCTGGTCTGTGCACGACCGATCCTTACGGAATCCAGCCTGATGATCCCTCAGTTCGGCGTCTACTGCGTCTTTCATCCGATTCAGCAGCACTCTGTTGAAAACTTTTCCTGGTACTGATAACAAACTGATGCCTCTGTAGTTCTCACATTGGCTCAGATCTCCTTTCTTTGGTATCTTGATGAGATATCCTTCTTTCCAGTCCGTTGGCACTTGTTCCTCTTCCCAAATCTTTTTGAATAGAAGGTGAAGCATGTTTGCAGTTATTTCAATGTCTGACTTCAGTGCTTCTGCTGGTATATTGTCAGGCCCTGCCGCCTTTCCACTCCCAATTTGTCTGATGGCCATCTTGACTTCTTCGATCGTTGGTGGAGTGACATCTATTGGAAGGTCTGTGTGGGCTGCCTCGATGTTCGGTGGATTCAATGGGGCAGGTCTATTCAGCAGTTCCTCGAAGTATTCTGCCCATCTTTTCCTCTGTTCTTGAATCTCAGTGATTGTTTTTCCTTCTTTGTCTTTGACTGGTCTCTCTGGTTTGCTATATCTCCCTGCCAATTTCTTCGTTGTATCATATAGTTGTTTCATATTTCCTTCCCTTGCGGCTTTTTCCGCCGTCGTTGCTAGTTCTTCCATGTAGTTCTGCTTGTCGGCTTTAATGCTTTTCTTCACTTCCCTGTTTGCTTCTGCGTAGTCTGCTTGTGCTTTGACTTTCTCTGCTCGTGTCCGGCTGCTGTTAATTGCTAGTTTCTTGTTCTTTCTTTTTTGAATTTTGTCCAGGGTTCCCATAGAGATCCATTCCTTGTGATGATGCTTCTTAGGACCAAGAACCTCCTGACACGTTGAAGTTAGTGCTTCTTTTATCCCTTTCCAGTTGTCCTCCAAAGTAGTTTCTTGTTCATTCAGTAGATCCTGTAGAGCTTGGAACCTGTTGTTGAGAGTTATCTTGAATTCATGGAGCTTGTCAGTATCTCGAAGGAAGGCTGTATTGAACCTTTGTAGTGCTGTTTGTCCAGTTGTCCAGTGTTTCTTAAGCTTCAGTCTCATCTTGGCCACAACCAGGTGGTGATCTGAAGCTATGTCAGCTCCTCTCCGGGTTCTCACATCTTCCATTGATCTTCGGAATTTTTTGTTGATACAGATGTGATCTATCTGGTTCTCTGTGGTGTGGTCCGGTGAAATCCATGTAGCTTTGTGTATGCGTTTGTGTGGGAATATTGTGCCGCCTATAACCAATTTGTTGAAAGCACATAGGTTTGCAAGTCTCTCCCCACTTTCATTTCTCTCTCCTAGTCCATGTCGTCCAATTATATCTTCATATCCTGTGTATGTATTTGATGAACAGTTTAATATATCTTCCCAAAATATTGGTTAAAGTTGAGTTAATCCATCACAGTGATTGATATAGAACTAAACACAATATATGTTATGGACATTGTGAAAAAGATGAATGA
Organism: Schistosoma rodhaini; assembly: GCA_944470415.2. Classification (NCBI taxonomy): domain Eukaryota; kingdom Metazoa; phylum Platyhelminthes; class Trematoda; order Strigeidida; family Schistosomatidae; genus Schistosoma; species Schistosoma rodhaini. Next base: position 6,766,902 of record OX104040.1, read on the forward strand.
TCACGGTCTCATAGTCAATAATTATGGGACGTACTACTTAGTCGAGTCAGAAAGTATCGTGAGTGTTAATGATAATTTCATAGTTTGATAAACGGAAGACTTGAAATCGAGATAATCTCATTCAACAAGACTCACTTGGAATAATATTGTACATGATTTCAGTGTTTGTTGATAGCTGAGTCAAGACATTCTATGAATGGAATACCAAACGTTTCGTTTTCACTACATTTTGTCTTGAGAAAAGTAGTATTCCTATGTGAATTGAAAATTTCATTCATTTCAGTGATTAACCGTTATACGAACGTATAAGTAGAGAGCGGCATCCATCATTATAATGACATCTCATATCACGTTCATTACACAAAAGAAAATATCATATAATTTGGCAAATACATAAAATCTGGTGATAAACAACACAGAAGCACAATGATTGATATTTGAACTACAAAAACAACGACCGAGGTTAACAGACAGATCCCACTATCACATAATAGACAGTGTTCTTATCATTATTTTTACTTTAAGAAAAATATTTATTGTATGACAACGTATATTAGATTGAAAGAGTTCAGATTTTATTTTTGGTGATTATATCCGATATTGAAACACATATTCATGACTGAATCGTCAATTTAACACAATGATTGTTAATAGAACAACAACAAAAACAACGACCGAGGTTAACAGACAGATCTCACTATCACATAATAGACAGTGTTCTTATCATTATTTTTACTTTAAGAAAAATATTTATTGTATGACAACGTATATTAGATTGAAAGACTTCAGATTTTATTTTTGGTGATTATGTCCGATATTGAAACACATATTCATGACTGAATCGTCAATTTAACACAATGATTGTTAATAGAACAACAACAAAAACAACGACCGAGGTTAACAGACAGATCTCACTATCACATAATAGACAGTGTTCTTATCATTATTTTTACTTTAAGAAAAATATTTATTGTATGACAACGTATATTAGATTGAAAGACTTCAGATTTTATTTTTGGTGATTATGTCCGATATTGAAACATATATTTATGTCTGAATCGTCAAGTAACTGTACTCAGTTTGAACGGTTTTGAGAGGACGAAAGAGGCGCTCGTTGTTTTCTTTTCAAACAAATACTGTTTATAGAGTATAATATGTTTTTTTGGCACAGAGTTATCTTCCTTATCACTTGAAATATGTTTTCAATATAGGGTCAAAGTCTTTGTATAGTCTGATGATGTACAGATTTCAGAAAATGATCGACCAAATACAAATAAAGCAACAGAACGAATATTCATTGATAAACATTATTGAACTGATATCACACATCACTATTCTGTGCGAGTATTCATCCGTTCATTCTGTGTGATTGCTTGTGCTGGTTTGTCAGTTAAATGCTGCATTTGTGATAAGAAGAGGTAGAGTGTGAATTCGAGTTTGTATGTCTGTGCGTGTGTTATTCATATTATAAATAAACACATGACGTGCCATTGTCCAGATATCTCAGCATTGTTTAGATTAATTCATTCGAACAGCTGAAACAACCTATATAGATGAACGAAATCAACTAACAAAGGAACGTATAACGAACATCTAAGTCAATAGTACAAACGGCACATACACTTGGCACTGAATAAGACTTATTTTGTTTAGCTCTCCAATAATTCATTACACAAACATTGTCATGCGATCAATGACAATAACTTATGGAAATAATCATTGAGGTAATACATTTCGAACAATATGACCACACATATAGTTTGTAAGAACATTTTGAAATAAAACCAAACTACCAGTCCCGAGCCAGAGCTCCCAACTCATAGAGCACTGAGCTGGCATCCAAAGGTGTTATTGTCTAACATCCACGAGGTTAGGCCACCATTCACCAATTTTCTTCAGTGAGTTCCTATCTCACGACAGACGTGGTTTGAACTTCACTGGTCAACAATGATGGATAAATGACCGAACTCACTTCTTTTGTACGTTGATGCATTGAACAAGAAAAAAATTTTCGAATCCAAAGAACCAAAGCTGCTGGATGGTGATCATAAAACGAGTGAACAAGAAGAATAAGATACTTCACGGATTGGGTTAGTTGTAAATTTGACACAGTATTTTCTGAAGGCATGTTCATTACAAATGAAACAGTACACACACATAATGCAAATGTCAAAAAGAAAACAGATAGATAAAGGTAATAACAGTAAGAAATTGTACAATTGATAATATAGAACGGACATATCAACCTGCACCCTATTCCATAGAGAGTGAAGCAGAAGTTTATAACATCAGAAAAATAGTTTTCTTACGTGAATACTAATATGAGATTGAAAGAAGCCAAATAGTATTTGTGATGACTATACGTGATATTCAAACACATATTTTTCACAGAATCGTCAAGTAATTATACTCAGTGTGAACAGTTCTGAGAGGACGAAAGAGGCAGTTCTTTTCTGTTAAACATTTACTGTTCATCGAGTATGATATGTTCCGTTTGAACATTGAGGCAATACATTTGGAATAATCTGATCGGTGTATAGGATGGGACAAATTTGACGAAGTTGATAATGCGAAAAGAATTTGACACCTCATCGCTTTGGATTGTAAAGTCATATTACAGTGATAGGTTCACGGTAAAAACAAACTGTTTTTAAAGAGACAAAACGGATTTGAATTTTCGTATAGCTATGGTTTTGATAAACATTGGTATACGCCCTTAAACACATTCTAACAATAGCACAATAACCCAGTTAGGAACAATCTTATGACCTGTTTCAATTTTGTGTTTGGCAACAGAGAATGATGGATATTTATCTTCTGCTGTTATTGGATCGTTTGATTTTATTTGTTCTCGCAAACATTTTGATATATGTTCACACACGCATTCAAGATAATAAACACGATGATGTGTTACGTCATCGTTCTCATGTCTGATTATCAAGAGTGATGAGGTATCGAGTTGTATTCTTAGTATCTACATATGTGGATGTCGTTTTCAGTTGCGTCGGCATCAATTCATCAGTTTCCAACTGTTCTATAACACCATACTTTCATGCGAAATGAACTGATCAGAATTCCCTGATGCGTTCCACTCAAATGATTGTTCCACGATGATCTGTAGTGGCGCAATTCGGTTTGTGCAAGACCGATCCTTATGTAAGTCAGCCAGTTGAAATCGAATTTGAGAGTCTATTGCATACTTCATCCAGTCAAGCAACACTTTTGAAAACGTCTCCTCGTAGTAAAAAAGTGTCATACCTCTGTAATTCCCTCATTTGCTCAGATCTCCATTTTATGGTATCTTCATGAGGTATTCTTCTTTTCAGTCTGTTGACACTTTATGTTTATCACAAATCTTCTTGTATAGAAAGTGTGGCATGTTTGCAGTTACTTCAATGTCTGACCTCAGTGCTACATCATCATCATCTTCAAAATCATTATCAGCATCAGCTCACTGAAATTCATTGTGGAGGTCATGTTCATATTTCCAAAACTTATGTAATCACTCCCAATAGTGAATGGCTTCACATTTATTCCTCATTTATACTACCAACCAATTCCGTATGACTTAAATTGTTTCGCAGTTTATTCTTCTATTCTACTTGATGTTTGACACTAGTTTTTAGAATTTCAAACAATTTCTTTCTGCTTTCCATCAGTGATGCATACGAAACTCAATGCCAGTCTGATGCAAATTTATTTGAAAGATGGATTTTATTGAAATTAGTGGTTGTCATGTCTCAAAGATTCTTTAGCAATGGATGGATTATGTGGGTACACCAATAGATTACTGACCATCAGCCAGCTATGTGTTTATTCGGTACCCATTTATGAATGGATTCTATGATTGTAGTCAGAAAAATCGAATTGAATAAGTTCTTGTGAGGAATATCGCGATTCGACCGAATCAGAATAACATAGAATGGATTTCTGTTTGAGGATCAGTAAGCAATTGACTGTTCGAATGCGTGAATGTTAACGTGTTTATTTGTGAGAAAGACTGGAGTAGGTTGTGAACGACACAACCGCTTCCGATATTCAAATCAGTCATTTCCAACATATCTGATTTATTGCTTACTTACTTACTTACGTCTGGTACTCCCAATGGAGCATAGGCCGCCGACCAGCTTTCTCCAACCCACTCTGTCCTGGGCTTCCTTTTCTAGTTCTATCCAGTTCTTGTTCATTCTTCTCATGTCTGTCTCTATTTCTCGGCGTAATGTGTTCTTTGGTCTTCCTCTTCTCCTTTGACCTTCAGGATTCCATGTGAGGGCTTGTCTTGTGACGCGATCGGGTGATTTCCTCAAAGTGTGCCCAATCCACTTCCAGGGCCTCCTTCTGATTTCTTACTCTGCTGGAATCTGGTTTGTTGTCTCACACAGTAACTTATTGCTAATAGTGTCTGGCCATCGGATCCGAAGTATTTTGCGTAGACAGCTGTTGATGAACACTTGTATCTTCTGAATAATGGCTTTCGTATTTCTCCACGTCTCCGCCCATTCAGTAGAACTGTTTTGACATTTGTATTGAAAATTCTAACCTTGGTGTTAGTTGACAATTGTTTTGAGCTCCAGATGCTTTTCAGTTGAAGGTATGCTGCTCTCGCTTTGCCGATCCGCGCCCTCACATCTGCATCTGATTCACTGTGTTCATCAATGATGCTGCACAGATATGTAAAGGTTTCCACATCCTCCAAAGCTTCTCCGTCAAGTGTAATTTGATTGGTGCATATTGTATTGTATCGGAGAGTCTTGCTTTTCTCTTTGTTTGTATTGAGACCTACTGCTGCTGAGGCTGCTGCTACACTGGTCGTTTTCTCCTGCATTTGTTGTTGCGTTTGTGATAGAAGAGCCAGATCATCTGCGAAGTCTACATCGTCAAGCTGCATCCTGCCTGTCCACTGTATCCCGTGATTTCCTACAGATGTTGACGTCTTCATAATCCAGTCGATCATCAGGAGAAAGAGAAAGGGTGAGAGTAAGCAACCTTGCCTAACAACGGTCTTTACTTGAAACGAGTCGGTGAGTTGTCTTCCGTGGACGTATGATATTTACTACCTTATCAGGCACGCCGTAGTGTCGAAGAAGCTTCCATAGTGTCGTCCTGTCCACGCTATCAAATGCCTTCTCGTAGTAGATGAAGTTGATGTAGAGTGATGAATTCCATTCGATTGATTGTTCCACAATGATCCTCAGAGTTGCAATTTGATCTGTGCACGATCTATCCTTACGAAATCCAGCTTGTTGATCTCGAAGTTGGGCGTCCACGGAATCCTTCATCCTGTTTAACAATACTCTGTTGAAGACTTTTCCTGGTATTGAGAGAAGAGTGATGCCCCTGTAGTTGTCGCACTTGCTCAGATCGCCTTTCTTTGGTATCTTGATCAGAAGTCCTTTTTTCCAGTCTGTTGGTACTTGTTCTTCGTCCCAAATCTTACAGAAGAGGATGTGGAGTATCATGACAGTTGCTGTTACATTTGCTTTCAGTGCCTCTGCCGGGATGTTGTCTGGTCTCGCTGCTTTGCCATTCTTGATTTGTCTAATGACCATGCTGATCTCTTCAATTGTTGGTGGGCCAATATCGATTGGGAGGTCCGTGGGTGCTGCTTCGATGTTGGGTGGGTTCAGTGGAGCCGGTCGATTCAAGAGTTCTTTGAAGTGTTCTACCCACCTGTTTCGTTGTTCTTCAATGTCGGTTATTACTTTGCCTTCCTTGCTTTTCACTGGTCTTTCTGGTTTACGGTAATTTTCAGCAAGTTTCTTCGTTTTATCATACAATTGTCTCATGTTTCCTTCTCCTGCCGCCTTTCCCGCTATCGTTGCTAAATCTTCAACATATATACGTTTGTCGGTTCTGATGCTCCTCTTCACTTGCTTGTTTGCCTCTGTGTATTTGGCTTGTGCCTTGGCTTTTTCCGTTCTTGTTCGGCTGATATTGATTGCTGACTTCTTGTTCCTCCTTGCTTCAATCTTATCCAGTGTACCAACAGTGATCCATTCCTTGTGATGGCGACCAGCAAATGATGATCGGTTGCTATATCAGCTCCTCTTCTGGTTCTCACATCCTCCATCGTCCTCCTGAACTTTTTGTTGATGCAGATATGGTCGATTTGATTCTGTGTAGTGTGATTCGGTGAAATCCAAGTGGCTTTGTGTATGTTTTTATGTGGAAATATGGTGCCACCTATGACCAGTTTATTAAAGGCATATAGGTTTGCAAATCTCTCACCATTTTCATTCCTTCCTCCCGGTACATGTTGTCCCATGACGTCTTCGTATCCAGTGTTGTCCATTCCAACCTTAGCATTGAGATATCCCATCAGAATTGTCAGGTCCTTGGTTGGGCACTTCTCAACGATCGACTGCAGCCTATTGTAGAATTGGTCTTTAGCGTCTTCATCGTAGTCATTGGTAGGCGCATAGCATTGGATGACGTTCATTGTAATGCCCTCTCTCTTTGTTCTGAAGGAGGCTTTGATGATCCTCGGTCCATGAGATTCCCATACAATAAGTGCATTTTGTGCTTTTCTGGACAGCATCAATGCAACTCCTTGTGTATGTGGGGCATTTTCTTCTTCATGACCGGAGTACAACAGAAGTTCTATTGAAAACAGTCGTTGTTGTCCAACCTGCGTCCAATGTGTTTCACTGATTCCAAGCACCTCCAGGTTGTATTTTCTCATTTTTGCAGCAATTTGGAAAACTCATACGGTCTCCCACATTGTCCGGACATTCCATGTACCTATAAAAATTTTCGCTCTGATTTATATGCAAGCCAAACAGACCACATCACAACGTTTAACAGTAAATCAAATTTGTACATGATGAAGCCGTAAAGTTGTCATGAGTGTGGACCACTGTAATAAGGAAAATGTAAATAACTTCGGAATCGTAAATCTAGTGACAAGTGTTAGTAAAAATGAAGCTTCCGACAAGAAGGGTACGAACGTCTACAGTCTAGTTGTTGAGACATTATGAAATGAGGATGTAAATAATATTCGCCTATCAATATTTCACAGAATTTGATTATAATTTAATCCTCACCAGGATATAACGGTAAGGGACAATGACCAGTTTAGAAGTTATCATTTAGTTTGGTTGACTAATCGACTAGTAATCGATTAGTAGAGAGCGGCATTCCTCATTATAACGAAAGCTCATATCAAGCTTATTGCACAAAAGAAAATGTGATATTATAGATGAAATATGGTTATAAACAACGCGAAAATATAATGATTGATATTTGAACAACAACAAAAACAACGGCTGAGAATAACAGACAGATCACACTATCACGTAATAGAAACTATTCTTATCATTATTTTTACTCTTAGAAAAATAGTTTTCTAACGTGATGTGGTGTTTATACATGACATTGAAACACATATTGGTGACTGAATCGTCAAGTAACTACACTCAGTGTGAACAGTTTTAGAAGATGGAAGAAGCACGCGTTCCTGTCTTTTATAACATAATATGGTTCTTTTCGATCAGAGTTATCTCCTCAATCACTTCAAATCTACTTAAGATCCGTCAAATTCTTCATGTTGTCGAATGATTTTTAAATGTTAAAGATGATTGTCTAGTTCATGGAAATAGAGAAGACGAAATACAAACAAGCAACGGAACAAATAATCGTTGGTAGGCATTACAAAACTGAAATCGCAATTAACTGTTTCTCTGTTTGACACAATCAATTAACATAGCTTTAGTGTCATTCTCCGTAAAAAATTTTACGCATTGTATATAGCTTGTCATCTGCTCTGCCTTCAGTGAATATTCTGGCGAATGAATTAATGCTACTTACTAAGTGTCAGTTGATCATTGAGACTGTACTGATTAGGTTCTTGTTACAGTAAACAGCTCGGAATACGGCAGAATAGAATGCTTTTTGAAGATATGAATAGTCTGTTCTCTAAAATCTACGATGCCATGTTTCCTTTGAATTCAATATTTTGTCGTCCAACATTCCCATTATGCATGAGATTTCATTCAACTTGATATCCTGATTTCAGATAGCAGTCATTTATTTAGATGTTTCTGTAGCTTGTTTCCCGTACGGTTTGTTTAATTATATTAGGTTCATCATCACCATTTGTGTCATCACTGCATATTCGTCTGGCTCTTGAGGATGTAGATTAGATTGAATTACTTTCCCTATCTGAAGCAACCGAATCCGCAAAGTCAACTTTAGTCCGTTTCTTACTTTACCATTGAGACCCTCTTCGATGAGTTTCATTATCTTCTGACAATTTTGTTAAACTACTCTTTTTCACCACAGACCACCATAGCATCATCTATAAATACATTTCTACAGCTTCTACCGTAAGCTATACGAAGAAAAATATGTGAACGAAATTGGTGGTTATTATTCGGAAATTGCTTTTCAAGTTTTGACAAGACATTAGGAGTCTATTCATTGTCATTTTACTGATGACTTCAAGAGGTTTACCACACATTTTGTCAACTGCTCTCTGTATTACTCACAATACAGCCAAAGCTTTCTTTAAAAAGCTTGTCAAAGGATTATGAAGAATATTGAAGAATAATAGGTTATATACATGACCAGGCAAAATGTAAGATCCCATGTCGCATAACCTTAAAAGCATGTAGCCTCTTTATGTTGTGAAACATACTTCATACTTACAACACATTTACTAACAACAATATGCGAAATAGACATGACGGCAAAGGGAGACACTTCACTGAATTCTTCGTCAGTATTCAATGTTCAGTGTGAGATAAGTATACACTTGACACTGTCTTATCACTGTGATTTTCTTCTATATTTGAACATAGATGATATAAAATACAAGCTCAACTGATGTGAGGGAATCGATCTTTGAAACACACAGATGAGAATTGACAAACCTTTTATTTTTCAGATACAATGATCAATGTTATAGTTTCGAATGTGTCTGGTATAAGAAATCGTTCTCCATTTTCAACAGTTCACTTTCGGCGGAATGCATTTTATTCCTCTGATTGCAACGGTTTGAGAACTCAATCTATGAAATTGAGCACAATTGATTCTATTTCAATGTACTCAATAGGAAAATCATTATCCTTTTTGATCTTAACATCTGTTGACAGTCAATGTTTTAATGTGGTATACAAAGATTTCGGATTCACTGAAATTATTATTCAGTCGCGAAAGTATTGATTTTCATTCATCCATCAGCATTCGATGTTTGGCGTTAATTAAATATACCTTTGACACTCTCTTGTCACAGTGATTTTCTTGTATTTTGGAACACAGATGATGATTGGTACAAGCGCAAATAATGTATGGAGTTCATTCATTGAAACACTAAACGGGGAACAGTCCTCTCGTTTTACTTTTCTGATACAATAATCACTGATGTAATTTCGGATCTGTGACTGGTTTTGTGACAGTGATATCCTAGTATGCTTTAACTTAAATGAGAATGAAAACTGGCTGAAATAATGTATGGAAATCATTCATTGAAACACTGTGATGAATATCAGTCTTTTCCGTGTGTAGTGACAAACGTTTTAGTCTTCAGATACAATAATCACTGTTGTAATTTCTAATTTGTGTCTGGTTTATGAAATCGTTCTCAATTTTCAACAGTGTAAAAGAGTATTTAATACCATTCAATCAAAACAGTTTGTGCAACTTTGATTTTAACCAATCGAATCAAAACAACTCATTGTTGACGAACAATCAATACATTATTACAGACAACAAAATGTTTGTTCGTAAACATATGAGCACAAATTTTGGACCATAAATCAACCAATCATTCATTTCAGAATATCGTCTATCGCATCGAAGAGATGTTTCATCCACAGGGGTCAGGAATTTCAACCAACAGTGAATAATTTTCAGCTCATGATCTCAATATCCAGAAGAATATTGGTTAACGATGACGCCATATACCTCCATGATTGGTTTATAATAAACATCTGATTTTATTAAATTCGATCATTCTAATGGATACTTTGAATCATCAAATCAGAAGAGAACAACCTTACACTTCAAAAGTATATATAAGCCCGACAAATTCTATGAAAATTTTATCTATAACTTGACACGATAAGATGAGGTAAGTGTTGAATGAACATACGAACTCAAATTAAAATTCGACTCCATGAGATACCGTTGATTTGTTCACCCTGATCATTTTAGATATAACTTTTCGCCTAGTCTATGGGTTCTAATTTATCTTATCTCCGTTTGGACTTACAAACGATTCAATTGCAATGACTATTGCAAAAACTCTGATTTGCGTCACTTTAAGATTGTCATTATTGAGAATGACACTTATCGATATGTATGTAATCTGATACATTCTAATACACATATTCCAGTCTCTTCATTATAAATATTCAATGAGGATTCAACGTAATAAATCTCAACCAGTTCCCAGTGACCGTTTTAATAATATGATAGATGGCACATACGTGAGTTGAATACACTTTATAATGATGATATTTTTCCATATGTTTGCATCATTGTAGTATGGTACACCCCAATTCTCGTGTAGTTATTACGGTATTCACGTTGTGGAAATTGATTTTGAACGTCGTAAGTTATAAATTTTCTTGGAAGTCAAATTATTAATGAGTTTTGTTGATCCAATTTCTGTTATTGAATCAAAGTTGATTCCATTTTCTTCAGTGAATCAGTTTTGTGCTACTTGTTCAACATGGTAATGGTTTGACTCTTTATAGCAAATCAAATACAGTTCAGTTTTATTATTTAAAATTATTTATTCATTCAATACAAATTTATCAATGATGTGGCTTGTTTTCATTTAATAGATAGAGTTGATGTATATAAATCTGGAGAGTTACCCATTGGAACAATTTTTAATTTCATAGCAAACTATACGAAGTCTGAATCTAGAGTTTTGGATGAGAGTGAGTTCTTATATTATTCAGTTATTCTTTGTTTTGATCACTTTTCTCACATTTATTTTGTATAAAAGCTTCAGTATTTATCTTGATGATTACAGGAGTGGTAGCCAACACAAAGTGATTGTTGTGTTAGTGTTGTTTTTGCAACAGAACGTGTGTGTATCGCAGCAAGTGTTGAATGCTGTAAAGTGAAATTGGTAAATTAATAAAAGATCTACCTGAAAATATACACTTTCATGAAATAGAAATTATAAACCATGTGATATAAATGCGAAAAAGTAAATAACCAACCCTCCAGTCTATGAAAACTACAAAACAGAGGGTATCTCATCTGCACGATACTTCATGGTAGACTGAGTGAATAAAAGTGATCACTTGTACAATAGTAAGCTATGTTATGAGAGTAGTCGGCTTGGTTTATTGAAGCCTATAAATTATCAAGTTATATTTGAAGTCCTCTAGACCTTTTATAGCACTTACTTGATTCTTGAATGTTTAATGTCTCGGAGTTGCTGTGTGTTATTATTCGATTATTCAAGACTACTTTTGTGATCGCATTTGTATGATTATGCATTTCGAATCCATGCACTTCGTGAAACAGCTGACCAATGAACGTCCTTGAAGAGTACCCTAGTACAAGATGACTTACTCATACCAGAACACTTTAAACATCAAAGTGACATTCATTTATTTCGGTCCAACGTAAGAATTGATGAATAAAATGATTCAAAAATCACTTTGTTGTTGTATTGTCGAATACCTATTAAACGTCTATTATTCAGTAAGAAGCGTCTGGAAGAAATTTTAAAGAAGTAAAAAATTCTTCTCAGTTGATTGTGTTGAAACGTTCATCATATTGTTGAACTAATAATATTCCTTGGACCTTTCTCATGAGAAATGATTTAGCATTCAACTACTCCGGTTTATTTAAACGTAGAAATGGAGACGACAACTTGTATAAGTCGGTAGTCCGTGTTAAAAAGTATATTTATTGAAAGAGATGGATAATCATTATTCAGATATATAAACATCCTTTTTGATTTTCATTATTTCAGAGGAATTATTAGGAGTCAAAAGGAATTTTTCGATAAACGTTAATGGTTCAGGTGAGTAAACATTGATCGAACGTCCGATCACACGCGTGAAACGTTTACACTTACATCTTCACTACCTGTGATTACTCATAATTTGTCTGTTCATTTTAAACAATTTCTACCTTCAAAAATACTAACAAAAGAATGAAGGTGCTTCTATTCTGGCAAACGATGATACAATTGAATGTGAAATTCACTCACTAATTGAGTACATCCGTTGAAACATTGGGAACAGTTGAAATGAACTGTGAATGACTGGATTTGACAGGCAATCAATAAGTTATCATGGATAATTAAAGTCACAATCTCACTCTTCATGTTGGAAAATGAATGAAGAGATTTATTATCATTTCAGGTTTAGTGGAACTTCATAAATAGTCTGTGTTCCAAAATGAATGATTCGTGTTTTACACTGGTGACAAAGGCATTGCCGCACACATTATATTCATCCAAACATCCTTTCATCACATAGTCATTCCCAAGTAATGACGTTGCAAACTGGAAAATTGTTATCTAAAGCTATTCGTTTCTAATCTACAACAAATGAACACTGAAATCAGAATCAGTTAACCGATAGAAATCTTTATATATATATACCACCAATTTATTTCTCAGGTTCAATTTGTAGACAAACACTACTATGATCATGTCATGTGTACTGAGTGTCCATTGTTTCAAATTGAATTATTTAAGATATTGCGCGAATGCTATTACATCCCTGACTATCAGATCCCTGATGGTAAAGTAGACGATTTATTGTTTCGATAATAGTAATACTACTTCAAAATCTAGGCATTTGACATTTGTTAGAAAGGGATTCATGTCAGTCTAATTTCAATGACGTTCACTTCAATGTATTTAATACCAATCCATCTGAAGAAAGCATTTCAGATAACACAGTTATTAACCACTGAAATTTGTCCAAAGTGAAACATCAAACAATAACTTGCTCATCGTTTAAATCCTCAATATTGAGTATCAATATTCTTCTTACTGTAGATGTTACAGCCACAATGACGAGTTTAATACACTCAAATGGGAAGGTGTCGTTCTATTATGATAACGTGAGTTGCATAAATTAGTGAAAATGTGATATTGTTTCAAGTAATTCACATCATTCTACTATTTCATGTTGATTAATATTGTCAAATGCATCTAGTTACACTGAACACGATAAAAAGAGATCAACATTGTGTAATAGGCGAACGGACTAGTTGACACTACTATCAATCCTCAAATGACACTAATCAAGGAAGTGGTTGGAACAGTGAATAATCAGAAGTAAAGTTCTTTCAGACAAAACAATAACCTGTTTGTGTCAAACAGTAACTGGTTGTGAATGTTTGCATACTATGCAGAAAGAGTCATATTCCGTTAAATTTTATTTCACGTAGAAACGATCGGCTGTCCAGAATATTCACTGTGGAATATCCTGAGTGCAGCATCGTGTCAAAAATTCACAATCTCACTTCATTTCATTAGACGGTGATATTCATCTCACAAGTTATCGCCACAAATCATGATGGAGAGATAGTTCATAACACTTGACCGAAGTTGACAAGAATATCTATGCAGATTGGATGGAACATTCATGGAAAATAAACCGAGAATATCAGTATGTCTAGTGTGAGTGCGATTAGTTGGCTTTGAGTGAGATGATCTAAATGATGATACATTTTCCCAGTAATTATTCGATTTCATATAAACGATTATGTGGTAGCAGATCTTGTCTCAGACATTCAACCATCTTTTTTCAGATTCCCGAAGAAATTCAGGAAAGTAAGTTGCGATCAGAAATCTATGGATTGATACGTTGTGAAGATGGTAAGAAATATTTCACCGAGTGAATACTATTTCTATAATTAGCTTTATTCAATATTATATTTTTGGTACAATATAGAATTTTCTGCACAACATACTTCAGCAAGTATCAGTTTCTTACTTCTTCGTCCTTCCTGACGATAACTATTTACTGATCGCCACTTAGAAGTTTGCAGCCCAATCAATCGACATCTGGATATAATACATACTTCTCGCTGCATATTGCCTTCTGCAAACGTTACAGCTAAAACTCTTACTCTTTTCAGATATGCACTTGAATAGGTTGTGCGGTTACTAGGCATAATGATGTATTAAAACAAACAAATTTGGACAACTTTTTGAAATATCCAGATGACAGGAACAGGTAGCCCAGATGTTTAAGCAGGCCGAATCTCGTTAACTCTTTGATGTACGATGACGTACATCATCAATCACCAGTTAGATTTATATTACTCTCTACTTGTACCCGGTCATGAACGTGTTAATGAACATAATCCATGTATCTTATCAGAGAGAGCTTTCTAACAGTGAATATTATTCAGTTGAATCTTGCGTAAAGTCAGTTTGTGGAAATGTCATTTAAGTGTTGTGGCTCATTGTGCAGAATGAAATTGGAATGATTTTCGTGAAAACGGTGTCCAAATATTTTGGGAACTTCTTACATTTATGATTACCGGTAGACCCACCGAGGTATGGATATATGAATAACCAAATCAAACTCAAAATATATCCACTCATTTATTCACTCACTCACAGTGATACAATCAAACTTGCAGTCTTTGATCATCTCAACAGTCAATGTAAAAGGAGGTGTGTTTTGTATGAGTCAGAAATAAAGCAGTGCAAGTTTGGAAATGATATTACATCTACGAAATGTTCAATCGTCTTGCTTCACTGAAATAAACATGTGTTGTTGAGAGATGAAGATGAGTTTGAAGAAGAGTTTTGGGTGTACGTGATTAGGTGAGATACTGTGTTTATAACTGAATGTGAGAAGGTTCATCAAATATTCCGCCAGATGTTCTGCACTGACGGGTTTAAGTGCATTGTTGAGTCATTTACACAATGAAGATAATTGTCATTTTACATTCTTTGGTTCAGTCCTCACATGAGTGATATGTACTGCAACTGATCAGTCCCTTATTCATATATATGCACACTGTTGGGATTATCTGGATGTTGCTTGAAGTCACAAGCATTGTCCGTAAAGATGAATGAGGAACAGCAGTGTAATCAAATACGGTTTCTCAACATCAATCGGAAGATTCAATGACAATTCAAAAATTATTTAAAGCTTCATACAGACTCAAAAGTCATTGAGTATATGGACTGACTGGATAAGTGGATAACCGAATGTAAATGGAAATGGATGGTGCTGGTTTTCAGTCCCTGATGTTCCAAATAACATGAAACGAGCGTCTCAGGTTGATATACAAATCACCATTGTTCCTTGATTTGTGGATTTGAATGTTGCCTCCGTGTAATATGCATTGTGAAATAAGATGTAAGGGGATGAACACATCTATCCTAGACGTTCAGCTGATTTCATCTTTAAATAACTCAAAAACGTAACTATTTCATTTATAACTTAATGGGCCGGTTTCAAAAATCGAAGCGATGTAAAGGATAGTTTTTTGGACAGTCATCACTGTGTACGTAATGAAAAATACTACAGATACTTGATTTGATCTGTAATTAAGTGAAGCAAATAAATTTGTTTCGCTTCAAAAAAAGTAAAAATTCTAAATCCCTGTTTTCTTTCAATTTGTCACAAAAGGTCTCACGAAGCATGAGATATCTGTTCCAGCAAAATGGATCAAAAGTGGTTCGTTGGTGGAGTTTGAAGCCATCGGAGGTACGTGAAATTTGATTTATTTAGCACTTACTATTTTCGCACTTAAAAACATCATTATTGTTTGCTCAAAATTGAAAATCCCGTGTATAACTTTAATCATTTATTAAATGATATCCAGGCATGTGTCTCGAATGACTATCAACTTACTATTTAAAAACTACCCGTTGATTCGTTGTTGGTTATTAAGAATGCATAACGACCAGTTTTGAACAACATTAAAGTTTTCACCTTGATGAAGTTTACTTGAACATAAAGTCACAAAATGAATGTTGAAATGCTTTCGGTTTCGAAAAATATAAGGTGTCAATAAGCGATTGTGCATTGACAAGGAAGTGTTCGTTATTATTTTGATATATATGATGTAGAATTTTTCTGAGGTATTGAAGCTGACATTGACGATTGGAAAAACGATGTCACTTTTCCTCTGTTGTTTAATTGAATCAACACAGTTCAATGTAAATTTTGTGTCTTTGAACAACCCAGTTTATGCACTTATCTCATTCACAAAAACGATTTCGTGGAAAGAAAGTGTATGATCGTCAAAGTCAATTGCAATACGCTTTGCTGAACTCAGTGACAACGTAGCGTGCACGTGTCTGGATGCGTACAGTTATTAAATGTCATCAATTTCTCCTTGAAATAGAAGAGAAATTAAAGGTGTACTGAGTTTTGCATAATGCAACATGTTGACCATTTTCCACAGAATGTAATAATCACATAACTCAGAAATCACCATCACATCGTTCAGTGACAGTTACAGGTATTGTATTTTTCTTTTCTTTTGTTTGATTATGTGATATAAAATCACCTTATTCATTTCAAAGAAATTTGTTTGCAATACAATACAAGTGAAACATGCCAAAGAGCGACCACATCGACAATGACATGTTTTTGGTGTGAAAAAGGGAAGAAATGTATAGAAAGTAACGATCAGAACACTCATGGCTTGAAAGTCAATGACTGCCGTGTTGAGGTTGGTAATTGTTAAACTTCGTATTTCTTTTGCAATTACCTCTAATTTCACATTCTGAGCAAATGTTTTCACTGGAAAAATTACTTTTATTGCTATCAATAAGAAATAGCATGTTAGCCATCCTCAGTGACTAAATAAAAGATTTGTATAGGTTGACGACATATGAGTACATGCTACGTTTTTGTGAAAGGAATAAACAATTAATCAAAGCATCGCTCACCATCACCGTTTTAAAGCGAATTATGTTTTCAACTCGATGAATAAACCGTAATTTCGTTGATGTATGTCAATGGTAACAATATACCGATGAAACCAGGTAAAGTGAAGAAGCGTGAACAGTTAGAAATTGTGTATCACATCAGAAGATTTAGTGAAAGTATGTAGACTACCATTGTAGAATCCCGGAACACTGATTTATGATACTCTGTTGAAAATTATGTAACCTCAATAAGTCGCTTCAATTAAGCCGTCAATTATAAGGCTATTGATTTATATTCGGTTTGTGTTTAGATTTGACAGTTGAAACACGTATTTCATTATATCATTGAGTCGTCAACTAGCTGTAGGATAGAGTATGCTCAGCATACAGATTGTCAACTCGCTAATAGATATACTGAAGGATTTTACGAATGCAAATTCTGCAACGTTTTGTGGAATTCCCATGTGTCACCATTACTGGGAATGTTGTATGATGAATAATGAAGTGAAAGAATAGTGTTTGATGTTCAATAAACAATGCTTCTGATTGAATCACTTAAAATAACTCGGATGTCAACGAGATGAATAGTTTAAAGACTATGAAACACAGTGGAAAAACATTGGGGATCACTGAGGTTCAGGTTGGTGAAAACCTAATGAAAACTACGGAAGAAAGATATAAACACTTTTTAAGTATTTGATATTTCTTAAAAACTGATAATTCTTTGTTTTTCCTCAGAATATGAATACTGGGACAGTTCCAGAAAATAAGTAAACCGAAGTGATGAATGATGCATGAAAAAGTCTTATAAATTGCTTTGTAAACTCTGAAAAAGTTGTCTCAATTCTGCTTTTCATTAGAATACTTCAGAATTTCATTTGTCTTTTTACCAAGTTGGACAGTTTCGTTCATGGCACTATGTACATGCTTTTGATTGTTTACATGACAGTTGATGTAATTCTTTTTATAAATAAGTGATTTCGTGATCATTGCTGTCAACAATGAGTCCTTATTGCGTGTTCATTTTGATGAAGTGATCTGTCGAAACACATTAGAAATACCGAGACAAACACTTCCATATTTCGTTACCTAAACGAATATTATCACCCGGTTATTCAACAAATAATTGATACCAAAATATTCAATCTAAATTACAATAAATAACAAGGTGATAAGAAATATATGAAAAATTACCGAAAACACCAAAAGGTAATTGTTATTATATCCCTTCTGGATAGATCAAGTAAAATTCCGTCTTAGCAGCTGTTTTATAACACAGTGTTTCAAAATCTGGGAAAGTGCTCCAAATTACAACCAAAGATGCACGATCGCAGTCGAACACAAACCTCATAATCAAGTAGCGAGCAGTCAAGATGGCGGACACTAGATTATTAGCAATTGAAACAAACTAGATACAGTTCAGTAAGGAACATAGAGACTCAATAAAAAACGATAATAAAACCGTAAATTGTACTCACCTAGTCAGACACGACATCCATACATGCGCTTTCGACAATAAATATGAACACATCTGTTGTACAAGAGGTCAGCTACCGTTCGTGTGACGAAGTAGTTAATGATCATTTCGCAAATATGAATGAAATGAGTTTGAACCACACGAGGAGACGTAGATTTTTCAGTTGTGAGTCGGCACCACATTCAGTTGTATCAACCATCCTGAAACCGAGCTACACCGACCATATCATCAAATCATTATCTGTGATTTTATGAGCTTGTGGATTTGTCAAATGTTGCAATTGAGATAAGAATGGGTAGAGAGTGAATTGGAGTGTATGTTTGTGCGTGTGTTATTTATATGATAATTGAACACTTGACATGTCATTGTCTGGATTTCTTAGCATTACTTCGTTTATTTCAATCAAACAGTTGGAACATATAATAAAGACATACGTATTCAGCTAACCAAGGAAAGTATAACGAACATCTTTGTATGAAGTACGTGACCGCACGTTCACTTGACACTGTATAAGTCTAATTTCGTTAGGCACTTCAACTAATTCACTATACTGATAGTGTCATTCAATCAATGATAATGACTTATGAAAGTATTTATGAAGTAAAACATTTCTAACAATTTGATCACACATAAACGTCTTACGAATATTTTAAAATCAAAATATAAAATCAACTAAAACAAGAAATAGTTTCGATAATTATTGATATAGGCTCTTTAGCAATTTCGGACAAAAAGGCAATAACTGATTTACGATCAATCTCATGACCTTTTTTGAATTTTGTGTTTGACAATAGAGAACGATGGATGTTTATTCTCTGCTGTTATTCGGTCGTTTGATATTATTTGTTTTCGCAACACTTTCGATATATGTTAATGCACCCATGTTTTATAATCTCGATCACATCTCCCCATGTAGGTGTGATCGAACACGCATTCAAAATAATAAACATAGTGAGATGTGACGCAATCGTTCACATATCTTTTTATACAGAGTGATGAAGTTTTCAATTGTTTTCTTTGTGTAAACTCACGTCGGTGTCACTTTCAGTTATGCCGGCTTCAATTCATCAGTTTCTAAGACTGTACTTTCATGCAAGATGAACCGATCAGAATTTCCTGGTCAGTACTAGGAAGAAATAAACAGTATTGTAGTGGAAACTGTTTTCAATTTGTAAACTGAGAAGGATATTGATAACCGGTTGAAGTGGTTCGGTGTTTGGTGCCAAGTTGTAACCAATGTGATAAACAAACGAACGATTTTCATGAAACATATACTTAAAGCATTCAATTAAGTCTGAGGGATTATAATTAAACACAAAAGAAATAGTAATAATAATAATAATTGGTATTGTTCTATTATTCTTGTTCTAATGGTACTGATGTCAATAATAATGATTGCAATGTCATTAATATTGAAGAAACTGTCGCTTGTAATTCTTGTTAAATAAGAAAACTTTATCATTGTATCTGTGTTGACATTTGAATGTGAATTGACAGAGTTAAATGAATAATATGAGCACAGAAAAGGATGGATATGAACATAGAGAAAATTAGAGAATAAGTCAAGAGCCATATTCAGTTATCGTTTAATGCTCAAAGTATTCTACCGAAAGTGTTTTATGGAAGATAATTGCTTACACCTGTAACACCTTGTTTAGGAGAATAGGAGCAATCAGCCTGTTCATCTCGAAGTCGAGAGTCTATTGCATATTTCATCCTGTCCAACAACACTCTAATAAAAATGTCTCCTCGTAGTGAAAACAGTGTCATGCCTCTGTAATTCTCACATTGGCTCAGATCTCCTTTTTGTGGTATTGTAGTGGATGTCGAGTCGAAGACGGACTATGATCACCACTACAATTCGTTTACGCGCCCAAATACGACTTGGTTCCTTTGATAGCTCGTAAAACAGAAGACTTTATTAATCCAGATCAATTGTATTTATTGGCGATCTCGTGGTATCGAAATAATACCGAGAAGTGCCAAAGAGTACAGACGAAAAGGCAGTGCGTGAGCAAGTTCGAACCAAACAAGGCGGAGAGCGAAAGCAGAAGTGAAACTGATACAGTTAAACAAATACAGTAAAACAATCTCTGGCACAATTGGTTACAATAATAATAATTGTTTCCGTTATTCCAATCGTGTTCTTATCGAGACTGGCCGGTCACTACAGGAGCCCCCCGCTAGAAAGGGTTTACACTTTCGATACGTAGCGGTTTCGTTCGTGGGACGGATCGCGAAACATGCAATTGTAGGAAGAAGGCGTTGGCAGAACAGGAAGTGATCGTTGATCCTCGAGTTGCCACCAAAAGTCTTTGACGTAGAACGGTACCAGAAGGAACGTACTGTATTGATTGCTTGGATTAGCATGCTACACCAGAGTGGTTTTTATCCAGAATCTGAAGGTTGCGTTCGTAGAGGTCCGTACCAAAAACGCTGAAGACGTAGGACGAAACCAGATTGAGCCAAGGAACCAGATGCGACCAGGATAACCATGTTCGGGAACAAATGTATACCATACGTATTTGGAGCCAGAGAGGTCGACTGAGTGCGTTGACTAGAGCGTGGGTGATCAGGCCAGCTTTCACCAAAGTTGACTGAAGTCGACGATACCGTAACAGCGATGGTCGGAGGCGTAGGCTCGTGGAAAACAAAAAAAATGAGAGAAAAAGAGAAGAGTGTAGCATTCATGTAGTATAGTGTTAAGGTCCTATACTGTATCCGCTGCTGGTTATGAGGTTAATCGCGAAAGCGTACGGGTAGGCGTACTCGCCGACCGGAACGTGAGACGGTAGTCTCGTTCGAACCTCGTGAGCCTGCAATCTCATCCACAGTCAAGGGCGGTGTGGTCTGCTGGTCTGGAAGTGAGGGTGAAGTCTCGTCATTTGACGTGGCAGATGATACGTGCTGTTGACTGGGACGTGAGAATGAGGTCTCAGGTGCATCTAGCGTGGGATCCGAAGTAGATGTAGAGATCCCGCTAGAAGCTTTGATGGGTTTAGCATTGGGTCTCGGCTTGTTAGGTAGGGCACTGTCATCGACGTGTGCTGGCATGAGACGATCAATGCTGACTTTGACACGACCATGTCGATCAACCTTGAAGGTCTCTTCGTGGCGGAAATTCACGTGAAAAGGGCCTTCGTAAGGCTGTTTGCTCAGATTGACCGTAAGTTGTCGTGTACCATAGTTGGGAATGACTGAGTCATCCGCAGTGCGTAGTCGAAGCATCGTAGCTTGAGACTTACTGTTACTGATAGGTACGACAGAAACTTGGGTACCTGTATCCACGAGGTACCTAGCGTTAGTGCGATAATCGTGCACGTAAAATAAACGGTCAAACGGAGGTGAAGGGCCGGTAAGTACGGACGTATTTACTCACCGGCTCAGGAGTTTCCCGCCTTGTATGAGCAGGGAGCTCGACAATGACGGGCACCGGCCTCGAAGGCACGGTGGAACCAGCACCAACCTGGACTCGCTTCCGAAACCGCCTTCTGGCGTGGCTTGGAAGATGCTCGCTTGGGGCGAGTCGTTACGGCTTTTTGAGATCGTGACCCGGGTGGGGGATGTAGGGGGCTGGCACGTTTGTGCGGTCGCGGAAACTGAGACGAGTATGGATACATCTGTCCCTATCCCTATGAGCCGGAGGTCGTCTAGCAATAATAGAACGGGAAGTAGAGGCAACAATATAGTTGTCTTCGGCGCTAACACGTGCTAGAATCTTGTCTGCTATGAGGGCCACCTGGTGCAGTGGGGTGTCTTCGAGCAGGGCCGTAAGGGTTGGCTGGATACTGACTTGTAAGGCTTCGAGCCACAACTCTTTGACTATCTCAGAGTCTGCTGTCGAGTTTCCTGCAAGGGATTGCAGGCGCGTGAGGTGGTGGCTCGGCTTAGCGTCACCCATAGGGTGACGTGCTAAGAGAGTCCTCAATCGTTCCTCTCTTGATGGGAGGAAATGTCAAAGGATAGCATCCTTAAGACGGTCGTAAACGTTCGGAACGTTCGGATTGAGGACAGCCTCACGAACAGCAGTTAGGTGATCCCCGGGCAATGATTCCAAAGCGTAGGCGTACTTTTGCCTTTGGTTGGTTATGCGGCGGATCTCAAATTGAGATTCCAGTGCCGCGAACCAGACTTCTGGATCATGAGGGATGAAAGGAACCGGTCGAAAATTGATAGCCTGTAGCTCGGAGTCTATTATATTTATACTAATCTTTTCGTTATCCACCATGGTAAGTTGCCAAGATATTATATATTGAAAATATCAATACGAATATATGCAACAGAAGTGGATAGATAAATAGACTCAGCGGATTGATCTGGTTTGGAGAATTGGCCAAGTTTGAACTGTGCTCGAAGAATAGGGTTACTGGTTGTGGTTCGCCAGATGTGCAAGTTCCCAAAACGGCTCACCAGTTTGTAGTGGACGTCGAGTCGAAGACGGACTATGAGCACCACTACAATTCGTTTACGCGCCCAAATACGACTTGGTTCCTTTGATAGCTCGTAAAACAGAAGACTTTAATAATCCAGATCAATTGTATTTATTGGCGATCTCGTGGTATCGAAATAATACCGAGAAGTGCCAAAGAGTACAGACGAAAAGGCAGTGCGTGAGCAAGTTCGAACCAAACAAGGCGGAGAGCGAAAGCAGAAGTGAAACTGATACAGTTAAACAAATACAGTAAAACAATCTCTGGCACAATTGGTTACAATAATAATAATTGTTTCCGTTATTCCAATCGTGTTCTTATCGAGACTGGACGGTTACTACAGTATCTTGATGAGTTATCCTTCTTTTCAGTCCTTTGACACTTTTTCGTTTATCACAAATCTTCTTGAATAGAAAGTGAAGCATGTTTGCAGTTACTTGATTGTCTGACTACAGTGCTTCATCATCACAATTCTTAAAATCATTATCAGCATCAGCTAACTCACATTCATTGCGAATGTTATGTTCATAATTCCCAAAGGTATGTAATCAATTCCAATAATAAATTGCTTCACATTATTTCTACTTTTATTTCACCGATCATCATTATGTATGACGTAACATATTATGCTCGATGAACAATATATTGTTTTCAGAAAAGAACGACCGCCTCTTTCATCCTCCTAAAATTATCCACACTAAGTTCAGTTACTTGACGATTAAGTCACCAATATGTGTTTCAATATCACATATAATCACCATAACTACTATTTGGCTTCTTTCAATTTATTCTAAGTATTCACATAAGAAATATTTTACAAAACGTAAAAATGATGATAAGAATAGTTTCTATCATGTGATAGTGTGATCTGTATGTTAACCTTGATCATTGTTTTTGTTGTTCAAATATCATTCACTTTATTTCCGCGTTGTTTGTCACCAGATTTCATTTATGATATGACAGATTTTTTGTATAATGACCATGATATGAGTTGTCATTATAATGAGGAATGCCGTTCTCTACTAATACATTCATATGACTGATCATCTTTGACACATACAAAACGAAAAAATGAATGAAATTATCATTTTGTAACTGACTATTACTTTTGTCAAGACAGATAGTTTGTTCATCAATTCGTGGAAGTTCTTGATTCAGTTCTGAATAAACATTGAAATCATCTACCGTCACATTTCACGTGAGTCTAGTAATACTGGTCGAATAGAATTATCTCGATTTCAAGTCTTGTATATAAATCATATACGTTAGAAATGAACGATTTGCATATAAGATGCTGGTATTGCTGTTCTGAACTTATTCCAGTCTTTATCACATATAAACGCGTTAACATTCACACATTCGAACAGTCAATTGCCTACTGATCCTCAAACAGAAATCCATTCTATGTTATTCTGATTCAGTCGAATCGCGATATTCTTCACAAGAATTTATTCAATTCGATATTTCTAACTGCAATGTTAGAATCCAATCAACAGTGAGGACCAGATCGACATAGAGTTGATGGATGAATAATAATCTATTAGTGGACTCACATAATCAATCCATTGCTCAAGAATCCTACAGACATGGCAACCACAAATTTCAATAAAATACATCTTTCAAATAAATTTGTATCAGACTGGCATCAAAATGCGTAATAATTACTGATAGATATTAGGAAGAAATTATTTCACATTCTAAATCTAACGTCAAACATCAGGTAGAATAGAAGAATAAACTGCGAAGTAAGTTACGTCATACGGAATATTGATCAGTAGAATAAATGAAGAATAAATGTATAGCAATTCACTATTGGAAGTGATCACATTAGTTGGAAATTATGAACATGACCTTGATAATGAATGCGAATTAGCTGATGATGATTCCTTTTTGGAAGATGGTGGTCATGAATGCGAGGATGGTGTTGTTGATGATGACGATATTTAGGATATTCATCAGGACAAATATGATGATGATAGCGGCGACAAGTAAATTGATGAATGTGTTGCGAAAAGAAATAAAATCAAACGACCCAATAACAGCAGTGGATAGACATCCATCATTCTCTGCTGCCAAACACAAAATTGAAACTGGTAATAAGATTGATCCTTACTCGGTTAAAGGGGTAATGTCCTCATGGTAATATAAGTGTACCATCCACAACGATGAGGTGTTGGATTCTTTTCGCCTTATCAACTTCGTCAAACTTGTCATCACCTATCCACCATTTCAGGTCTGGTTGATTTTACATTTCTAGTATAAAATGTTCTTATCAACTGTGTGTATGATCAGATTGTTCGAAATGTATTGCCTAAATGATTATTTCCAGAAATAATTATCATTGAACGAATGATAGTGTCTGTATAGTGAATTATTTGAAGAGCTCAACAATAATAGGCTCATGCAGTGTCAAGTGTTTGTGAAGTACTGTACTTTATACGCAGATGTTCGTTATACGTTCCTTCGTTAGCTGATATCGTTCAGCTTCATAGATTGCTCCAACTGTTGGAATGAATTAATCAGATTAATGCTGATAACTCTGGACAATGACACGACAATTGTTTATTTGTCATATAAATAACACACACACAAACATACACATTCGAATTCGCACTCTACCCTTCCTCATCACAAATGCAACATTTATTTGACAAACCAGCACGAGCAATCACTCAGAATGAAGTAATGAAGACTCGCACAAAACAGCGACGTGTGATATCAGTTCAATAATGGTTATCAATGATTGTTCGTTCTGTTGCTTGTTTTTACTTAATCTTCTCTATTTCGAATGAATGGACAATCATCATTAAAAACCAATCATCATTGGATAACACAAAGACGTTGACAGTATATTGAAAGTATATTTGAAGTGATTAAGATAGCTCTGTTCAAAAGGAACATACTGTCTTCAATGAACAGCATATGTCTAACAAGAAAAGAACGCCTGCTTCTTTCATCCTTTCAAAATTATCCACACTGAATCCAGTTACTTGACGATTAAGTCACCAATATGTGTTTCAATATCACATATAATCACCTTAACTACTATTTGGCTTCTTTCAATCTATCATACGTATTCACATAAGAAATATTTTACTAAAAGTAACAATAATGATAAGAATAGTATCTATTATGTGATAGTGTGATCTGTCCGTAATAATATTAATAATGATAATAATATTAATAAAAATAATGATAATAATAATAAGTACTGAAGTCAGACATTGAAGCAACTGCACACATGCTTCACCTCCATTACAGATTTCGGAGGGGGCAACAAGTGCCAATGAACTTGAGAGAAATATACCTCATCAAGATAATGTTCAACGAGATGTGAGCAAATGTGAGAATAACAGAGGCATTACGCTGTTTTCGCCAACAGGAAACATTTTCAATAGAGTGTTTCTGGACACGAATATATATACAACCTATCTTTTATATACTACCATCACTAAATTAACTATTTCTATGAATACGTTGTTCATCTTGTTGTGCTAACGATGTATGGCAACTTGGACCGATGCATAAATGTGCCTGTTTTTACGCTGAAGCTGACTGACATAGTGACGATGAACAGTATATGTTCAACCAAAAAAGAACGCCTGCTTCATTTGTCCTCTTAAAACTACCCACATTGAGTACAGTTACTTGACGATTAAGTCACCAATATATGTTTCAATAGCACATATAATCACCTTAACTACTATTTGGCTTCTTTCAATCTACTATACGTATTCACATAAGAAATATTTTACTAAAAGTAACAATAACGATAAGAATAGTATCTATTATGTGATAGTGTGATCTGTCCGTTGACCTCGGTCGTTGTTTTTGTTGTTCTAACATCAATCATTTTACTTCATTGTTGTTTATCATCGGATTTTAACTAATTAATCAAATTATATGATATTTTCTTTTAATTAATGAGCGTGATATGAGTTGTCATTATAATGAGGAATGCCGTTCTCTACTAATACATTCATATGACTGATCATCTTTGAAACATACAAAACAAAAATGAATGAAATTTTCATTTCACATATGTTGACTACTTTTCTCAATACAAAATTAAGTTAAAACTAAATTTTTGTTCATCAATTCATAGAAAGGTCTTCATTCCCCTATGAATAATCACTGAAATCATCTACGGTCTTATATCAAATGAGTCCAATATTGCCAGTCGAATAGAATTTTCCTGATTTCAAGTCTTCAGTTTATCAACCTATGTAACTATCATTATCAATCACGATGCTTTCTGACTCGACTAAATAATGCGTTCCATAATTATTGACTATGAGACTGTGATCATTCATCTTGATGACAATGTCCACATCCCATTCTCTGTCACGTTCTGTATCAATTATATTTCAAATGAGTCTAGTGATACTTGCCGCATAGAATTATCATTTTTTCAATAATTCAAAATATCAATCTAGGTATATGAATTGATGCATGATGATAGAAGTCGGATATCGTGTATAAGGCAAAGTCATCAGATTTCACGGTTGATCGAACACATTATAAATCTTCATTTGGTATTCAAATTCGTTACAACGATTCGCTACACGAATCGCAGCTGACCTCTTTTAGGACAGATATGTGCATATTTATTGTTCACAATATAGTAGGTCTTTATTCAGCTATGAAATTCATCTACAATGTTGATTCAATTTAGTCCAGTATAACTAGTCGAATAGATTTATCTTGATTTCAAGTCTTCAGTTTATCAATCCATGAAACTATAATTAACAATCACGATGCTTTCTGACTCGACTAAATAATGCGTTCCATAATTATTGACTATGAGACTGTGATCATTCATCTTGATGACAATGTCCACATCCCATTCTCTGTCACGTTCTATATCAATCACTGTGATAGATGAACATAACGTTACTCAATATTCTGGACACATACATTTGACTGTTATTCAAATAAATAATAATAATAAATTCTAAAAATAATAATAATTACACAATTCACACCCGTTTACAGGCATGATCAATTTGATCTATATAGCAACATTAGATGTAGAGAACAAACATGAGACACAGGAGACTGTTTTCAGTTTACTAGTTCAGTAATTGTTTATGTAGTTTATTTATGACGTGTATCACGGTAATCCAATACAGGGAAATTGTTATTTTTTACTTAAGTGGATAGACTGATGATTTATGAACGGTGTTGTTTAAGGTCATTCCCAAGGCAAAGAAGAATGATTGATAATTATCTACAACTAGAGAAAGTCAAAGTAAAACAGAGAGCACGAAACAACAAAACAATGATTGCCAAAATATGTCTGTCAGGTTTACCACTGTTCATGTTAGATATTATTCAAATAAGTTAAGGTTGCTAGGGCCAGGGTTAGTGTAAATTGACAGCAAGTAAATGGCTAAACATTTAAAGTTCTTATAATCACACTTGTGAAGTAAGATACACTTACAGGCGCTAAAATATTTAATGCATTTTCAGAGGTGCAGTATGCATCACTGGAGCGAACAAATAGAGAGACTTTATATTATGGATAGTATATGGGAAAATATCCTATAGTCTAGAAAATTTACAGGCAAAGTAATTCCTATAGAGAGAAGATGTAGAATATGTTTGTTTCGCTAAACGCAAACAGTTACGAATGTCGTAATGTGACGTTTCTGCATATTGAATCGCCTGGTTGATGTAAAGGATAGTTTGTTAAGTATTCTGGAGAAAAAGATAAGTCAGTCAGCGAAAACGTAGGACCAGGCACATACATGCATCGGTCCAAGTTGCCATACCTCGTTAGCACAACAAGATGAACACCGGATTCATAGGAGTAATAAATTTAGTGGTGGTAGTATATAAAGAAAGGTTGTATAGAAGGATATTGTATAGGAAGGAAAAAAAGTTATGAAGCAATTTTAATCTCAAGGTTTAAGGGAAGATAAAGAGTGTATACACCTACGCCATTGTGATCGATTCTGAGCCATGTCACCCACAGTCTCCAACCATTGTTTACGATAGTCAACCCAACCACGTAGTCTGCATCTACCAACATGGCTCCGACTAGAAGTTGGTGACTTCAAGCTCCGATGCCACATTTTGGTTTGGTCGCCCCTAACTCTCTTCCAACCATCCCCTACACTAGTCAACATTGCGCGTCGTGGTAATCGATGTTCAGGCATACGTAACACGTTGCTCAACCATCTCAGTCGATGAAGATTCAAAACCTCATCAACTGATTTACCATCATTCCCTAATACCCCGCGTCTAACCTCACTATTACTTACCCGGTTATCCCAGCAGATGCGAGCAATATTTCTAAGGCATCTGTGGTCAAATTCTAGTAACCTACGAGTATCTTCTACTCTTAATGGCCATGTTTCGCAGCCATAGAGTAAAACAGAGTGAACTGCTGCGCAGTATACTCTTCCCTTAATTAGATAAGATTTAGTTTGAGTCTCCTCTTCCATAAAGGGTCAAGCCCGAGTTTATTACACCCAGAGTTATATGTCAAAGCACGATCAGTTCCAAGTGTACGAAGTGTAAATCGTCTCTGTACTGATTCCAGCCTCATTTTATCCTTTATGCGCGCACTACTAAGAATAAACGCGCAGTATTCAAGGAGTGGTCGAAAACAAACTTTGTACATTAAAATACCTGATTCATTGGTAAAAAGGTTCCGAGTTATGTAACCTATAAGGCATTGAGACTTAGAAGTCTGTTTCATTATTTGTTCTGTAAACGACAAGTCATAGGAGTACCTAAGATCTAAGTCGACTTCCGTCTGTAACCTATATAACACTTCACCATTTACGGTAAGATCTAAGTTGAGTGATGGATGTATCACGGAAGCATATCCATCCGCATTTAGCTGTAATAAGCACCAGCTGCCATTTTGGATATTGCTCAGCTAATGTGGAGAAAATGAATGCACTACTTTAAGATCATCTGCATACAAAAATGGCTTACACACACAAAAACACTGGCAAATATCATTGATAAAAGCCAAAAAATAGGCCTAAGACACTACATTGTATTACACCACTTCTTACAGAGACAGCGTTCCACAATGAAGATTTAATTTTAACCATTTGAAGCCGATTGCTGAGAAAGGAATCAAATCAACTAAGCAAAAGGTTTTGGACCCCATAAGATGCGAGATTACCTATGAGAAGTTGATGGTTCACCATGTCGAAGGCTTTAGAAATGTCCAGGTATAGCACTAATACTAGATATCCTTGGCTACGAAGAGTATAGACTAAAATAAAGGAGTCAAAAATACATGTTATACAAGATCAATTTCTAAGAAATCCATGTTGGGTATCATTGATAAATTTTTCAGTCAGTAAATAGTTAAATAGTTCGTCACTAATAAGTTATTCCATAATCCTAGAGATAACTGGAGTAATATTTATCGGCCGATAATTGTTAATGTTAGTCTTATCTCCACATTTGCAACGTGGTATGATGTACGCGGTTTTCCATCAGTCGGGGTAAGAAATTTACTCCATGGAGAGAGTAAACAGCTTTAGGAGAAGAAGACGAAATTCTGGACCACCATACTTGTAGAGAAATGACGAAATCCCGTCTGCTCCGTGACCTCTCCAAACCTTAAGGGTATTTAAAGCCTTACTAATTTTCGAGCATGTGAAGGAGATAAATTTTATTCAGTTACTAGTCACGCAAGTAACTCTTGAAACAGAGCCATTTATGGATACTTTGACACTTGCAAAATTAACACGGTAAAGGTCTGCTATTATTTTAGTGTCCTATATGAAACTGTTGTTATACAGGATGCATGGTATGTTAATATTTTGAGTTGGTTTAGCACGCTTATTGAAAAGGAGAATTATGTTTTGCACTTTTGAACTAGTATTAAGTGTTAATAGCTCTTCGTTCTTAGCTTTTAACCTAAGTTTCTCTTTAGTTTGGTTAAAAATTATGGTTATGTGTGCGACTGCCGTGAAATCGTTTGAATCAAAATAACGTTTCTGTAGCCGTTTCAGTTTATTATGATACTTAGCCGGTATATATAATTCGTAAGGTTTACTAAACTTGTATGTTCTAACTGGTGCACAGGAATCTAGACAACAACTAACAACCAAATAGAATATGTTGATGGCATCTGTGAGACTATTACATGGAAAGAACTCATCTCAGTCTGAGAGTTTGATCAGTGAGCGCAAGAGGTACCAGTCTGCATGCTTATAGTCTCTATATTGTCAGGGTTTTGAATTATTCAGATATAGGCGGGATAGATAGGGAGAGCACAAGCTACTATCTTACGGTCACTACTTTCAAATTCGTTGTATACTTGTACTGGGATGACATTTCTACTAAATATTAGATGAAGTATATTTTCACCACTTGCTGGGGTACGAACCCACTATGACCAGCAGTGCAGCTTAAGGATTGACGATCGCCTAAGTGCTTATAGATAATGTTTTATTCAATCCAAATATGATCGATACTTTTTAATGTTGAGTGAGAACTCATTATGAAGTTGAAGATTAAGTCATACAGCAGCAGGTGTGGTATACGTCCACTTCCACTACTATCTGATTCAAAAGTTGCGGAGCATGGGTATAGGTTATAACATAATTGTTATTATTTGAATAAATAGGACTTTTCTTGGTTTGTTTATTTTTCGGTCAATCGATTTTACTTGAAGGGCTTATTTAAATGTCGTTATAGAGTTATATATTACGGCTCTACGATATAAAACACTTTAAAAAATGAATACCGTGTAATCGTAACGCAGGCGTCAAAAACGTAACGCTAATGCATTGAATATTGGAGACAGTTCTATATCGTGGTCAGGTGGACGTCATCAGATTTTACTGGACATCGAGCACAATAATAATCATCCTTTGGTTTTCAATTTCGTATCACTTTTGCAACAGAATTGAAATGGATTTCCTAGTCATTAGGGATTCGTAGATGAATATTTATTTAGTCTTCAATTTATGCCTGAATAAACAACTTCATATGCATATATTATGGTAATATTAATGAGGAGATATTTCGATTGAGTAATAAAATTTTTGATGTCTGTAGTCTGTCGACAGTAATCGGTGAAGCTGGGTTTCATGGTGGTTGTTACAGGTTAGTGAAGTGTAGCCTCACTCCTGGAGAAACTACGTCTCTTCATGTGGTTCAAATTTATATCACTCAAATTTGCTGTGTAAAAATTAACTACTACGTCACGCGACTACGCTGACATTCTAAAGAAAATTCTCAAAAAAGATGAAATTCATTAAATAGGAATAATATAATTGTAAAATCTCAGCGAATGAATTTTTAGTAAATCTAACGTTTCGCCAGGCAATCCGGTTCAAGCTTTTCCTTGCATAACATCAGTCTTTACCTCGAATGCGTCGTCGAGTTGTACTCCATGAACAATTTGGCAGTTTAATCCATCAGAGAAATCCCGTATGATATTGACTATGTTCTCAGTCACGTCATAGTGTCGAAGAAGCCTTCCCGGTATTCTCCAGTTCACGCTATCAAATGCATTCTCGTTGTCAATGAAGTTGATGTGGAGTGATGAATTAAATTAAATTGATTGTTCCACAATGATTCGTAGAGCTGCGATTTCGTCTGTACACGATCGTTCCTTACGAAATCCAGCCTGTTGATCTCGAAGTTGGACGTCTACGTCCTTCTTTTTAATCTGTTGGTACTTTTTCTTCATCCCAAATCTTACTGGAAGGAAAGTGGAGTATCTTTGCAGTTGCTGCTACATCTGCTTTCAGTGCCTCAGCTGGAATGCTGTCTGGTTCCGCTGCTTTGCTGCTATTGATTTGTCTGATGACCATGCTGATCTCTCCAATTGTTAGTGAGCCAACATCGATTGAGATGTCCGTGGGTGCTGCTTCGATGTTAGGTGGGTTCAGTGGAGCTAGTCGATTCCAGAGTTGTTTGAAGTGTTCTACCCACCAGTTTTGATGTCCTTCAATGCTGGTGATTACCTTGCGTTCTTTACTTTTCACTGATCGTTCTGATTTACGATAATTTTCAGCGAGTTTCTTTGTTGTATAGTACAGCATGTTTCATGTTTGCTGCTCTTGCAGCCTTTTCTGCCGTCACTGCAAAGTCTTCCACATACTTACGTTTGTCGGTTTTGCTGCTCCTCTTCACTTCTTTGTTTACTTCTGTGCATTCGGCTTGGCTTTTTCCGCTCTTGTTCGGCTGGTATTGATTGCTGCCTTCTTGTTTCTTCTTTCTTCATTATCATCTAGTCTACCAACAGTTAGCCACTAATTATGATGGTGTTCCTTGTGTCCCAAAACCTTCTAACATTTTGAAATGATTGCTCTGTTGATCATTTTCTACTTTCTCGCCATAGTGGTTACATCTCAGGCCTGCAACCTGTTGCTGAAGAGTATCTTCAATTTGTTTAGTTTGTCTACCGAAAAAAGCTGTAATAATTATATGTGCTTCCTAAGTTTAAATTTCATCTTGGCGACCATCAAATGATGATGCGATTGTATATCAGCTCTTCTCCCGGTTCGCAAATCTTCCAAATCAACCGTTCATAAATCAAGAGAACGTCCACATACGAAGAAATAAATCTCCGGTTGATGAATTTCATTGTCGTCATGCATCTCGTAAATGTACTACCTTAACAATTTTTGAACTCGTCAGCTCAAAACAATGTTGTATCACATGTTTGTTCCTTACATTAAATGACACGTGATATGTGCTCTTTGGATGGTTTCGCCCGAAGCAACTCTTAAGAATTAGTTATCGGATTATATATGAAAATGATGCTTCCTTATCACACATGGTTACACAGATCTATTCGGTTCAAGACCAATGTTTCATCATAAATGGACAAAAATGCCTACGAAGGAGTCTGTCTGTATGAATCGATCAATGAATGTTGTCAATTTACGCAAATTACAGAACAATTAGTAATTTGTGGATGAATGTAGTGATTAGTACTGACGATTCATTCATTACAAAGAGAGATTTTGAATATCATACTTATCTGGTAATTTATACATTTTATTATATCTCATAGATTGAACTGTCATATCAACTACATTCTAACATGTTTTCCATGTTCTAATATAAAATTGTCGGAGTTAGTCAAAAGTAAGATCCAGACATATGTTCCAATTAATTAGCCTACATCATCAAGCCAAACAATGTGACTTTGCTTTTTAAACACAAATATAGGTGAAGGTATATGGAATGCTACACGAAGATTCTTCAAACCGACCTCAACAATCTGACATAATTAAGCATGATTTCTTTTTACGTCCTCGAAATAATTAGTTAGAACAAGTACACATAGGCTCAACTTAGAGTCAAAAATTTACTCTGAAGAGTTCCAGTTGTGTTTTCCATAAAGCTGACGTGATCACTTAAACTCACCTATTCACCTTCTCCTCCTGAAGAACGTAATTCTTTCCATTTCTTGATTAATTCACACTTATCTACAGCACTGAATGGTATTTTGATTTGTTTAAACTGATCATAACTGGATATTAGATCGAAATCGTAAACAGTAAAGGAAGTAGGTTTTGAACTGATTTCAGCATAGGAAATCTACGAAAGGATTATTGTAATAATCGAAGTTCATCCAGTCAAGCACTAGTGTATGCAAAATCATGTGGAGAATAGTAACAGAGGGATTATTTTGTTAGCGATTTAGTAAGAGAAGTTGATCATTTGCATACTTGTTCCTTTGAGCCACATATTTTACATCATAACCCGGTTTGTTAGTTAAACATTTTTGTTCATTTCAGTCAATACCGACTGATGTAACTGAAGGTTTGTTGTTAACATTCACTGCTAACCAACAATTGTGTATTTGTTGATCAAAAATGTGTCCACTTTGAACACTGTGGTTCTTCATGAAGTTTACATACTTTGTTTTATATTTATTCGCTGTTCAGTCTTTCAGTTTGCAAAAACTCGTATCAGGTTATTATTTCGGCTTTTGAGTAATGGTACATTCAAAGCGTTATATAAGTCGGATGTTGAATTATGAAACCTAATGTATATGATGAAGAAAGTTCCAATTAACCCTGTTGATTTATATGATGGTTTGCTTACTTTCTTAAAAACATTTTGATGAGTTTGCATCAGTAGACATTCGTACACAGAACGGATATGAGATAAGTGCATTTCACGCTCTGTTTGTTGAGAATGATGCACCGACTTTTGGTTTACGTGTTACGCATATTCAAAAAACCTTATCTAATGAACCGTTTGATTTACCGTCGTCAGGATGTGAACAAAAACGGAAAAGTTATTCCACTTGTTCATCGAAACTTCATTTTGATTGAAATTTCATATTGTCATTAATCCATACTTGTCACAGAACGTGACCTGATTGGTCATTCTGGAAATGAATTTCAGCTGCAGCAAGATGGTCAAGTGCACTTCCAGTTCAATCACTTATCATTGATTAAGTAATTTAATTCTGAGTTGAATATTGATTACGAATTGTATATAAGATTTTTCAGACCTAACCGTTTTTAAAAAGTTGTTTCTCACTTCATGTTTACGTTGAACGTTGTTCATATGAAGAATTAGTTTTCCTACTAATGTTTCCGATTCTTTTCCATTTTAACAAAGTATCAACTGTGGTTTCGCTAATTTTTCTGTTACATTTTCAGATTGTGGTCGATCTGTTGATCAGATGCTGGATTCACTTTTGTAATTATTAGTGCTAATTTATACATATTTACTCCCTAACTTCCCCCTGTTACTACAAATGTGGAAGCATTAGCTTCCTTTTAGAATTGTCATTCGATTGATCAGGCCAGTTTTCGCCAAAGTTGACTGAAGTCGACGATACCGTAACAGCGATGGTCGGAGGCGTAGGCTCGTGGAAAACAAAAAAAATGAGAGAAAAAGAGAAGAGTGTAGCATTCATGTAGTATAGTGTTAAGGTCCTATACTGTATCCGCTGCTGGTTATGAGGTTAATCGCGAAAGCGTACGGGTAGGCGTACTCGCCGACCGGAACTTGAGACGGTAGTCTCGTTCGAACCTCGTGAGCCTGCAATCTCATCCACAGTCAAGGGCGGTGTGGTCTGCTGGTCTGGACGTGAGAGTGAAGTCTCGTCATTTGACGTGGCAGATGATACGTGCTGTTGACTGGGACGTGAGAATGAGGTCTCAGGTGCATCTAGCGTGGGATCCGAAGTAGATGTAGAGATCCCGCTAGAAGCTTTGATGGGTTTAGCATTGGGTCTCGGCTTGTTAGGTAGGGCACTGTCATCGACGTGTGCTGGCATGAGACGATCAATGCTGACTTTGACACGACCATGTCGATCAACCTTGAAGGTCTCTTCGTGGCGGAAATTCACGTGAAAAGGGCCTTCGTAAGGCTGTTTGCTCAGATTGACCGTAAGTTGTCGTGTACCATAGTTGGGAATGACTGAGTCATCCGCAGTGCGTAGTCGAAGCATCGTAGCTTGAGACTTACTGTTACTGATAGGTACGACAGAAACTTGGGTACCTGTATCCACGAGGTACCTAGCGTTAGTGCGATAATCGTGCACGTAAAATAAACGGTCAAACGGAGGTGAAGGGCCGGTAAGTACGGACGTATTTACTCACCGGCTCAGGAGTTTCCCGCCTTGTATGAGCAGGGAGCTCGACAATGACGGGCACCGGCCTCGAAGGCACGGTGGAACCAGCACCAACCTGGACTCGCTTCCGAAACCGCCTTCTGGCGTGGCTTGGAAGATGCTCGCTTGGGGCGAGTCGTTACGGCTTTTTGAGATCGTGACCCGGGTGGGGGATGTAGGGGGCTGGCACGTTTGTGCGGTCGCGGAAACTGAGACGAGTATGGATACATCTGTCCCTATCCCTATGAGCCGGAGGTCGTCTAGCAATAATAGAACGGGAAGTAGAGGCAACAATATAGTTGTCTTCGGCGCTAACACGTGCTAGAATCTTGTCTGCTATGAGGGCCACCTGGTGCAGTGGGGTGTCTTCGAGCAGGGCCGTAAGGGTTGGCTGGATACTGACTTGTAAGGCTTCGAGTCACAACTCTTTGACTATCTCAGAGTCTGCTGTCGAGTTTCCTGCAAGGGATTGCAGGCGCGTGAGGTGGTGGCTCGGCTTAGCGTCACCCATAGGGTGACGTGCTAAGAGAGTCCTCAATCGTTCCTCTCTTGATGGGAGGAAATGTCAAAGGATAGCATCCTTAAGACGGTCGTAAACGTTCGGAACGTTCGGATTGAGGACAGCCTCACGAACAGCAGTTAGGTGATCCCCGGGCAATGATTCCAAAGCGTAGGCGTACTTTTGCCTTTGGTTGGTTATGCGGCGGATCTCAAATTGAGATTCCAGTGCCGCGAACCAGACTTCTGGATCATGAGGGATGAAAGGAACCGGTCGAAAATTGATAGCCTGTAGCTCGGAGTCTATTATATTTATACTAATCTTTTCGTTATCCACCATGGTAAGTTGCCAAGATATTATATATTGAAAATATCAATACGAATATATGCAACAGAAGTGGATAGATAAATAGACTCAGCGGATTGATCTGGTTTGGAGAATTGGCCAAGTTTGAACTGTGCTCGAAGAATAGGGTTACTGGTTGTG
This sequence comes from Schistosoma rodhaini, assembly GCA_944470415.2. Classification (NCBI taxonomy): domain Eukaryota; kingdom Metazoa; phylum Platyhelminthes; class Trematoda; order Strigeidida; family Schistosomatidae; genus Schistosoma; species Schistosoma rodhaini. The sequence continues at coordinate 6,804,189 of OX104040.1, forward strand.
GTTCGCCAGATGTGCAAGTTCCCAAAACGGCTCACCAGTTTGTAGTGGACGTCGAGTCGAAGACGGACTATGAGCACCACTACAATTCGTTTACGCGCCCAAATACGACTTGGTTCCTTTGATAGCTCGTAAAACAGAAGACTTTAATAATCCAGATCAATTGTATTTATTGGCGATCTCGTGGTATCGAAATAATACCGAGAAGTGCCAAAGAGTACAGACGAAAAGGCAGTGCGTGAGCAAGTTCGAACCAAACAAGGCGGAGAGCGAAAGCAGAAGTGAAACTGATACAGTTAAACAAATACAGTAAAACAATCTCTGGCACAATTGGTTACAATAATAATAATTGTTTCCGTTATTCCAATCGTGTTCTTATCGAGACTGGACGGTTACTACAGTATCTTGATGAGTTATCCTTCTTTTCAGTCCTTTGACACTTTTTCGTTTATCACAAATCTTCTTGAATAGAAAGTGAAGCATGTTTGCAGTTACTTGATTGTCTGACTACAGTGCTTCATCATCACAATTCTTAAAATCATTATCAGCATCAGCTAACTCACATTCATTGCGAATGTTATGTTCATAATTCCCAAAGGTATGTAATCAATTCCAATAATAAATTGCTTCACATTATTTCTACTTTTATTTCACCGATCATCATTATGTATGACGTAACATATTATGCTCGATGAACAATATATTGTTTTCAGAAAAGAACGACCGCCTCTTTCATCCTCCTAAAATTATCCACACTAAGTTCAGTTACTTGACGATTAAGTCACCAATATGTGTTTCAATATCACATATAATCACCATAACTACTATTTGGCTTCTTTCAATTTATTCTAAGTATTCACATAAGAAATATTTTACAAAACGTAAAAATGATGATAAGAATAGTTTCTATCATGTGATAGTGTGATCTGTATGTTAACCTTGATCATTGTTTTTGTTGTTCAAATATCATTCACTTTATTTCCGCGTTGTTTGTCACCAGATTTCATTTATGATATGACAGATTTTTTGTATAATGACCATGATATGAGTTGTCATTATAATGAGGAATGCCGTTCTCTACTAATACATTCATATGACTGATCATCTTTGACACATACAAAACGAAAAAATGAATGAAATTATCATTTTGTAACTGACTATTACTTTTGTCAAGACAGATAGTTTGTTCATCAATTCGTGGAAGTTCTTGATTCAGTTCTGAATAAACATTGAAATCATCTACCGTCACATTTCACGTGAGTCTAGTAATACTGGTCGAATAGAATTATCTCGATTTCAAGCCTTGTATATAAATCATATACGTTAGAAATGAACGATTTGCATATAAGATGTTGGTATTGCTGTTCTGAACTTATTCCAGTCTTTATCACATATAAACGCGTTAACATTCACACATTCGAACAGTCAATTGCCTACTGATCCTCAAACAGAAATCCATTCTATGTTATTCTGATTCAGTCGAATCGCGATATTCTTCACAAGAATTTATTCAATTCGATATTTCTAACTGCAATGTTAGAATCCAATCAACAGTGAGGACCAGATCGACATAGAGTTGATGGATGAATAATAATCTATTAGTGGACTCACATAATCAATCCATTGCTCAAGAATCCTACAGACATGGCAACCACAAATTTCAATAAAATACATCTTTCAAATAAATTTGTATCAGACTGGCATCAAAATGCGTAATAATTACTGATAGATATTAGGAAGAAATTATTTCACATTCTAAATCTAACGTCAAACATCAGGTAGAATAGAAGAATAAACTGCGAAGTAAGTTACGTCATACGGAATATTGATCAGTAGAATAAATGAAGAATAAATGTATAGCAATTCACTATTGGAAGTGATCACATTAGTTGGAAATTATGAACATGACCTTGATAATGAATGCGAATTAGCTGATGATGATTCCTTTTTGGAAGATGGTGGTCATGAATGCGAGGATGGTGTTGTTGATGATGACGATATTTAGGATATTCATCAGGACAAATATGATGATGATAGCGGCGACAAGTAAATTGATGAATGTGTTGCGAAAAGAAATAAAATCAAACGACCCAATAACAGCAGTGGATAGACATCCATCATTCTCTGCTGCCAAACACAAAATTGAAACTGGTAATAAGATTGATCCTTACTCGGTTAAAGGGGTAATGTCCTCATGGTAATATAAGTGTACCATCCACAACGATGAGGTGTTGGATTCTTTTCGCCTTATCAACTTCGTCAAACTTGTCATCACCTATCCACCATTTCAGGTCTGGTTGATTTTACATTTCTAGTATAAAATGTTCTTATCAACTGTGTGTATGATCAGATTGTTCGAAATGTATTGCCTAAATGATTATTTCCAGAAATAATTATCATTGAACGAATGATAGTGTCTGTATAGTGAATTATTTGAAGAGCTCAACAATAATAGGCTCATGCAGTGTCAAGTGTTTGTGAAGTACTGTACTTTATACGCAGATGTTCGTTATACGTTCCTTCGTTAGCTGATATCGTTCAGCTTCATAGATTGCTCCAACTGTTGGAATGAATTAATCAGATTAATGCTGATAACTCTGGACAATGACACGACAATTGTTTATTTGTCATATAAATAACACACACACAAACATACACATTCGAATTCGCACTCTACCCTTCCTCATCACAAATGCAACATTTATTTGACAAACCAGCACGAGCAATCACTCAGAATGAAGTAATGAAGACTCGCACAAAACAGCGACGTGTGATATCAGTTCAATAATGGTTATCAATGATTGTTCGTTCTGTTGCTTGTTTTTACTTAATCTTCTCTATTTCGAATGAATGGACAATCATCATTAAAAACCAATCATCATTGGATAACACAAAGACGTTGACAGTATATTGAAAGTATATTTGAAGTGATTAAGATAGCTCTGTTCAAAAGGAACATACTGTCTTCAATGAACAGCATATGTCTAACAAGAAAAGAACGCCTGCTTCTTTCATCCTTTCAAAATTATCCACACTGAATCCAGTTACTTGACGATTAAGTCACCAATATGTGTTTCAATATCACATATAATCACCTTAACTACTATTTGGCTTCTTTCAATCTACTATACGTATTCACATAAGAAATATTTTACTAAAAGTAACAATAATGATAAGAATAGTATCTATTATGTGATAGTGTGATCTGTCCGTAATAATATTAATAATGATAATAATATTAATAATAATAATGATAATAATAATAAGTACTGAAGTCAGACATTGAAGCAACTGCACACATGCTTCACCTCCATTACAGATTTCGGAGGGGGCAACAAGTGCCAATGGACTTGAGAGAAATATACCTCATCAAGATAATGTTCAACGAGATGTGAGCAAATGTGAGAATAACAGAGGCATTACGCTGTTTTCGCCAACAGGAAACATTTTCAATAGAGTGTTTCTGGACACGAATATATATACAACCTATCTTTTATATACTACCATCACTAAATTAACTATTTCTATGAATACGTTGTTCATCTTGTTGTGCTAACGATGTATGGCAACTTGGACCGATGCATAAATGTGCCTGTTTTTACGCTGAAGCTGACTGACATAGTGACGATGAACAGTATATGTTCAACCAAAAAAGAACGCCTGCTTCATTTGTCCTCTTAAAACTACCCACATTGAGTACAGTTACTTGACGATTAAGTCACCAATATATGTTTCAATAGCACATATAATCACCTTAACTACTATTTGGCTTCTTTCAATCTACTATACGTATTCACATAAGAAATATTTTACTAAAAGTAACAATAATGATAAGAATAGTATCTATTATGTGATAGTGTGATCTGTCCGTAATAATATTAATAATGATAATAATATTAATAATAATAATGATAATAATAATAAGTACTGAAGTCAGACATTGAAGCAACTGCACACATGCTTCACCTCCATTACAGATTTCGGAGGGGGCAACAAGTGCCAATGGACTTGAGAGAAATATACCTCATCAAGATAATGTTCAACGAGATGTGAGCAAATGTGAGAATAACAGAGGCATTACGCTGTTTTCGCCAGCAGGAAACATTTTCAATAGAGTGTTTCTGGACACGAATATATATACAACCTATCTTTTATATACTACCATCACTAAATTAACTATTTCTATGAATACGTTGTTCATCTTGTTGTGCTAACGATGTATGGCAACTTGGACCGATGCATAAATGTGCCTGTTTTTACGCTGAAGCTGACTGACATAGTGACGATGAACAGTATATGTTCAACCAAAAAAGAACGCCTGCTTCATTTGTCCTCTTAAAACTACCCACATTGAGTACAGTTACTTGACGATTAAGTCACCAATATATGTTTCAATAGCACATATAATCACCTTAACTACTATTTGGCTTCTTTCAATCTACTATACGTATTCACATAAGAAATATTTTACTAAAAGTAACAATAATGATAAGAATAGTATCTATTATGTGATAGTGTGATCTGTCCGTAATAATATTAATAATGATAATAATATTAATAATAATAATGATAATAATAATAAGTACTGAAGTCAGACATTGAAGCAACTGCACACATGCTTCACCTCCATTACAGATTTCGGAGGGGGCAACAAGTGCCAATGGACTTGAGAGAAATATACCTCATCAAGATAATGTTCAACGAGATGTGAGCAAATGTGAGAATAACAGAGGCATTACGCTGTTTTCGCCAACAGGAAACATTTTCAATAGAGTGTTTCTGGACACGAATATATATACAACCTATCTTTTATATACTACCATCACTAAATTAACTATTTCTATGAATACGTTGTTCATCTTGTTGTGCTAACGATGTATGGCAACTTGGACCGATGCATAAATGTGCCTGTTTTTACGCTGAAGCTGACTGACATAGTGACGATGAACAGTATATGTTCAACCAAAAAAGAACGCCTGCTTCATTTGTCCTCTTAAAACTACCCACATTGAGTACAGTTACTTGACGATTAAGTCACCAATATATGTTTCAATAGCACATATAATCACCTTAACTACTATTTGGCTTCTTTCAATCTACTATACGTATTCACATAAGAAATATTTTACTAAAAGTAACAATAATGATAAGAATAGTATCTATTATGTGATAGTGTGATCTGTCCGTAATAATATTAATAATGATAATAATATTAATAATAATAATGATAATAATAATAAGTACTGAAGTCAGACATTGAAGCAACTGCACACATGCTTCACCTCCATTACAGATTTCGGAGGGGGCAACAAGTGCCAATGGACTTGAGAGAAATATACCTCATCAAGATAATGTTCAACGAGATGTGAGCAAATGTGAGAATAACAGAGGCATTACGCTGTTTTCGCCAACAGGAAACATTTTCAATAGAGTGTTTCTGGACACGAATATATATACAACCTATCTTTTATATACTACCATCACTAAATTAACTATTTCTATGAATACGTTGTTCATCTTGTTGTGCTAACGATGTATGGCAACTTGGACCGATGCATAAATGTGCCTGTTTTTACGCTGAAGCTGACTGACATAGTGACGATGAACAGTATATGTTCAACCAAAAAAGAACGCCTGCTTCATTTGTCCTCTTAAAACTACCCACATTGAGTACAGTTACTTGACGATTAAGTCACCAATATATGTTTCAATAGCACATATAATCACCTTAACTACTATTTGGCTTCTTTCAATCTACTATACGTATTCACATAAGAAATATTTTACTAAAAGTAACAATAATGATAAGAATAGTATCTATTATGTGATAGTGTGATCTGTCCGTAATAATATTAATAATGATAATAATATTAATAATAATAATGATAATAATAATAAGTACTGAAGTCAGACATTGAAGCAACTGTACACATGCTTCACCTCCATTACAGATTTCGGAGGGGGCAACAAGTGCCAATGGACTTGAGAGAAATATACCTCATCAAGATAATGTTCAACGAGATGTGAGCAAATGTGAGAATAACAGAGGCATTACGCTGTTTTCGCCAACAGGAAACATTTTCAATAGAGTGTTTCTGGACACGAATATATATACAACCTATCTTTTATATACTACCATCACTAAATTAACTATTTCTATGAATACGTTGTTCATCTTGTTGTGCTAACGATGTATGGCAACTTGGACCGATGCATAAATGTGCCTGTTTTTACGCTGAAGCTGACTGACATAGTGACGATGAACAGTATATGTTCAACCAAAAAAGAACGCCTGCTTCATTTGTCCTCTTAAAACTACCCACATTGAGTACAGTTACTTGACGATTAAGTCACCAATATATGTTTCAATAGCACATATAATCACCTTAACTACTATTTGGCTTCTTTCAATCTACTATACGTATTCACATAAGAAATATTTTACTAAAAGTAACAATAATGATAAGAATAGTATCTATTATGTGATAGTGTGATCTGTCCGTAATAATATTAATAATGATAATAATATTAATAATAATAATGATAATAATAATAAGTACTGAAGTCAGACATTGAAGCAACTGCACACATGCTTCACCTCCATTACAGATTTCGGAGGGGGCAACAAGTGCCAATGGACTTGAGAGAAATATACCTCATCAAGATAATGTTCAACGAGATGTGAGCAAATGTGAGAATAACAGAGGCATTACGCTGTTTTCGCCAACAGGAAACATTTTCAATAGAGTGTTTCTGGACACGAATATATATACAACCTATCTTTTATATACTACCATCACTAAATTAACTATTTCTATGAATACGTTGTTCATCTTGTTGTGCTAACGATGTATGGCAACTTGGACCGATGCATAAATGTGCCTGTTTTTACGCTGAAGCTGACTGACATAGTGACGATGAACAGTATATGTTCAACCAAAAAAGAACGCCTGCTTCATTTGTCCTCTTAAAACTACCCACATTGAGTACAGTTACTTGACGATTAAGTCACCAATATATGTTTCAATAGCACATATAATCACCTTAACTACTATTTGGCTTCTTTCAATCTACTATACGTATTCACATAAGAAATATTTTACTAAAAGTAACAATAACGATAAGAATAGTATCTATTATGTGATAGTGTGATCTGTCCGTTGACCTCGGTCGTTGTTTTTGTTGTTCTAACATCAATCATTTTACTTCATTGTTGTTTATCATCGGATTTTAACTAATTAATCAAATTATATGATATTTTCTTTTAATTAATGAGCGTGATATGAGTTGTCATTATAATGAGGAATGCCGTTCTCTACTAATACATTCATATGACTGATCATCTTTGAAACATACAAAACAAAAATGAATGAAATTTTCATTTCACATATGTTGACTACTTTTCTCAATACAAAATTAAGTTAAAACTAAATTTTTGTTCATCAATTCATAGAAAGGTCTTCATTCCCCTATGAATAATCACTGAAATCATCTACGGTCTTATATCAAATGAGTCCAATATTGCCAGTCGAATAGAATTTTCCTGATTTCAAGTCTTCAGTTTATCAACCTATGTAACTATCATTATCAATCACGATGCTTTCTGACTCGACTAAATAATGCGTTCCATAATTATTGACTATGAGACTGTGATCATTCATCTTGATGACAATGTCCACATCCCATTCTCTGTCACGTTCTGTATCAATTATATTTCAAATGAGTCTAGTGATACTTGCCGCCTAGAATTATCATTTTTTCAATAATTCAAAATATCAATTCAGGTATATGAATTGATGCATGATGATAGAAGTCGGATATCGTGTATAAGGCAAAGTCATCAGATTTCACGGTTGATCGAACACATTATAAATCTTCATTTGGTATTCAAATTCGTTACAACGATTCGCTACACGAATCGCAGCTGACCTCTTTTAGGACAGATATGTGCATATTTATTGTTCACAATATAGTAGGTCTTTATTCAGCTATGAAATTCATCTACAATGTTGATTCAATTTAGTCCAGTATAACTAGTCGAATAGATTTATCTTGATTTCAAGTCTTCAGTTTATCAATCCATGAAACTATAATTAACAATCACGATGCTTTCTGACTCGACTAAATAATGCGTTCCATAATTATTGACTATGAGACTGTGATCATTCATCTTGATGACAATGTCCACATCCCATTCTCTGTCACGTTCTATATCAATCACTGTGATAGATGAACATAACGTTACTCAATATTCTGGACACATACATTTGACTGTTATTCAAATAAATAATAATAATAAATTCTAAAAATAATAATAATTACACAATTCACACCCGTTTACAGGCATGATCAATTTGATCTATATAGCAACATTAGATGTAGAGAACAAACATGAGACACAGGAGACTGTTTTCAGTTTACTAGTTCAGTAATTGTTTATGTAGTTTATTTATGACGTGTATCACGGTAATCCAATACAGGGAAATTGTTATTTTTTACTTAAGTGGATAGACTGATGATTTATGAACGGTGTTGTTTAAGGTCATTCCCAAGGCAAAGAAGAATGATTGATAATTATCTACAACTAGAGAAAGTCAAAGTAAAACAGAGAGCACGAAACAACAAAACAATGATTGCCAAAATATGTCTGTCAGGTTTACCACTGTTCATGTTAGATATTATTCAAATAAGTTAAGGTTGCTAGGGCCAGGGTTAGTGTAAATTGACAGCAAGTAAATGGCTAAACATTTAAAGTTCTTATAATCACACTTGTGAAGTAAGATACACTTACAGGCGCTAAAATATTTAATGCATTTTCAGAGGTGCAGTATGCATCACTGGAGCGAACAAATAGAGAGACTTTATATTATGGATAGTATATGGGAAAATATCCTATAGTCTAGAAAATTTACAGGCAAAGTAATTCCTATAGAGAGAAGATGTAGAATATGTTTGTTTCGCTAAACGCAAACAGTTACGAATGTCGTAATGTGACGTTTCTGCATATTGAATCGCCTAGTTGGATGTGAAGGATAGTTTGTTAAGTATTCTGGAGAAAAAGATAAGTCAGTCAGCGAAAACGTAGGACCAGGCACATACATGCATCGGTCCAAGTTGCCATACCTCGTTAGCACAACAAGATGAACACCGGATTCATAGGAGTAATAAATTTAGTGGTGGTAGTATATAAAGAAAGGTTGTATAGAAGGATATTGTATAGGAAGGAAAAAAAGTTATGAAGCAATTTTAATCTCAAGGTTTAAGGGAAGATAAAGAGTGTATACACCTACGCCATTGTGATCGATTCTGAGCCATGTCACCCACAGTCTCCAACCATTGTTTACGATAGTCAACCCAACCACGTAGTCTGCATCTACCAACATGGCTCCGACTAGAAGTTGGTGACTTCAAGCTCCGATGCCACATTTTGGTTTGGTCGCCCCTAACTCTCTTCCAACCATCCCCTACACTAGTCAACATTGCGCGTCGTGGTAATCGATGTTCAGGCATACGTAACACGTTGCTCAACCATCTCAGTCGATGAAGATTCAAAACCTCATCAACTGATTTACCATCATTCCCTAATACCCCGCGTCTAACCTCACTATTACTTACCCGGTTATCCCAGCAGATGCGAGCAATATTTCTAAGGCATCTGTGGTCAAATTCTAGTAACCTACGAGTATCTTCTACTCTTAATGGCCATGTTTCGCAGCCATAGAGTAAAACAGAGTGAACTGCTGCGCAGTATACTCTTCCCTTAATTAGATAAGATTTAGTTTGAGTCTCCTCTTCCATAAAGGGTCAAGCCCGAGTTTATTACACCCAGAGTTATATGTCAAAGCACGATCAGTTCCAAGAGTACGAAGTGTAAATCGTCTCTGTACTGATTCCAGCCTCATTTTATCCTTTATGCGCGCACTACTAAGAATAAACGCGCAGTATTCAAGGAGTGGTCGAAAACAAACTTTGTACATTAAAATACCTGATTCATTGGTAAAAAGGTTCCGAGTTATGTAACCTATAAGGCATTGAGACTTAGAAGTCTGTTTCATTATTTGTTCTGTAAACGACAAGTCATAGGAGTACCTAAGATCTAAGTCGACTTCCGTCTGTAACCTATATAACACTTCACCATTTACGGTAAGATCTAAGTTGAGTGATGGATGTATCACGGAAGCATATCCATCCGCATTTAGCTGTAATAAGCACCAGCTGCCATTTTGGATATTGCTCAGCTAATGTGGAGAAAATGAATGCACTACTTTAAGATCATCTGCATACAAAAATGGCTTACACACACAAAAACACTGGCAAATATCATTGATAAAAGCCAAAAAATAGGCCTAAGACACTACATTGTATTACACCACTTCTTACAGAGACAGCGTTCCACAATGAAGATTTAATTTTAACCATTTGAAGCCGATTGCTGAGAAAGGAATCAAATCAACTAAGCAAAAGGTTTTGGACCCCATAAGATGCGAGATTACCTATGAGAAGTTGATGGTTCACCATGTCGAAGGCTTTAGAAATGTCCAGGTATAGCACTAATACTAGATATCCTTGGCTACGAAGAGTATAGACTAAAATAAAGGAGTCAAAAATACATGTTATACAAGATCAATTTCTAAGAAATCCATGTTGGGTATCATTGATAAATTTTTCAGTCAGTAAATAGTTAAATAGTTCGTCACTAATAAGTTATTCCATAATCCTAGAGATAACTGGAGTAATATTTATCGGCCGATAATTGTTAATGTTAGTCTTATCTCCACATTTGTAACGTGGTATGATGTACGCGGTTTTCCATCAGTCGGGGTAAGAAATTTACTCCATGGAGAGAGTAAACAGCTTTAGGAGAAGAAGACGAAATTCTGGACCACCATACTTGTAGAGAAATGACGAAATCCCGTCTGCTCCGTGACCTCTCCAAACCTTAAGGGTATTTAAAGCCTTACTAATTTTCGAGCATGTGAAGGAGATAAATTTTATTCAGTTACTAGTCACGCAAGTAACTCTTGAAACAGAGCCATTTATGGATACTTTGACACTTGCAAAATTAACACGGTAAAGGTCTGCTATTATTTTAGTGTCCTATATGAAACTGTTGTTATACAGGATGCATGGTATGTTAATATTTTGAGTTGGTTTAGCACGCTTATTGAAAAGGAGAATTATGTTTTGCACTTTTGAACTAGTATTAAGTGTTAATAGCTCTTCGTTCTTAGCTTTTAACCTAAGTTTCTCTTTAGTTTGGTTAAAAATTATGGTTATGTGTGCGACTGCCGTGAAATCGTTTGAATCAAAATAACGTTTCTGTAGCCGTTTCAGTTTATTATGATACTTAGCCGGTATATATAATTCGTAAGGTTTACTAAACTTGTATGTTCTAACTGGTGCACAGGAATCTAGACAACAACTAACAACCAAATAGAATATGTTGATGGCATCTGTGAGACTATTACATGGAAAGAACTCATCTCAGTCTGAGAGTTTGATCAGTGAGCGCAAGAGGTACCAGTCTGCATGCTTATAGTCTCTATATTGTCAGGGTTTTGAATTATTCAGATATAGGCGGGATAGATAGGGAGAGCACAAGCTACTATCTTACGGTCACTACTTTCAAATTCGTTGTATACTTGTACTGGGATGACATTTCTACTAAATATTAGATGAAGTATATTTTCACCACTTGCTGGGGTACGAACCCACTATGACCAGCAGTGCAGCTTAAGGATTGACGATCGCCTAAGTGCTTATAGATAATGTTTTATTCAATCCAAATATGATCGATACTTTTTAATGTTGAGTGAGAACTCATTATGAAGTTGAAGATTAAGTCATACAGCAGCAGGTGTGGTATACGTCCACTTCCACTACTATCTGATTCAAAAGTTGCGGAGCATGGGTATAGGTTATAACATAATTGTTATTATTTGAATAAATAGGACTTTTCTTGGTTTGTTTATTTTTCGGTCAATCGATTTTACTTGAAGGGCTTATTTAAATGTCGTTATAGAGTTATATATTACGGCTCTACGATATAAAACACTTTAAAAAATGAATACCGTGTAATCGTAACGCAGGCGTCAAAAACGTAACGCTAATGCATTGAATATTGGAGACAGTTCTATATCGTGGTCAGGTGGACGTCATCAGATTTTACTGGACATCGAGCACAATAATAATCATCCTTTGGTTTTCAATTTCGTATCACTTTTGCAACAGAATTGAAATGGATTTCCTAGTCATTAGGGATTCGTAGATGAATATTTATTTAGTCTTCAATTTATGCCTGAATAAACAACTTCATATGCATATATTATGGTAATATTAATGAGGAGATATTTCGATTGAGTAATAAAATTTTTGATGTCTGTAGTCTGTCGACAGTAATCGGTGAAGCTGGGTTTCATGGTGGTTGTTACAGGTTAGTGAAGTGTAGCCTCACTCCTGGAGAAACTACGTCTCTTCATGTGGTTCAAATTTATATCACTCAAATTTGCTGTGTAAAAATTAACTACTACGTCACGCGACTACGCTGACATTCTAAAGAAAATTCTCAAAAAAGATGAAATTCATTAAATAGGAATAATATAATTGTAAAATCTCAGCGAATGAATTTTTAGTAAATCTAACGTTTCGCCAGGCAATCCGGTTCAAGCTTTTCCTTGCATAACATCAGTCTTTACCTCGAATGCGTCGTCGAGTTGTACTCCATGAACAATTTGGCAGTTTAATCCATCAGAGAAATCCCGTATGATATTGACTATGTTCTCAGTCACGTCATAGTGTCGAAGAAGCCTTCCCGGTATTCTCCAGTTCACGCTATCAAATGCATTCTCGTTGTCAATGAAGTTGATGTGGAGTGATGAATTAAATTAAATTGATTGTTCCACAATGATTCGTAGAGCTGCGATTTCGTCTGTACACGATCGTTCCTTACGAAATCCAGCCTGTTGATCTCGAAGTTGGACGTCTACGTCCTTCTTTTTAATCTGTTGGTACTTTTTCTTCATCCCAAATCTTACTGGAAGGAAAGTGGAGTATCTTTGCAGTTGCTGCTACATCTGCTTTCAGTGCCTCAGCTGGAATGCTGTCTGGTTCCGCTGCTTTGCTGCTATTGATTTGTCTGATGACCATGCTGATCTCTCCAATTGTTAGTGAGCCAACATCGATTGAGATGTCCGTGGGTGCTGCTTCGATGTTAGGTGGGTTCAGTGGAGCTAGTCGATTCCAGAGTTGTTTGAAGTGTTCTACCCACCAGTTTTGATGTCCTTCAATGCTGGTGATTACCTTGCGTTCTTTACTTTTCACTGATCGTTCTGATTTACGATAATTTTCAGCGAGTTTCTTTGTTGTATAGTACAGCATGTTTCATGTTTGCTGCTCTTGCAGCCTTTTCTGCCGTCACTGCAAAGTCTTCCACATACTTACGTTTGTCGGTTTTGCTGCTCCTCTTCACTTCTTTGTTTACTTCTGTGCATTCGGCTTGGCTTTTTCCGCTCTTGTTCGGCTGGTATTGATTGCTGCCTTCTTGTTTCTTCTTTCTTCATTATCATCTAGTCTACCAACAGTTAGCCACTAATTATGATGGTGTTCCTTGTGTCCCAAAACCTTCTAACATTTTGAAATGATTGCTCTGTTGATCATTTTCTACTTTCTCGCCATAGTGGTTACATCTCAGGCCTGCAACCTGTTGCTGAAGAGTATCTTCAATTTGTTTAGTTTGTCTACCGAAAAAAGCTGTAATAATTATATGTGCTTCCTAAGTTTAAATTTCATCTTGGCGACCATCAAATGATGATGCGATTGTATATCAGCTCTTCTCCCGGTTCGCAAATCTTCCAAATCAACCGTTCATAAATCAAGAGAACGTCCACATACGAAGAAATAAGTCTCCGGTTGATGAATTTCATTGTCGTCATGCATCTCGTAAATGTACTACCTTAACAATTTTTGAACTCGTCAGCTCAAAACAATGTTGTATCACATGTTTGTTCCTTACATTAAATGACACGTGATATGTGCTCTTTGGATGGTTTCGCCCGAAGCAACTCTTAAGAATTAGTTATCGGATTATATATGAAAATGATGCTTCCTTGTCACACATGGTTACACAGATCTATTCGGTTCAAGACCAATGTTTCATCATAAATGGACAAAAATGCCTACGAAGGAGTCTGTCTGTATGAATCGATCAATGAATGTTGTCAATTTACGCAAATTACAGAACAATTAGTAATTTGTGGATGAATGTAGTGATTAGTACTGACGATTCATTCATTACAAAGAGAGATTTTGAATATCATACTTATCTGGTAATTTATACATTTTATTATATCTCATAGATTGAACTGTCATATCAACTACATTCTAACATGTTTTCCATGTTCTAATATAAAATTGTCGGAGTTAGTCAAAAGTAAGATCCAGACATATGTTCCAATTAATTAGCCTACATCATCAAGCCAAACAATGTGACTTTGCTTTTTAAACACAAATATAGGTGAAGGTATATGGAATGCTACACGAAGATTCTTCAAACCGACCTCAACAATCTGACATAATTAAGCATGATTTCTTTTTACGTCCTCGAAATAATTAGTTAGAACAAGTACACATAGGCTCAACTTAGAGTCAAAAATTTACTCTGAAGAGTTCCAGTTGTGTTTTCCATAAAGCTGACGTGATCACTTAAACTCACCTATTCACCTTCTCCTCCTGAAGAACGTAATTCTTTCCATTTCTTGATTAATTCACACTTATCTACAGCACTGAATGGTATTTTGATTTGTTTAAACTGATCATAACTGGATATTAGATCGAAATCGTAAACAGTAAAGGAAGTAGGTTTTGAACTGATTTCAGCATAGGAAATCTACGAAAGGATTATTGTAATAATCGAAGTTCATCCAGTCAAGCACTAGTGTATGCAAAATCATGTGGAGAATAGTAACAGAGGGATTATTTTGATAGCGATTTAGTAAGAGAAGTTGATCATTTGCATACTTGTTCCTTTGAGCCACATATTTTACATCATAACCCGGTTTGTTAGTTAAACATTTTTGTTCATTTCAGTCAATACCGACTGATGTAACTGAAGGTTTGTTGTTAACATTCACTGCTAACCAACAATTGTGTATTTGTTGATCAAAAATGTGTCCACTTTGAACACTGTGGTTCTTCATGAAGTTTACATACTTTGTTTTATATTTATTCGCTGTTCAGTCTTTCAGTTTGCAAAAGCTCGTATCAGGTTATTATTTCGGCTTTTGAGTAATGGTACATTCAAAGCGTTATATAAGTCGGATGTTGAATTATGAAACCTAATGTATATGATGAAGAAAGTTCCAATTAACCCTGTTGATTTATATGATGGTTTGCTTACTTTCTTAAAAACATTTTGATGAGTTTGCATCAGTAGACATTCGTACACAGAACGGATATGAGATAAGTGCATTTCACGCTCTGTTTGTTGAGAATGATGCACCGACTTTTGGTTTACGTGTTACGCATATTCAAAAAACCTTATCTAATGAACCGTTTGATTTACCGTCGTCAGGATGTGAACAAAAACGGAAAAGTTATTCCACTTGTTCATCGAAACTTCATTTTGATTGAAATTTCATATTGTCATTAATCCATACTTGTCACAGAACGTGACCTGATTGGTCATTCTGGAAATGAATTTCAGCTGCAGCAAGATGGTCAAGTGCACTTCCAGTTCAATCACTTATCATTGATTAAGTAATTTAATTCTGAGTTGAATATTGATTACGAATTGTATATAAGATTTTTCAGACCTAACCGTTTTTAAAAAGTTGTTTCTCACTTCATGTTTACGTTGAACGTTGTTCATATGAAGAATTAGTTTTCCTACTAATGTTTCCGATTCTTTTCCATTTTAACAAAGTATCAACTGTGGTTTCGCTAATTTTTCTGTTACATTTTCAGATTGTGGTCGATCTGTTGATCAGATGCTGGATTCACTTTTGTAATTGTTAGTGCTAATTTATACATATTTACTCCCTAACTTCCCCCTGTTACTACAAATGTGGAAGCATTAGCTTCCTTTTAGAATTGTCATTCGAACTCTGTCCCAGGCAATTCATTTCAGTCAAATAGCGATACTTCAGGCTGATTGAACGCTATACTCAGATCCTAAACTAGTTTCGTAACCCACATTCTACACCCAAACAGCTAATTGAAGGCGAGAGAAAAGGCGCAAAGCATGCCGGAAGCACTACACTCCAAAAGTCCATTTATGTACATAAAATATTGGGTTTTCATAATATTTGAGAAGCTATTGGATTTTCCTGGAAATTCGAGAATACTATTAAACATAGTAGCAGTGTAGTAATCAGCCAATCAAAAACTCTACATGTGACGTTCTATTTTTGTGATGTTTCTTGCAAATAGTGTAGTCGAACGCTGATCGGTTAAAATGCTACGTAATGCTTCCTGAGCCTGTCATGTCTATTGCGAGAAATTTCAAAAACCACTCCAACAAATACGAAGTGATATTCTTTCTGTCGATTTCAGGTTGACAACGACTTGATATTTGAGCAAGTCTATTAAATCAATAACAAATGCTATCCATAGTAACATTGAACATGTTTTTTCAATGTATTTATTTTTCAACTATGTAGAAGATTTTAAATTAACCCGTACGATCGTAAAGTAAACTATTAGAATATTTTTTTCTTTTAGTAACAGTATTGATTCCTGATATTTCTAAAACTCAGTGGAAAAAGATGCACTTTAAGAACTAGTGATTTCTGTTGTTAATCCACATGTCGTTTGTACAGATATGTGCCCTATATCATACTTATCTAAACAATGATGTTTATTCGAATTCAGAAAACATTGGACATCTGTGTGAATCAGAAAAGATCAACGTCCATCGGAAATAAATTAAGGGGTCTATTTACAGATGAAATGGTTTTTCAAATGTAGCATTTAAAAAGCGACCACATAAATAACACAAGAAGAAATAATACTATAAATTGAAACCAATTAATAAAACCTCAGACGGTATGTATAATTAAATAAGATAGATTGTTTATTAGAACATTGAATCATTCGTTATACAAAATGAATCTTGAAGACGTTTGAAAATACTTCATACTACTATTTAGTGAACAAAAATGTGGTGGTTTTGTACAGAAAAAGCGCTTGAAGAGATTTACAAAACACGAGTCAATGAATTCGGGCTTGCAATTTAAATCAAGAAAACGGGCTCATGATACTATCATGGAGATTAACGACAGTTGAGCTTTTCTATGTCTTCATCATGATTTATAATCAATAAGTCGTTCACAGTGACGGAAAAAGTTTATTTATCCATTGTTACACCTCATTTGTTAATCGAACTTATTAATTAACTATAATAGTCAGTAGGCCATATGGCTTATGTTTTTCGAAACTTGTCGTTAAGATATTGATGTTTATCTAGTGAAATCATTGGTGGACCGAGTTTTCTTCAATGTAGTTATAAAGAGACATTTTTAGGTGATCATGGTTTATTATGCAAATTGTTGACGCCGACCACTTCATGAAACAACAAAATACAGGGTGGTTGTTTTGTTCTATGAAACAGTTGCTTAGCAATACGCTTCTACAATTCAACTGTGGATTGACTCGGAAAGATTCAGCACTAAAATCCAGATTTTAATATCCAAACCATTGAATTTGAATGAATGGAATAGCTTACATTCTTAAATCTAAGATATCATTCATTGCGATTGATGCTATACGTCATATATTGGATGTGGTTCAACACTGTTTTGATCACTGCTTTTCATCAGAACTCTGAGGATAATTTTCACCTAATGTAACTGACTATTAGAGCACTTCATGATTAGGATTTTATCGGCTTTCTTTTTTTCAAACGGTAATAAATTTTCTTACTGGCAATTTCACTCATTTTTCATTACAGAGTACAAATTGTCACAAACGGGAATAGGGATATATTCATGAACTGATTGTTTGTATAATGATCATTGTTTAGGTTAAGTAATAATGTAATATCAATCAATATGTAGATTTCGATATCTTTTTGTTAAACAATGGAATGTTTTGTGAATTATCACGAACTAATAATAACCAATCGCTTGTTATAGGAGAGAGAATGTAAATTGTCAATCAAATATAACATTTCGATGGATGTTATTCGATTCAGTTAGTCATTGATCACTGTTCATCAGTGTGAACAGAATAAGACTGGTTAGTTACTGCTCTTCCACAGCATCGTACAATGAATCATTAAAAATTAGGTTTGTTATTGGTAATTGAAGAGGTATCTTTAATAGAATAAATTATTGAACATTTCGTCTGAAGACTAATCAGGCATCTTTTCTGTGTGTACTCATATTGTGGTAGTAAATGTATCTATCAGTTTATTGACATGGATATGACAGTAGAAATGGATAGAACATTCCACCTTCTTTATTTATTCGCAAAAGCTTTTGCTTGAATGGAATAATGACGTAAAGCAGCTTAATATTTTGTAGACACACAGGTCATAGTATGAGAAAATCTGAGTTATTTAACGCGTCGTCCATAAAGCAATTGTGATGGGAGAGCGAATAACTAAGTCATTGAAGACAAGATGTTTCGTTATGATTTGAGTATTCTTGTTATGTATGTCATGAACTTCAAACAGTCCGACTCTGTTGAGTTAAGAGATTTCGATCGCAACTGATCATTAAAAGTGTACCTACCTAGAGATCTATTAAGTGAGTGTTTCAGGCAGTATAATTTAATAACATTGGCGTTTTGTTGGAGTTTACCAACAAAAACAATCCAGAAATCTATGACCATTCTTATCAATATTTATTAAATGTGTTAAAAGACTTTATGGACCTGAGATGTGACTGACTTCAGTCTTTGAGTGAAACAAACGAACGAACAAACGAAGAGAAGTGAACGAAGCGATATGACGTGTGGTGCAGACAGTGAAATGTAAATCAATTGTCTAAGACTTGAATGTTTCTTCTTTTCCACGTCAATCATTCTCTCTTCTCGTTCTCAACATCTTCTTTTTCGATCTTCTTAACCCTCTGTCATCAAGCAGTTCATTATCGATTCGTGATATATACTATTTATATTTGTAGACATCAATGGACACGTATCATCTCTGAAGTTCGATGATTTATACGTTAAATTATAGACTAAGTTTGAATTGAGAATAGTCAGTTTATCAGCTGCTATGATCCTGATGTGAACGGCAAAATAAGAAGCCTGAACAAATTACGGAAGCTATTTTCGAGGACGTTAATTCATTTAATTCAGAGCTTGTAAAACTGTAACATTTACGTTTGCCCCTAGCCTATTCTACAGATCATAAGCTTTCGTTTGATGTATCATTCATTGCCATAGCATTTTCTGTTCTAAAGCTATTGTCATTTAGACGTAATCTTTTGTACCCTATTTTCTACTATAATTCACCAGTTTTGGACATAATTGTATTTTACTAATTATTGTACGTTGTGGTAAGCTTAGTCATCTATTTATTCATGTAACTTTTCACCCTAATCTGAATTGGGAATTTGAATGCTTGATCGGGGTTGGAATAAAGTAATTAGTGTTCCAGTTGTCTTTGTCTTCTCTCTTTCTCTCGCGTGCTTGGCAGTCAATCAGGGATAGAATAGTTTTCGTCTCTCTACCCCTATTTCGAACTCACGCATATTAGCCTCAAGGTTAAGCCAATCAGCCTATCGTGTCAAGGTCTTAATCTACATTATACTCGGCACTAAGTGGGTAGACAGATTCAACGACATAACAAAAGTGGCGACGCAGATTTTTTTAAAAATATTGATTGATCCAAATCAAAATGTCTGTTTCTTTGGACGACCTTGAAACTATTCTACAAATCCAGCAAGTTCAGAATGATGCAAACCAAATGAAGCTTGTAGATGCATTGATGCAGAAGCTCTCATTTCATTCATCATCAAATTCTCAGTCAGATAAATATGACAGCATCGCAAATTCTATTTGTGAATTCAATTATGATCCCGATTCTGATATTATTTTCGATTCCTGTTTTGAAGACACATTTCGTGTTGAATGCTCAAATCTTGATGATGCAACCAAAGTTCGCCTACTCTTGAGAAGACTCGGAACACTTGAATTCAACAAATATGTAAATTTAATTTGGCCACAAAATCCACGAGATTTATCATTCAATGAGACAGTTCAAACTTTGTCCAAAATTTTTGGTGAACAATCCTCATTATTCAGCATCCGTTATCAGTGTTTTCAAATATCTAAATCCTTATCTGATGATTATCTCACATACGCTGGACATGTGAATAAAAAATGTGAACGTTTTAGAATAAATGAAATTACAGCAGATCAATTTAAATGTCTGATTTTTATCTGTGGATTAAAGAATCCGGAAGATATGGATATACGTACCAGAATTCTATCGCGCATTGAGCAGGAGCTTAATACGAACCTGCAAATGGTCACAACCGAGTGTCAACGGTTGTTAAATCTTAAACATGATACCACGATGGTACAGCAAAATGCAAAGACTTCCAATCTTGCTTCAATAAATGCATGCAGATCTTCCAAACCTTCCAAACAAAAGACGGCGAACACACAGAAACCTTCTGGTAAACCATCATCACCATGTTGGTCCTGCGGATCATGGTACTTTGTGAAGTTATGCTCATTTAAGAACCACAAATGCCGTCAACGTCATTACATTGGTCATAAAGAAGGTTACTGCTCCTCAGATAAACGTCAGTCCAAACATCGTGGCGTAAAGGTGAAGCGACAGTCACAGAGTCAAGTCAAAAGCACATTTGCAACTTTTACAGTTGGTTTTCAAAGTAAACGGAAGTATGTGCATTTATCAGTGAATGCAAAACCTATTCGTCTTCAGTTGGATACTGCTTCCGACATTACACTGATATCCAAGATCACATGGAGTAAGCTAGGGTGCCCACCCATCCGAACAACAAAACATGTTGCTCGAAATGCTTCAGGCGACATAGTGAAGCTAACTGCAGAGGTCACCTGCAACGTGCAATTCAAGGAACATAAATTCACTGATGTTTGTTATCTAACAAATCGGCATGATTCAGATCTATTGGAATTGGACTGGATTGAGAAGATCTATGTCTTAAACAGTTTATTAAATGAAGTATGTTCTCATAATTCTTTCTCTGATTCTATCCAAAATTCTCATATTTCTGAATCAAATGCTTCAGGTGTGTTATGTTCCCCTGATGTCTATGAACTAAATGCTTCCGATGTAACTTGTTCTCGTAATATTTCTGAATCGAATTCCTCCAATTTAATGTGTTCTCATAATGATGTCAAATCAAATACCTCCGATTTAATGTGTTCTCATAATGATGTCAAATCAAATACCTCCGATTTAATGTGTTCTCATAATGATGCTAAATCAAATAACTCCGATGTAACATGTTCACAAAATGATTCCCCATCAAATTCGTCAAACAAAGTATGCTGTCGTAATATCTCAAAATCTCATGCATCTTATTCCTCCAAAATGTCGACCACATCCCATTTAAATCATCTTCGACAAAAACATGCAGGTGTATTCCAAAACAAACTGGGCTGCTGTAAGTTCACCAAAGGTTTCTTGTCGTTAAACCAAGATGCAAAACCTGTTGCAAAACCTGTTGCTCGAAATGCTTCAGGCGACATAGTGAAGCTAACTGCAGAGGTCACCTGATTCGGTGTGAAGTGTCAAGTTGTAATCATTTTATGAATCATTCGAATGATGTGCATGAAATTTATGGTGGAAGAACAAAATTGATTTAGTGCAGTTTATGATGATAATAACTATAATACGATTTTGATCATTTAACACGATGGTGAACACACTGATGCAGCTAACATATCTCAGTTTAGCCAGTGTACTGATTTACCAATGCAGAGTGCTAGTCTGTCTCTCATACCTGCAATGAACCCAGATGACCAAAGTATATCTAGTGGAGACACTAATGAGATATTTTCCAGTGTAATATCTGAAGCCCATAATCAAACACCTAATTCTAATGTGAAGACTCTTGAAAACACTTTGACAACTGAAATGTCTGCGTCCGTTGGTAAAAAAGTATATACAAACCTGGTTGTAGACCAAATACGAAAAATATTTCAATGGCGTTACCGCACAAAAATGTAATTTCCGAAATCATGCTTTACCCTACTCATAGAAGGATCGGTTATAAGGACACACTTCGTTCAAACGTCGAACGAGACGGAATCTTCAACTATTGTGTAGACAGGCCGACTATTAAACAGACGGCAATGAACTAACGTGCCCCATAGTTACTTTCAAATGTTTTAAATAATAAACATGCAAGACCTAAATCTTCTCATCATTTTCACAATGGGGAAGGTGGAATACTAGGTTAAGCACCATCAACGCAACCTCAACTAGAAGGCAACTGTCTAGACTGTCCACCAAGACAATTTCAACAAAATATTCCACCGTACCAAAATAATGATTCTTTTCGGCCTTCAGAAATCCCTTGTTTCACTAGCACTACAATTCGCTCAAGCAATAGCCCATGTGATCAGACAAACACATTAAATCATAGTCCAGGCAAATTTAGAACACATAGCATTGATAGGGATGCTCTCGTTTCTGTTGCACTCCATATTCGCTTTTTAAACTTATTACTTATTAACGCACGTTCACTTTTGAACAAAATTTCAGACTTGAGATAGTTAGTTTTTCTAACCAAGCCATCTTTTATATTTATCACTGAAGCATAGTGCTATCCAGCAGTATCCGATTCAAAATTAAATATCCAGAACTATCGACTCTATCGCTGCGACAGAGAAACTGAGCGAGGAGGCGGTTGTCTTATTTTTGCTTTGGATACCTTAACAATTAATAAAGTTGAAGATGTTATCTTAAAGAGTTTACCAGAATCGATCTAGATATCAATCAGACCTTTAAAGCATAAATTACTCCTAGGTTGTATATACAGAGCTCCTGATAGTTCGGATAGTGTGAATGATATTATTGTCAATGCATGTACACATGCATCTACTCCAAACTTCATTGCTAAGATTATCACAGGCTATTTCAATTATCCTGGGATTAACTGAAGTACCGGTAGTTGTCAGTCAAGCAATGATAAATTTCAGCAATCCCTGAACTGCATTGCTGGTCACAGTGGGTTCGTACCACAACAAGGGGTGATAATATACTTGTTTTAATATTTAGTAGAGATGTCATCCCAGTATCTGTACAAGTATACAATAACCGACAAATTCGAAACCCTGACAATATCGAGACTATGATCATGCTGACTGTGACCTCTTGCGCTCACTGATCAAACTCTCAGACTGAGATGAATTCTCCTCATGTAGTAGTCTCATAGAAGCCATCAACATATTCTATTTGATTGTTAAATCTTGTCTAGGTTCCCGCTCACTAATTAAAACGTACAGGTTTAGTAAACCTTACGAATTATATATACCAGGAAAATATCGTAATGAACTAAGACGCCTACAGAAACATTATTTGAAGTCACACGACGCCACGGCAGTTCCATAAATGACAATAAACGCGCTAAAGCAACTCTAAATGTTGACAAACCATGTGATCCTGCATGATATCACTTTTATATAAGACTCTAAAACTATAGCAGAAGTTTTCGGTGGTAATTTTACGAATGGTAATGAATTCCTAACTAGCAATTAGTTTCAGAATCATGCGTGTGACTACTAATTCATTAGAATTTATCTCCTTCACATTCTTGAATATTGGTTAGGCTCTCAATACTCTTAATGGACAGAGAGTTCATGGAGTAGACGGGATTTCATTGTTTGAGATGATTAGCTAACAAGTTGTTATAAATAAACAGTCACATCACAGGATCTAAAACACCGCTTAATTTCATTTATTCCTTCCTAAGCGACCGACATCGAACAGGTAAAACTAACCCTTCATTGTGGAAAGCTGGCACTCTAAGAATTAGAGTAATATAAAGCACTGACCTAGGCCTCTTGCTCTTCTTTGTTTTTATCAATGATATTGGTGAAATTCTTTGCGTTGGCAACCCACTTCTCTGTGAATATGATTCGAAAGGCTTGCATTAACGTGCTAAGCCAACTCAAAAATGCTGATGTACCATGCATTCTGCATAATAACAGTTTTATATAAGACTCCAAAACTATAACAGACCTTTTCCCTGTTAATTTTGCAAGTGTCAAAGTATCTATAAATGGTTCTGTTTCAAGAGTTGTAATCAGTGCTGGAACGATTAACTCTTCGTATTTTTGAACCAGTATTACTGGACTAAATTGAATAAACATTGTGGATGAATTTCATAGCTTAATAAAGACCTCCAATAAAGTGATGAACATACTATCTGTTTTCACTTCATTTTGTATTAAGAAAAGTAGTCACCATATGTGAAATGAAAATTTCATTCATTTTGTTTTGTATGCGTCAATGATTAACAGTCATATGAATGTATTAGTAGAAAGCGGCATTCCTCATTATAATGACAGCTCATATCATGCTCATTATATAAAGGAAAATATCATATAGTTTGATTAATTATTTAAAATCTGATGATAAACAACAAAGAAGTAAAATGATTGATGTTAGAACAACAAAATCAACGACCGAGGTCGACGGACAGATCACATTATCACATAATAGATACTATTCTTATCATTATTGTTACTTTTGGAAAAATATTTCTTATGTGAATACGTATAGTAGATTGAAAGAAGCCGAATAGTATTTGTGATGATTATACGTGTTATTCAATCACATTTTCGTGATTAAATCGTCAAGTAACTGTACTTATTGTGAAGAGTTTTCGGAAAACAATAGAAGCTCGAGTTTTTCGCTTGTTAAACCTATACTGTTCATCGAGTTTTATATGTTTCGTATAAACAGAGTTCATTTCCGAATCACTATAAATATATTTATCACCTATCTGCGTCTGTATACTGTCTGTTGTTGAGATGTAAATGCTGAGTGACTAGTTAATGGAAATGTAAAAAACGATATTCAAAGGAGAAACAGAATGAATAATCGTAGGTCAACCTTTCAGAATTGCATCCACGCATCACTTTCACTTTTTGTATCACAAATTCTCATTGTCAATCAACTTTGTTTTCATACAATTAACCGCAATGTTTTTACACGTTTTTTAAGCTCAACATCTTTTTGCCTTCAGCGCATATTCTGGCCGTTGTATATTTAGGTTTCATTAAGCGTCAATTGATCATGTGACTGTCCTGGATGAGTTTATTGATGAAGAATACAACTCAGAATACTGCAGAATAAATTGTGCTTTTCAAGGATATGGAGAATCTGTTCTTTAAAATTAACGATGCCATATCTCCATTTCATTCCATATTCTGTCGTCAAGCATTCACATCACCGGTGAGCTTTGATTCAAATTGACATCCTGATTTCAGATCACAGTCAATAATTGTGAGGTTTCCTGAATAGTTTGTTAAATTATATTGAGTTCCTCATAAAATATATTATCAGTACATATTCGTCTTACTTTGGGGATGGAGAATAGATCAAATTACTTTCGCTAACTAGAGCAGCAAAATCTACAATGTCCACTTCAGTCCAATTTATTCATTTCCAATGAGCTCGTTTTTGATAGTTTTTATTCATTTTAACAATCTGTCAGAACTGCTCTGTTTCACCACAGACTGCTACAATTCAATTTCATCATTTATACATACAATTCTACAGTTTCCAATAGTATATAATTACAAGGAAAATATGTGAATATAATTGAGGGTTATTATTTAATAAGATAAAAACTGTCATATTTTGAATGTCTTATTGTCATTTTATTATTGACTTCAATAGATTCACCACACACCTTGTTAACTGCTTTCTATACTTTTCACAATAAAGAAAACTCTTTCTTTCGATAGCTTGTGAAAAGGATAATGAAGAAGAGTAAAGAATAGTAGTATTTATGCAAGAATGAACAATATGTAAGGGGTGAATTCGTAAATTTTTTAAAACGTGCAGTGTCTATATGTTAATAAACCCACCACATACTTCCAATACATTATCTAGTAACAATACACATAATAATAATACACATGACGGTATAGGGAAACATTCCACTGAATACTTTATAATCTGAACCATACTATTCCCGAACACATTGAATGATTTACACTTATACATGCTGAGATGACGTTTCCTCTCATAAATAGATATTGGTCAACGGCATTGAATGAATAATGTACCACTAAATACAATTTTGATGTTGAAGAATTCAAGAAATTACCCAAACAGTCTTTTCAATTGACAACAAACATTGATTTTCAAGATAACAACATTTTGATTAGTGTTCATATCTTTCTAAAGTAAAACAATACAGCTCTTTTGTGTCAGGAGGAAAACTATTTTTATATTTCACTGAAACACAAATATTCCTGATTGATTCGACTTGAATTAATATTGAGTTACGGAAGTACAGACTTATATTCATACATGCGTATTCCATGTATAGTGTGAGTTAAATATATACCCTTGACATTATCTTGTCACAGTGATTTTCCCGTATATTTGAACACAGAAGTTAATTAACACAATCTCAAATGATGTATGGAAATCATTCACTGAAGCACTAAGATGGAAATCAGTGTTCTCTTTGTGTATGGATAACAATTAAGTTTTCAGATACAACGATCACTGTTGTAATTTCGAATCTTTGTCTGGTTCAAGATATCGTTCTCCATTTTCAACAGTTCTCCTTCGATAAAATGCATAATATTTCTCTCCTTACACAATTTCTCCCATTTCAATTTATTCAATTGGAAAACCACTATCCGTTTTGATTTAAACATCTATTGACAATCAATGTTATAATGTTATATAGAAATAGAATGAATGTGACATTGCTCAAACGTTACAATTTTATAAAAAAAGAAACGACGGTGAAATCGTCGGACAAAATGTGCCGATTGTAACAAAATTCATGTGTCAAAGAGTATTGTTTACCATCCAATTAAAACAGTTTGTGTTACTATTATTTTAACCAATCAAATCAAAATAACTAATTGTTGACGGTCAATCACCTAGGGGAGTTGGAAAACCCTGATTCAAAACCAATGGTGCACATAGTCTCCAGTATCCTGAAGGAACGAATGGTGTACGAATCAATCATTGATCACCGGGAGTGTATCTTCTCACGATGCTCCACTGCCTTGTGGACTATAACTTCAGGTCAAAGGCTCCGGGTGTGACGTCTTAAGAAAATCACCTCCTTCAGTCTGTGTACCTGGGCAGTATCACAGCCCTCACACAAATCAAATGAGATTTGTGAGGCGCATATTTATCTGGTGCTTCTTTGTACCAATATTTATGTGTTTAAATAATAATAATAATAAATAAAATGCGAAAATGTGTAAATAATGAATCTGAGAATTTGAATAAGAGTGAGTTCTTATACTATTTACAAGTATAATTTATAAATAATTCAGTGTTTCGCTTGATTACTACACGAGAGTTGTCGAATTCACAGTGATTGTTTAGCTCCTGTGTTGCAGCTCGTGTTGAACACTATAAAGTGAAACCAATAAATAAAACAGATTTATTGAATAGAATGGATAAACTTTGTGGTATAATTATCACGCTGTAAATAACAAACCCTTCAGTCTATGCAAACAACAAAACGGATGATATCTCATCTACACGACACTTCATGGTAGATTAAGTGAATCACACTGATCACTTGTGCAATAGTTAACGATGTTGTGAGAAGAGTCGGTTTGTATTATGATTGAAGCCTATGAACTATCAAGTTATATTTTTGATGTCTTTCAAACCTTTTCTAGCACTTACTTGATTATTGAATGTTTGATGTCTTTGAGTTGCTGTCTGTTAATCATCGACTACTCGAGACAATTTTTGTGATCACATTTTTATGATCATGCACTTCAAATCCACGCATTTGGTGGAACAGCTGATCAATGAACAATCATGAATAGTGCGCTCGTACAAGACGATTTATTCAAACCAGAACAGAAAGAACATTGAGGTGACACAAATTTATTACGGTCACATTTCAGAATTGATAAATAACAGAACCTCATGAAAAGTGCTTTTTGATGTTTTGTCGAATAGATATTATACGTCTACTACTGAATCAAAAGCTTTCGGATCAAATTTACAAAATATGAAATATTATTTTCAATTGAGAAGATTAAAACGTTCATCATATTGTGGTATTGATTATATTCCTTGGAACTTTCTCATGAGAGATGATTGAACATTTAACTACACTGCTTCATTTAGGCCTCGAAATGGAGATGATAACCTTTATGAGAAGGCAGTCCGTGTTAAAACGTATATTGGTTGAAAGAGATAGATAAGCGTTATTCAGATATTTAAGCATCTATTTTGATTTTCAATATTTCAGAGGAATTATTCGCGATCAGAAAGACTTTTCAAATAAAAGTTAATGGTGCAGATAATCAAACATTGAACGATCTTCTAATTACACGTGTGAAACTTTTACACCCACATCTTCACTAATTGTGATTACTCAAACTTTACCATTTCAGTTTATTCAAACCCAGTTTTCGAAAAACAAACAAAATAGTTAAGGTGCTATCATTCTGGAAACTGAGAGTAGAATTTGATGTGAAATCCACTCATTGATTAAAAACACTCACTGAAACTTGGAGAACAGTTGAAATGAACTGTGAATGACTGGATGAGACATGCAATAAATGAATCACCATCGATAAATGAAGTCACAATCTCATTCCACTTGTTGAAAAATGTTTGCAGAGATTTATTATCGTTTCAGGTTTTAGTGGAATTTGATGAACAGTCTATATTATAAAATGAATGGATTGTGCTATGCATTCGTCACAAAGCCATTGCTGCACACAACATATTCATCTGCACATCCGTTCATTGCAGGGTCATTCCTAATAATTATGATTCAAACTCAGAGATCATTATCTTCATAAATCTAAAGCTGTTCGTTCCTCATCTACACCAATTAGACACGGTGGTGATAATCAGTTAACCAACAGAAATATTTATGTGTTGAAAACCAATAATTTTTCAAATTCAATGTGTTAACAAACACAACATCTCAATTTATGAGTACTCAGTGTCCATTGTTTCCAATGGAATTATTTAAAATATTGCGCAAATGTAAATATATCTACGACTGTCGGATCCCTGATAATAAAGAAGACGATTTATTGTTTCCTTAATAACACAATAATAAAAACAGCTTTAGAATCTGGGCTTTTGACATTTGGTTGAAATAACGCATGGCTTTCTAATTCCTAAGACTTTCACTTCAATTTAATTGTTTTTCTAATCCACCTGAAGAAAGCATTTCAGATAACACAGTAAATATCCATTGAAATCTATCCATAATGTTACTTTTAACAATAAATTGTTCCTCCTTCATATCTTAATTTTTGAGTATCGATAGTTTTCTTATTGCAGAGTTCACAGCCAAGATGACTAGCCTAATACATTCAAATGGAAAGATATATTTCTATTATGATAACGTAAGTTGTGAAGTTGAATGGAAATTTCATTCGGTTTCAAGTCATTCACATCGATCTGCTATTTCATGTTTATCAATATTTTCAAATAAATCTATTTACTTTGAACGCGATAGAAAGAGATCTGTTTATTTTATTGTGCAAGCTGACTAGTTTACACTATTAATAATCATCTAGTGAAACAGTGAGTAACCAAAAAAAAGTGAAGTTCTATCAGAAGAAACAATCATGTGTTTGTGCCAAATAGTAACGGACAGTGTGTGTTTGAGTACTATACGAAAAACGTCATATCCTGTTATGCTTTATTCCCTCTTCTTAAGATCGGATATTCAGGATGTTCACTGTTGAACACTCTGAGTGCAGCATCTCCTCAGTTATTCACAATCACGAACATATTCATCTCAGTTTGTCGCCACATATCATAATGGAGAGATAGTTTATTGGACTTGTCCATAGTTGACAATAATATCTATACAGATTGGATGTAACATTCATGGAAAGATAATATAGAAAATCAGTATGCCTACTTTTGATGTGATTAGTTGTCTTCGACTGAGATGGTCCAAATGATGACACATTTTTCCAGTAATTTTTCGATTTAACATAAACGATTGTGTGGTAACAGATCTTCCTACACTCTCTTTTTTAGATTCTCACGGAAATTCAGGAAAGTCAGTGGAAATCTAAAATCTATGGAAGAAAAAATTTTGAAGAAGGTAAAAATCATTTCAGAAAATCTTGTAAACAATTTGATGTACGGCGACATACATCACTAACCATTTCTTACTGTTCTGTTACTTTGTATTTATTCCCAGTCATAAGCGCGTCGGTGGAGAAATATTATGCAAACTATCAGAGAAATCCAATGAAGCTTCTAAAAAGTGTAGAATGTTCAGTTGTATTGTCGAATACCTATTAAAAGTTTATTATTCAGTCAGAAGCGTCTGGAAGAAATTTTAAAGAATTGAAATATTCTTCTCAGTTGATTGTGTTGAAAAGTTCATCATATTGTTGAATTGATAATATTCGTTGGACCTTTCTCATGAGAGATGATTAAGCATTGAACTACTCCGGTTCATTTTGAAATGTAAATGCAAACGACAACTTGTATAAGTCGGCAGTTCGTTTTTTAAAAGTATATTTATTGAAAGAGATAGATAATCATTATTCATATATTTAAACATCCTTTTTGATTTTCATTATTTTAGTGGAATTATTAGGAGTCAAAAGGACTTTTTCGATAAACGTTGATGGTGCAGGTGAGTAAACATTGATCGGTTGTTCGATCACACGCGTGAAACTTTTACACTTACATCTTCACCACCTGTGATTACTCATAATTTACCTATTCATTTTGAACAAATCCAACCTTCCAAAATACTAACAAAAGAATGAAGGTGCTTCTATTCTGACAAACGATGGTAGAATTGAATGTGAAATTCACTCACTAATTAAGTACATCCATTGAAACATTCGGAACAGTTGAAATGAACTGTGGATGACTGGATTTGACAGACAAAAAGTAAATCATCATGGATAATTAAAGCTACAATGTCATTCTGCTTTTTGGAAAATGAATGCAGATATGTATTATTATTTCAAGTTTAGGTGGAACTCGATAAACAGTCTGTGTTCCAAAATAAATCAGTTGTGATCTACATTGGTGACAAAGCCATTGCTGCACACATAATATTCAAATACACATCCTTTCATCACATAGTCATTCCCAAATATTGGCGATGCAAACTGTGTAATTGTTATCTAAAGCTATTCGTTTCTCATCTACAACAAATGGACACTGAAGTCAGAATCAGTCAAAATATAGAAATCTTTATATATATACCGCCAATTTATTTCTCAAGTTCAATATATAGACAAACACTCCTAAGATCATGTCATGTGTACTGAGTGTCCATTGTTTCAAATTGAAATATTTAAGATATTGCGCGAATGTTATTACATCCCTGAATATCAGATCCCTGATGGTAAAGTAAACGAATTATTGTTTTGATAATTGCAATACAACTTTAGAATCTAGGCATTTGACATTTGTTAGAAAGGGATTCATGTCCGTCTCATTTCAATCACGTTCAATTCAATGTATTTATCAATCCATCTGAAGAAAGCAATTCAGATAACACAGTTAATATCTACTGAAATATATACACAATGTTACATCAAACAATAACTTGCTCATCGTTTAAATCCTCAATATTGAGTATCAATATTCTTCTTACTGTAGAGGTTACAGCCACAATGACGAGTTTAATACACCCAAATGGGAAGGTGTCGTTCTATTATGATAACGTGAGTTGCATAAATTAGTGAAAATGTGATATTTTTTCAAGTAATTCACATCATTCTACTATTTCATGTTGATCAATATTGTCAAATGAATCTAGTTACACTGAACACGACATTGTGTAATAGGCAAGCGGACTAGTTGACACTATTATCAATTATCTAGTGACACTAATCAAGGAAGTGGTTGGAACAGTGAATAATCAGAAGTAACGTTATTTCAGAAGAAACAATAACCTGTTCGTGCCAAATAGTAACTGGTTGTGAATGTTTGCCTAGTATACGGAAAGTGTCATATTCTGTTGAGTCTTTTCATGTAGTGACGATCGGCTGTTCAGAATGCTCACTGTGGAATATCCTGAGTGCAGCATCCTGTCAAAAATTGACAATCTCGTTTCATTTCATTAGACGGTGATATTCATCTCACATGTTATCGCCATATATCATGATGTACAGATAATTCATAACACTTGACCGAAGTTGACAAGAATATCTGTGCAGATTCAATGGGACATACATGGAAAGTAAACTGAGAATATCAGTATGCCTTGCGTGAGTGCGATTAGTTGTCTTTTAATGAGATGATATAAATGATGATACATTACTCCAGTAATTATTCGAATCTATATAAATGGTTGTGTTGTAGCAGACCTTAGCTCAGACATTCAACAATCCTTTTTACAGATTCCTACGGAAATTGAGGAAATTAATTTGCAATTGGAAATCTATGGACTAATACGTTGTGAAGATGGTAAGAAATATTTCGGAGAATGAATATTATTATTATTATTAGTCTTATTCAATATTATATTTTTGGTACAATATAGACATCTCAGCACAAAGTACTTCAGCAAGTATCAGTTTCTTACTTCTTCGTCCTTCCTGACGATAAATATTTAGTGATCGCCACTTAGAAGTTTGCAGCCCAGTCAATCGACATCTGTATAATGTACATTCTTCTCGCTGCATATTGCCTTCTGCAACCGTTACAGCTAAAACGCTTACTCTTTTCAGAAATGCACCTGGATAGTTTGTGCGATTCTAGGCAGAAAGAGCTTTCTAACACTGAATGTTATTCAGTTGCTGCTTGCGTAAAGTCAGTTCTTGGAAAGGTCATTTGAGTGTTGTGGCTCATTGTGCAGAATGAAATTGGAATGATTTTCGTGAACACACTGTCCAAATATTTTGGCAACATCTTACAGTTTTGCTTATCAGTAAACTCACCCAGATATGGATATATGAATAATTATATCAAACTCAAATTATATCCACTCATGTATTCACACACTCACAGTAATACAATCAAACTTGCAGTCTTTGATCATATCAACAGTCAATGTAAAAATAAATGTGCTTTGTATGAAGCAGAAATAAAGCAGTACCAGTTTGGAAATGATATTTCATCTTCGAAATGTTCAATCGTCTTGCTTCACTGAAATAAACATGTGTTGTTGAGAGATGAAGATGAGTTTGAAGAAGAGTTTTGGGTGTACGTGATTAGGTGAGATGCAGTGGTTATGACTGAATGTGAGACGGTTCATCAAATGTTCCTCCAGATGTTCTGCATTGACAGGTTTAAGTGAATTGTTGAGTCATTTACACAATGAAGATAATTGTCATTTTACATTTTTTGGTTCAGTGCTCACATGAGTGATTTGTACTGCAACTGATCAGTCCCTTATTCATATATATGCACACTGTTAGAATTATCTGGATGTTGCTTGAAGTCACAAGCATTGTGCGTGAAGACGGAATGGAGGAATAGCAGTAGAATCAAATACGGTTTCTAAACATCAATCGGAAGATTCATTTACAATTCAAAAATCATTTAAAGCGTCATACAGTTTCACAAGTCATTGAGTAGATGGACTGACTGGATAAGTGGATAACCGAATGTAAATGGAAATGGATGGTGCTGGTTTTCAGTCCCTGATGTTCCAAATAACATGAAACGAGCGTCTGAGGTTGATATACAAATCACCATTGTTCCTTGATTTGTAGATTTGAATGTTGCCTCCGTGTAATATGCATTGTGAAATAACATGTAAGGGGATGAACGCATCTCCCCCAGACGTTCAGCTGATTTCATCGTTAGATAACTCAGAAACGTAACCATTTCATTTTTAATTTAACGGTTCGGTTTCAAAAATCGAAGCGATGTAAAAGATAGATTTTTTAGGACAGTCATCACTGTGTACGTAATAAAAAAATACTACAGATCCTTTATTTGCTCTCTAATTAAGTGAAGCAAATATAATGGTTTCGCTTCAAAAAGAAGTGGAAGTTCTAAATCTTTTTTTTTCAATTTGTCACACAAGGTCTTACAAAACATCTGATATCTGTTCCAGCAAAATGAGTCAAAAGTGGTACGTTGGTGGAGTTTGAAGCCATCGGAGGTACGTGAAATATGATTAAATCATCACTTACTATTTTCGCACTTAAATACATCATTTTTGTTCACACAAAATTGAAAATCCCATGTATAACTGTAATCATTTAATAAATGATATCCAGGCATGTGTCTCGAATGACTATCAACTTACTATTTATAACTACTCGCTGTTTCGTTGTTGATTATTAAGAATGAATAACTACCGGTTTTCAACAAAATTAAAGTTTTCACCTTGGTGAAGTTTACTTGAACATAAAGTCACAAAATGAATGATGGAATGTTTTTGGTTTCGAAAAATATAAGGTGTCAGTAAGCGACTGTGCATTGACAAGAAAGTGTTCGTTATTATTTTGATATATATGATGCAAATCTTTTCTGAAGCATTGAAGTTGTCGTTGACGATTGGAAGAACGATATTGCTTTTCCTTTGTTGTTAAAATGAATCAACACAGTTCAATGTAAATTTTGTGTCTTTGAACAACCGAGTTTAATGCACTTATCTCATTCACAAAAACGATTTCGTGGAAAGAAAGTGTATGATCCTCAAAGTCAATTGCAATACGTTTTGCTGAACTCAGTGACAACGTAGTGTGCACATATCTGAATCCGAACAGTTATTAAAAGTCATCAACTTCCCTTTGTCAAAATATCGTCACTTGTTCTTTGTACTCAAATTAATTTCATTCAATCCAAAAATGCAGTCTTGAAATAGAACAGAAATTGAAGGTGTACTGAGTTCTGCATGATGCACCATGTTGACCGTTTTCCACAGAATGTAATAATCATATAACTCAGAAATCACCATAACATCATTCAGTGACAGTTACAGGTTTTGTATTTTTCTTTTCTTTTGTTTGATGATCTCATATGAAATCACCTTATTCATTTCAAAGAACTTTGTTCGCAGTACAATACAAGTGAAACATTCTAAAATGCAACGACATCGACAATGACATGTTTTTCGTGTGAAAAAGGGAAGGCGTGTATAGAACGTAACGATCAGAACACTCATGGCTTGAAAGTGAATGACTGCCTTGTTGAGGCTGGTAGTTGTTAAACTTCATTTGCCGTTTGCAATAACCTCAAATTTCACATTATGAGCAAATGTTTCTACTGGAAAAAAAACTTTTATTGTCATCGATAGGAAATAGTATGTTAACCATACTCAGTGAGCTTTATTTACGTTGACGAAATATAAGTAAATGATAACTTGAAATGAATTAACAATTAATCAAAGCATCGTTCACAGACGACGTTTCAAGTCAAATTGTATTTTCACATAAGCGATTAAATCGTAATTTTGAAAATCCTAAGAGAAATCGTGGATGCATTTCAATGGTAAAAATAAAACGATGAAATCAGTTTAAGTGAAGAAGCGTAAACAGTTAAACGTTCTGTATCACAATAGAAGAATTAGTGAAACTATGTAGACTACCATTGTTGAATCCCGGAACAATGATTTATGATACTCTGTGGAAAAATATGTAACCTCAATAGGTTGCTTCAATGAAGCTGTAAATTATAATTCTTTTGCATTATATACGAATTGTGATTGAATGTGACATCTAAAACACATATTTCTTCACACAAATGGGTCGTCAACTAGGTGTAGGATCGTGTTTACTGAGCACACTGATGGTCGAATCGCTAAAAATTATCCTGAATGATTTGACGAATTCGAATTCTGCAACTATGTATGAGAATCTCTTGTGTCATCTTTACTGACAATGATTTGTAATGAATAAAGAATTAAAGGAATGATATTTGTTGTTAAGTAATCAATGCTTCTGATTGAATTATTTAAAAGAACCCGGATGTCAACGATTTGAATAGTTCAACAACAATGAAACACAGTGAAACAACATTGGGGATCACTGAGGTTGAGGTTAGTGAAAGCCTCATGAAAACTACGGAAGGAAGATATAAACACTTGGTAAATATTTGATATTTAGTGACATCTGCTAATTCTTTGTTTTTCTTCAACAAATCACTACCGAAATAGTAATCAATGTGAATGTCGATGAAATCAGTTTAAGTGAAGAAGCGTAAACAGTTAAAAGTTGTGTATCACATTAGGAGAATTAGTGAAACTATGTAGACTACCATTGTTGAATCCCGGAACAATGATTTATGATACTCTGTGGAAAAATATGTAACCTCAATAGGTTGCTTCAATGAAGCAGTAAATTATAATTCTTTTGCATTATATACGAATTGTGATTGAATGTGACATCTAAAACACATATTTCTTCACACAAACGGGTCGTCAACTAGGTGTAGGATCGTGTTTACTGAGCACACTGATGGTCGAATTGCTAAAAATTATCCTGAATGATTTGACGAATTCGAATTCTGCAACTATGTATGAGAATCTCTTGTGTCATCTTTACTGACAATGATTTGTAATGAATAAAGAATTAAAGGAATGATATTTGTTGTTAAGTAATCAATGCTTCTGATTGAATTATTTAAAAGAACCCGGATGTCAACGATTTGAATAGTTCAACAACAATGAAACACAGTGAAACAACATTGGGGATCACTGAGGTTGAGGTTAGTGAAAACCTCATGAAAACTACGGAAGAAAGATATAAACACTTGGTAAATATTTGATATTTAGTGACATCTGCTAATTCTTTGTTTTTCTTCAACAAATCACTACCGAAATAGTAATCAATGTGAATGTCGATGAAATCAGTTTAAGTGAAGAAGCGTAAACAGTTAAAAGTTGTGTATCACATTAGGAGAATTAGTGAAACTATGTAGACTACCATTGTTGAATCCCGGAACAATGATTTATGATACTCTGTGGAAAAATATGTAACCTCAATAGGTTGCTTCAATGAAGCTGTAAATTATAATTCTTTTGCATTATATACGAATTGTGATTGAATGTGACATCTAAAACACATATTTCTTCACACAATCGGGTCGTCAACTAGGTGTAGGATCGTGTTTACTGAGCACACTGATGGTCGAATCGCTAAAAATTATCCTGAATGATTTGACGAATTCGAATTCTGCAACTATGTATGAGAATCTCTTGTGTCATCTTTACTGACAATGATTTGTAATGAATAAAGAATTAAAGGAATGATATTTGTTGTTAAGTAATCAATGCTTCTGATTGAATTATTTAAAAGAACCCGGATGTCAACGATTTGAATAGTTCAACAACAATGAAACACAGTGAAACAACATTGGGGATCACTGAGGTTGAGGTTAGTGAAAACCTCATGAAAACTACGGAAGGAAGATATAAACACTTGGTAAATATTTGATATTTAGTGACATCTGCTAATTCTTTGTTTTCCTTCAACAAATCACTACCGAAATAGTAATCAATGTGAATGTCGATGAAATCAGTTTAAGTGAAGAAGCGTAGACAGTTAAAAGTTGTGTATCACATTAGGAGAATTAGTGAAACTATGTAGACTACCATTGTTGAATCCCGGAACAATGATTTATGATACTCTGTGGAAAAATATGTAACCTCAATAGGTTGCTTCAATGAAGCTGTAAATTATAATTCTTTTGCATTATATACGAATTGTGATTGAATGTGACATCTAAAACACATATTTCTTCACACAAACGGGTCGTCAACTAGGTGTAGGATCGTGTTTACTGAGCACACTGATGGTCGAATCGCTAAAAATTATCCTGAATGATTTGACGAATTCGAATTCTGCAACTATGTATGAGAATCTCTTGTGTCATCTTTACTGACAATGATTTGTAATGAATAAAGAATTAAAGGAATGATATTTGTTGTTAAGTAATCAATGCTTCTGATTGAATTATTTAAAAGAACCCGGATGTCAACGATTTGAATAGTTCAACAACAATGAAACACAGTGAAACAACATTGGGGATCACTGAGGTTGAGGTTAGTGAAAACCTCATGAAAACTACGGAAGAAAGATATAAACACTTGGTAAATATTTGATATTTAGTGACATCTGCTAATTCTTTGTTTTTCTTCAACAAATCACTACCGAAATAGTAATCAATGTGAATGTCGATGAAATCAGTTTAAGTGAAGAAGCGTAAACAGTTAAAAGTTGTGTATCACATTAGGAGAATTAGTGAAACTATGTAGACTACCATTGTTGAATCCCGGAACAATGATTTATGATACTCTGTGGAAAAATATGTAACCTCAATAGGTTGCTTCAATGAAGCAGTAAATTATAATTCTTTTGCATTATATACGAATTGTGATTGAATGTGACATCTAAAACACATATTTCTTCACACAAACGGGTCGTCAACTAGGTGTAGGATCGTGTTTACTGAGCACACTGATGGTCGAATCGCTAAAAATTATCCTGAATGATTTGACGAATTCGAATTCTGCAACTATGTATGAGAATCTCTTGTGTCATCTTTACTGACAATGATTTGTAATGAATAAAGAATTAAAGGAATGATATTTGTTGTTAAGTAATCAATGCTTCTGATTGAATTATTTAAAAGAACCCGGATGTCAACGATTTGAATAGTTCAACAACAATGAAACACAGTGAAACAACATTGGGGATCACTGAGGTTGAGGTTAGTGAAAACCTCATGAAAACTACGGAAGAAAGATATAAACACTTGGTAAATATTTGATATTTAGTGACATCTGCTAATTCTTTGTTTTTCTTCAACAAATCACTACCGAAATAGTAATCAATGTGAATGTCGATGAAATCAGTTTAAGTGAAGAAGCGTAAACAGTTAAAAGTTGTGTATCACATTAGGAGAATTAGTGAAACTATGTAGACTACCATTGTTGAATCCCGGAACAATGATTTATGATACTCTGTGGAAAAATATGTAACCTCAATAGGTTGCTTCAATGAAGCTGTAAATTATAATTCTTTTGCATTATATACGAATTGTGATTGAATGTGACATCTAAAACACATATTTCTTCACACAAACGGGTCGTCAACTAGGTGTAGGATCGTGTTTACTGAGCACTCTGATGGTCGAATCGCTAAAAATTATCCTGAATGATTTGACGAATTCGAATTCTGCAACTATGTATGAGAATCTCTTGTGTCATCTTTACTGACAATGATTTGTAATGAATAAAGAATTAAAGGAATGATATTTGTTGTTAAGTAATCAATGCTTCTGATTGAATTATTTAAAAGAACCCGGATGTCAACGATTTGAATAGTTCAACAGCAATGAAACACAGTGAAACAACATTGGGGATCACTGAGGTTGAGGTTAGTGAAAACCTCATGAAAACTACGGAAGAAAGATATAAACACTTGGTAAATATTTGATATTTAGTGACATCTGCTAATTCTTTGTTTTTCTTCAACAAATCACTACCGAAATAGTAATCAATGTGAATGTCGATGAAATCAGTTTAAGTGAAAAAGCGTAAACAGTTAAAAGTTGTGTATCACATTAGAAGAATTAGTGAAACTATGTAGACTACCATTGTTGAATCCCGGAACAATGATTTATGATACTCTGTGGAAAATTATGTAACCTCAATAGGTTGCTTCAATGAAGCTGTAAATTATAATTCTTTTGCATTATATACGAATTGTGATTGAATGTGACATCTAAAACACATATTTCTTCACACAAATGGGTCGTCAACTAGGTGTAGGATCGTGTTTACTGAGCACACTGATGGTCGAATCGCTAAAAATTATCCTGAATGATTTGACGAATTCGAATTCTGCAACTATGTATGAGAATCTCTTGTGTCATCTTTACTGACAATGATTTGTAATGAATAAAGAATTAAAGGAATGATATTTGTTGTTAAGTAATCAATGCTTCTGATTGAATTATTTAAAAGAACCCGGATGTCAACGATTTGAATAGTTCAACAGCAATGAAACACAGTGAAACAACATTGGGGATCACTGAGGTTGAGGTTAGTGAAAACCTCATGAAAACTACGGAAGAAAGATATAAACACTTGGTAAATATTTGATATTTAGTGACATCTGCTAATTCTTTGTTTTTCTTCAACAAATCACTACCGAAATAGTAATCAATGTGAATGTCGATGAAATCAGTTTAAGTGAAGAAGCGTAAACAGTTAAAAGTTGTGTATCATATTAGGAGAATTAGTGAAACTATATAGACTACCATTGTTGAATCCCGGAACAATGATTTATGATACTCTGTGGAAAAATATGTAACCTCAATAGGTTGCTTCAATGAAGCTGTAAATTATAATTCTTTTGCATTATATACGAATTGTGATTGAATGTGACATCTAAAACACATATTTCTTCACACAATCGGGTCGTCAACTAGGTGTAGGATCGTGTTTACTGAGCACACTGATGGTCGAATCGCTAAAAATTATCCTGAATGATTTGACGAATTCGAATTCTGCAACTATGTATGAGAATCTCTTGTGTCATCTTTACTGACAATGATTTGTAATGAATAAAGAATTAAAGGAATGATATTTGTTGTTAAGTAATCAATGCTTCTGATTGAATTATTTAAAAGAACCCGGATGTCAACGATTTGAATAGTTCAACAACAATGAAACACAGTGAAACAACATTGGGGATCACTGAGGTTGAGGTTAGTGAAAACCTCATGAAAACTACGGAAGAAAGATATAAACACTTGGTAAATATTTGATATTTAGTGACATCTGCTAATTCTTTGTTTTTCTTCAACAAATCACTACCGAAATAGTAATCAATGTGAATGTCGATGAAATCAGTTTAAGTGAAGAAGCGTAAACAGTTAAAAGTTGTGTATCACATTAGAAGAATTAGTGAAACTATATAGACTACCATTGTTGAATCCCGGAACAATGATTTATGATACTCTGTGGAAAAATATGTAACCTCAATAGGTTGCTTCAATGAAGCTGTAAATTATAATTCTTTTGCATTATATACGAATTGTGATTGAATGTGACATCTAAAACACATATTTCTTCACACAAACGGGTCGTCAACTAGGTGTAGGATCGTGTTTACTGAGCACACTGATGGTCGAATCGCTGAAAATTATCCTGAATGATTTGACGAATTCGAATTCTGCAACTATGTATGAGAATCTCTTGTGTCATCTTTACTGACAATGATTTGTAATGAATAAAGAATTAAAGGAATGGTATTTGTTGTTAAGTAATCAATGCTTCTGATTGAATTATTTAAAAGAACCCGGATGTCAACGATTTGAATAGTTCAACAACAATGAAACACAGTGAAACAACATTGGGGATCACTGAGGTTGAGGTTAGTGAAAACCTCATGAAAACTACGGAAGAAAGATATAAACACTTGGTAAATATTTGATATTTAGTGACATCTGCTAATTCTTTGTTTTTCTTCAACAAATCACTACCGAAATAGTAATCAATGTGAATACCGATGAAATCAGTTTAAGTGAAGAAGCGTAAACAGTTAAAAGTTGTGTATCACATTAGGAGAATTAGTGAAACTATGTAGACTACCATTGTTGAATCCCGGAACAATGATTTATGATACTCTGTGGAAAAATATGTAACCTCAATAGGTTGCTTCAATGAAGCTGTAAATTATAATTCTTTTGCATTATATACGAATTGTGATTGAATGTGACATCTAAAACACATATTTCTTCACACAAACGGGTCGTCAACTAGGTGTAGGATCGTGTTTACTGAGCACACTGATGGTCGAATCGCTAAAAATTATCCTGAATGATTTGACGAATTCGAATTCTGCAACTATGTATGAGAATCTCTTGTGTCATCTTTACTGACAATGATTTGTAATGAATAAAGAATTAAAGGAATGATATTTGTTGTTAAGTAATCAATGCTTCTGATTGAATTATTTAAAAGAACCCGGATGTCAACGATTTGAATAGTTCAACAACAATGAAACACAGTGAAACAACATTGGGGATCACTGAGGTTGAGGTTAGTGAAAACCTCATGAAAACTACGGAAGAAAGATATAAACACTTGGTAAATATTTGATATTTAGTGACATCTGCTAATTCTTTGTTTTTCTTCAACAAATCACTACCGAAATAGTAATCAATGTGAATACCGATGAAATCAGTTTAAGTGAAGAAGCGTAAACAGTTAAAAGTTGTGTATCATATTAGGAGAATTAGTGAAACTATGTAGACTACCATTGTTGAATCCCGGAACAATGATTTATGATACTCTGTGGAAAAATATGTAACCTCAATAGGTTGCTTCAATGAAGCTGTAAATTATAATTCTTTTGCATTATATACGAATTGTGATTGAATGTGACATCTAAAACACATATTTCTTCACACAAACGGGTCGTCAACTAGGTGTAGGATCGTGTTTACTGAGCACACTGATGGTCGAATCGCTAAAAATTATCCTGAATGATTTGACGAATTCGAATTCTGCAACTATGTATGAGAATCTCTTGTGTCATCTTTACTGACAATGATTTGTAATGAATAAAGAATTAAAGGAATGATATTTGTTGTTAAGTAATCAATGCTTCTGATTGAATTATTTAAAAGAACCCGGATGTCAACGATTTGAATAGTTCAACAACAATGAAACACAGTGAAACAACATTGGGGATCACTGAGGTTGAGGTTAGTGAAAACCTCATGAAAACTACGGAAGAAAGATATAAACACTTGGTAAATATTTGATATTTAGTGACATCTGCTAATTCTTTGTTTTTCTTCAACAAATCACTACCGAAATAGTAATCAATGTGAATGTCGATGAAATCAGTTTAAGTGAAGAAGCGTAAACAGTTAAAAGTTGTGTATCACATTAGGAGAATTAGTGAAACTATGTAGACTACCATTGTTGAATCCCGGAACAATGATTTATGATACTCTGTGGAAAAATATGTAACCTCAATAGGTTGCTTCAATGAAGCTGTAAATTATAATTCTTTTGCATTATATACGAATTGTGATTGAATGTGACATCTAAAACACATATTTCTTCACACAAACGGGTCGTCAACTAGGTGTAGGATCGTGTTTACTGAGCACACTGATGGTCGAATTGCTAAAAATTATCCTGAATGATTTGACGAATTCGAATTCTGCAACTATGTATGAGAATCTCTTGTGTCATCTTTACTGACAATGATTTGTAATGAATAAAGAATTAAAGGAATGATATTTGTTGTTAAGTAATCAATGCTTCTGATTGAATTATTTAAAAGAACCCGGATGTCAACGATTTGAATAGTTCAACAACAATGAAACACAGTGAAACAACATTGGGGATCACTGAGGTTGAGGTTAGTGAAAACCTCATGAAAACTACGGAAGGAAGATATAAACACTTGGTAAATATTTGATATTTAGTGACATCTGCTAATTCTTTGTTTTCCTTCAACAAATCACTACCGAAATAGTAATCAATGTGAATGTCGATGAAATCAGTTTAAGTGAAGAAGCGTAAACAGTTAAAAGTTGTGTATCACATTAGGAGAATTAGTGAAACTATGTAGACTACCATTGTTGAATCCCGGAACAATGATTTATGATACTCTGTGGAAAAATATGTAACCTCAATAGGTTGCTTCAATGAAGCTGTAAATTATAATTCTTTTGCATTATATACGAATTGTGATTGAATGTGACATCTAAAACACATATTTCTTCACACAAACGGGTCGTCAACTAGGTGTAGGATCGTGTTTACTGAGCACACTGATGGTCGAATCGCTAAAAATTATCCTGAATGATTTGACGAATTCGAATTCTGCAACTATGTATGAGAATCTCTTGTGTCATCTTTACTGACAATGATTTGTAATGAATAAAGAATTAAAGGAATGATATTTGTTGTTAAGTAATCAATGCTTCTGATTGAATTATTTAAAAGAACCCGGATGTCAACGATTTGAATAGTTCAACAACAATGAAACACAGTGAAACAACATTGGGGATCACTGAGGTTGAGGTTAGTGAAAACCTCATGAAAACTACGGAAGAAAGATATAAACACTTGGTAAATATTTGATATTTAGTGACATCTGCTAATTCTTTGTTTTTCTTCAACAAATCACTACCGAAATAGTAATCAAT
The DNA here is from genome assembly GCA_944470415.2 of Schistosoma rodhaini. Taxonomy (NCBI): domain Eukaryota; kingdom Metazoa; phylum Platyhelminthes; class Trematoda; order Strigeidida; family Schistosomatidae; genus Schistosoma; species Schistosoma rodhaini. Next base: position 6,848,437 of record OX104040.1, read on the forward strand.
GTGAATGTCGATGAAATCAGTTTAAGTGAAGAAGCGTAAACAGTTAGAAATTGTGTATCACATTAGGAGAATTAGTGAAACTATGTAGACTACCATTGTTGAATCCCGGAACAATGATTTATGATACTCTGTGGAAAAATATGTAACCTCAATAGGTTGCTTCAATGAAGCTGTAAATTATAATTCTTTTGCATTATATACGAATTGTGATTGAATGTGACATCTAAAACACATATTTCTTCACACAAACGGGTCGTCAACTAGGTGTAGGATCGTGTTTACTGAGCACACTGATGGTCGAATCGCTAAAAATTATCCTGAATGATTTGACGAATTCGAATTCTGCAACTATGTATGAGAATCTCTTGTGTCATCTTTACTGACAATGATTTGTAATGAATAAAGAATTAAAGGAATGATATTTGTTGTTAAGTAATCAATGCTTCTGATTGAATTATTTAAAAGAACCCGGATGTCAACGATTTGAATAGTTCAACAACAATGAAACACAGTGAAACAACATTGGGGATCACTGAGGTTGAGGTTAGTGAAAACCTCATGAAAACTACGGAAGAAAGATATAAACACTTGGTAAATATTTGATATTTAGTGACATCTGCTAATTCTTTGTTTTTCTTCAACAAATCACTACCGAAATAGTAATCAATGTGAATGTCGATGAAATCAGTTTAAGTGAAGAAGCGTAGACAGTTAAAAGTTGTGTATCACATTAGGAGAATTAGTGAAACTATGTAGACTACCATTGTTGAATCCCGGAACAATGATTTATGATACTCTGTGGAAAAATATGTAACCTCAATAGGTTGCTTCAATGAAGCTGTAAATTATAATTCTTTTGCATTATATACGAATTGTGATTGAATGTGACATCTAAAACACATATTTCTTCACACAAACGGGTCGTCAACTAGGTGTAGGATCGTGTTTACTGAGCACACTGATGGTCGAATCGCTAAAAATTATCCTGAATGATTTGACGAATTCGAATTCTGCAACTATGTATGAGAATCTCTTGTGTCATCTTTACTGACAATGATTTGTAATGAATAAAGAATTAAAGGAATGATATTTGTTGTTAAGTAATCAATGCTTCTGATTGAATTATTTAAAAGAACCCGGATGTCAACGATTTGAATAGTTCAACAACAATGAAACACAGTGAAACAACATTGGGGATCACTGAGGTTGAGGTTAGTGAAAACCTCATGAAAACTACGGAAGGAAGATATAAACACTTGGTAAATATTTGATATTTAGTGACATCTGCTAATTCTTTGTTTTCCTTCAACAAATCACTACCGAAATAGTAATCAATGTGAATGTCGATGAAATCAGTTTAAGTGAAGAAGCGTAAACAGTTAAAAGTTGTGTATCACATTAGAAGAATTAGTGAAACTATATAGACTACCATTGTTGAATCCCGGAACAATGATTTATGATACTCTGTGGAAAAATATGTAACCTCAATAGGTTGCTTCAATGAAGCTGTAAATTATAATTCTTTTGCATTATATACGAATTGTGATTGAATGTGACATCTAAAACACATATTTCTTCACACAAACGGGTCGTCAACTAGGTGTAGGATCGTGTTTACTGAGCACACTGATGGTCGAATCGCTAAAAATTATCCTGAATGATTTGACGAATTCGAATTCTGCAACTATGTATGAGAATCTCTTGTGTCATCTTTACTGACAATGATTTGTAATGAATAAAGAATTAAAGGAATGATATTTGTTGTTAAGTAATCAATGCTTCTGATTGAATTATTTAAAAGAACCCGGATGTCAACGATTTGAATAGTTCAACAACAATGAAACACAGTGAAACAACATTGGGGATCACTGAGGTTGAGGTTAGTGAAAACCTCATGAAAACTACGGAAGGAAGATATAAACACTTGGTAAATATTTGATATTTAGTGACATCTGCTAATTCTTTGTTTTTCTTCAACAAATCACTACCGAAATAGTAATCAATGTGAATGTCGATGAAATCAGTTTAAGTGAAGAAGCGTAAACAGTTAGAAAGTTGTGTATCACATTAGGAGAATTAGTGAAACTATATAGACTACCATTGTTGAATCCCGGAACAATGATTTATGATACTCTGTGGAAAAATATGTAACCTCAATAGGTTGCTTCAATGAAGCTGTAAATTATAATTCTTTTGCATTATATACGAATTGTGATTGAATGTGACATCTAAAACACATATTTCTTCACACAAACGGGTCGTCAACTAGGTGTAGGATCGTGTTTACTGAGCACACTGATGGTCGAATTGCTAACAATTATCCTGAATGATTTGACGAATTCGAATTCTGCAACTATGTATGAGAATCTCTTGTGTCATCTTTACTGACAATGATTTGTAATGAATAAAGAATTAAAGGAATGATATTTGTTGTTAAGTAATCAATGCTTCTGATTGAATTATTTAAAAGAACCCGGATGTCAACGATTTGAATAGTTCAACAACAATGAAACACAGTGAAACAACATTGGGGATCACTGAGGTTGAGGTTAGTGAAAACCTCATGAAAACTACGGAAGAAAGATATAAACACTTGGTAAATATTTGATATTTAGTGACATCTGCTAATTCTTTGTTTTTCTTCAACAAATCACTACCGAAATAGTAATCAATGTGAATGTCGATGAAATCAGTTTAAGTGAAAAAGCGTAAACAGTTAAAAGTTGTGTATCACATTAGAAGAATTAGTGAAAATATGTAGACTACCATTGTTGAATCCCGGAACAATGATTTATGATACTCTGTGGAAAAATATGTAACCTCAATAGGTTGCTTCAATGAAGCTGTAAATTATAATTCTTTTGCATTATATACGAATTGTGATTGAATGTGACATCTAAAACACATATTTCTTCACACAAACGGGTCGTCAACTAGGTGTAGGATCGTGTTTACTGAGCACACTGATGGTCGAATTGCTAAAAATTATCCTGAATGATTTGACGAATTCGAATTCTGCAACTATGTATGAGAATCTCTTGTGTCATCTTTACTGACAATGATTTGTAATGAATAAAGAATTAAAGGAATGATATTTGTTGTTAAGTAATCAATGCTTCTGATTGAATTATTTAAAAGAACCCGGATGTCAACGATTTGAATAGTTCAACAACAATGAAACACAGTGAAACAACATTGGGGATCACTGAGGTTGAGGTTAGTGAAAACCTCATGAAAACTACGGAAGGAAGATATAAACACTTGGTAAATATTTGATATTTAGTGACATCTGCTAATTCTTTGTTTTTCTTCAACAAATCACTACCGAAATAGTAATCAATGTGAATGTCGATGAAATCAGTTTAAGTGAAAAAGCGTAAACAGTTAAAAGTTGTGTATCACATTAGAAGAATTAGTGAAACTATGTAGACTACCATTGTTGAATCCCGGAACAATGATTTATGATACTCTGTGGAAAAATATGTAACCTCAATAGGTTGCTTCAATGAAGCTGTAAATTATAATTCTTTTGCATTATATACGAATTGTGATTGAATGTGACATCTAAAACACATATTTCTTCACACAAACGGGTCGTCAACTAGGTGTAGGATCGTGTTTACTGAGCACACTGATGGTCGAATTGCTAAAAATTATCCTGAATGATTTGACGAATTCGAATTCTGCAACTATGTATGAGAATCTCTTGTGTCATCTTTACTGACAATGATTTGTAATGAATAAAGAATTAAAGGAATGATATTTGTTGTTAAGTAATCAATGCTTCTGATTGAATTATTTAAAAGAACCCGGATGTCAACGATTTGAATAGTTCAACAACAATGAAACACAGTGAAACAACATTGGGGATCACTGAGGTTGAGGTTAGTGAAAACCTCATGAAAACTACGGAAGGAAGATATAAACACTTGGTAAATATTTGATATTTAGTGACATCTGCTAATTCTTTGTTTTCCTTCAACAAATCACTACCGAAATAGTAATCAATGTGAATGTCGATGAAATCAGTTTAAGTGAAGAAGCGTAAACAGTTAAAAGTTGTGTATCACATTAGAAGAATTAGTGAAACTATGTAGACTACCATTGTTGAATCCCGGAACAATGATTTATGATACTCTGTGGAAAAATATGTAACCTCAATAGGTTGCTTCAATGAAGCTGTAAATTATAATTCTTTTGCATTATATACGAATTGTGATTGAATGTGACATCTAAAACACATATTTCTTCACACAAACGGGTCGTCAACTAGGTGTAGGATCGTGTTTACTGAGCACACTGATGGTCGAATCGCTAAAAATTATCCTGAATGATTTGACGAATTCGAATTCTGCAACTATGTATGAGAATCTCTTGTGTCATCTTTACTGACAATGATTTGTAATGAATAAAGAATTAAAGGAATGATATTTGTTGTTAAGTAATCAATGCTTCTGATTGAATTATTTAAAAGAACCCGGATGTCAACGATTTGAATAGTTCAACAACAATGAAACACAGTGAAACAACATTGGGGATCACTGAGGTTGAGGTTAGTGAAAACCTCATGAAAACTACGGAAGAAAGATATAAACACTTGGTAAATATTTGATATTTAGTGACATCTGCTAATTCTTTGTTTTTCTTCAACAAATCACTACCGAAATAGTAATCAATGTGAATGTCGATGAAATCAGTTTAAGTGAAGAAGCGTAAACAGTTAAAAGTTGTGTATCACATTAGAAGAATTAGTGAAACTATGTAGACTACCATTGTTGAATCCCGGAACAATGATTTATGATACTCTGTGGAAAAATATGTAACCTCAATAGGTTGCTTCAATGAAGCTGTAAATTATAATTCTTTTGCATTATATACGAATTGTGATTGAATGTGACATCTAAAACACATATTTCTTCACACAAACGGGTCGTCAACTAGGTGTAGGATCGTGTTTACTGAGCACACTGATGGTCGAATTGCTAAAAATTATCCTGAATGATTTGACGAATTCGAATTCTGCAACTATGTATGAGAATCTCTTGTGTCATCTTTACTGACAATGATTTGTAATGAATAAAGAATTAAAGGAATGATATTTGTTGTTAAGTAATCAATGCTTCTGATTGAATTATTTAAAAGAACCCGGATGTCAACGATTTGAATAGTTCAACAACAATGAAACACAGTGAAACAACATTGGGGATCACTGAGGTTGAGGTTAGTGAAAACCTCATGAAAACTACGGAAGAAAGATATAAACACTTGGTAAATATTTGATATTTAGTGACATCTGCTAATTCTTTGTTTTTCTTCAACAAATCACTACCGAAATAGTAATCAATGTGAATGTCGATGAAATCAGTTTAAGTGAAGAAGCGTAAACAGTTAAAAGTTGTGTATCACATTAGAAGAATTAGTGAAACTATGTAGACTACCATTGTTGAATCCCGGAACAATGATTTATGATACTCTGTGGAAAAATATGTAACCTCAATAGGTTGCTTCAATGAAGCTGTAAATTATAATTCTTTTGCATTATATACGAATTGTGATTGAATGTGACATCTAAAACACATATTTCTTCACACAAACGGGTCGTCAACTAGGTGTAGGATCGTGTTTACTGAGCACACTGATGGTCGAATCGCTAAAAATTATCCTGAATGATTTGACGAATTCGAATTCTGCAACTATGTATGAGAATCTCTTGTGTCATCTTTACTGACAATGATTTGTAATGAATAAAGAATTAAAGGAATGATATTTGTTGTTAAGTAATCAATGCTTCTGATTGAATTATTTAAAAGAACCCGGATGTCAACGATTTGAATAGTTCAACAACAATGAAACACAGTGAAACAACATTGGGGATCACTGAGGTTGAGGTTAGTGAAAACCTCATGAAAACTACGGAAGAAAGATATAAACACTTGGTAAATATTTGATATTTAGTGACATCTGCTAATTCTTTGTTTTCCTTCAACAAATCACTACCGAAATAGTAATCAATGTGAATGTCGATGAAATCAGTTTAAGTGAAGAAGCGTAAACAGTTAAAAGTTGTGTATCACATTAGAAGAATTAGTGAAACTATGTAGACTACCATTGTTGAATCCCGGAACAATGATTTATGATACTCTGTGGAAAAATATGTAACCTCAATAGGTTGCTTCAATGAAGCTGTAAATTATAATTCTTTTTCATTAAAATCCGGAGATAAGACTGACATGAACAATTATCGGCCAATAAATATTACTCCAGTTATCTCTAGGATTATGGAAAAAATTATTAGTGACAAACTATCCAACTATTTATTGACTGAACAATTTATTGGTGATTCGGAACATGGATTTCTTAAAAATCGATCTTGTATGACATGTCATTTTGACTTCTTTAATTTAGTCTATTCGCTTCGTAGCCAAGTATATCTAGTATTAGTGCTATACCTGGACATTTCTAAGGCCTTCGACATGGTCAACCACCAACTTCTCATAGGTAAACTCGCATCTTATGGGGTCGAAAACCCGTTACTAGCCTGGTTTGATTCCTTCCTCAGCAATCGACATCAAATAGTTAAAATCAACTCTTCATTGTCGAACGCAGTCCCTGTTAGAAGTGGGGTAATTCAGGGTAGTGTCTTAGGTCCTTTGCTCTTTTTAGTTTTCATTAATGATATTTGTGAGTGTTTTAGTGTGGGTAAGTCCTTTTTGTTTGCAGACGATCTTAAGGTGGTGTACTCATTTTCTCCACATGAGCTGAGCAATATTCGAAATTGCATCAGCATGGAGCTTAACAAGGTAGCACAGTGGTGCTCAAAATGGCAGCTGGAGCTCAATACAGCTAAATGTGGTTGGCTATGCTTCGGTGATACATCACTCAACCTTAATCTTACCATAAATGGGGAAATGTTATCTAGGTTACACACAGTAGTAGATCTAGGACTTAGGTACTCCGATGACTTGTCGTTTACTGAACAGGTAATGAAACAAACGTCCAAGTCTCAACGCCTTATAGGTTTCATAACTCGAAACCTTCATAACAGCGAATCCCGTATTCTAATGTACAAAGTCTGTGTTCGACCACTCCTCGAATACTGCGCGTTTCTCCTTAGTAGCACGCGCATAAAGGATAAGTTAAGACTGGAATCAGTACAGAGACGATTTACATTTCGTACTCTTGGACCTGATAGTGTCTTGACATATAATTCGAGGTGTAGTAAACTAGGGCTTGACCCTTTATGGATGAGGAGACTGAAACTTAACCTTATCTTCTTTTTCAAAATACTTAACAAACTCTCCTTCACATTCAGTCAGGCGATTCAATATGCTAAGGCTTCACATTACGACATTCGTAACTCCTTGTCTTTAGCGAAACAAACACATTCTAGGTCTTCTCTCTATATGAATTACTTTACCTGTAAGTTTTCTAGACTATGGAATAATTTACCCCAAACGATCCGTATGTTAGACTCTCTCCCATTGTTTGTTCGGTCAATTAATGCTTTTTGCTCCTCTGAAAATGCATTAAATGCTCTAGCGCCTGCAAGTGTATCTTACTCCACAAGTGAGATTATAGGAACTTTAAATGTTTAACCTCTTACTTGCTATCATTGTTTTGTTGTTCCGTGCTTTTTGCTTTAACCTTACTTTCTCTAGTTGTAGATAATTATTAATAACTCGCTCTGGCACTGGTAATAACCTTACAGAATAATGTTGGTCAATCATCAGGCTATCCACTTAATAAAAAAATGACAAGTTCCCTGGTGTTGCATTGGCTTGCCGTGATATATGCCATATTTAAACTGTTTATCAATTACTAAACCGGCAAACATAAGACCTTCTTATAATTCATGTTTGTTCTCTACATTATATGTTGATTTTTATAACAATCTGATCATGCCTGTAAACTAGTGTGAATTCTGTAAATATTGTTTTCAGAATATATTATTATTATTATTATATACGAATTGTGATTGAATGTGACATCTAAAACACATATTTCTTCACACAAACGGGTCGTCAACTAGGTGTAGGATCGTGTTTACTGAGCACACTGATGGTCGAATCGCTAAAAATTATCCTGAATGATTTGACGAATTCGAATTCTGCAACTATGTATGAGAATCTCTTGTGTCATCTTTACTGACAATGATTTGTAATGAATAAAGAATTAAAGGAATGATATTTGTTGTTAAGTAATCAATGCTTCTGATTGAATTATTTAAAAGAACCCGGATGTCAACGATTTGAATAGTTCAACAACAATGAAACACAGTGAAACAACATTGGGGATCACTGAGGTTGAGGTTAGTGAAAACCTCATGAAAACTACGGAAGAAAGATATAAACACTTGGTAAATATTTGACGTTTAGTGACATCTGCTAATTCTTTGTTTTTCTTCAACAAATCACTACCGAAATAGTAATCAATGTGAATGTCGATGAAATCAGTTTAAGTGAAGAAGCGTAGACAGTTAAAAGTTGTGTATCACATTAGAAGAATTAGTGAAACTATGTAGACTACCATTGTTGAATCCCGGAACAATGATTTATGATACTCTGTGGAAAAATATGTAACCTCAATAGGTTGCTTCAATGAAGCTGTAAATTATAATTCTTTTGCATTATATACGAATTGTGATTGAATGTGACATCTAAAACACATATTTCTTCACACAAACGGGTCGTCAACTAGGTGTAGGATCGTGTTTACTGAGCACACTGATGGTCGAATCGCTAAAAATTATCCTGAATGATTTGACGAATTCGAATTCTGCAACTATGTATGAGAATCTCTTGTGTCATCTTTACTGACAATGATTTGTAATGAATAAAGAATTAAAGGAATGATATTTGTTGTTAAGTAATCAATGCTTCTGATTGAATTATTTAAAAGAACCCGGATGTCAACGATTTGAATAGTTCAACAACAATGAAACACAGTGAAACAACATTGGGGATCACTGAGGTTGAGGTTAGTGAAAACCTCATGAAAACTACGGAAGAAAGATATAAACACTTGGTAAATATTTGACATTTGGTGACATCTGCTAATTCTTTGTTTTTCTTCAACAAATCACTACCGAAATAGTAATCAATGTGAATGTCGATGAAATCAGTTTAAGTGAAGAAGCGTAGACAGTTAAAAGTTGTGTATCATATTAGGAGAATTAGTGAAACTATGTAGACTACCATTGTTGAATCCCGGAACAATGATTTATGATACTCTGTGGAAAAATATGTAACCTCAATAGGTTGCTTCAATGAAGCTGTAAATTATAATTCTTTTGCATTATATACGAATTGTGATTGAATGTGACATCTAAAACACATATTTCTTCACACAAACGGGTCGTCAACTAGGTGTAGGATCGTGTTTACTGAGCACACTGATGGTCGAATCGCTAAAAATTATCCTGAATGATTTGACGAATTCGAATTCTGCAACTATGTATGAGAATCTCTTGTGTCATCTTTACTGACAATGATTTGTAATGAATAAAGAATTAAAGGAATGATATTTGTTGTTAAGTAATCAATGCTTCTGATTGAATTATTTAAAAGAACCCGGATGTCAACGATTTGAATAGTTCAACAACAATGAAACACAGTGAAACAACATTGGGGATCACTGAGGTTGAGGTTAGTGAAAACCTCATGAAAACTACGGAAGAAAGATATAAACACTTGGTAAATATTTGACATTTGGTGACATCTGCTAATTCTTTGTTTTTCTTCAACAAATCACTACCGAAATAGTAATCAATGTGAATGTCGATGAAATCAGTTTAAGTGAAGAAGCGTAGACAGTTAAAAGTTGTGTATCACATTAGAAGAATTAGTGAAACTATGTAGACTACCATTGTTGAATCCCGGAACAATGATTTATGATACTCTGTGGAAAAATATGTAACCTCAATAGGTTGCTTCAATGAAGCTGTAAATTATAATTCTTTTGCATTATATACGAATTGTGATTGAATGTGACATCTAAAACACATATTTCTTCACACAAACGGGTCGTCAACTAGGTGTAGGATCGTGTTTACTGAGCACACTGATGGTCGAATCGCTAAAAATTATCCTGAATGATTTGACGAATTCGAATTCTGCAACTATGTATGAGAATCTCTTGTGTCATCTTTACTGACAATGATTTGTAATGAATAAAGAATTAAAGGAATGATATTTGTTGTTAAGTAATCAATGCTTCTGATTGAATTATTTAAAAGAACCCGGATGTCAACGATTTGAATAGTTCAACAACAATGAAACACAGTGAAACAACATTGGGGATCACTGAGGTTGAGGTTAGTGAAAACCTCATGAAAACTACGGAAGAAAGATATAAACACTTGGTAAATATTTGATATTTAGTGACATCTGTTAATTCTTTGTTTTCCTTCAACAAATCACTACCGAAATAGTAATCAATGTGAATGTCGATGAAATCAGTTTAAGTGAAGAAGCGTAAACAGTTAAAAGTTGTGTATCACATTAGAAGAATTAGTGAAACTATGTAGACTACCATTGTTGAATCCCGGAACAATGATTTATGATACTCTGTGGAAAAATATGTAACCTCAATAGGTTGCTTCAATGAAGCAGTAAATTATAATTCTTTTGCATTATATACGAATTGTGATTGAATGTGACATCTAAAACACATATTTCTTCACACAAACGGGTCGTCAACTAGGTGTAGGATCGTGTTTACTGAGCACACTGATGGTCAAATCGCTAAAAATTATCCTGAATGATTTGACGAATTCGAATTCTGCAACTATGTATGAGAATCTCTTGTGTCATCTTTACTGACAATGATTTGTAATGAATAAAGAATTAAAGGAATGATATTTGTTGTTAAGTAATCAATGCTTCTGATTGAATTATTTAAAAGAACCCGGATGTCAACGATTTGAATAGTTCAACAACAATGAAACACAGTGAAACAACATTGGGGATCACTGAGGTTGAGGTTAGTGAAAACCTCATGAAAACTACGGAAGAAAGATATAAACACTTGGTAAATATTTGATATTTAGTGACATCTGCTAATTCTTTGTTTTTCTTCAACAAATCACTACCGAAATAGTAATCAATGTGAATGTCGATGAAATCAGTTTAAGTGAAGAAGCGTAGACAGTTAGAAATTGTGTATCACATTAGAAAAATTAGTGAAACTATGTAGACTACCATTGTTGAATCCCGGAACAATGATTTATGATACTCTGTGGAAAAATATGTAACCTCAATAGGTTGCTTCAATGAAGCTGTAAATTATAATTCTTTTGCATTATATACGAATTGTGATTGAATGTGACATCTAAAACACATATTTCTTCACACAAACGGGTCGTCAACTAGGTGTAGGATCATGTTTACTGAGCACACTGATGGTCGAATCGCTAAAAATTATCCTGAATGATTTGACGAATTCGAATTCTGCAACTATGTATGAGAATCTCTTGTGTCATCTTTACTGACAATGATTTGTAATGAATAAAGAATTAAAGGAATGATATTTGTTGTTAAGTAATCAATGCTTCTGATTGAATTATTTAAAAGAACCCGGATGTCAACGATTTGAATAGTTCAACAACAATGAAACACAGTGAAACAACATTGGGGATCACTGAGGTTGAGGTTAGTGAAAACCTCATGAAAACTACGGAAGAAAGATATAAACACTTGGTAAATATTTGACATTTGGTGACATCTGCTAATTCTTTGTTTTTCTTCAACAAATCACTACCGAAATAGTAATCAATGTGAATAATTCAATCAGAAGCATTCATCACTGAACATCAAATATCATTCTTCTAATCCATTATTCATTACAAATCATTGTCAGTTAAGATGACACACGAGATTCTCATTCATAGTTGCAGAATTCGATTTCGTCAAATCACTCAGGATATCTGTTAGCGATTTGACAATCAGTGTGCTCAGTCAACACGATTCTACACCTAGTTGACGACCCGTTTGTGTGAAGAAATATGTGTTTTAGATGTCACATTCAATCGCAATTAGTATATAATGCAAAAGAATTATAATTTACAGCTTCATTGAAGCACTCTATTGAGGTTACATATTTTTCCACAGAGTATCATAAATCATTGTTCCGGGATTCCACAATGGTAGTCTACATACTTTCACTAATTCTCCTAATGTGATACACAATTTCTTACTGTTTACGCTTCTTCACTTGAACGTAATTCATCTGTATTCACATTGATTATTTCGGTAGTGATTTGTTGAAGAAAAACAAAGAATAAGCAGTTGTCACTAAATGTCAAATATTTACCAAACGTTTATCTGTTTCTTCAGTAGTGTTCACGAAGTTTTCAATAACCTCAACTTCAGTGCTCCTCAACGTTGTTTCAGTGTCATTGATGGGTGTTGAAGTACTGAAATCGTTGACATCCGAGTTCTTCTAAATAATTCAATCAGAAGCATTCATCACTGAACATCAAATATCATTCTTCTAATCCATTATTCATTACAAATCATTGTCAGTTAAGATGACACAAGAGATTCTCATTCATAGTTGAGGAATTCGAATTCGTCAAGTCACTCAGGATATCTGTTAGCGATTTGACAATCAGTGTGCTCAGTCAACACGATCCTTCACCTAGTTGACGACCCGTTTGTGTGATGAAATATATGTTCTGGATGTCACATCTAATCACCATACGAATACAATGCAAAGACCTATAAGGTACAGCTTCATTGAAGCACTCTATTGAGGTTACATTGTTTTCTACAGAGTATCATAAATCATTGTTCCGGGATTCCACAATGGTAGTCTACATACTTTCACTAATTCTCCTAATGTGATACACAATTTCTAACTGTTTACGCTTCTTCACTTGAACGTATTTCATCTGTATTCACATTGATTATTTCGGTAGTGATTTGTTGAAGAAAAACAAAGTATTAGCAGTTGTCACTAAATGTCAAATATTTACCAAATGTTTATCTGTTTCTTCACTAGTTTTCATGAGGTTTTCACTAACCTCAACTTCAGTGCTCCTCAACGTTGTTTCAATGTCATTGATGGGTGTTGAAGTACTCAAATCGCTGACATCCGAATTCTTCTAAATAATTCAATCAGAAGCATTCATCACTGAACATCAAATATCATTCTTCTAATCCATTATTCATTACAAATCATTGTCAGTTAAGATGACACAAGAGATTCTCATTCATAGTTGCAGAATTCGAATTCGTCAAATCACTCAGGATATCTGTTAGCGATTTGACAATCAGTGTGCTCAGTCAACACGATGCTACACCTAGTTGACGACCCGTTTGTGTGATGAAATATATGTTCTGGATGTCACATCTAATCACAATACGAATACAATGCAAAGACCTATAAGGTACAGCTTCATTGAAGCACTCTATTGAGGTTACATTGTTTTCTACAGAGTATCATAAATCATTGTTCCGGGATTCCACAATGGTAGTCTACATACTTTCACTAATTCTACTAATGTGATACACAATTTCTAACTGTTTACGCTTCTTCACTTGAACGTATTTCATCTGTATTCACATTGATTATTTCGGTAGTGATTTGTTGAAGAAAAACAAAGTATTAGCAGGTGTTACTAAATGTCAAATATTTACCAAACGTTTATCTGTTTCTTCAGTAGTGTTCATGAAGTTTTCAATAACCTCAACTTCAGTGCTCCTCAACGTTGTTTCAATGTCATTGATGGGTGTTGAAGTACTCAAATCGCTGACATCCGAATTCTTCTAAATAATTCAATCAGAAGCATTCATCACTGAACATCAAATATCATTCTTCTAATCCATTATTCATTACAAATCATTGTCAGTTAAGATGACACAAGAGATTCTCATTCATAGTTGCAGAATTCGAATTCGTCAAATCACTCAGGATATCTGTTAGCGATTTGACAATCAGTGTGCTCAGTCAACACGATGCTACACCTAGTTGACGACCCGTTTGTGTGATGAAATATATGTTCTGGATGTCACATCTAATCACAATACGAATACAATGCAAAGACCTATAAGGTACAGCTACATTGAAGCACTCTATTGAGGTTACATTGTTTTCTACAGAGTTAAATTTGTGTATCACATTAGAAGAATTAGTGAAACTATGTAGACTACCATTGTTGAATCCCGGAACAATGATTTATGATACTCTGTGGAAAAATATGTAACCTCAATAGGTTGCTTCAATGAAGCTGTAAATTATAATTCTTTTGCATTAAAATCCGGAGATAAGACTGACATGAACAACTATCGGCCAATAAATATTACTCCAGTTATCTCTAGGATTATGGAAAAAATTATTAGTGACAAACTATCCAACTATTTATTGACTGAACAATTTATTGGTGATTCGGAACATGGATTTCTTAAAAATCGATCTTGTATGACATGTCATTTTGACTTCTTTAATTTAGTCTATTCGCTTCGTAGCCAAGTATATCTAGTATTAGTGCTATACCTGGACATTTCTAAGGCCTTCGACATGGTCAACCACCAACTTCTCATAGGTAAACTCGCATCTTATGGGGTCGAAAACCCGTTACTAGCCTGGTTTGATTCCTTCCTCAGCAATCGACATCAAATAGTTAAAATCAACTCTTCATTGTCGAACGCAGTCCCTGTTAGAAGTGGGGTAATTCAGGGTAGTGTCTTAGGTCCTTTGCTCTTTTTAGTTTTCATTAATGATATTTGTGAGTGTTTTAGTGTGGGTAAGTCCTTTTTGTTTGCAGACGATCTTAAGGTGGTGTACTCATTTTCTCCACATGAGCTGAGCAATATTCGAAATTGCATCAGCATGGAGCTTAACAAGGTAGCACAGTGGTGCTCAAAATGGCAGCTGGAGCTCAATACAGCTAAATGTGGTTGGCTATGCTTCGGTGATACATCACTCAACCTTAATCTTACCATAAATGGGGAAATGTTATCTAGGTTACACACAGTAGTAGATCTAGGACTTAGGTACTCCGATGACTTGTCGTTTACTGAACAGGTAATGAAACAAACGTCCAAGTCTCAACGCCTTATAGGTTTCATAACTCGAAACCTTCATAACAGCGAATCCCGTATTCTAATGTACAAAGTCTGTGTTCGACCACTCCTCGAATACTGCGCGTTTCTCCTTAGTAGCACGCGCATAAAGGATAAGTTAAGACTGGAATCAGTACAGAGACGATTTACATTTCGTACTCTTGGACCTGATAGTGTCTTGACATATAATTCGAGGTGTAGTAAACTAGGGCTTGACCCTTTATGGATGAGGCAAACATAAGGCCTTCTTATAATTCATGTTTGTTCTCTACATTATATGTTGATTTTTATAACAATCTGATCATGCCTGTAAACTAGTGTGAATTCTGTAAATATTATTTTCAGAATATATTATTATTATTATTATATACGAATTGTGATTGAATGTGACATCTAAAACACATATTTCTTCACACAAACGGGTCGTCAACTAGGTGTAGGATCGTGTTTACTGAGCACACTGATGGTCGAATCGCTAAAAATTATCCTGAATGATTTGACGAATTCGAATTCTGCAACTATGTATGAGAATCTCTTGTGTCATCTTTACTGACAATGATTTGTAATGAATAAAGAATTAAAGGAATGATATTTGTTGTTAAGTAATCAATGCTTCTGATTGAATTATTTAAAAGAACCCGGATGTCAACGATTTGAATAGTTCAACAACAATGAAACACAGTGAAACAACATTGGGGATCACTGAGGTTGAGGTTAGTGAAAACCTCATGAAAACTACGGAAGAAAGATATAAACACTTGGTAAATATTTGACGTTTAGTGACATCTGCTAATTCTTTGTTTTTCTTCAACAAATCACTACCGAAATAGTAATCAATGTGAATACCGATGAAATCAGTTTAAGTGAAGAAGCGTAAACAGTTAAAAGTTGTGTATCACATTAGAAGAATTAGTGAAACTATGTAGACTACCATTGTTGAATCCCGGAACAATGATTTATGATACTCTGTGGAAAAATATGTAACCTCAATAGGTTGCTTCAATGAAGCAGTAAATTATAATTCTTTTGCATTATATACGAATTGTGATTGAATGTGACATCTAAAACACATATTTCTTCACACAAACGGGTCGTCAACTAGGTGTAGGATCGTGTTTACTGAGCACACTGATGGTCGAATCGCTAAAAATTATCCTGAATGATTTGACGAATTCGAATTCTGCAACTATGTATGAGAATCTCTTGTGTCATCTTTACTGACAATGATTTGTAATGAATAAAGAATTAAAGGAATGATATTTGTTGTTAAGTAATCAATGCTTCTGATTGAATTATTTAAAAGAACCCGGATGTCAACGATTTGAATAGTTCAACAACAATGAAACACAGTGAAACAACATTGGGGATCACTGAGGTTGAGGTTAGTGAAAACCTCATGAAAACTACGGAAGAAAGATATGAACACTTGGTAAATATTTGACGTTTAGTGACATCTGCTAATTCTTTGTTTTTCTTCAACAAATCACTACCGAAATAGTAATCAATGTGAATACCGATGAAATCAGTTTAAGTGAAGAAGCGTAAACAGTTAAAAGTTGTGTATCACATTAGAAGAATTAGTGAAACTATGTAGACTACCATTGTTGAATCCCGGAACAATGATTTATGATACTCTGTGGAAAAATATGTAACCTCAATAGGTTGCTTCAATGAAGCTGTAAATTATAATTCTTTTGCATTATATACGAATTGTGATTGAATGTGACATCTAAAACACATATTTCTTCACACAAACGGGTCGTCAACTAGGTGTAGGATCGTGTTTACTGAGCACACTGATGGTCGAATCGCTAAAAATTATCCTGAATGATTTGACGAATTCGAATTCTGCAACTATGTATGAGAATCTCTTGTGTCATCTTTACTGACAATGATTTGTAATGAATAAAGAATTAAAGGAATGATATTTGTTGTTAAGTAATCAATGCTTCTGATTGAATTATTTAAAAGAACCCGGATGTCAACGATTTGAATAGTTCAACAACAATGAAACACAGTGAAACAACATTGGGGATCACTGAGGTTGAGGTTAGTGAAAACCTCATGAAAACTACGGAAGAAAGATATAAACACTTGGTAAATATTTGACGTTTAGTGACATCTGCTAATTCTTTGTTTTTCTTCAACAAATCACTACCGAAATAGTAATCAATGTGAATACCGATGAAATCAGTTTAAGTGAAGAAGCGTAAACAGTTAAAAGTTGTGTATCACATTAGAAGAATTAGTGAAACTATGTAGACTACCATTGTTGAATCCCGGAACAATGATTTATGATACTCTGTGGAAAAATATGTAACCTCAATAGGTTGCTTCAATGAAGCTGTAAATTATAATTCTTTTGCATTATATACGAATTGTGATTGAATGTGACATCTAAAACACATATTTCTTCACACAAACGGGTCGTCAACTAGGTGTAGGATCGTGTTTACTGAGCACACTGATGGTCGAATTGCTAAAAATTATCCTGAATGATTTGACGAATTCGAATTCTGCAACTATGTATGAGAATCTCTTGTGTCATCTTTACTGACAATGATTTGTAATGAATAAAGAATTAAAGGAATGATATTTGTTGTTAAGTAATCAATGCTTCTGATTGAATTATTTAAAAGAACCCGGATGTCAACGATTTGAATAGTTCAACAACAATGAAACACAGTGAAACAACATTGGGGATCACTGAGGTTGAGGTTAGTGAAAACCTCATGAAAACTACGGAAGAAAGATATAAACACTTGGTAAATATTTGACGTTTAGTGACATCTGCTAATTCTTTGTTTTTCTTCAACAAATCACTACCGAAATAGTAATCAATGTGAATACCGATGAAATCAGTTTAAGTGAAGAAGCGTAAACAGTTAAAAGTTGTGTATCACATTAGAAGAATTAGTGAAACTATGTAGACTACCATTGTTGAATCCCGGAACAATGATTTATGATACTCTGTGGAAAAATATGTAACCTCAATAGGTTGCTTCAATGAAGCTGTAAATTATAATTCTTTTGCATTATATACGAATTGTGATTGAATGTGACATCTAAAACACATATTTCTTCACACAAACGGGTCGTCAACTAGGTGTAGGATCGTGTTTACTGAGCACACTGATGGTCGAATCGCTAAAAATTATCCTGAATGATTTGACGAATTCGAATTCTGCAACTATGTATGAGAATCTCTTGTGTCATCTTTACTGACAATGATTTGTAATGAATAAAGAATTAAAGGAATGATATTTGTTGTTAAGTAATCAATGCTTCTGATTGAATTATTTAAAAGAACCCGGATGTCAACGATTTGAATAGTTCAACAACAATGAAACACAGTGAAACAACATTGGGGATCACTGAGGTTGAGGTTAGTGAAAACCTCATGAAAACTACGGAAGAAAGATATAAACACTTGGTAAATATTTGATATTTAGTGACATCTGCTAATTCTTTGTTTTTCTTCAACAAATCACTACCGAAATAGTAATCAATGTGAATACCGATGAAATCAGTTTAAGTGAAGAAGCGTAAACAGTTAAAAGTTGTGTATCACATTAGAAGAATTAGTGAAACTATGTAGACTACCATTGTTGAATCCCGGAACAATGATTTATGATACTCTGTGGAAAAATATGTAACCTCAATAGGTTGCTTCAATGAAGCTGTAAATTATAATTCTTTTGCATTATATACGAATTGTGATTGAATGTGACATCTAAAACACATATTTCTTCACACAAACGGGTCGTCAACTAGGTGTAGGATCGTGTTTACTGAGCACACTGATGGTCGAATCGCTAAAAATTATCCTGAATGATTTGACGAATTCGAATTCTGCAACTATGTATGAGAATCTCTTGTGTCATCTTTACTGACAATGATTTGTAATGAATAAAGAATTAAAGGAATGATATTTGTTGTTAAGTAATCAATGCTTCTGATTGAATTATTTAAAAGAACCCGGATGTCAACGATTTGAATAGTTCAACAACAATGAAACACAGTGAAACAACATTGGGGATCACTGAGGTTGAGGTTAGTGAAAACCTCATGAAAACTACGGAAGGAAGATATAAACACTTGGTAAATATTTGACATTTGGTGACATCTGCTAATTCTTTGTTTTTCTTCAACAAATCACTACCGAAATAGTAATCAATGTGAATAATTCAATCAGAAGCATTCATCACTGAACATCAAATATCATTCTTCTAATCCATTATTCATTACAAATCATTGTCAATTAAGATGACACAAGAGATTCTCAATTATAGTTGCAGAATTCGATTTCGTCAAATCATTCATTTTGTTGACGACCCGTTTGTGTGATGAAATATATGTTCTGGATGTCACATCTAATCACAACCCGAATACAATGCAAAGACCTATAAGGTACAGCTTCATTGAAGCACTCTATTGAGGTTACATTGTTTTCTACAGAGTATCATAAATCATTGTTCCGGGATTCCACAATGGTAGTCTACATACTTTCACTAATTCTCCTAATGTGATACACAATTTCTAACTGTTTACGCTTCTTCACTTGAACGTATTTCATCTGTATTCACATTGATTATTTCGGTAGTGATTTGTTGAAGAAAAACAAAGAATTAGCAGTTGTCACTAAATGTCAAATATTTACCAAATGTTTATCTGTTTCTTCACTAGTTTTCATGAAGTTTTCACTAACCTCAACTTCAGTGCTCCTCAACGTTTTTTCAATGTCATTGATGGGTGTTGAAGTACTCAAATCGCTGACATTCGAGTTCTTCTAAATAATTCAATCAGAAGCATTCATCACTGAACATCAAATATCATTCTTCTAATCCATTATTCATTACAAATCATTGTCAGTTAAGATGACACAAGAGATTCTCATTCATAGTTGCAGAATTCGATTTCGCCAAATCACTCAGGATATCTGTTAGCGATTTGACAATCAGTGTGCTCAGTCAACACGATCCTACACCTAGTTGACGACCCGTTTGTGTGATGAAATATATGTTCTGGATGTCACATCTAATCACAATACGAATACAATGCAAAGACCTATAAGGTACAGCTTCATTGAAGCACTCTATTGAGGTTACATTGTTTTCTACAGAGTATCATAAATCATTGTTCCGAGATTCCACAATGGTAGTCTACATGCTTTCTCTAATTCTTCTAATGTGATACACAATTTCTAACTGTTTACGCTTCTTCACTTGAACGTATTTCATCTGTATTCACATTGATTATTTCGGTAGTGATTTGTTGAAGAAAAACAAAGAATTAGCAGTTGTCACTAAATGTCAAAAATTTACAAAACGTTTATCTGTTTCTTCAGTAGTGTTCATGAAGTTTTCAATAACCTCAACTTCAGTGCTCCTCAACGTTATTTCAATGTCATTGATGGGTGTTGAAGTACTGAAATCGTTGACATCCGAGTTCTTCTAAATAATTCAATCAGAAGCATTCATCACTGAACATCAAATATCATTCTTTTAATCCATTATTCATTACAAATCATTGTCAGTTAAGATGACACAATAGATTCTCATTCATAGTTGCAGAATTCGATTTCGTCAAATCACTCAGGATATCTGTTAGCGATTTGACAATCAGTGTGCTCAGTCAACACGATCCTACACCTAGTTGACGACCCGTTTGTGTGATGAAATATATGTTCTGGATGTCACATCTAATCACAATACGAATACAATGCAAAGACCTATAAGGTACAGCTTCATTGAAGCACTCTATTGAGATTACATTGTTTTCTACAGAGTATCATAAATCATTGTTCCGGGATTCCACAATGGTAGTCTACATACTTTCACTAATTCTCCTAATGTGATACACAATTTCTAACTGTTTACGCTTCTTCACTTGAACGTATTTCATCTGTATTCACATTGATTATTTCGGTAGTGATTTGTTGAAGAAAAACAAAGAATTAGCAGTTGTCACTAAATGTCAAATATTTACCAAACGTTTATCTGTTTCTTCAGTAGTGTTCATGAAGTTTTCAATAACCTCAACTTCAGTGCTCCTCAACGTTGTTTCAATGTCATTGATGGGTGTTGAAGTACTCAATTCGCTGACATCCGAGTTCTTCTAAATAATTCAATCAGAAGCATTCATCACTGAACATCAAATATCATTCTTCTAATCCATTATTCATTACAAATCATTGTCAGTTAAGATGACACACGAGATTCTCATTCATAGTTGCAGAATTCGATTTCGTCAAATCACTCAGGATATCTGTTAGCGATTTGACAATCAGTGTGCTCAGTCAACACGATCCTACACCTAGTTGACGACCCGTTTGTGTGATGAAATATATGTTCTGGATGTCACATCTAATCACAATACGAATACAATGCAAAGACCTATAAGGTACAGCTTCATTGAAGCACTCTATTGAGGTTACATTGTTTTCTACAGAGTATCATAAATCATTGTTCCGGGATTCCACAATGGTAGTCTACATACTTTCACTAATTCTCCTAATGTGATACACAATTTCTAACTGTTTACGCTTCTTCACTTCAACTTATTTCATCTGTATTCACATTGATTATTTCGGTAGTGATTTGTTGAAGAAAAACAAAGAATTAGCAGGTGTTACTAAATGTCAAATATTTACCAAACGTTTATCTGTTTCTTCACTAGTTTTCATGAGGTTTTCAATAACCTCAACTTCAGTGCTCCTCAACGTTGTTTCAATGTCATTGATGGGTGTTGAAGTACTCAAATCGCTGACATCCGAGTTCTTCTAAATAATTCAATCAGAAGCATTCATCACTGAACATCAAATATCATTCTTCTAATCCATTATTCATTACAAATCATTGTCAGTAAAGATGACACAAGAGATTCTCATTCATAGTTGCAGAATTCGAATTCGTCAAGTCACTCAGGATATCTGTAAGCGATTTGACAATCAGTGTGCTCAGTCAACACGATGCTACACCTAGTTGACGACCCGTTTGTGTGATGAAATATATGTTCTGGATGTCACATCTAATCACAATACAAATACAAAGCAAAGACCTATAAGGTACAGCTTCATTGAAGCACTCTATTGAGGTTACATTGTTTTCTACAGAGTATCATAAATCATTGTTCCGGGATTCCACAATTGTAGTCTACATACTTTCACTAATTCTCCTAATGTGATACACAATTTCTAACTGTTTACGCTTCTTCACTTCAACTTATTTCATCTGTATTCACGTTGATTACTATTTCGGTAGTGATTTGTTGAAGAAAAACAAAGAATTAGCAGGTGTCACTAAATGTCAAATATTTACCAAACGTTTATCTGTTTCTTCACTAGTTTTCATGAGGTTTTCAATAACCCCAACTTCAGTGCTCGTCAACGTTGTTTCAATGTCATTGATGGGTGTTGAAGTACTCAAATCGCTGACATCCGAGTTCTTCCAAATAATTCAATCAGAAGCATTCATCACTGAACATCAAATATCATTCTTCTAATCCATTATTCATTACAAATCATTGTCAGTTAAGATGACACACGAGATTCTCATTCATAGTTGAGGAATTCGAATTCGTCAAATCACTCAGGATATCTGTTAGCGATTTGACAATCAGTGTGCTCAGTCAACACGATCCTACACCTAGTTGACGACCCGTTTGTGTGATGAAATATATGTTCTGGATGTCACATCTAATCACAATACGAATACAATGCAAAGACCTATAAGGTACAGCTTCATTGAAGCACTCTATTGAGGTTACATTGTTTTCTACAGAGTATCATAAATCATTGTTCCGGGATTCCACAATGGTAGTCTACATACTTTCACTAACTCTCCTAATGTGATACACAATTTCTAACTGTTTACGCTTCTTCACTTGAACGTATTTCATCTGTATTCACATTGATTATTTCGGTAGTGATTTGTTGAAGAAAAACAAAGAATTAGCAGTTGTCACTAAATGTCAAATATTTACCAAACGTTTTTCTGTTTCTTCACTAGTTTTCATGAGGTTTTCAATAACCACAACTACAGTGCTCCTCAACGTTGTTTCAATGTCATTGATGGGTGTTGAAGTACTCAAATCGCTGACATCCGAGTTCTTCTAAATAATTCAATCAGAAGCATTCATCACTGAACATCAAATATCATTCTTCTAATCCATTATTCATTACAAATCATTGTCAGTTAAGATGACACAAGAGATTCTCAATCATAGTTGCAGAATTCGAATTCGTCAAATCATTCATTTAGTTGACGACCCGTTTGTGTGATGAAATATTTGTTCTGGATGTCACATCTAATCACAATACGAATACAATGCAAAGACCTATAAGGTACAGCTTCATTGAAGCACTCTATTGAGGTTACATTGTTTTCTACAGAGTATCATAAATCATTGTTCCGGGATTCCACAATGGTAGTCTACATACTTTCACTAATTCTCCTAATGTGATACACAATTTCAAACTGTTTACGCTTCTTCACTTCAACTTATTTCATCTGTATTCACATGGATTACTATTTCGTTAGTGATTTGTTGAAGAAAAACAAAGAATTAGCAGTTGTCACTAAATGTCAAATATTTACCAAACGTTTATCTGTTTCTTCACTAGTTTTCATGAGGTTTTCAATAACCCCAACTTCAGTGCTCCTCAACGTTGTTTCAATGTCATTGATGGGTGTTGAAGTACTCAAATCGCTGACATCCGAGTTCTTCCAAATAATTCAATCAGAAGCATTCATCACTGAACATCAAATATCATTCTTCTAATCCATTATTCATTACAAATCATTGTCAGTTAAGATGACACACGAGATTCTCATTCATAGATGAGGAATTCGAATTCGTCAAGTCACTCAGGATATCTGTTAGCGATTTGACAATCAGTGTGCTCAGTCAACACGATGCTACACCTAGTTGACGACCCGTTTGTGTGATGAAATATATGTTCTGGATGTCACATCTAATCACAATACGAATACAATGCAAAGACCTATAAGGTACAGCTTCATTGAAGCACTCTATTGTGGTTACATTGTTTTCTACAGAGTATCATAAATCATTGTTCCGGGATTCCACAATGGTAGTCTACATACTTTCACTAACTCTCCTAATGTGATACACAATTTCTAACTGTTTACGCTTCTTCACTTGAACGTATTTCATCTGTATTCACATTGATTATTTCGGTAGTGATTTGTTGAAGAAAAACAAAGAATTAGCAGTTGTCACTAAATGTCAAATATTTACCAAACGTTTATCTGTTTCTTCACTAGTTTTCATGAGGTTTTCAATAACCTCAACTTCAGTGCTCCTCAACGTTGTTTCAATGTCATTGATGGGTGTTGAAGTACTCAAATCGCTGACATCCGAGTTCTTCTAAATAATTCAATCAGAAGCATTCATCACTGAACATCAAATATCATTCTTCTAATCCATTATTCATTACAAATCATTGTCAGTTAAGATGACACAAGAGATTCTCATTCATAGTTGCAGAATTCGAATTCGTCAAATCATTCATTTAGTTGACGACCCGTTTGTGTGATGAAATATTTGTTCTGGATGTCACATCTAATCACAATCCGAATACAATGCAAAGACCTATAAGGTACAGCTTCATTGAAGCACTCTATTGAGGTTACATTGTTTTCTACAGAGTATCATAAATCATTGTTCCGGGATTCCACAATGGTAGTCTACATACTTTCACTAATTCTCCTAATGTGATACACAATTTCAAACTGTTTACGCTTCTTCACTTCAACTTATTTCATCTGTATTCACATGGATTACTATTTCGTTAGTGATTTGTTGAAGAAAAACAAAGAATTAGCAGTTGTCACTAAATGTCAAATATTTACCAAACGTTTATCTGTTTCTTCACTAGTTTTCATGAGGTTTTCAATAACCCCAACTTCAGTGCTCCTCAACGTTGTTTCAATGTCATTGATGGGTGTTGAAGTACTCAAATCGCTGACATCCGAGTTCTTCCAAATAATTCAATCAGAAGCATTCATCACTGAACATCAAATATCATTCTTCTAATCCATTATTCATTACAAATCATTGTCAGTTAAGATGACACACGAGATTCTCATTCATAGTTGAGGAATTCGAATTCGTCAA
The DNA here is from genome assembly GCA_944470415.2 of Schistosoma rodhaini. Lineage (NCBI taxonomy): Eukaryota > Metazoa > Platyhelminthes > Trematoda > Strigeidida > Schistosomatidae > Schistosoma > Schistosoma rodhaini. The sequence goes on from OX104040.1 coordinate 6,873,639, forward strand.
GTCACTCAGGATATCTGTTAGCGATTTGACAATCAGTGTGCTCAGTCAACACGATCCTTCACCTAGTTGACGACCCGTTTGTGTGATGAAATATATGTTCTGGATGTCACATCTAATCACAATACGAATACAATGCAAAGACCTATAAGGTACAGCTTCATTGAAGCACTCTATTGTGGTTACATTGTTTTCTACAGAGTATCATAAATCATTGTTCCGGGATTCCACAATGGTAGTCTACATACTTTCACTAACTCTCCTAATGTGATACACAATTTCTAACTGTTTACGCTTCTTCACTTGAACGTATTTCATCTGTATTCACATGGATTACTATTTCGTTAGTGATTTGTTGAAGAAAAACAAAGAATTAGCAGTTGTCACTAAATGTCAAATATTTACCAAACGTTTATCTGTTTCTTCACTAGTTTTCATGAGGTTTTCAATAACCTCAACTACAGTGCTCCTCAACGTTGCTTCAATGTCATTGATGGGTGTTGAAGTACTCAAATCGCTGACATCCGAGTTCTTCTAAATAATTCAATCAGAAGCATTCATCACTGAACATCAAATATCATTCTTCTAATCCATTATTCATTACAAATCATTGTCAGTTAAGATGACACAAGAGATTCTCAATCATAGTTGCAGAATTCGAATTCGTCAAATCAAAAAAAAAAAAAAAAAAAAAAAAAAAAAAAAAAAAAAAAAAAAAAACGATCCTTCACCTAGTTGACGACCCGTTTGTGTGATGAAATATATGTTCTGGATGTCACATCTAATCACAATACGAATACAATGCAAAGACCTATAAGGTACAGCTTCATTGAAGCACTCTATTGAGGTTACATTGTTTTCTACAGAGTATCATAAATCATTGTTCCGGGATTCCACAATGGTAGTCTACATACTTTCACTAATTCTCCTAATGTGATACACAATTTCTAACTGTTTACGCTTCTTCACTTCAACTTATTTCATCTGTATTCACATTGATTATTTCGGTAGTGATTTGTTGAAGAAAAACAAAGAATTAGCAGTTGTCACTAAATGTCAAATATTTACCAAACGTATATCTGTTTCTTCACTAGTTTTCATGAGGTTTTCAATAACCCCAACTTCAGTGCTCCTCAACGTTGTTTCAATGTCATTGATGGGTGTTGAAGTACTCAAATCGCTGACATCCGAGTTCTTCTAAATAATTCAATCAGAAGCATTCATCACTGAACATCAAATATCATTCTTCTAATCCATTATTCATTACAAATCATTGTCAGTTAAGATGACACACGAGATTCTCATTCATAGTTGCAGAATTCGAATTCGTCAAATCACTCAGGATATTGATTAGCGATTTGACAATCAGTGTGCTCAGTCAACACGATCATTCATTTTGTTGACGACCCGTTTGTGTGATGAAATATATCTTCTAGATGTCACATCTAATCACAATCCGAATACAATGCAAAGACCTATAAGGTACAGCTTCATTGAAGCACTCTATTGGAGTTACATTGTTTTCTACAGAGTATCATAAATCATTGTTCCGGGATTCCACAATGGTAGTCTACATACTTTCACTAATTCTCCTAATGTGATACACAATTTCTAACTGTTTACGCTTCTTCACTTGAACGTATTTCATCTGTATTCACATTGATTATTTCGGTAGTGATTTGTTGAAGAAAAACAAAGAATTAGCAGTTGTCACTAAATATCAAATATTTACCAAACGTTTATCTGTTTCTTCACTAGTTTTCATGAGGTTTTCAATAGCACCAACTTCAGTGCTCCTCAACGTTGTTTCAATGTCATTGATGGGTGTTGAAGTACTCAAATCGTTGACATCCGAGTTCTTCTAAATAATTCAATCAGAAGCATTCATCACTGAACATCAAATATCATTCTTCTAATCCATTATTCATTACAAATCATTGTCAGTTAAGATGACACAAGAGATTCTCATTCATAGTTGCAGAATTCGATTTCGTCAAATCACTCAGGATATCTGTTAGCGATTTGACAATCAGTGTGCTCAGTCAACACGATCCTACACCTAGTTGACGACCCCTTTGTGTGATGAAATATATGTTCTGGATGTCACATCTAATCACAATACGAATACAATGCAAAGACCTATAAGGTACAGCTTCATTGAAGCACTCTATTGAGGTTACATATTTTTCTACAGAGTATCATAAATCATTGTTCCGGGATTCCACAATGGTAGTCTACATACTTTCACTAATTCTCCTAATGTGATACACAATTTCTAACTGTTTACGCTTCTTCACTTGAACGTATTTCATCTGTATTCACATTGATTATTTCGGTAGTGATTTGTTGAAGAAAAACAAAGAATTAGCAGTTGTCACTAAATGTCAAATATTTACCAAACGTTTATCTGTTTCTTCACTAGTTTTCATGAGGTTTTCAATAACCTCAACTACAGTGCTCCTCAACGTTGTTTCAATGTCATTGATGGGTGTTGAAGTACTCAAATCGCTGACATCCGAGTTCTTCTAAATAATTCAATCAGAAGCATTCATCACTGAACATCAAATATCATTCTTCTAATCCATTATTCATTACAAATCATTGTCAGTTAAGATGACACAAGAGATTCTCAATCATAGTTGAGGAATTCGAATTCGTCAAATCATTCATTTAGTTGACGACCCGTTTGTGTGATGAAATATTTGTTCTGGATGTCACATCTAATCACAATACGAATACAATGCAAAGGCCTATAAGGTACAGCTTCATTGAAGCACTCTATTGAGGTTACATTGTTTTCTACAGAGTATCATAAATCATTGTTCCGGGATTCCACAATGGTAGTCTACATACTTTCACTAATTCTCCTAATGTGATACACAATTTCTAACTGTTTACGCTTCTTCACTTCAACTTATTTCATCTGTATTCACATTGATTATTTCGGTAGTGATTTGTTGAAGAAAAACAAAGAATTAGCAGTTGTCACTAAATGTCAAATATTTACCAAACGTTTATCTGTTTCTTCACTAGTTTTCATGAGGTTTTCAATAACCCCAACTTCAGTGCTCCTCAACGTTGTTTCAATGTCATTGATGGGTGTTGAAGTACTCAAATCGCTGACATCCGAGTTCTTCTAAATAATTCAATCAGAAGCATTCATCACTGAACATCAAATATCATTCTTCTAATCCATTATTCATTACAAATCATTGTCAGTTAAGATGACACAAGAGATTCTCATTCATAGTTGCAGAATTCGATTTCGTCAAATCACTCAGGATATCTGTTAGCGATTTGACAATCAGTGTGCTCAGTCAACACGATCCTACACCAAGTTGACGACCCCTTTGTGTGATGAAATATATGTTCTGGATGTCACATCTAATCTCAATACGAATACAATGCAAAGACCTATAAGGTACAGCTTCATTGAAGCACTCTATTGAGGTTACATTGTTTTCTACAGAGTATCATAAATCATTGTTCCGGGATTCCACAATGGTAGTCTACATACTTTCACTAATTCTCCTAATGTGATACACAATTTCTAACTGTTTACGCTTCTTCACTTGAACGTATTTCATCTGTATTCACATTGATTATTTCGGTAGTGATTTGTTGAAGAAAAACAAAGAATTAGCAGTTGTCACTAAATGTCAAATATTTACCAAACGTTTATCTGTTTCTTCACTAGTTTTCATGAGGTTTTCAATAACCTCAACTTCAGTGCTCCTCAACCTTGTTTCAATGTCATTGATGGGTGTTGAAGTACTCAAATGGCTGACATCCGGGTTCTTCTAAATAATTCAATCAGAAGCATTCATCACTGAACATCAAATATCATTCTTCTAATCCATTATTCATTACAAATCATTGTCAGTTAAGATGACACAAGAGATTCTCATACATAGTTGCAGAATTCGAATTCGTCAAATCATTCAGGATATTGATTGGCGATTTGACAATCAGTGTGCTCAGTAAACACGATCCTACACCTAGTTGACGACCCCTTTGTGTGATGAAATATATGTTCTGGATGTCACATCTAATCACAATCCGAATACAATGCAAAGATCTATAAGGTACAGCTTCATTGAAGCACTCTATTGAGGTTACATTGTTTTCTACAGAGTATCATAAATCATTGTTCCGGGATTCCACAATGGTAGTCTACATACTTTCACTAATTCTCCTAATAAGATACACAATTTCTAACTGTTCACGCTTCTTCACTTGTACGGATTTCATCTGTATTCACATTGATTATTTCGGTAGTGATTTGTTGAAGAAAAACAAAGAATTAGCAGTTGTCACTAAATGTCAAATATTTACCAAACGTTTATCTGTTTCTTCACTAGTTTTCATGAGGTTTTCAATAACCCCAACTTCAGTGCTCCTCAACGTTGTTTCAATGTCATTGATGGGTGTTGAAGTACTCAAATCGCTGACATCCGAGTTCTTCTAAATAATTCAATCAGAAGCATTCATCACTGAACATCAAATATCATTCTTCTAATCCATTATTCATTACAAATCATTGTCAGTTAAGATGACACAAGAGATTCTCAATCATAGTTGAGGAATTCGAATTCGTCAAATCATTCATTTAGTTGACGACCCGTTTGTGTGATGAAATATTTGTTCTGGATGTCACATCTAATCACAATACGAATACAATGCAAAGGCCTATAAGGTACAGCTTCATTGAAGCACTCTATTGAGGTTACATTGTTTTCTACAGAGTATCATAAATCATTGTTCCGGGATTCCACAATGGTAGTCTACATACTTTCACTAATTCTCCTAATGTGATACACAATTTCTAACTGTTTACGCTTCTTCACTTGAACTTATTTCATCTGTATTCACGTTGATTACTATTTCGGTAGTGATTTGTTGAAGAAAAACAAAGAATTAGCAGTTGTCATTAAATGTCAAATATTTACCAAACGTTTATCTGTTTCTTCACTAGTTTTCATGAGGTTTTCAATAGCACCAACTTCAGTGCTCGTCAACGTTGTTTCAATGTCATTGATGGGTGTTGAAGTACTCAATTTGCTGACATCCGAGTTCTTCCAAATAATTCAATCAGAAGCATTCATCACTGAACATCAAATATCATTCTTTTAATCCATTATTCATTACAAATCATTGTCAGTTAAGATGACACAAGAGATTCTCATTCATGTTACAGAATTCGAATTCGTCAAATCACTCAGGATATCTGTTAGCGATTTGACAATCAGTGTGCTCAGTCAACACGATCCTACACCTAGTTGACGACCCGTTTGTGTGACGAAATATATGTTCTGGATGTCACATCTAATCACAATACGAATACAATGCAAAGACCTATAAGGTACAGCTTCATTGAAGCACTCTATTGAGGTTACATTGTTTTCTACAGAGTATCATAAATCATTGTTCCGGGATTCCACAATGGTAGTCTACATACTTTCACTAATTCTCCTAATGTGATACACAATTTCTAACTGTTTACGCTTCTTCACTTGAACGTATTTCATCTGTATTCACATTGATTATTTCGGTAGTGATTTGTTGAAGAAAAACAAAGAATTAGCAGTTGTCACTAAATGTCAAATATTTACCAAACGTTTATCTGTTTCTTCACTAGTTTTCATGAGGTTTTCAATAACCTCAACTTCAGTGCTCCTCAACGTTGTTTCAATGTCATTGATGGGTGTTGAAGTACTCAAATCGCTGACATCCGAGTTCTTCTAAATAATTCAATCAGAAGCATTCATCACTGAACATCAAATATCATTCTTCTAATCCATTATTCATTACAAATCATTGTCAGTTAAGATGACACAAGAGATTCTCATTCATAGTTGCAGAATTCGATTTCGTCAAATCACTCAGGATATCTGTTAGCGATTTGACAATCAGTGTGCTCAGTCAACACGATCCTACACCTAGTTGACGACCCCTTTGTGTGATGAAATATATGTTCTGGATGTCACATCTAATCACAATACGAATACAATGCAAAGACCTATAAGGTACAGCTTCATTGAAGCACTCTATTGAGGTTACATTGTTTTCTACAGAGTATCATAAATCATTGTTCCGGGATTCCACAATGGTAGTCTACATACTTTCACTAATTCTCCTAATGTGATACACAATTTCTAACTGTTTACGCTTCTTCACTTGAACGTATTTCATCTGTATTCACATTGATTATTTCGGTAGTGATTTGTTGAAGAAAAACAAAGAATTAGCAGTTGTCACTAAATGTCAAATATTTACCAAACGTTTATCTGTTTCTTCACTAGTTTTCATGAGGTTTTCAATAACCCCAACTTCAGTGCTCCTCAACGTTGTTTCAATGTCATTGATGGGTGTTGAAGTACTCAAATCGCTGACATCCGAGTTCTTCTAAATAATTCAATCAGAAGCATTCATCACTGAACATCAAATATCATTCTTCTAATCCATTATTCATTACAAATCATTGTCAGTTAAGATGACACAAGAGATTCTCATTCATAGTTGCAGAATTCGAATTCGTCAAATCATTCATTTAGTTGACGACCCGTTTGTGTGATGAAATATATGTTCTGGATGTCACATCTAATCACAATACGAATACAATGCAAAGACCTATAAGGTACAGCTTCATTGAAGCACTCTATTGAGGTTACATTGTTTTCTACAGAGTATCATAAATCATTGTTCCGGGATTCCACAATGGTAGTCTACATACTTTCACTAATTCTCCTAATGTGATACACAATTTCTAACTGTTTACGCTTCTTCACTTGAACGTATTTCATCTGTATTCACATTGATTATTTCGGTAGTGATTTGTTGAAGAAAAACAAAGAATTAGCAGTTGTCACTAAATGTCAAATATTTACCAAACGTATATCTGTTTCTTCACTAGTTTTCATGAGGTTTTCAATAACCTCAACTTCAGTGCTCCTCAACGTTGTTTCAATGTCATTGTTGGGTTTTGAAGTACTCAAATCGCTGACATCCGAGTTCTTCTAAATAATTCAATCAGAAGCATTCATCACTGAACATCAAATATCATTCTTCTAATCCATTATTCATTACAAATCATTGTCAGTTAAGATGACACACGGGATTCTCTTTCATAGTTGCAGAATTCGATTTCGTCAAATCACTCAGGATATCTGTTAGCGATTTGACAATCAGTTTGCTCAGTCAACACGATCCTACACCTAGTTGACGACCCCTTTATGTGATGAAATATATGTTCTGGATGTCACATCTAATCACAATACGAATACAATGCAAAGACCTATAAGGTACAGCTTCATTGAAGCACTCTAATGAGGTTGCATTGTTTTCTACAGAGTATCATAAATCATTGTTCCGGGATTCCACAATGGTAGTCTACATACTTTCACTAATTCTCCTAATGTGATACGCAATTTCTAACTGTTTACGCTTCTTCACTTGAACGTATTTCATCTGTATTCACATTGATTATTTCGGTAGTGATTTGTTGAAGAAAAACAAAGAATTAGCAGTTGTCACTAAATGTCAAATATTTACCAAACTTTTATCTGTTTCTTCACTAGTTTTCATGAGGTTTTCAATAACCCAAACTTCAGTGCTCCTCAACGTTGTTTCAATGTCATTGATGGGTGTTGAAGTACTCAATTCGCTGACATGCGAGTTCTTCTAAATAATTCAATCAGAAGCATTCATCACTGAACATCAAATATCATTCTTCTAATCCATTATTCATTACAAATCATTGTCAGTTAAGATGACACACGAGATTCTCATTCATAGTTGCAGAATTCGAATTCGTCAAATCATCCATTTAGTTGACGATCCCTTTGTGTGATGAAATATATGTTCTGCATGTCACATCTAATCACAATACGAATACAATGCAAAGACCTATAAGGTACAGCTTCATTGAAGCACTCTATTGAGGTTGCATTGTTTTCTACAGAGTATCATAAATCATTGTTCCGGGATTCCACAATGGTAGTCTACATACTTTCACTAATTCTCCTAATGTGATACACAATTTCTAACTGTTTACGCTTCTTCACTTCAACTTATTTCATCTGTATTCACATTGATTATTTCGGTAGTGATTTGTTGAAGAAAAACAAAGAATTAGCAGTTGTCACTAAATGTCAAATATTTACCAAACGTTTATCTGTTTCTTCACTAGTTTTCATGAGGTTTTCAATATCCTCAACTTCAGTGCTCCTCAACCTTGTTTCAATGTCATTGATGGGTGTTGAAGTACTCAAATCGTTGACATCCGAGTTCTTCTAAATAATTCAATCAGAAGCATTCATCACTGAACATCAAATATCATTCTTCTAATCCATTATTCATTACAAATCATTGTCAGTAAAGATGACACAATAGATTCTCTTTCATAGTTGCAGAATTCGATTTCGTCAAATCACTCAGGATATCTGTTAGCGATTTGACAATCAGTTTGCTCAGTCAACACGATCCTACACCTAGTTGACGACCCCTTTGTTTGATGAAATATATGTTCTGGATGTCACATCTAATCACAATACGAATACAATGCAAAGACCTATAAGGTACAGCTTCATTGAAGCACTCTATTGAGGTTACATTGTTTTCTACAGAGTATCATAAATCATTGTTCCGGGATTCCACAATGGTAGTCTACATACTTTCACTAATTCTCCTAATGTGATACACAATTTCTAACTGTATACGCTTCTTCACTTGAACGTATTTCATTTGTATTCACATTGATTATTTCGGTAGTGATTTGTTGAAGAAAAACAAAGAATTAGCAGTTGTCACTAAATGTCAAATATTTACCAAACGTTTATCTGTTTCTTCAGTAGTTTTCATGAGGTTTTCAATAACCCCAACTTCAGTGCTCCTCAACGTTGTCTCAATGTCATTGATGAGTGTTGAAGTACTCAAATCGCTGACATGCGAGTTCTTCTAAATAATTCAATCAGAAGCATTCATCACTGAACATCAAATATCATTCTTCTAATCCATTATTCATTACAAATCATTGTCAGTTAAGATGACACACGAGATTCTCATTCATAGTTGCAGAATTCGAATTCGTCAAATCATTCATTTAGTTGACGACCCGATGTGTGATGAAATATATGTTCTGGATGTCACATCTAATCACAATACGAATACAGAGCAAAAAACGTATAAGGTGCAGCTTCATTGAAACATTCTATTGAGGTTACATTGTTTTCTACAGAGTATCATAAATCATTGTTCCGGGATTCCACAATGGTAGTCTACATACTTTCACTAATTCTCCTAACGTGATACACAATTTCTAACTGTTTACGCTTCTTCACTTCAACTTATTTCATCTGTATTCACATTGATTATTTCGGTGGTGATTTGTTGAAGAAAAACAAAGAATTACCAGTTGTCACTAAATGTCAAATATTTACCAAACGTTTATCTGTTTCTTCATTAGTTTTCATGAGGTTTTCAATAACAACGTATGTAAGCGAACAATTGTTTTCAATTAGATCGTCATCAGGCTTTACTCTAATATACATGAATATTTATATGAAAATGTTTGACCAATCAAGGCTATTTGAGTCAATAATAATCTCAATCAAATAGAATACGTTACCAAGCATAATAATAGTTAAAATTACAAGTTGATGTTGGGAAGACAGGTGTACTGATAGTAGTAAGAATAGTAAATTATGATAACAAAATTCTTATCAATCATTAAACATAAGAATTAAGAGGTCAAACGTGGGTAAATAGTCTGGAATAGTAATCACAAAACATTAAAATCATTACGTAATAAGAAGTATGTAAGTAAATAGATAGTGAAGAATACAAACGGAAAGAGGTAGAAAATTACAAACAAACAAAAAATGATAACCAAAATAAAAATTTTTACAAATAATAATAATGTCAATTATTAAGTTATGTCCGGCCATGGAAGGGATAGGGGGGTTACGAATTTCTTCTGTACACATAAATTGGGATGGAATGTACGAATCCCTATGGCTTCTGCTATATGAAGTAGACGGGAGCGAACTCCGTTGGGAAACGATGGAGGTATACGATAGATCACTTGAAATGATTTCAATTTATCGACAATATGACCACTATCAATTAGATGTGCCAAGATAGAACTGCGTATTGTTTTTATTTGGCCATTTCCAAACCATGCTGGTAGATGTTCACTCATTCGTTGGTTAAGTTGCCTAGTAGTACGCCCGATATAGCTATCTCCACAGGAGCAGCTGAACTTATAAATGCACATGGAGGAGGCCAACTCAGGTAACTTATCCTTCGTTTGAGTAGACATCACTGGTCGACTCGAGAAATTCAATGCAAGATAGGCTGCGTAGAAAGTTCTACTAATTACTTTTGTTAACCTATCTTTCAGAGTTTCACTAGCTACATCCCCGTTGAATGGTAATTTCATGTATAGAGGCTTCTTACGAACAGTTAAAATCTCTGATTTCTTCCTTGTATCATACATGTACTTTTTGATGAACGCAGCAGGGTAGCCGATCTCAGTCAGTGAGTTATAGATAAATTCCAGTTCCTGACTTAAAGTATCAACAGAACAGATCTTATTTGCTCTACTAGTGAGGCATTTAACCAAGTTTCTCCTATATTGGATAGGTGTAAAGCTATAGAAGTGAGTGTATTGGCAGGTAGAGGGTCTTTTTCTATACACGCTTCTACTTAACGAGCCATCACTTCGCCTGCTTAGTGTAACGTCAAGGAAATTCAGCTTCATGTCACACTCGCCTTCACCAGTGAAGCTAATCGCTGGATGTACACTGTTGAACTGTTCAAGTAGTTCATCCTTACTGGTGTTCTGATCCACGACTATGAATGTATCGTCGATGTAGCGGCAGTATAGATCGAGCTTCTTAATAGCCTCCTTAAGTGGGCCATTTTCTAGCTTAGCTAAGAAGAGATCAGCAAGAATCGGGCCTAGAGGTGAGCCCATGGCTATTCCGTCTATTTGTCTATAATAGGAATTGTTGAAAACGAAATGAACATTCAGTGTGCATCTTAAAAGCAGTTCTTTCAGACAATCTTCCGGCAGGCCAATGTTGATTTGCTTTTCAGTTATTTGCTCGCATATGAACTCAATAGTCTCCATAAGTGGTACGTTAGTAAACAAGGATACTACATCTAGTGAGAACATATTTTTCATACTAACATTCATATTTTCCACTTTGGAAGTGAAGTCGAATACATCTTTTACGCTCGTACTAACAATTGATTTGTGCAAGGGCTCTAAGATACGTACTAGCCATTTTGCAATTTTGTGATAAGGGGAATTGAACATATCTAGGACTGGGCGCAGTGGAAGACCTGGTTTATGAACTTTGGGTAAACCATACAGTCGTGGCGTATAAGATCCAGAGGGTTTGATAGAATCAAGAATCTCTTTTGTAATTATTCCCTTATTCTTTAAATCCTTAAGAGAGTTAGTCAACTGGTTTTCCACTTTTTTATTGATATCGGAATGACTGGTGACTTTTTGAAATTTGCTGGGATCATTAAGCATTGTTTCCATCTTTTCAACGTAGTCCTTTTTATTCATCAGCACTATGCCTCCTCCTTGATTATAAGTAAACCTGATAAAAGAGGGGGCATAATGCTGATGAATAAAAAGGACTACGTTGAAAAGATGGAAACAATGCTTAATGATCCCAGCAAATTTCAAAAAGTCACCAGTCATTCCGATATCAATAAAAAAGTGGAAAACCAGTTGACTAACTCTCTTAAGGATTTAAAGAATAAGGGAATAATTACAAAAGAGATTCTTGATTCTATCAAACCCTCTGGATCTTATACGCCACGACTGTATGGTTTACCCAAAGTTCATAAACCAGGTCTTCCACTGCGCCCAGTCCTAGATATGTTCAATTCCCCTTATCACAAAATTGCAAAATGGCTAGTACGTATCTTAGAGCCCTTGCACAAATCAATTGTTAGTACGAGCGTAAAAGATGTATTCGACTTCACTTCCAAAGTGGAAAATATGAATGTTAGTATGAAAAATATGTTCTCACTAGATGTAGTATCCTTGTTTACTAACGTACCACTTATGGAGACTATTGAGTTCATATGCGAGCAAATAACTGAAAAGCAAATCAACATTGGCCTGCCGGAAGATTGTCTGAAAGAACTGCTTTTAAGATGCACACTGAATGTTCATTTCGTTTTCAACAATTCCTATTATAGACAAATAGACGGAATAGCCATGGGCTCACCTCTAGGCCCGATTCTTGCTGATCTCTTCTTAGCTAAGCTAGAAAATGGCCCACTTAAGGAGGCTATTAAGAAGCTCGATCTATACTGCCGCTACATCGACGATACATTCATAGTCGTGGATCAGAACACCAGTAAGGATGAACTACTTGAACAGTTCAACAGTGTACATCCAGCGATTAGCTTCACTGGTGAAGGCGAGTGTGACATGAAGCTGAATTTCCTTGACGTTACACTAAGCAGGCGAAGTGATGGCTCGTTAAGTAGAAGCGTGTATAGAAAAAGACCCTCTACCTGCCAATACACTCACTTCTATAGCTTTACACCTATCCAATATAGGAGAAACTTGGTTAAATGCCTCACTAGTAGAGCAAATAAGATCTGTTCTGTTGATACTTTAAGTCAGGAACTGGAATTTATCTATAACTCACTGACTGAGATCGGCTACCCTGCTGCGTTCATCAAAAAGTACACGTATGATACAAGGAAGAAATCAGAGATTTTAACTGTTCGTAAGAAGCCTCTATACATGAAATTACCATTCAACGGGGATGTAGCTAGTGAAACTCTGAAAGATAGGTTAACAAAAGTAATTAGTAGAACTTTCTACGCAGCCTATCTTGCATTGAATTTCTCGAGTCGACCAGTGATGTCTACTCAAACGAAGGATAAGTTACCTGAGTTGGCCTCCTCCATGTGCATTTATAAGTTCAGCTGCTCCTGTGGAGATAGCTATATCGGGCGTACTACTAGGCAACTTAACCAACGAATGAGTGAACATCTACCAGCATGGTTTGGAAATGGCCAAATAAAAACAATACGCAGTTCTATCTTGGCACATCTAATTGATAGTGGTCATATTGTCGATAAATTGAAATCATTTCAAGTGATCTATCGTATACCTCCATCGTTTCCCAACGGAGTTCGCTCCCGTCTACTTCATATAGCAGAAGCCATAGGGATTCGTACATTCCATCCCAATTTATGTGTACAGAAGAAATTCGTAACCCCCCTATCCCTTCCATGGCCGGACATAACTTAATAATTGACATTATTATTATTTGTAAAAATTTTTATTTTGGTTATCATTTTTTGTTTGTTTGTAATTTTCTACCTCTTTCCGTTTGTATTCTTCACTATCTATTTACTTACATACTTCTTATTACGTAATGATTTTAATGTTTTGTGATTACTATTCCAGACTATTTACCCACGTTTGACCTCTTAATTCTTATGTTTAATGATTGATAAGAATTTTGTTATCATAATTTACTATTCTTACTACTATCAGTACACCTGTCTTCCCAACATCAACTTGTAATTTTAACTATTATTATGCTTGGTAACGTATTCTATTTCATTGAGATTATTATTGACTCAAATAGCCTTGACTGGTCTAACATTTTAATATAAATATTCATGTATATTAGAGTAAAGCCTGATGACGATCTAATTGAAAACAATTGTTCGCTTACATATGTTGTTCTAGTTTTCAATAACCTCAACTTCAGTGCTCGTCAACGTTGTTTCAATGTCATTGATGAGTGTTGAAGTACTCAAATCGTTGACATGCGAGTTCTTCTAAATAATTCAATCAGAAGCATTCATCACTGAACATCAAATATCATTCTTCTAATACATTATTCATTACAAATCATTGTCAGTTAAGATGACACAAGAGATTCTCATTCATAGTTGCAGAATTCAATTTCGTCAAATCATTCATTTAGTTGACGACCCGTTTGTGTGGTGAAATATATTTTCTGCATGTCACATCTAATCACAATCCGAATACAGAGCAAAGACCTATAAGGTACAGCTTCATTGAAGCACTCTATTGAGGTTACATTGTTTTCTACACAGTATCATAAATCATTGTTCCGGGATTCCACAATGGCAGTCTACATACTTTCACTAATTCTCCTATTGTGATACACAATTTCTAACTGTTTACGCTTCTTCACTTGAACGTATTTCATCTGTATTCACATTGATTATTTCGGTAGTGATTTGTTGAAGAAAAACAAAGAATTAGCAGTTGTCACTAAATGTCAAATATTTACCAAACGTTTATCTGTTTCTTCACTAGTTTTCATGAGGTTTTCAATAACCTCAAATTCAGTGCTTCTCAACGTTGTTTCAATGTCATTGATGGGTGTTGAAGTACTCAAATCGTTGACATGCGAGTTCTTCTAAATAATTCATTCAGAAGCATTCATCACTGAACATCAAATATCATTCTTCTAATCCATTATTCATTACAAATCATTGTCAGTTAAGATGACACAAGAGATTCTCATTCATAGTTGCAGAATTCAATTTCGTCAAATCATTCATTTAGTTGACGACCCGTTTGTGTGGTGAAATATATGTTCTGCATGTCACATCTAATCACAAGCCGAATACAATGCAAAGACCTATAAGTTACAGCTTCATTGAAGCACTCTATTGAGGTTACATTGTTTTCTACAGAGTATCATAAATCATTGTTCCGGGATTCCACAATGGTAGTCTACATACTTTCACTAATTCTCCTAATGTGATACACAATTTCTAACTGTTTACGCTTCTTCACTTGAACGTATTTCATCTGTATTCACATTGATTATTTCGGTAGTGATTTGTTGAAGAAAAACAAGGAATTAGCAGTTGTCACTAAATGTCAAATATTTACCAAACGTTTATCTGTTTCTTCACTAGTTTTCATGAGGTTTTCAATAACCCAAACTTCAGTGCTCCTCAACGTTGTTTCAATGTCATTGATGGGTGTTGAAGTACTCAAATCGCTGACATCCGAGTTCTTCTAAATAATTCAATCAGAAGCATTCATCACTGAACATCAAATATCATTCTTCTAATCCATTATTCATTACAAATCATTGTCAGTTAAGATGACACAAGAGATTCTCATTCATAGTTGCAGAATTCAATTTCGTCAAATCATTCATTTAGTTGACGACCCGTTTGTGTGGTGAAATATATGATCTGCATGTCACATCTAATCACAATCCGAATACAGAGCAAACACCTATAAGGTACAGCTTCATTGAAGCACTCTATTGAGGTTACATTGTTTTCTACAGAGTATCATAAATCATTGTTCCGGGATTCCACAATGGTAGTCTACATACTTTCACTAATTCTCCTAATGTGATACACAATTTCAAACTGTTTACGCTTCTTCACTTCAACTTATTTCATCTGTATTCACATGGATTACTATTTCGTTAGTGATTTGTTGAAGAAAAACAAAGAATAAGCAGTTGTCACTAAATGTCAAATATTTACCAAACGTTTATCTGTTTCTTCACTAGTTTTCATGAGGTTTTCAATAACCTCAAATTCAGTGCTCCTCAACGTTGTTTCAATGTCATTGATGGGTGTTGAAGTACTCAAATCGTTGACATGCGAGTTCTTCTAAATAATTCAATCAGAAGCATTCATCACTGAACATCAAATATCATTCTTCTAATCCATTTTTCATTACAAATCATTGTCAGTTGAGATGACACAAGAGATTCTCATTCATGGTTGCAGAATTCGATTTCGTCAAATCACTCAGGATATCTGTTAGCGATTTGACAATCAGTGTGCTCAGTCAACACGATCCTACACCTAGTTGACGACCCGTTTGTGTGATGAAATGTATGCTCAGGATGTCACATCTAATCACAATGCGAATACAATGAAAAGACTAATAATGTACAGCTTCATTGAAGCACTCTATTGAGGTTACATTGTTTTCTACAGAGTATCATAAATCATTGTTCCGGGATTCCACAATGGTAGTCTACATACTTTCACTAATTCTCCTAATGTGATACACAATTTCTAACTGATTACGCTTCTTCACTTGTACGGATTTCATCTGTATTCACATTGATTATTTCGGTAGTGATTTGCTGAAGAAAAACAAAGAATAAGCAGTTGTCACTAAATGTCAAATATTTACCAAACGTTTATCTGTTTCTTCACTAGTTTTCATGAGGTTTTCAATAACCTCAAATTCAGTGCTTCTCAACGTTGTTTCAATGTCATTGATGGGTGTTGAAGTACTCAAATCGTTGACATGCGAGTTCTTCTAAATAATTCAATCAGAAGCATTCATCACTGAACATCAAATATCATTCTTCTAATCCATTATTCATTACAAATCATTGTCAGTTAGGATGACACAAGAGATTCTCATTCATAGTTGCAGAATTCGAATTCGTCAAATCACTCAGGATATCTGTTAGCGATTTGACAATCAGTGTGCTCAGTCAACACGATCCTACACCTAGTTGACGACCCCTTTGTTTGATGAAATATATGTTCTGGATGTCACATCTAATCACAATGCGAATACAATGCAAAGTCCTATAAGGCACAACTTCATTGAAGCACTCTATTGAGGTTACATTGTTTTCTACAGAGTATCATAAATCATTGTTCCGGGATTCCACAATGGTAGTCTACATACTTTCACTAATTCTCCTATTGTGATACACAATTTCTAACTGTTTACGCTTCTTCACTTGAACGTATTTCATCTGTATTCACATTGATTATTTCGGTAGTGATTTGTTGAAGAAAAACAAAGAATTAGCAGTTGTCACTAAATGTCAAATATTTACCAAACGTTTATCTGTTTCTTCACTAGTTTTCATGAGGTTTTCAATAACCTCAAATTCAGTGCTTCTCAACGTTGTTTCAATGTCATTGATGGGTGTTGAAGTACTCAAATCGCTGACATCCGAGTTCTTCTAAATAATTCAATCAGAAGCATTCATCACTGAACATCAAATATCATTCTTCTAATCCATTATTCATTACAAATCATTGTCAGTTAAGATGACACAAGAGATTCTCATTCATAGTTGCAGAATTTGAATTCGTCAAATCATCCATTTAGTTGACCACCCGTTTGTGTGATGAAATATATGTTCTGCATGTCACATCCAATCACAATCCGAATACAAAGCAAAGACTAATAAGGTACAGCTTCATTGAAGCACTCTATTGAGGTTACATTGTTTTCTACAGAGTATCATAAATCATTGTTCCGGGATTCCACAATGGTAGTCTACATACTTTCACTAATTCTCCTAATGTGATACACAATTTCTAACTGTTTACGCTTCTTCACTTGAACGTATTTCATTTGTATTCACATTGATTATTTCAATAGTGATTTGTTGAAGAAAAACAAAGAATTAGCAGGTGTCACTAAATGTCAAATATTTACCAAACTTTTATCTGTTTCTTCACTAGTTTTCATGAGGTTTTCAATAACCTCAATTTCAGTGCGCCTCAACGTTGTTTCAATGTCATTGATGGGTGTTGAAGTACTCAAATCGCTGACATCCGAGTTCTTCTAAATAATTCAATCAGAAGCATTCATCACTGAACATCAAATATCATACTTCTAATCCATTATTCATTACAAATCATTGTCAGTTAAGATGACACAAGAGATTCTCATACATAGTTGCAGAATTCGATTTCGTCAAATCACTCAGGATATCTGTTAGCGATTTGACAATCAGTGTGCTCAGTCAACACGATCCTACACCTAGTTGACGACCCCTTTGTTTGATGAAATATATGTTCTGCATGTCACATCTAATCACAATACGAATACAATGCAAAGACCTATAAGTTACAGCTTCATTGAAGCAATCTACTGAAGTTACATTGTTTTCTAAAGAGAATCATAAATCATTGTTCTGGGTTTCCATAATGGTAGTCTACATACTTTCACTAATTCTCCTATTGTGATTCACAATTTCTAACTGTTTACGCTTCTTCACTTGTACGGATTTCATCTGTATTCACATTGATTATTTCGGTAGTGATTTGTTGAAGAAAAACAAAGAATTAGCAGTTGTCACTAAATGTCAAATATTTACCAAACGTTTATCTGTTTCTTCACTAGTTTTCATGAGGTTTTCAATAACCCCAACTTCAGTGCTCCTCAAAGTTGTTTCAATGTCATTGATGGGTGTTGAAGTACTCAATTCGCTGACATGCGAGTTCTTCTAAATAATTCAATCAGAAGCATTCATCACTGAACATCAAATATCATTCTTCTAATCCATTATTCATTACAAATCATTGTCAGTTAAGATGACACAAGAGATTCTCATTCATAGTTGCAGAATTCGAATTCGTCAAATCATTCATTTAGTTGACGACCCGTATGTGTGGTGAAATATATGTTCTGCATAACACATCTAGTCACAATACGAATACAATGCAAAGACCTATAAGGTACAGCTTCATTGAAGCACTCTATTGAGGTTACATTGTTTTCTACAGAGTATCATAAATCATTGTTCCGGGATTCCACAATGGTAGTCTACATACTTTCACTAATTCTCCTAATGTGATACACAATTTCTAACTGTTTACGCTTCTTCACTTGAACGTATTTCATTTGTATTCACATTGATTATTTCGGTAGTGATTTGTTGAAGAAAAACAAGGAATTAGCAGTTGTCACTAAATGTCAAATATTTACCAAACTTTTATCTGTTTCTTCACTAGTTTTCATGAGGTTTTCAATATCCTCAACTTCAGTGCTCCTCAACGTTGTTTCAATGTCATTGATGGGTGTTGAAGTAATCAATTCGCTGACATCCGAGTTCTTCTAAATAATTCATTCAGAAGCATTCATCACTGAACATCAAATATCATTCTTCTAATCCATTATTCATTACAAATCATTGTCAGTTAAGATGACACAAGAGATTCTCATTCATAGTTGCAGAATTCGAATTCGTCAAATTACTCAGGATATCTGTTAGCGATTTGACAATCAGTGTGCTCACTCAACACGATCCTACACCTAGTTGACGACCCATTTGTTTGATGAAATATATGTTCTGGTTTTCACATCTAGTCACAATACGAATACAATGCAAAGACCTATAAGGTACAGCTTCATTGAAGCACTCTATTGAGGTTACATTGTTTTCTACAGAGTATCATAAATCATTGTTCCGGGATTCCACAATGGTAGTCTACATACTTTCACTAATTCTCCTAATGTGATACACAATTTCTAACTGTATACGCTACTTCACTTGAACGTATTTCATCTGTATTCACATTGATTATTTCGGTAGTGATTTGTTGAAGAAAAACAAAGAATCAGCAGTTGTCACTAAATGTCAAATATTTACCAAACGTTTATCTGTTTCTTCACTAGTTTTCATGAGGTTTTCAATAACCTCAACTTCAGTGTTCCTCAACGTTGTTTCAATGTCATTGATGGGTGTTGAAGTACTCAAATCGCTGACATCCGAATTCTTCTAAATAATTCAATCAGAAGCATTCATCACTGAACATCAAATATCATTCTTCTAATCCATTATTCATTACAAATCATTGTCAGTTAAGATGACACAAGAGATTCTCATTCATAGTTGCAGAATTCGAATTCGTCAAATCATCCATTTAGTTGACGACCCGTTTGTGTGATGAAATATATGTTCTGGATGTCACATCCAATCACAATCCGAATACAAAGCAAAGACTAATAAGGTACAGCTTCATTGAAGCACTCTATTGAGGTTACATTGTTTTCTACAGAGTATCATAAATCATTGTTCCGGGATTCCACAATGGTAGTCTACATACTTTCACTAATTCTCCTAATGTGATACACAATTTCTAACTGTTTACGCTTCTTCACTTCAACTTATTTCATCTGTATTCACATTGATTATTTCGGTAGTGATTTGTTCAAAAGAAAAAGAAAGAATTAGCAGGTGTCACTAAATGTCAAATATTTACCAAACTTTTATCTGTTTCTTCACTAGTTTTCATGAGGTTTTCAATAACCTCAACTTCAGTGCTCCTCAACGTTGTTTCAATGTCATTGATGGGTGTTGAAGTAATCAAATCGCTGACATGCGAGTTCTTCTAAATAATTCATTCAGAAGCATTCATCACTGAACATCAAATATCATTCTTCTAATCCATTATTCATTACAAATCATTGTCAGTTAAGATGACACAAGAGATTCTCATTCATAGTTGCAGAATTCGATTTCGTCAAGTCACACAGGATATCTGTTAGCGATTTGACAATCAGTGTGCTCAGTCAACACGATCCTACACCTAGTTGACGAAACCTTTGTGTGATGAAATGTATGCTCAGGATGTCACATCTAATCACAATACGAATACAATGCAAAGACCTATAAGTTACAGCTTCATTGAAGCACTCTATTGAGGTTACATTGTTTTCTACAGAGTATCATAAATCATTGTTCAGGGATTCCACAATGGTAGTCTACATACTTTCACTAATTCTCCTAATGTGATACACAATTTCTAACTGTATACGCTTCTTCACTTGAACGTATTTCATTTGTATTCACATTGATTATTTCGGTAGTGATTTGTTGAAGAAAAACAAGGAATTAGCAGTTGTCACTAAATGTCAAATATTTACCAAACGTTTATCTGTTTCTTCACTAGTTTTCATGAGGTTTTCAATATCCTCAACTTCAGTGTTCCTCAACGTTGTTTCAATGTCATTGATGGGTGTTGAAGTACTCAAATCGCTGACATCCGAGTTCTTCTAAATAATTCAATCAGAAGCATTCATCACTGAACATCAAATATCATTCTTCTAATCCATTATTCATTACAAATCATTGTCAGTTAAGATGACACAAGAGATTCTCATTCATAGTTGCAGAATTCGAATTCGTCAAATCATTCATTTAGTTGACGACCCGTTTGTGTGATGAAATATATGTTCTGGATGTCACATCTAATCACAATCCGAATACAGAGCAAAGACCTATAAGTTACAGCTTCATTGAAGCACTCTATTGAGGTTACATTGTTTTCTACAGAGTATCATAAATCATTGTTCCGGGATTCCACAATGGTATTCTACATACTTTCACTAATTCTCCTAATGTGATACACAATTTCCAACTGTTAACGCTTCTTCACTTGAACTTATTTCATCTGTATTCACATTGATTATTTCGGTAGTGATTTGTTGAAGAAAAACAAGGAATTAGCAGTTGTCACTAAATGTCAAATATTTACCAAACGTTTATCTGTTTCTTCACTAGTTTTCATGAGGATTCAATAGCACCAACTTCAGTGCTCCTCAACGTTGTTTCAATGTCATTGATGAGTGTTGAAGTACTCAAATCGCTGACATCGGAGTTCTTCTAAATAATTCATTCAGAAGCATTCATCACTGAACATCAAATATCATTCTTCTAATCCATTATTCATTACAAATCATTGTCAGTTAAGATGACACAAGAGATTCTCATTCATAGTTGCAGAATTCGAATTCGTCAAATTACTCAGGATATCTGTTAGCGATTTGACAATCAGTGTGCTCAATCAACACGATCCTACACCTAGTTGACGACCACTTTGTGTGATTAAATATATGTTCTACATGTCACATCTAGTCACAATACGAATACAATGCAAAGATCTATAAGGTACAGCTTCATTGAAGCACTCTATTGAGGTTACATTGTTTTCTACAGAGTATCATAAATCATTGTTCCGGGATTCCACAATGGTAGTCTACATACTTTCACTAATTCTCCTAATGTGATACACAATTTCTAACTGTTTACGCTTCTTCACTTGAACGTATTTCATCTGTATTCACATTGATTATTTCGGTAGTGATTTGTTGAAGAAAAACAAGGAATTAGCAGTTGTCACTAAATGTCAAATATTTACCAAACGTTTATCTGTTTCTTCACTAGTTTTCATGAGGTTTTCAATAACCCAAACTTCAGTGCTCCTCAACGTTGTTTCAATGTCATTGATGGGTGTTGAAGTACTCAAATCGCTGACATCCGAGTTCTTCTAAATAATTCAATCAGAAGCATTCATCACTGAACATCAAATATCATTCTTCTAATCCATTATTCATTACAAATCATTGTCAGTTAAGATGACACAAGAGATTCTCATTCATAGTTGCAGAATTCGAATTCGTCAAATTACTCAGGATATCTGTTAGCGATTTGACAATCAGTGTGCTCAATCAACACGATCCTACACCTAGTTGACGACCCCTTTGTGTGATGAAATATATGTTCTGGATGTCACATCTAATCACAATACGAATACAATGCAAAGATCTATAAGGTACAGCTTCAATGAAGCACTCTATTGAGGTTACATTGTTTTCTACAGAGTATCATAAATCATTGTTCCGGGATTCCACAATGGTAGTCTACATACTTTCACTAATTCTCCTAATGTGATACACAATTTCTAACTGTTGACGCTTCTTCACTTGAACGTATTTCATCTGTATTCACATTGATTATTTCGGTAGTGATTTGTTGAAGAAAAACAAGGAATTAGCAGTTGTCACTAAAAGTCAAATATTTACCAAACGTTTATCTGTTTCTTCACTAGTTTTCATGAGGTTTTCAATAACCCCAACTTCAGTGCTCCTCAACGTTGTTTCAATGTCATTGATGGGTGTTGAAGTACTCAAATCGCTGACATCCGAGTTCTTCTAAATAATTCAATCAGAAGCATTCATCACTGAACATCAAATATCATTCTTCTAATCCATTATTCATTACAAATCATTGTCAGTTAAGATGACACAAGAGATTCTCATTCATAGTTGCAGAATTCGAATTCGTCAAATTACTCAGGATATCTGTTAGCGATTTGACAATCAGTGTGCTCAATCAACACGATCCTACACCTAGTTGACGACCCCTTTCTGTGATGAAATATATGTTCTGGATGTCACATCTAATCACAATACGAATACAATGCAAAGATCTATAAGGTACAGCTTCATTGAAGCACTCTATTGAGGTTACATTGTTTTCTACAGAGTATCATAAATCATTGTTCCGGGATTCCACAATGGTAGTCTACATACTTTCACTAATTCTCCTAATGTGATACACAATTTCTAACTGTTGACGCTTCTTCACTTGAACGTATTTCATCTGTATTCACATTGATTATTTCGGTAGTGATTTGTTGAAGAAAAACAAGGAATTAGCAGTTGTCACTAAAAGTCAAATATTTACCAAACGTTTATCTGTTTCTTCACTAGTTTTCATGAGGTTTTCAATAACCCCAACTTCAGTGCTCCTCAACGTTGTTTCAATGTCATTGATGGGTGTTGAAGTACTCAAATCGCTGACATCCGAGTTCTTCTAAATAATTCAATCAGAAGCATTCATCACTGAACATCAAATATCATTCTTCTAATCCATTATTCATTACAAATCATTGTCAGTTAAGATGACACAAGAGATTCTCATACATAGTTGCAGAATTCGAATTCGTCAAATCATTCATTTAGTTGACGACCCGTTTGTGTGATGAAATATATGTTCTGGATGTCACATCTAATCACAATCCGAATACAGAGCAAAGACTAATAAGGTACAGCTTCATTGAAGCACTCTATTGAGGTTACATTGTTTTCTACAGAGTATCATAAATCATTGTTCCGGGATTCCACAATAGTATTCTACATACTTTCACTAATTCTCCTAATGTGATACACAATTTCTAATTGTTTACGCTACTTCACTTGAACTTATTTCATCTGTATTCACATTGATTATTTCGGTAGTGATTTGTTGAAGAAAAGCAAGGAATTAGCAGTTGTCACTAAATGTCAAATATTTACCAAACGTTTATCTGTTTCTTCACTAGTTTTCATGAGGATTCAATAGCACCAACTTCAGTGCTCCTCAACGTTGTTTCAATGTCATTGATGAGTGTTGAAGTACTCAAATCGCTGACATCGGATTTCTTCTAAATAATTCAATCAGAAGCATTCATCACTGAACATCAAATATCATTCTTCTAATCCATTATTCATTACAAATCATTGTCAGTTAAGATGACACAAGAGATTCTCATTCATAGTTGCAGAATTCGAATTCGTCAAATTACTCAGGATATCTGTTAGCGATTTGACAATCAGTGTGCTCAGTCAACACGATCCTACACCTAGTTGACGAAACCTTTGTGTGATGAAATGTATGCTCAGGATGTCACATCTAATCACAATACGAATACAATGCAAAGACCTATAAGTTACAGCTTCATTGAAGCACTCTATTGAGGTTACATTGTTTTCTACAGAGTATCATAAATCATTGTTCCGGGATTCGACAATGGTAGTCTACATACTTTCACTAATTCTCCTAATGTGATACACAATTTCTAACTGTATACGCTTCTTCACTTGAACGTATTTCATTTGTATTCACATTGATTATTTCGGTAGTGATTTGTTGAAGAAAAACAAGGAATTAGCAGTTGTCACTAAATGTCAAATATTTACCAAACTTTATCTGTTTCTTCACTAGTTTTCATGAGGTATTCAATAACCCCAACTTCAGTGCTCCTCAACGTTGTTTCAATGTCATTGATGGGTGTTGAAGTACTCAAATCGCTGACATCCGAGTTCTTCTAAATAATTCAATCAGAAGCATTCATCACTGAACATCAAATATCATTCTTCTAATCCATTATTCATTACAAATCATTGTCAGTTAAGATGACACAAGAGATTCTCATTCATAGTTGCAGAATTCGAATTCGTCAAATCATTCATTTAGTTGACGACCCGTTTGTGTGATGAAATATATGTTCTGGATGTCACATCTAATCACAATCCGAATACAGAGCAAATACCTATAAGTTACAGCTTCATTGAAGCACTCTATTGAGGTTACATTGTTTTCTACAGAGTATCATAAATCATTGTTCAGGGATTCCACAATGGTAGTCTACATACTTTCACTAATTCTCCTAATGTGATACACAATTTCTAACTGTATACGCTTCTTCACTTGAACGTATTTCATTTGTATTCACATTGATTATTTCGGTAGTGATTTGTTGAAGAAAAACAAGGAATTAGCAGTTGTCACTAAATGTCAAATATTTACCAAACGTTTATCTGTTTCTTCACTAGTTTTCATGAGGTTTTCAATATCCTCAACTTCAGTGTTCCTCAACGTTGTTTCAATGTCATTGATGGGTGTTGAAGTACTCAAATCGCTGACATCCGAGTTCTTCTAAATAATTCAATCAGAAGCATTCATCACTGAACATCAAATATCATTCTTCTAATCCATTATTCATTACAAATCATTGTCAGTTAAGATGACACAAGAGATTCTCATTCATAGTTGCAGAATTCGAATTCGTCAAATCATTCATTTAGTTGACGACCCGTTTGTGTGATGAAATATATGTTCTGGATGTCACATCTAATCACAATCCGAATACAGAGCAAATACCTATAAGTTACAGCTTCATTGAAGCACTCTATTGAGGTTACATTGTTTTCTACAGAGTATCATAAATCATTGTTCCGGGATTCCACAATGGTATTCTACATACTTTCACTAATTCTCCTAATGTGATACACAATTTCCAACTGTTAACGCTTCTTCACTTGAACTTATTTCATCTGTATTCACATTGATTATTTCGGTAGTGATTTGTTGAAGAAAAACAAGGAATTAGCAGTTGTCACTAAATGTCAAATATTTACCAAACGTTTATGTGTTTCTTCAATAGTTTTCATGAGGATTCAATAGCACCAACTTCAGTGCTCCTCAACGTTGTTTCAATGTCATTGATGAGTGTTGAAGTACTCAAATCGCTGACATCGGAGTTCTTCTAAATAATTCATAAAGAAGCATTCATCACTGAACATCAAATATCATTCTTCTAATCCATTATTCATTACAAATCATTGTCAGTTAAGATGACACAAGAGATTCTCATTCATAGTTGCAGAATTCGAATTCGTCAAATTACTCAGGATATCTGTTAGCGATTTGACAATCAGTGTGCTCAATCAACACGATCCTACACCTAGTTGACGACCCCTTTGTGTGATGAAATATATGTTCTGCATGTCACATCTAATCACAATACGAATACAATGCAAAGATCTATAAGTTACAGCTTCATTGAAGCGCTCTATTGAGGTTACATTGTTTTCTACAGAGTATCACAAATCATTGTTCCGGGATTCCACAATGGTAGTCTACACACTTTCACTAATTCTCCTAATGTGATACACAATTTCTAACTGTTTACGCTTCTTCACTTGAACGTATTTCATTTGTATTCACATTGATTATTTCGGTAGTGATTTGTTGAAGAAAAACAAGGAATTAGCAATTGCCACTAAATGTCAAATATTTACCAAACGTTTATCTGTTTCTTCAGTAGTTTTCATGAGGTTTTCAATAACCTCAACTTCAGTGCTCCTCAACGTTGTTTCAATGTCATTGATGAGTGTTGAAGTACTTAATTCGCTGACATCCGAGTTCTTCTAAATAATTCAATCAGAAGCATTCATCACTGAACATCAAATATCATTCTTCTAATCCATTATTCATTACAAATCATTGTCAGTTAAGATGACACAAGAGATTCTCATTCATAGTTGCAGAATTCGAATTCGTCAAATTACTCAGGATATCTGTTAGCGATTTGACAATCAGTGTGCTCAATCAACACGATCCTACACCTAGTTGACGACCCCTTTGTGTGATGAAATATATGTTCTGCATGTCACATCTAATCACAATACGAATACAATGCAAAGATCTATAAGTTACAGCTTCATTGAAGCGCTCTATTGAGGTTACATTGTTTTCTACAGAGTATCACAAATCATTGTTCCGGGATTCCACAATGGTAGTCTACACACTTTCACTAATTCTCCTAATGTGATACACAATTTCTAACTGTTTACGCTTCTTCACTTGAACGTATTTCATTTGTATTCACATTGATTATTTCGGTAGTGATTTGTTGAAGAAAAACAAGGAATTAGCAATTGCCACTAAATGTCAAATATTTACCAAACGTTTATCTGTTTCTTCAGTAGTTTTCATGAGGTTTTCAATAACCTCAACTTCAGTGCTCCTCAACGTTGTTTCAATGTCATTGATGAGTGTTGAAGTACTTAATTCGCTGACATCCGAGTTCTTCTAAATAATTCAATCAGAAGCATTCATCACTGAACATCAAATATCATTCTTCTAATCCATTATTCATTACAAATCATTGTCAGTTAAGATGACACAAGAGATTCTCATTCATAGTTGCAGAATTCGAATTCGTCAAATCATTCAGTATATCTGTTAGCGATTTGACAATCAGTGTGCTCAGTCAACACGATTCTACACCTAGTTGACGACCCCTTTGTGTGATGAAATGTATGTTCTGGATGTCACATCTAATCACAATACGAATACAATGCAAAGACCTATAAGGTACAGCTTCATTGAAGCACTCTATTGAGGTTACATTGTTTTCTACAGAGTATCATAAATCATTGTTCCGGGATTCCACAATGGTAGTCTACATACTTTCACTAATTCTCCTAATGTGATACACAATTTCTAACTGTTTACGCTTCTTCACTTGAACGTATTTCATTTGTATTCACATTGATTATTTCGGTAGTGATTTGTTGAAGAAAAACAAGGAATTAGCAGTTGTCACTAAATGTCAAATATTTACCAAACGTATATTTGTTTCTTCACTAGTTTTCATGAGGTTTTCAATAACCCCAACTTCAGTGCTCCTCAACGTTGTTTCAATGTCATTGATGGGTGTTGAAGTACTCAAATCGCTGACATGCGAGTTCTTCTAAATAATTCAATCAGAAGCATTCATCACTGAACATCAAATATCATTCTTCTAATCCATTATTCATTACAAATCATTGTCAGTTAAGATGACACAAGAGATTCTCATTCATAGTTGCAGAATTCGAATTCGTCGAATCATTCATTTAGTTGACGACCCGTTTGTGTGATGAAATATATGTTCTGGATGTCACATCTAATCGCAATCCGAATACAGAGCAAAGACCTATAAGGTACAGCTTCATTGAAGCACTCTATTGAGGTTACATTGTTTTCTACAGAGTATCATAAATCATTGTTCCGGGATTCCACAATAGTATTCTACATACTTTCACTAATTCTCCTAATGTGATACACAATTTCTAACTGTATACGCTTCTTCACTTGAACGTATTTCATCTGTATTCACATTGATTATTTCGGTAGTGATTTGTTGAAGAAAAACAAAGAATTAGCAGTTGTCACTAAATGTCAAATATTTACCAAACGTTTATCTGTTTCTTCAGTAGTTTTCATGAGGTTTTCAATAACCCCAACTTCAGTGCTTCTCAATATTATTTCAATGTCATTGATGTGTGTTGAAGTACTCAAATCGTTGACATCCGAGTTCTTCTAAATAATTCATTCAGAAGCATTCATCACTGAACATCAAATATCATTCTTCTAATCCATTATTCATTACAAATCATTGTCAGTTAAGATGACACAAGAGATTCTCATACATAGTGGCAGAATTCGAATTCGTCAAATCACTCAGCATATCTGTTAGCGATTTGACAATCAGTGTGCTCAGTCAACACGATCCTACACCTAGTTGACGACCCCTTTGTGTGATGAAATGTATGTTCTGGATGTCACATCTAATCACAATACGAATACAATGCAAAGACCTATAAGGTACAGCTTCATTGAAGCACTCTATTGAGGTTACATTGTTTTCTACAGAGTATCATAAATCATTGTTCCGGGATTCCACAATGGTAGTCTACATACTTTCACTAATTCTCCTAATGTGATACACAATTTCTAACTGTTTACGCTTCTTCACTTCAACTTATTTCATCTGTATTCACATTGATTATTTCGGTAGTGATTTGTTGAAGAAAAACAAAGAATTAGCAGTTGTCACTAAATGTCAAATATTTACCAAACGTTTATCTGTTTCTTCACTAGTTTTCATGAGGTTTTCAATATCCTCAACTTCAGTGCTCCTCAACGTTGTTTCAATGTCATTGATGGGTGTTGAAGTACTCAAATCGTTGACATCCGAGTTCTTCTAAATAATTCAATCAGAAGCATTCATCACTGAACATCAAATATCATTCTTCTAATCCATTATTCATTACAAATCATTGTCAGTTAAGATGACACAAGAGATTCTCATTCATAGTTGCAGAATTCGAATTCGTCAAATCACTCAGGATATCTGTTAGCGATTTGACAATCAGAGTGCTCACTCAACACGATCCCACACCTAGTTGACGACCACTTTGTGTGATGAAATATATGTTCTGGATGTCACATCTAATCACAATCCGAATACAATGCAAAGACCTATAAGTTACAGCCTCATTGAAGCACTCTATTGAGGTTACATTGTTTTCTACAGAGTATCATAAATCATTGTTACGGGATTCGACAATGGTAGTCTACATACTTTCACTAATTCTCCTAATGTGATACACAATTTCTAACTGTTTACGCTTCTTCACTTGAACGTATTTCATCTGTATTCACATTGATTATTTCGGTAGTGATTTGTTGAAGAAAAACAAAGAATTAGCAGTTGTCACTAAATGTCAAATATTTGCAAAAATTTTATCTGTTTCTTCACTAGTTTTCATGAGGTTTTCAATATCCTCAACTTCAGTGCTTCTCAACGTTGTTTCAATGTCATTGATGGGTGATGAAGTACTCAAATCGTTGACATGCGAGTTCTTCTCAATAATTCAATCAGAAGCATTCATCACTGAACATCAAATATCATTCTTCTAATCCATTATTCATTACAAATCATTGTCAGTTAAGATGACTTAAGAGATTCTCATACATAGTTGCAGAATTCGAATTCGTCAAATCACTCAGGATATCTGTTAGCGATTTGACAATCAGTGTGCTCAGTCAACACGATCCTACACCTAGTTGACGAACCCTTCGTGTGATGAAATATATGTTCTGGATGTCACATCTAATCACAATACGAATACCGAGCAAAAGACGTATAAGGTGCAGCTTCATTGAAACATTCTATTGAGGTTACATTGTTTTCTACAGAGTATCATAAATCATTGTTCCGGGATTCCACAATGGTAGTCTACATACTTTCACTAATTCTCCTAATGTGATACACAATTTCTAACTGTTTACGCTTCTTCACTTCAACTTATTTCATCTGTATTCACATTGATTATTTCGGTAGTGATTTGTTGAAGAAAAACAAAGAATTAGCAGGTGTCACCAATGTCAAATATTTACCGAACGTTTATCTGTTTCTTCACTAGTTTTCATGAGGTTTTCAATATCCTCAACTTCAGTGCTTCTCAACGTTGTTTCAATGTCATTGATGGGTGTTGAAGTACTCAAATCGTTGACATGCGAGTTCTTCTAAATAATTCAATCAGAAGCATTCATCACTGAACATCAAATATCATTCTTCTAATCCATTATTCATTACAAATCATTGTCAGTTAAGATGACACAAGAGATTCTCATTCATAGTTGCAGAATTCGAATTCGTCAAATCATTCAGCATATCTGTTAGCGATTTGACAATCAGTGTGCTCAGTCAACACGATCCTACACCTAGTTGACGACCACTTTGTGTGATGAAATATATGTTCTGGATGTCACATCTAATCACAATCCGAATACAGAGCAAAAGACGTATAAGGTGCAGTTTCATTGAAACATTCTATTGAGGTTACATAGTTTTCTACAGAGTATCATAAATCATTGTTACGGGATTCGACAATGGTAGTCTACATACTTTCACTAATTCTCCTAATGTGATACACAATTTCTAACTGTTTACGCTTCTTCACTTCAACTTATTTCATCTGTATTCACATTGATTATTTCGGTAGTGATTTGTTGAAGAAAAACAAAGAATTAGCAGTTGTCACTAAATGTCAAATATTTGCAAAAGTTTTATCTGTTTCTTCACTAGTTTTCATAAGGTTTTCAATATCCTCCACTTCAGTGCTCCTCAACGTTGTTTCAATGTCATTGATGGGTGTTGAAGTACTCAAATCGATGACATGCGAGTTCTTCTAAATAATTCAATCAGAAGCATTCATCACTGAACATCAAATATCATTCTTCTAATCCATTATTCATTACAAATCATTGTCAGTTAAGATGACACAAGAGATTCTCATTCATAGTTGCAGAATTCGATTTCGTCAAGTCATTCAGCATATCTGTTAGCGATTTGACAATCAGTGTGCTCAGTCAACACGATCCTACACCTAGTTGACGACCACTTTGTGTGATGAAATATATGTTCTGGATGTCACATCTAATCACAATCCGAATACAGAGCAAAAGACGTATAAGGTGCAGCTTCATTGAAACATTCTATTGAGGTTACATTGTTTTCTACAGAGTATCATAAATCATTGTTACGGGATTCGACAATGGTAGTCTACATACTTTCACTAATTCTCCTAATGTGATACACAATTTCTAACTGTTTACGCTTCTTCACTTGAACGTATTTCATCTGTATTCACATTGATTATTTCGGTAGTGATTTGTTGAAGAAAAACAAAGAATTAGCAGTTGTCACTAAATGTCAAATATTTACCAAACGTTTATCTGTTTCTTCACTAGTTTTCATGAGGTTTTCAATAGCACCAACTTCAGTGCTCCTCAACGTTGTTTCAATGTCATTGATGGGTGTTGAAGTACTCAAATCGTTGACATGCGAGTTCTTCTAAATAATTCAATCAGAAGCATTCATCACTGAACATCAAATATCATTCTTCTAATCCATTATTCATTACAAATCATTGTCAGTTAAGATGACACAAGAGATTCTCATTCATAGTTGCAGAATTCGATTTCGTCAAGTCATTCAGCATATCTGTTAGCGATTTGACAATCAGTGTGCTCACTCAACACGATCCTACACCTAGTTGACGACCACTTTGTGTGATGAAATATATGTTCTGGATGTCACATCTAATCACAATACGAATACAGAGCAAAAGACGTATAAGGTGCAGCTTCATTGAAACATTCTATTGAGGTTACATTGTTTTCTACAGAGTATCATAAATCATTGTTACGGGATTCGACAATGGTAGTCTACATACTTTCACTAATTCTCCTAATGTGATACACAATTTCTAACTGTTTACGCTTCTTCACTTCAACTTATTTCATCTGTATTCACATTGATTATTTCGGTAGTGATTTGTTGAAGAAAAACAAAGAATTAGCAGTTGTCACTAAATGTCAAATATTTACCGAACCTTTATCTGTTTCTTCAGTAGTTTTCATGAGGTTTTCAATATCCTCAACTTCAGTGCTTCTCAACGTTGTTTCAATGTCATTGATGGGTGTTGAAATACTCAAATCGTTGACATGCGAGTTCTTCTAAATAATTCAATCAGAAGCATTCATCACTGAACATCAAATATCATTCTTCTAATCCATTATTCATTACAAATCATTGTCAGTTAAGATGACACAAGAGATTCTCATTCATAGTTGCAGAATTCGAATTCGTCAAGTCATTCAGCATATCTGTTAGCGATTTGACAATCAGAGTGCTCACTCAACACGATCCCACACCTAGTTGACGACCACTTTGTGTGATGAAATATATGTTCTGGATGTCACATCTAATCACAATCCGAATACAGAGCAAAAGACGTATAAGGTGCAGCTTCATTGAAGCACTCTATTGAGGTTACATTGTTTTCTACAGAGTATCATAAATCGTTGTTACGGGATTCGACAATGGTAGTCTACATACTTTCACTAATTCTCCTAATGTGATACACAATTTCTAACTGTTTACGCTTCTTCACTTCAACTTATTTCATCTGTATTCACATTGATTATTTCGGTAGTGATTTGTTGAAGAAAAACAAAGAATTAGCAGTTGTCACTAAATGTCAAATATTTGCAAAACTTTTATCTGTTTCTTCACTAGTTTTCATGAGGTTTTCAATAACCCAACTTCAGTGCTCCTCAACGTTGTTTCAATGTCATTGATGGGTGTTGAAGTACTCAAATCGCTGACATGCGAGTTCTTCTAAATAATTCAATCAGAAGCATTCATCACTGAACATCAAATATCATTCTTCTAATCCATTATTCATTACAAATCATTGTCAGTTAAGATGACACAAGAGATTCTCATTCATAGTTGCAGAATTCGAATTCGTCAAGTCATTCAGCATATCTGTTAGCGATTTGACAATCAGTGTGCTCAGTCAACACGATCCCACACCTAGTTGACGACCACTTTGTGTGATGAAATATATGTTCTGGATGTCACATCTAATCACAATCCGAATACAGAGCAAAAGACGTATAAGGTGCAGCTTCATTGAAACATTCTATTGAGGTTACATTGTTTTCTACAGAGTATCATAAATCATTGTTACGGGATTCGACAATGGTAGTCTACATACTTTCACTAATTCTCCTAATGTGATACACAATTTCTAACTGTTTACGCTTCTTCACTTCAACTTATTTCATCTGTATTCACATTGATTATTTCGGTAGTGATTTGTTGAAGAAAAACAAAGAATTAGCAGTTGTCACTAAATGTCAAATATTTGCAAAAATTTTATCTGTTTCTTCACTAGTTTTCATGAGGTTTTCAATATCCTCCACTTCAGTGCTCCTCAACGTTGTTTCAATGTCATTGATGGGTGTTGAAGTACTCAAATCGCTGACATGCGAGTTCTTCTAAATAATTCAATCAGAAGCATTCATCACTGAACATCAAATATCATTCTTCTAATCCATTATTCATTACAAATCATTGTCAGTTAAGATGACACAAGAGATTCTCATTCATAGTTGCAGAATTCGAATTCGTCAAGTCATTCAGCATATCTGTTAGCGATTTGACAATCAGTGTGCTCAGTCAACACGATCCTACACCTAGTTGACGACCACTTTGTGTGATGAAATATATGTTCTGGATGTCACATCTAATCACAATCCGAATACAGAGCAAAAGACGTATAAGGTGCAGCTTCATTGAAACATTCTATTGAGGTTACATTGTTTTCTACAGAGTATCATAAATCATTGTTACGGGATTCGACAATGGTAGTCTACATACTTTCACTAATTCTCCTAATGTGATACACAATTTCTAACTGTTTACGCTTCTTCACTTCAACTTATTTCATCTGTATTCACATTGATTATTTCGGTAGTGATTTGTTGAAGAAAAACAAAGAATTAGCAGTTGTCACTAAATGTCAAATATTTGCAAAAATTTTATCTGTTTCTTCACTAGTTTTCATGAGGTTTTCAATAACCTCAACTTCAGTGCTCCTCAACGTTGTTTCAATGTCATTGATGGGTGTTGAAGTACTCAAATCGATGACATGCGAGTTCTTCTAAATAATTCAATCAGAAGCATTCATCACTGAACATCAAATATCATTCTTCTAATCCATTATTCATTACAAATCATTGTCAGTTAAGATGACACAAGAGATTCTCATTCATAGTTGCAGAATTCGAATTCGTCAAGTCATTCAGCATATCTGTTAGCGATTTGACAATCAGTGTGCTCAGTCAACACGATCCTACACCTAGTTGACGACCACTTTGTGTGATGAAATATATGTTCTGGATGTCACATCTAATCACAATCCGAATACAGAGCAAAAGACGTATAAGGTGCAGCTTCATTGAAACATTCTATTGAGGTTACATTGTTTTCTACAGAGTATCATAAATCATTGTTACGGGATTCGACAATGGTAGTCTACATACTTTCACTAATTCTCCTAATGTGATACACAATTTCTAACTGTTTACGCTTCTTCACTTCAACTTATTTCATCTGTATTCACATTGATTATTTCGGTAGTGATTTGTTGAAGAAAAACAAAGAATTAGCAGTTGTCACTAAATGTCAAATATTTGCAAAAATTTTATCTGTTTCTTCACTAGTTTTCATGAGGTTTTCAATAACCCAAACTTCAGTGCTCCTCAACGTTGTTTCAATGTCATTGATGGGTGTTGAAGTACTCAAATCGCTGACATGCGAGTTCTTCTAAATAATTCAATCAGAAGCATTCATCACTGAACATCAAATATCATTCTTCTAATCCATTATTCATTACAAATCATTGTCAGTTAAGATGACACAAGAGATTCTCATTCATAGTTGCAGAATTCGAATTCGTCAAGTCATTCAGCATATCTGTTAGCGATTTGACAATCAGAGTGCTCACTCAACACGATCCCACACCTAGTTGACGACCACTTTGTGTGATGAAATATATGTTCTGGATGTCACATCTAATCACAATCCGAATACAGAGCAAAAGACGTATAAGGTGCAGCTTCATTGAAACATTCTATTGAGGTTACATAGTTTTCTACAGAGTATCATAAATCATTGTTACGGGATTCGACAATGGTAGTCTACATACTTTCACTAATTCTCCTAATGTGATACACAATTTCTAACTGTTTACGCTTCTTCACTTCAACTTATTTCATCTGTATTCACATTGATTATTTCGGTAGTGATTTGTTGAAGAAAAACAAAGAATTAGCAGTTGTCACTAAATGTCAAATATTTGCAAAAATTTTATCTGTTTCTTCACTAGTTTTCATGAGGTTTTCAATATCCTCCACTTCAGTGCTCCTCAACGTTGTTTCAATGTCATTGATGGGTGTTGAAGTACTCAAATCGCTGACATGCGAGTTCTTCTAAATAATTCAATCAGAAGCATTCATCACTGAACATCAAATATCATTCTTCTAATCCATTATTCATTACAAATCATTGTCAGTTAAGATGACACAAGAGATTCTCATTCATAGTTGCAGAATTCGAATTCGTCAAGTCATTCAGCATATCTGTTAGCGATTTGACAATCAGAGTGCTCACTCAACACGATCCCACACCTAGTTGACGACCACTTTGTGTGATGAAATATATGTTCTGGATGTCACATCTAATCACAATCCGAATACAGAGCAAAAGACGTATAAGGTGCAGCTTCATTGAAACATTCTATTGAGGTTACATTGTTTTCTACAGAGTATCATAAATCATTGTTACGGGATTCGACAATGGTAGTCTACATACTTTCACTAATTCTCCTAATGTGATACACAATTTCTAACTGTTTACGCTTCTTCACTTCAACTTATTTCATCTGTATTCACATTGATTATTTCGGTAGTGATTTGTTGAAGAAAAACAAAGAATTAGCAGTTGTCACTAAATGTCAAATATTTGCAAAAATTTTATCTGTTTCTTCACTAGTTTTCATGAGGTTTTCAATAACCCAAACTTCAGTGCTCCTCAACGTTGTTTCAATGTCATTGATGGGTGTTGAAGTACTCAAATCGCTGACATGCGAGTTCTTCTAAATAATTCAATCAGAAGCATTCATCACTGAACATCAAATATCATTCTTCTAATCCATTATTCATTACAAATCATTGTCAGTTAAGATGACACAAGAGATTCTCATTCATAGTTGCAGAATTCGAATTCGTCAAGTCATTCAGCATATCTGTTAGCGATTTGACAATCAGAGTGCTCACTCAACACGATCCCACACCTAGTTGACGACCACTTTGTGTGATGAAATATATGTTCTGGATGTCACATCTAATCACAATCCGAATACAGAGCAAAAGACGTATAAGGTGCAGCTTCATTGAAACATTCTATTGAGGTTACATTGTTTTCTACAGAGTATCATAAATCATTGTTACGGGATTCGACAATGGTAGTCTACATACTTTCACTAATTCTCCTAATGTGATACACAATTTCTAACTGTTTACGCTTCTTCACTTCAACTTATTTCATCTGTATTCACATTGATTATTTCGGTAGTGATTTGTTGAAGAAAAACAAAGAATTAGCAGTTGTCACTAAATGTCAAATATTTGCAAAAATTTTATCTGTTTCTTCACTAGTTTTCATAAGGTTTTCAATATCCTCCACTTCAGTGCTCCTCAACGTTGTTTCAATGTCATTGATGGGTGTTGAAGTACTCAAATCGATGACATGCGAGTTCTTCTAAATAATTCAATCAGAAGCATTCATCACTGAACATCAAATATCATTCTTCTAATCCATTATTCATTACAAATCATTGTCAGTTAAGATGACACAAGAGATTCTCATTCATAGTTGCAGAATTCGAATTCGTCAAGTCATTCAGCATATCTGTTAGCGATTTGACAATCAGAGTGCTCAGTCAACACGATCCCACACCTAGTTGACGACCACTTTGTGTGATGAAATATATGTTCTGGATGTCACATCTAATCACAATCCGAATACAGAGCAAAAGACGTATAAGGTGCAGCTTCATTGAAACATTCTATTGAGGTTACATTGTTTTCTACAGAGTATCATAAATCATTGTTACGGGATTCGACAATGGTAGTCTACATACTTTCACTAATTCTCCTAATGTGATACACAATTTCTAACTGTTTACGCTTCTTCACTTCAACTTATTTCATCTGTATTCACATTGATTATTTCGGTAGTGATTTGTTGAAGAAAAACAAAGAATTAGCAGTTGTCACTAAATGTCAAATATTTGCCAAAATTTTATCTGTTTCTTCACTAGTTTTCATGAGGTTTTCAATAACCCAAACTTCAGTGCTCCTCAACGTTGTTTCAATGTCATTGATGGGTGTTGAAATACTCAAATCGTTGACATGCGAGTTCTTCTCAATAATTCAATCAGAAGCATTCATCACTGAACATCAAATATCATTCTTCTAATCCATTATTCATTACAAATCATTGTCAGTCAAGAAGACACAAGAGATTCTCATACACAGTTGTAGAATTCGAATTCGTCAAGTCATTCAGCATATCTGTTAGCGATTTGACAATCAGTGTGCTCAGTCAACACGATCCCACACCTAGTTGACGACCGCTTTGTGTGATGAAATATATTTTCTGGATGTCACATCTAATCACAATCCGAATACAGAGCAAAAGACGTATAAGGTGCAGCTTCATTGAAACATTCTATTGAGGTTACATTGTTTTCTACAGAGTATCATAAATCATTGTTACGGGATTCGACAATGGTAGTCTACATACTTTCACTAATTCTCCTAATGTGATACACAATTTCTAACTGTTTACGCTTCTTCACTTCAACTTATTTCATCTGTATTCACATTGATTATTTCGGTAGTGATTTGTTGAAGAAAAACAAAGAATTAGCAGTTGTCACTAAATGTCAAATATTTGCCAAAATTTTATCTGTTTCTTCACTAGTTTTCATGAGGTTTTCAATAACCCAAACTTCAGTGCTCCTCAACGTTGTTTCAATGTCATTGATGGGTGTTGAAGTACTCAAATCGCTGACATGCGAGTTCTTCTCAATAATTCAATCAGAAGCATTCATCACTGAACATCAAATATCATTCTTCTAATCCATTATTCATTACAAATCATTGTCAGTTAAGATGACACAAGAGATTCTCATTCATAGTTGCAGAATTCGAATTCGTCAAGTCATTCAGCATATCTGTTAGCGATTTGACAATCAGTGTGCTCACTCAACACGATCCCACACCTAGTTGACGACCACTTTGTGTGATGAAATATATGTTCTGGATGTCACATCTAATCACAATCCGAATACAGAGCAAAAGACGTATTAGGTACAGCTTCATTGAAGCACTCTATTGAGGTTACATTGTTTTCTACAGAGTATCATAAATCATTGTTACGGGATTCGACAATGGTAGTCTACATACTTTCACTAATTCTCCTAATGTGATACACAATTTCTAACTGTTTACGCTTCTTCACTTGAATTTATTTCATCTGTTAACGATTTGACAATCAGTGTTCTCAGTAAACACGATCCTTATTTTAGGATATTCACAGGAATATCCCAAAAAAGTGACTCGAATATAAAGTAGTATGTTTTTAGACTCTTCACATAATTCGCATGTTATTTCCTATTGTACAATTCTTACGTAACTAAACTATTCATATTCGTCTTTCTCTTATCATGAGCTTTATTTTGATCTTTGGTTTATTATCATACGATTCTTGAGTTATACTCAGTTATTGATTACTTTGGTTGTATTAAAACCCAGTATGTTTGTAAACAATGATCCATATTGACGAGGCTGTTACTTGTGTTCTGGACTCAACAGGCTTTGTTAGGCAGATCGCAGGATCGGTTAGCACTCTAGTTTGCTCGTAGGGGTTTCGTGTCGCTGTTCCAATCGACAATTCGCTGCTCCCTGTTTGGTGGTTCTATCGAGCCACACATCAACTACCCATCCATTCGGCCACAAGCATAACAATTGTCGACGGAGATTTTGCAAACAATTTGCTGACTAGCTATGGATCCAGTTAAATTAGAAGAATTGTTCAAGCAACAGCTGAAGCTGATGGAGTTGTTTACTCAGACGCAGATTTCTTCTCGGGTCTCATGTACACCAACAATCCCTCAATCAGTCGACGGTATTACCAGTGGTATTTCAGAGTTTCTTTATGATCCTGATGCCAATATTACATTTGATACCTGGTTCTTTCAAACAATTAAAATATGGCTTTGGAGATAGGTGACTAATACATTGGAGAGAAACTGTAGAAATGTAGATTTTGCTAAGTTCAGGATGGCT
Source organism: Schistosoma rodhaini (assembly GCA_944470415.2). Taxonomy (NCBI): domain Eukaryota; kingdom Metazoa; phylum Platyhelminthes; class Trematoda; order Strigeidida; family Schistosomatidae; genus Schistosoma; species Schistosoma rodhaini. The sequence continues at coordinate 6,913,391 of OX104040.1, forward strand.
TCTTATAATCTGACTGCTTTACTGTTTCATCCTCCTTTAAATTCAAAATTGTGTATCGAAAAGGAAATCGGTCATTATTTTGTAAAAATTAAGTATGATGTTTTTCTTTAAGCTATTGTGTTTATTGGATAGCCGAACTACACCTAACTACTCATTACATATGACTAGAACATAATCTACATATTCCTAAAATGAGTGACCCCGATGATGAGTGTTTTCTTCTTTTCAACTCTCAATGCACTTTTTCCCATCCTTGGCATTATGCTTATCATATCATGGTTTTCATTATCCGAAATATTTTCCGAAGTAAGCAAAAATAAAGCTCTTTATATGTCAGTTAGCTTATTGGTTTACTATGATCGTATAAATAAGATATTTGCCTAATTTATCTTAACACCAAACGTTGCTTCATATATTCGATCATTTAATCACAACAGGACTGTGATAACAATTCTGACTTTTGACTAAGCTTGGAATTTTAATAGTCCTTACTGAAAATAGATATAGCATTAATGAAAATTCATTCTTCATTATTTAAATGTCAAATATTTTCTTTCTCATTCATTTACATTCTGTTCAACCCCTTTAACATATGCAAAATATTCGATAGATAAGAACCATTTCAATACTATCCTTTTTTTTAACTGAAAAATAGTTGATAAACGGATACATATCCATAGTTATAGTAGTTATGTCTGATGATAGATGGTAACATTAATTTTAATAAATGTGAACTGTGAACTTGGGGGTTCTTTCATATAGGCTTGAGTTTTCTAATCTTTGTTGCTATGATACTCCCTGGACGTTCAATCTATACATTACTCTAAAAACATTTGACCAATTATTATTTCAGATGAAATTCAGAGTTTCATGATGATTGCTTCTAATCACCATATATAAAAGACTACTCACTATGTCAGTTCATTTTCACTAAAGGATTTATACCAAGCCGATTGATACAACTAGATCATCACTAATAACTACATTAAAAACTGACAATCACCATAGATACTTGCTGTTTTTTTCACATTTCCAGACTATTTTCTAAGGTGTAACTAAAAAAGTACAATCTATTAACCAATGTTTTGAAGTATTTTATCTGACTAGCTATACATAACTTGATGTATAGAATATTGTTGTGAGACAGTAAAGGTGTTTACTTTATTTTCCGTTAAAGCGACATAAGAGCTAGTGAGATCATATATATATATATATATACCATTCGTACTTCTAAAATGCTATTTGCTACTGTACGGCACTTCTAATTTCTTGCAATATCTAGTTCAAAGTCTGAATATTTAGTCAAAGATACTTTTTATGGCTGTCAATATCTTAATGACATATTAGTGGAAAACAGAGAAAAAAGATAGTTTGTTAACAAATAGGTCAAGTCCAAACTAACCTTCATCATATATACATAAATAAAAGTTAATTTTCAATCATTCATCTCTCAAACAATTTGAATCCCTTTTTTGGTAAAAAAAATGTTTGCGCACTACTGAGGAGTCCCATAATAGGACGAAACGGCCGTTCAGACTTTCAGAATATTTACACCATTCCTCAATGTTTTTTTGCATATATATACATCTTCATCTTGTTCATTGACTCGCTTACTCGATTACTCGCTCGCTTAATCGACTCACACGCTCACTCGCTAGCTTTACAACACTATTCTTTCATGCTTGCCCGTAATTATGGATATCTGTGTGTGGTTCACTTTGTGTTTACCTTCTGATTTATACACCATTGGGGACGTTATCATGTAACAGTTATCAGGACGAACAATATACAAAGTTTAAAGATAATATCGAATATCGACCATCACAATTTTATTGAATGAAATTGTCAATACAAGATAATCTCTTTTTTTTCTCAATTAAACTGTTTCACAAAAATGAAATGAAAAAAAGAAAAAAAAATAGAGAATTGAATTCAATTATCAATATGAAGTAATTGAATTAGTAATTGTTTTAATAAAGTGTAATTACATGTTATGAATAACATTTTTTTTTGTTGTTGAACGGTTTTCCTTTGGTTTTCGCTTTGTTTCCTCTTTAATCTTAATTTATTATCAGTGTATCTGTTTGTTTTATAATGAAAATGAATTATGATTAGATCAAAGGTATTATTAATATAAGATCTATATCATGTTTGTTTAGTTTAAAGGGAGTTGAATGAAATCTACCTTTCATTGCTTTGATTTGATTCGACTGTTTGTTTTCAACTAGGTATGTTGAATATTTCACATAATTATTCATTATTACAATTCTCAAATGATTTAAAATATAAGAAAAATAGATTGTGTTTCATCAATTGTGATGATTTGAAGTATTTGAATTATGAGATAAACTAGTAATCCCAGAAATAACGCAATTTAATCAAGAAGTATTAGTTGAGCATGAACAAATGGACTGTATTCGGAATTCAGCATTCAAAACAGTCATCAATACAAGGGAATCATTGGTGATAATTCAAACACCACATCAACTTTGATCGTTCTGTATAGCTTGAGAATAGTTATCTGAAAAGCTTTTTGTGGATATTAAAGTTACCCCTTCTAATATTAATCAAGATATGCTTACTATTGACTGGTTTCAAGAGGTAATTTTTGAAGTTCTAGTGAGCAGCAGTGACTAGTGGAGATAAACCCAGTCTGCTGTGAGAGAGTGACTGATTGAAGATAATGAAGAATGTGTTGCTCAATTTCGATAATATATACCATACTATTACAATAATCGCACTAAAGACTTTACCAAACTATTATCAAATTCCATATTACAACCTGGTAAGAATCTTCTTTCTAGTGATTTAATTGAGGAAAAGTCTTTAATGTTATGACTATTAAATCCTACAGAATACGATATTTTACTGATGCAAATATTGTAGGTATCATTGCCAAGTTTTGATTTGATAATTTCGAATGAATTGAACATTAGGTAGATTGTTATAAATAAATTAATATAATTGTAATAACCTAAATGAATAGAGAAATTAGATTTCGTGATGTTTCCTGACTTTATTCTTTTTCACCAAAAAATGTCACAAAATTTTCATCCTTAACAGTGCACATATACATGAACACAAATTTACATGTATATTTCTTATGAGTCACCTTGATCGAAATGACACGACATTGACTTGTTCAGATCTCTTCTTGATTGATCGCATCTAATATTCTTTCTTTGTTCCATTGTACTAATTAAACTTGGATTAATTTTTATTTGGTTATTTATTTTCTGAAGAAGTGACTGACACTGAGTCACGAAACGTCAGAAAATTTAATTTTTCTACTCATTCGGATATCCACAAATATATAATATTTATTTATGATATAAATATTGGTAAATTAGATTGTCAATTTTCATTTTATTTGTAGTGTTTTATAAATCTCTACCCGTCTGCTCATTTTTTTATACGACCATTTAGCATCGTAACTTAGTTATTTACTTACGCCTGTTGATTCCAAGGAAGCATGGGCCGCCGACCAACATTCTCCAACCAACTCTGTCTTGGGCCTTACTTTTGAGTTCTATCCAATTGTTGTTCACTCTTCTCATGTCTGTATCCATTTCTCGGCGTAATGTGTTCTTTGGTCTTCCTCTTCTCCTTTGTCCTTCAGGATCTTGGTGTTGGTTGACAGTTGTTTTGAGTTTCAGATGTTCTTCAGTTGTAAATATGCTGCTATTGCTTTGTCGATGCGTGTCTTCACATCAGATCCACAGTGTTCATCAATGATGCTGCCCAGATATGTAAAGGTTTTCACATCCTCCAAAGCTTCTCCGTCAAGTATAATTTGATTGGTGTATGCTGTGTTGTATCGGAGAGTCTTGCTTTTTCCTTTGTTTATATTGAGACCTACTGCTGCTTAGGCTGCTGGTACACCAGTCGTCTTCTCCTGCATTTGTTGTTGCGTGTGTGATAGAAGAGCCTAGTCATCTGCGAAGTCCAAATCGTCAAGATGCATCCCAGCTTCCTCTTTGTACCCCGTAATTCCCTCCAGATGTTGACGTCTTCATGATCCAGTCGATCACCAGGAGAAAGAGAAAGAATGAGAGTAAGCAACCTTGCCTGACACAGAGTCGGTGAGTTGTCCTCCATGAACGATTTGACTATCTTCTCAGGAACGCCGTAATGTCGAAGAAGCCTCCATAGTGTTGCCGTGCCCACACCATCGAATGCATTCTCGTGGTCAATGAAGTTGATGTAGAGTGATGAATTCCATTCAACTGATTGTACCACAATGATCCGTAGAGTTCTGATTTGGTCAGTGCACGATCGATCCTTACGGAATCCAGCCTCTTGGTTTCGAAGTTGAGGGTTCTACGGAGTCTCTCATTCTGTCTAACAAAACCATGTTGACGACTTTTCCTGATATTGAGAGAACAGTGAGGCCTCTGTAATTCTCACACCTGATTTAGCATCGCACGTAGTTCATCCATAATACATAGTTTATTACAAGTAATCATGGCAAATTGGAACCCATTATTTGGTAGTGTTGTGGACAAGTACATAAATGGGGACAGCTAATACATTATAGTACAAAATTACAGTGTCTTGGTAAACTATAAGAATCATACACTGACATTTACATCACTTATTCTTCACATTCTGTATGATTCTTTAAATTCAAGATTTATTTTTGCTTTTCCTTCTATTCTCTACAACTCGATCTACTTAGCCTTCTGTTGTCAGGTTTTCCATTTCCGACTGGTATTACATACTACTTACGTTGACAGACATACTCCATAGTAGTAGTAATAGTAGTAGTTACCAGGTTGCAAAATAAAGATTTTTTTTACCATCTAATACATGATCCCATCAAATAAATAATTTCACTGATCAAACTAACAGGTGATTTCAAACGAATGTTTTCTCCCATATATCATCATTAATTTCCATGATAAATTAAGACCACACGTAAGTACCAGAAACATTTTTCATTAGAATAATTTTTTCCCCATTCGTTAAATGTTCAAAATGTAATCATTAAAATGAAAATCAATGTATTTAGATTCCATACATGGTGTATAGTCATTCCACCACTCTTATTTCTTTACTTTTTAAACAAGATGGGAGACAGAACTTTGATTTTTGCTTTTTAAAAAAAACAATCCATAAATATTTTCTACATTGAATAGATCAGAGTTGATGAAAGAAGAGGTTTCGATTATTATCTGGTATCATATTGATAGTTATTATTATTAGCTTTATTCAACATAAAATTCTCAGCACAAAGTATTTCAACAAGTTTCCGTTTCTTACTTCTTAATCAATCCTGACAATAAATATTGAGTGGTTGGCAGTTAGAAGTTAGCAGTCCAATATATCAACATCTAATTAATGTATATTCTCGACGCTGTATATTGCTAGCAACCACAATATCTCTGACTAGGCCTTTTGTAACTTGTACAACGAAAAGGTTGTACAATTTTCAGAAACTCACCTGAATAGGTTATGAGATTAATAGTCATAATGATGTATTAAAACAAACAAAATTAAATAACTTGTTGAAATATCTAGATGTCAGGAATAGGTAGTCAAAATGTTGAAACAGGTTGCTATACCATAGTTGAAACAAAATTATCATTACGGACTTGGAAAATTTTTTATTGTTTGTACTTCGTAAAAGATTGTAATCAATGTACCATAGTAGTAGTATTATTACAGTGCATTAAATTTTGAAGTACTTTTAAGAAGACTATTCATTGATTACAATGAAGTTTTATTTCACACTTCATTGCTCTTTATATTACTTATTAAGTAGTCATTATTTCATAGAACAATTATTTTGAAGATAATCGTATATGTTTGAATAATAGATCGCTTGAATGAATATTAATAATGTATGTCATCATTGTTGACAACACAAAGGAAGCATCATTGGGAATATAAAGTAGTCTATGGAAAAAAAGGTTTTAATGTCAAACATCTGACTTGTAGAAAAAGTTATTCATTGTATTGTGAAACTTAAAAATCTATCATATATTTAGCTATTCATATAACTTTTAATAAACCAAAAGTTTGATCCATACACAGGATATTATGAATTCATTTCTATTTTTATGAATTCAGATCGTTATCGTTATTGTATTAGAATATAAAATAACATAGCTAATTGGAAGAAAAAAACTGAACTTACAATGTTTATTTTATAAAAAAGTGCCATATCTAGATCTTTTATTCTTGCTATGCTGCAGACTACTAGACTACTTGAACGATGGAACTCGCAACGTCGCAACAGAGAAAACAGAAGACTAGTAAGTAGGAATTTTATTACCCCAATCAGTGTCAAGTATAGTACAAAAATCGTATGTATTTATAGTTTTTTTGCTGAAAGTAAATCATCATTTTTGAACAGGGGGGTCCTTCATATTCATCCAGTAGTGTAGCTACACGTCGACATTGTAGAATGCTCCCCTATTGGTGATTGAATGGAATGTTTTCGGCTCTTTCTGGGCCTCTTGAGGCTTCCTTGAGTTTGCCAACGAGCCATCTTTACAGGAAGTATTTAAAGATGATGCGGAAAGATAGAGGACTGGCAGTTGGTTATAATTTAGAAGTTGATTTGATGATATTATATATGATTTTTAGAGTTTATATAAGTTAAAGATTCGAATGATTAGAAACCACAGATGATTGACATAATAGTTAGCTAAGTAAAAACTGGCTAGTAAGGTATAAACAGTCACGATGACTGTAGTTTCGGTTGATATATTAAGCCCATATAGCTTATTCTAGCTTCTGTACAACCAAACTTACCTATCCACCAGGAGTCCCGTTTTGACTTTGTTAATTATTCAATTATTAACCCCGACTGTTTTTTATATGAGCGTATATGTGTGTACATTTCTTATCCTATTTATCACAAGTCTGTCATTTATTCCTGTCTGAATATAAATATTGATTGACGCTTGATAAAAGTGAGTTGGCTTACCCGCCATCTTCAATGCGTGTCATTTTTCACTTCGCTCGCTGATATTTTTTCATGTGCTTATAAATTTCTGGCCTGCGTTATTTGACAATAAACTGTAGTTGCGGCTTCTCTTTGCCTTCTGATTTTATGCACCGTTAAGATTTGTATTATAACGGTTATCGAGGTGAACGATTAGCGATTCATGGCACTACATGACAATAGTAAATTAAATGTACTTGGAAAGGCATGCACATTAGATAAAAATAGAGGAGACAACATGCCTACTGTACTTTTGAGAACATTACAAATCATTTAAGAATTTGAGGTAGTACAGTTTTAATTAGTGTAGATGATATTGTTTAAATACACTGTTTAAACTTTACACATAAGTTTTACGGTTCAGAAAACACTCCACCTTCAGAAAGGCTTCCAACACAAATATTTATTTTATTTACCAATCTTCATTTTATGCATACTATGATATGTAAGATTCATATCATCTATCAAATTGTCTGATTTCGTCTCGAACCACTAATCAAAGGTAATAATATATACAACTGTTATCTTAACATCATTTTCTCAACTGTATACACCAAAGTCCTCATACACAATACACAAATCTCACTTTCAATATTGTTAACATGACAGAACGACTTGTTTGGTATACAATTAACCGGCAAATCATGTATTTATGTTCGATAATGTTGATGTTTGATAATAATTACTGGAAAAAACTTGAAACAGATTGTCGAGCGAAATGTGAGATCTACTTAAAGTTTAATCACTGAGAGTTTTACAAATATAGTTCTCCGCTTCAATGTATTGGATGAAAGCGGCACTCCATAACTGTAATAAAGTCATTATAGATTATATATTTCATTTAATTTGTTTTTGATATCAAATGTTCAACACAGTACTGTTCAATGGCTCTCTCCTTAAGTACAACTAGATATAAGCATTTGAATGAATCTAGTGACATATACACTTAGTATTGTTTGCTTGAATCTTCCTATTGATGCTTAGGACTTCAACTGGTCAATGTCTTATCGGCCTTATGTGCATACTGTGCGCATTACCTCGACATTGCCTTAATTCACAAGCATTATAAGCAAAAATGGATAGCGGCTAACAGTGGAATCCAGGACGCACCTTTCATCCTATTTGGGACTCGTCAACTGTATGTACCTGCATCTCAGAGTTGATATATATATATATATATATATACAAAGATTTTCAGATATAAAATCTCCTATTTAATGTCTTTCATCGTCTAAGTAACGAAATGTTGAAACAAATAGTTTTTTTATAGACGTCAGTTATCACGTGTAATAATCCTCCACAAAAATGTTATAAGATTGACGTAAATGCACAAAACCCTATACATGTGAACACTGGGAATAATTTTCAGATAACTTGAAATTGGTTAAATGACAAGTCATAAATTAGTCCTTGATTGTTTACGTACATTTAAGACTAGTTTTTTTTCTTTATCGTCAGATAATATCAATTTTCTAAAGCAAACAGAACTGTATTGTTTACTGATTTAAGTATTTAGATGTAATATACTTTCTGTGTTGTTCTTATTTCTTGACTTCTATTTTGTAGTTATCATGTCGGGATGTATACTACTTATGCTGAACGATATAAGTAGTATATATCAGCAATCTCACGTAAAATGCCTGCCAGTATATGGTTGAATTGAAGAGAAGAGGTATGGAATTAGATAGCGATTGGAATAATAACAAAAATAGAAGGATTGTGAAGTAATGAAAGGACCAATGAAGGAATATATGCAAACAGTGTATTCAATGTATGATTTTCATATTTTACGGAGGCACTGTAAAATTTTGTATTAAACAATCAATTGATTTTTGCCAAGTTCTGGTTCACTGGAATATAAATTCACATACAAATAATCTCCTACATGAGCAAAATATGTTTTAAGTGCTTACTTGTATTCATTGTTTCACTGATTAAAACCACAAAGTTTAGGATTGGTAGGCTAAAGCCACATCTATATGTCTGTCTCTAGATGGGTCATCTAGTTAGCTTATGTTTAGGCATTAGTTGTTAGATTATCTTTGTGTTTAATTTCCTTCTTCTTTAAAGCTGACTGGGAAAGTGTAAAGAATATGATTTTGATTGAATCAAATAACCAGATAGACAGAAAGCAGTCTCTTCCATTACAAAAAATTGTGAAGTGGAGTTTCGTTCAATAAGCTTTGCCTGTAGAATCATTATAAACCAGGAAAAAAAGAAATATCAGCTAGATTGGTTTGCTTGTAAGAAATATGTGGCTGAATTTCAATTAAGTAGTAATCTTATAGTTGAATCCATAAGTCAATTAAAGCTAGACTACTATGAAAAACCTGGAAGCACTGGACGGCCGTTTCGTCCTATTGTTTGGCTCTTCAGCAGTGTGCGTCTGCGATCACGCCCGCGGGATCCATACTAGTGAAAAACGCCTGCCTAGTGCTTCCAGATTTTTTGTGGTGGTCTATCTTTAATTGACTCATGAAATCAACTACAATATTACTAAGATCTCCAAGAAACCCCCTTTTGATATGTAGTGATCATGTGATAATGCACAGTATGACAACATGGTGTAACAGTTCTGTTGATATTCAGTCGTGACATTTTTTATCTCGACATTTTTATCTCCACAAAACCCCCATCTGATAAAAAACTAATTACAAATTCTTTTTCTCGTGCTTCAGGAGAACATTCTTTAACTATTAGTTTTCTGAGTGCTAATGTTTCTACTATTTTCCCTAGTGAGAATGAGGTGATTGCCCTAAAGAAGTCTTCGATTTTCTGATGGTTAATTGATAATAAGAATGTTTTGAATACATCACATTATACACAGTAATAGATCAGACGACTCATTGAACATGGTTCATCGAAGTTCGGATAAAAAGTATAATGTGAAATTGTTTAAATTTTCAATGAAAATGAATATGTGACTAGATTAAACAGTGACAAAAATAAAGTTTGAAAAAATAAGATTTAATATTTTGTGTCCAGAAATTCAAAATGTTGCTCTGTGTAAAAAAGTTTAGTGACGACCTAAACTACCAATTTCACGAATTTCACGAAGAAATTTCAAGTTGTACTGTCCAAATTATGATAGTTCCTCTCATTAAATATAATTCAACCGATTTATAATTTTTCCTAGATGATTTCCCCATTAAAACAACGAGGTCTTTCAATAGATAAGATGTATTGAAAATGAAGAAATGCTTTTAAGTACATTAGGAATTATAAAATTAGAGATGAAATAGTAATGAAGTATTATGAATGATTCTACTTGGAAATATGTTCTCTGCTCAAGACACTATTTATCTTTGAACCTTATATTCTTAAGAGACAGATCATGTAACTAAATTTCTAAATCTTCTTATAGCAAATAGCTAAATGAAATACATTCATCATGCATAATATATAAATCATCAAGTAAATAGTTCTAGTGTACACTTAGGAATTAAGGCTTGGAGCACGCGTTACTAATATTTATTCATCACTATAACACAAAGGGACAATAATAAAATATAAAACATTCATTACTATAAATTCATTCAGTATTGTTTGTTTGAATCTTCCCATTGATGTTTAGGACTACAACTGGTCAGTCTTTATCAGGACTCAGTGGCCGAGTAGATAACGTGATGGTGATTGAAGCCAAAGGTACAGGGTTCGTGTCCCAGAGTGGACATCAACTCTGAGATGCAGGTGTATCCAGTTGACGAGTACCAAATAGGACGAAAAGTGAGTCCTGAATACCACTGCTACCCACTATCCATTTATTCACTAATTTATTTTCAAATTCTTGTCCCTTTTCCCAGTTTATTTTCCTTCATACATGATACATTATTTGATTTTAGTTCTAGAATCTAACGACCGACCTGTTCAACGAATATGGTTTTGTCGTCAGAACTGAGTGTATATCCCCATGAAATAGAATGAAATTAAACCAATCGAATCCAACAATCTCATTTTTCTCACATTTTTGTTATGTTTATTACTTATATATATATATATATATATACAATATATTACTTAAATGGATAAATTTATTTGGGCAAATCATAACTGTTACCACCTACTTAACCAATCAGAAGATTCACTGTATCATAACAATCATTCGCCTGTTTCTTTTTTTTATAATTTTTTTTAAATTTATTTATTTTATAATGACAAAATCCAATTTCAAAAACGGACATGAATCTCCTTTTTTTTTCTTTTTCTTCTTCTGGAAACAAACCAAGAAAAATTTCGAACATAAAATGGATTAAATATGTAAAATAATTGTCAATCCATTAAAGAATAAATCAGAATTTTTAATATTCACCATGGATGATCAAATAATCCCAGTTGAATGTTCACAATCATTAGATTCAATCATATTACATAATTCAAATGATAAAGATGTCAAGTGTCTTGATGATTGTGTTCATTTAAATACAATTAAATCATCAAGTATTAATATTACATATGATAAAGTTGAATTATCAACTACCGCATCACTTTCATCTAGTCCTTCATTAAATCCAACTAGACATCAATTGAATACAAGTAAACCATCAAATGATTCTAATTATAGTTTAATAAATAGTTTTAAAAAACGTATTAAACAACATTTAACTTTATCAAGAAATTCTAGTTTATATAAAAGTATGCATGATTTATCAATCTCACCAAAAAAATTCAATTACCCATCATCATCCTCATCATCAACTACTACTACTACTACTACTACTACTCCTAATAGTAATATAGTCAGTTTCAATTCATCATCTAGTTCTATTTCATCAACCAATGTAAATAAATTAAATTTAACACAAGATGTACCAGATGATATAACTTCTATACAAACTGAACATGAAAATGCATTAAACACTGTCACATCATTTACTAATGAACAATTATTATTATTACAAACAAGTTGGAGTATAGTTAAACAACATATTGAAAAAATTGGGGTCATAACATTTCTTGGGTAAGTTAAATGTATACAAGTTTTCTTTTTTCAATGAAGTATAAGATAGTTGGTGTTTTGACACATCATTAATATTATATAGTTGAAATCATGAGTCGATTGAAGCTAGACCATCATCGAAAACCAGGAAGCACTGGATTGCCGTTTCGTCCTATTGTGGGACTCCTTAACACCGTGCATTCAAGATCTCGCCTCGCCAGATTCCAACCCAGGACCTACCAGTCTCGCACCAGAGCACTTAACCGATAGACTACTGAGCCGGCCGGCATCCAACGGTGTTAATGTCTAACTTCAACAAATCCACGAAATTGAGCAACCATTCACCAATATCTTCAGTGAGTTGATATCTCACAAAAGACCTGGTTGAACTCCACTGGTTACGGTTTCTCACTAGAACTTCAGAAAATACCTCATGAAGCAATTTGCTAGTGAGCATTTGTTAATTAATATCAGAAGGGTATTTTGTGGAGATTTAAGTAATTTTACACAGTTGAGATCATGAGTCGAGGTGGGATAGTGGATACGCACTGCTGAGGAGCCCCACAATAGGATGAAACGGTAGTCCATAGCTTTCAGGTTTCCCATAGTGGTATAGCTTTAGTTGACTCATGATCTCAACTATATAAAATTACCAAAATCTCCACAAAACCCCCTTCTGACATTATTATGTTTAATGAATATATCTTCATTTTTCCTTGAAAGCAATATGTTTCAGTAGACAACTACATGGATAATATAATCCTCAAAATATATCTTTCCAGTTTTATCTTTAATATATTGCTTTAAAACTATTTACGTTTACGTCACATATTGCAGGGTATGTTTAATGGTAACAGTAAGCTGTGCAACAACTTTCCAAACTGTGAAACATTGAAGTGATGAACACTGTCTCAATTATAGCTAATATCACTACAATTATTTTTACCTATCTCAGTGTGAATACTGATTGTAAGGCTTGAGAATAAAGTTGAATCTGCGATTGGTTTTCTTGACCAGCTTATTTAATAGTTAAGTATATTTCCACATGCCTAACACAACTAAAATTATCCAACACTATTGTACTTCTTGACCGTCCACTACTGATTATGTTTGTTTTTAATATGAGGAAATACTAGGCTTAGGATGTTTATACGCTTAGCTTTAAGATGGAGGAAATCTGTAGTTCTGAGGTGAGATTTTAGTACAATTTTATTCTCGAATCCTGGTGATTACATTTTTCTGCTGGAAAACATCATTTGCTTAAACTTCAGTTAGATGAAAGCCATTCGATACTTTCCAGATTGACTAATTATCTATTCTATGAATTTTAGTCAGAACTTTTTGTTGTTGGCGTTTGTCATCGCAAATAAAATAAAACAATGATCCGATAAACATCAACAACAACTAATGAAAATCAAGGTTCATAGAGCAAGTTATCAATCATTTATGTAGAAATTCGAATGGATCACTGTGATCCCTATTTTTTTCATTAAGATTACTGTGATACATAAGTCGAAAGTGAAGTATACATATTTCACATTCATATTAAATAATTATAACAATTGAAGTTATCAATTTAAGAAAAAAAAATTTATTTAACAACAGTTCCTAAAGTTTCTTCAGTTGAAGTCAATCACTCTGAGACTCGAACCCAGTACCGTTCGCTTCAAATGCTGTCGCGTTATCCACTTAGCTACTGAGTCCTGAATTAGGACGATATCGAGGAAAAACGCATAGTATGCACATATGCCAATAAGAGACTGATCAATCGTAGTCCTAAACATCAATGGAAAGACTCGGGTAAACAATATCAAGCGAATTTATTCAAACTATTATGGAAAGGAGATCATTATGAAGGGTACAACGTTTATCAATACATTTATAAAGATTTTAACTATTCAGATAACTTTTGGTTATCATCAAGTGAGGATTGATCTAATTCCTAACATTATATTTCGAAATAAATGAATTCACGAATGGATAGTATGTAAGTAATTTAGAAAGTTGCTATGGAAGGATACAAAAAGTTATTTCTTTCAATCAATCACTTAAAAAACCATAAGTAGAACAAAACTTTAGTTGTTAAGCACCCGAATATTTGTTAATATACGTCATATCGTTTCTTTTTTAAAAAAATAGTTGGACTACGAAATATACTACTAAGGTTTGTTCACTTTTATATTTACGAAGAATCATATAGAATTAGTTATTAAGTTGTTCACAATCAAATTTAACACAATCTCATATGGTATCACTCACTCTTCATTTGTTACTTACGAAATGAAGATTGTTGAGCTTGAAAAATTTAAATACTTTATGTTGATAACACTAGTTTTTATTGAATTCATGAATCGTTCAACTTCAGACCACCACTGAAAACCTAGGAGCACTTAATGGTCATTTCATTCTGGTATGGGACTACTCGCCAGTTCATATTTACGGTCCTTCATGCGGGACTCGAATCCAGGACTTTCGGTCTCTCGCTTACAAGATTAATCATTTGAGTAACAAAAAAAAATGATTCGTTTGATTTTGTGATATTATACATTTTCCTTATAGAAACACTCGACTTTATTATGGTATAAAATTAATAGTTAAATGTTTCCTCCTATTTCTATAAACGGTCAGTAAGAACATTTAAGATGTTATCCCTTTCTACTTGTTATGTAAAAAGCAATGAATATAAATGTCATCATTTAATAATTAACGACAGTAATATGATGGGACAAAAGGTGAAGGTAATTGTTTTAATGATGCTTTAAAGCAAACTGAATAATCTCTTTTCATTTGGTTCATTATTTAATTGAAACCTAATTTTAAATAAAGGAAGTATCTAATCTATACAAATGTATATTAAGCCTATACTACTTATCTGTAGAGTCCTTGTTTTTTTTTGATAACCTCACATTGATAAGTTCTCTTTATTCTTTATGTTGATTATTAATACTATAGGGAGATGTTATTATATGCCATAAATCTTATATGATTTTGGAAAATGTTTCATACTTTACTCATGTTCAAATTTAAATGAAGTGCAAAATTATAAGCACAGATGGATAGTGACTAGCAGTGGAATCCAGGACTCACCTCTCGTCCTATTTGGGACTCGTCGGCTGGATGTATCTGCATCTCGGAATTGATGTTCACTGTGGCACTGCAATCCAGTACCGTTCGCTTCAAACGCCATCACGTTATCCACTCAGCTACTGAGTCCTGATAGCATTTTGCTTGTGCAGTAGTGTGAAGTTTAAATTCACTAAGTATTACTTCTTTGAATCTTCCCTTTGATGTGTTAGGACTGCAACTGGTCAGTGTCTAATTGGCATATATGCATACTGTGCGTATTACCTCGATATACCCTTAATCCACAAGCATTATAAGCAAAGATGGATAGTCACTATTCATCTTTGATTACTTCTATTCATAATGTATAGTAATAGGTAAACTCTTCATACCATCTTTCACAGATACGTTTTTTCTTAGTTTTTCTGTATTTCTGCTCCAACTAACTGTATAATCCGTCATGGAGCAATAATTAACTTTTATTTGTTCTTATTATAACCAAAAGTATATTTGATTTGTTATACCTGGTGGAATACTTGTTTGACCTATAATATTGTCTTCATTCATCGTTATTTCTTTCGAATTTTCTTTGTTAGTATAATTTCACCTTTCATCATCAGGTTCTACAGTTATAAGTCCATATTGATTGTGATCTTTTACAAAGGCCGAAATGAGGCATGTTCTAATGAATTGGACAATGTTATATGTTAAAAATGGTGAAAGTTCACATCTGCTATTACGGCATAGATACTTCAAAATTGTGTTTTTTGTAAATTAGAAATGTTATGTATATGTTATATCTTGTGGCCGAGTGAATGCCTTGTCAATGTATGACGTGATAAGACCACCAATCAGAGAGCAGCGAATTATCCATTGGAACAGTAACACACGGAAACCGTACGAGCAGTCTAGAGCGCTTATCGATCCTGCTTCCGCCTAGACCAGCCATTTAAGTTCAAAACACCAATAACAGCCTCCGCTGTATGAATAGATTGTCTTTATAATTGTTTCTTATGTAATGTTGTATCCGTTTGTTGATAATATAACAGAAGAATTTTAAACCTGAAGTTTCTCACTATCGTTTCAGGCTTTTTGTTTTCACAGTTTATTGAAAAACTTGAAAATTCAGCTTACTATAATCGAATCGTCTAATAGTCAAAGGTGTGTTTGCGTGTTGTTTCTAACAACATAAAAAAACCTCATTAAAAAGATTTAAGACAGCTTCTCAAATTAAACTCATTCAGTATTGTTTGTTTGAATCTTCCCATCGATTTGTTAGGACTGCAACTGGTCAGTCTCTTATTGGCATATGTACATACTGTGCGTATTGCTTCGATACAGCCTTAATTCACAATCATGGTAAGCAGAAATTTAAGGCTATATTAAGGCTATATCGAGGCAATACGCACAGTATGTACATCTGCCAATAAGAGACTGAACAGTTGCAGTCCTGAACATCAATGGGAAGATTCAAACAAACAATATTAAATGAATTTAAACTTAACCCCATCGCTTAAGCAAGTGGCTAGCAGGACTCAGTGGCCGAGTAGATAACGCGATTGCGTTTGAAGCGAGGGTACTGGGTTCGAGTCCCAGAGTGAACATCAACTCTGAAATTGAGATACATCCAGCTGACGAGTCCCAAATAGGACGAAACGCGCGTCCTGGATTCCACTGCTAGCCACTATCCATCTCTGCTTACCAAGCTTCTGAAATTGTTAACAAACTATGGTTTTTTAAAATGATCATGAATCCCGGTACAAATATTAGCGAATGCTGTGGAGTACCGTACTTAGCGAAAATTCTCTTCAATAACCCTGATTGTTAGTGATAACCCTGTTAAAATAAATCTGTGGTAAATTAAAGAAAACTAGTTATATAATTCGTTTGATTTTTCATAAACGACGAAAAACGAATGAGACAAAATAAATCAATCATTTTCTATAAACATTAGTTTTAATGAAAGATGGATATGGGCTAGCAGTGGAATACAGAATGCACGTTTCGTCCTATTTGGGACTCGTCAGCTGAATGCATTTGAATCTCACAGTTGATGTTCATTCTTTGCTTATAATGCTTGTGAATTAAGGCAATATCTAGGACGTAAACACAATATGCACATATGCCAATAAGAGACTGATCAATTGCAATCCTATCAATGAGAAGATTTAAGTAAACAATATCAAATGGAATAATTTTAATGGAATCTATAAATCCGAAAATGAAAAAAACAAATAATTCATCTGTTATTATCTTAAGCTAAAATACAATAGTAGAAATACATCAGTGGAATTGTCCAAGAACCTTGAATAATTAAAATTCTTATGTTTAGCGAATGAATGAAACTCTATAACAGATAAAATAAAAATTCACTGAAATTACTGAGTAGGCATTGGAAGTGAATATAATTTGTCAAGCTTGGATGTATTAAAATGTACCAATTGCCTCAAGATATGAGTTTATCTTACTCAAGTTTTTATGAACTAAAAAAATTATTTTTCTCATCAAAAGTTAGAAGTGTCACTCATTCAGCTTCCCAACCACTATATACATGTTACATATGTTATTGTTAAGATAGGATGTTTGTGTTTCTTTTTTGAATCAAATGTTAGTTAATATTACTAGCCGACTGTAAAAGTTGTCGACAAATTAGTACCGAATTAAAAGACTCATCAGTTTTATCCACTACCGCTGTTAGTAACTGAGCTCAAGAACCTTAAGTCCACTAACGTTTTATTTCATTTAGTGTACCTATTAGAAATTTATTACTCAACAATTGAATCCAGGTTAACGGGTATGTAGAGTAGAGATTTATTAATTAGAATGCTATCAATATTTTTTATTCAGCCTAAACGGTTTCGAATATCGCTTAGTTTCTTGAGCCTTAACAGATTTTGTATTTTGAATGGCAGGATCAACCCCAGGGTTATTCGAGAGTAATCCTAATGCATGTCATTCCACAACGTATTCTTTTATTCTAGCCCGGATTTTAGTTCCATAGTATGACCAAAATGAAAGAGGATGAGGGGAAAGGTGAATAATTAGTTAGCTATTTTTAAAAAGTAAAATAACATACAACAATATATAATAAGTCCACTGGAAAATTATAGTTCCGAGAATATGAAAATACAGCTAAACATTTATCCAATAAGTTATTATTGAAATATAAACAATAATAATGTGTTAAATGGTTTACAAGTTATTTATTATCCGATATTCACACTGCCAAAACAAATATTATCTATCTAATGGGATTGAATTATCAATAAAAAAATAGTTCCATAAGTAATCTTGAGGTCAAAATTAATCTTTCTTACGTTCACACAATGCTGAAGAGCTCTCTACTTAAACGAAACATCTGTACAATGTTCCGTGGTTTTCATTTATATTTTTGTTACAACCAATTCATATTGTAACCTACTATTTGTTTACTTAATTATTTACTTACGCCTGTTACTCCAATTCAATCTGTCCTGAGCTATTCTTTATAGTTCTATGCATTAGTTGTTTATTCTTCTCACGTCTGTCTCCATTTCTCAGCGTAATGTGTTCTTTGATCTTCAAGATCCCATATGAGGGCTTGCCTTGTCACGCAGTTGGACGCTTTTCTCCATGTGTGTCCTATCCACTTCCAGCGCTTCTTCCTGATTTCTTCCTCCGCTGGAATCTGGTTTGTTGTCTCCCACAGTAACTTGTTGCTGATAGTGTCTGGCCATCGGATCCGAAGTATTTTGCGTAGACAGCTGTTGATGAACACTTGTATCTTTTGGATAATGGCTTTCGTAGTTCTCCACGTCTCCGCCCCATACAATAGAACTGTCTTGACATTTGTATTGAAAATTCTAACCTTGGTGTTGGTTGACAATTGTTTTGAGTTCCAGATGTTCTTCAGTTGTAAATATGCTGCTGTTGCTTTGCCGATCCGCGCCTTCACATTTACATCAGATCGACCATGGGTATCAATGATGCTGCCCAGATATGTAAAGGTTTTCACATCCTTCAAAGCTTCTCCGTCAAGTTTGATTCGATTGGTGCATGTTGTGATAATGGGAAAGTCTTGTTTGCCATCAGTATAATAATTCTTTGCAAGTGTGAATTCATTAGGAAAGGACAAGCTTTTCTTACAGTTAGATTCATAAAACACTTTGACAAAATAAATAAATAAACAAGTTTTCCATTGAATAAAGATAAAATAACATAATGGGAAAAAATCTCCCATGAATAATGTATTGGCTAATGAGATATAATACAAAATATCACCGAAAATTT
This sequence comes from Schistosoma rodhaini, assembly GCA_944470415.2. Classification (NCBI taxonomy): domain Eukaryota; kingdom Metazoa; phylum Platyhelminthes; class Trematoda; order Strigeidida; family Schistosomatidae; genus Schistosoma; species Schistosoma rodhaini. The sequence goes on from OX104040.1 coordinate 6,932,611, forward strand.
CTTTTTTCAGCCGAATAGTTTGTAATTCTAGGGATCTACAAAACGTGAACACGGAATTTCCTTCATCGGTTCCTTCCTTTTCTTCAAAGATAATTCAATAGTGATATTATTTATATGACTGTAAATTATTAATTATGTTTATTTTCGAATATATATCCAAGTGTTCTATGAATTAACTATGCGTGAATGAATTACACCCCTGTGAATGAAAGTGTTACCAACTATGAAATCTAAAAAAAAGACGTTCATGTTAACCGTTCACTTTTTGCGTGAGTATTATTTTCATAAAGTTTGTTAATACTTTCTTTAAGATATCAGTTTGTTGTTATAGTCTGTCATAGAATTTCGGTACATACACTCAATCCACCTTGATTAATGTGGTAGTTTGTAAATGAGTTTTAAGCTTCCCTTGATTTTTTTTTCTTCTTCTAACAATGGATCTATTTTTAGAACTAAACTAGCAATTGTTAATTAGGTTTAAACATGCATATTATCTTGATTGAAGCTTTATAATTATTGTAGGCATACATTTGAACAGAATGAATAAATTGAAGTTTTTACAACAGTAATTAACTTTTAAAACTCAATTGTGAAAGCGAAGCAAAGAGATTAATAAATTTCAAGGGAGATGGTTGATGAAATGTTCTTAGTTCTAATAAACACGATAAAGTTCCCATTTTCGTTCATCTTGAACTATGGTTTCAAAATATGAACTATGAACATGAAGTTTAAGTGAATCACTGAAATATTCTGAAAACCAGTTAACTACTATGTACTTATATCCTTTTTTTTACAAATAAATGAACATTTGTGAATATTAAGACTTTTCTACTAAAGCTCCTAGCATGAATTAGAATCATTTTTAGAATAGATCAGAAACGTTTTGTGGAGATTTAGGATTTTCATAGTTGAAATCATGAGTCAATTGAAACTAGACCACCATGAAAAACCTGGAAGCACTGGACGGCCGCTTCGTCCTATTGTTGGAGTCCTCAGCAGTGCGCATCCACGATCCCGCCTCGAAAGATTCGAACCGAGAACCTACAAGCTTTGCGCCGGAGCACTTAACCGATAAACCACTGAGTCAGCATCCAACATGATAATTTCTAACTTCAAATGATCCACGAAGTTGAACAACCGTTCGCCAATTATCCTCAGTGAGTTGATATCTCTACAACAGACTTGGTTGGACTCCAGAATATATTGCACAAAATATATTGTACAAAATATTTTTTAGTTATTGCAGAATACTAAATTTTCACCCATAGATGTTTGGAAGCATCTTTACAGAAGTTGGAACTTAATCAGCTTCTAGTTTGTTTGTTTTTTTGACAGAAATGATCTTAAAACGAATAATCATTGTAATTCATTTGAGCCATATAACAAATTACAAAAATAGATGAATTATTTGCAATCTGAAAAATAAAACTGTTGTTGAACAGATGCGATGAATATGAATAACAGCACTGATAAACTTGTTTGATTCACGGGAAACAATTTCTATTCAGAATTAAGATCATGAAGATTACATTTTCTTTATAGTTATGTATCTTTTCAATGAATCATTACCATGATTTTGTTGTCTCTTGAAAAAATGTTTGGAACACAAAAATAGATTTTAAGGTCAATAACATAATTGGATGCTGTTCAGTGGTTTAGAGGTTAAGCGTTCGCGTATGAGACCGAAGGCCCTGCGTTCGAATCACGCGAGCTGGATCTAGGATGCGTACTGCCGAGGAGTTCCATAATAGGATGAAACAGCCGTTCAGTGCTTCCAGTTTTCCAGTAATGTTCTAACATCAACCGGTTTGTGATCTCAATCAAACAACAATGGTTTCAGTTTATGATAATATAAACGAATATGCAAGACAACAGAAACGATGTTGTTCTATCTCACATCAAAGTATTTTGATATTCAACATTCAATAGTGAAGAGCAAGAGTTCACAGCCATTCAATTTTATATCTAAATGTCAATAAATAATTGTGTTCTACACCAAGTTCGAATAGATATAGTTTTAATAAAAGATGTAGACAACAAATAGTTACCGAATATTCAAAAGTGTTTTATTCTTGGTTTTTTTTTTAAAATTTTACATCAAAACTTTAGCTGAAGTATTCATTGATGTTTTGCATTCGTCTTTTTTATACTTAGAATATTTGAACAACATTCAGACTTTCGTGATGCATTTACTGAATTTCGAAAGAGGAAATTCGTTGATATAAAACATGATCCAGCAATGCAAGTTCACGGTTTACGCGTGTTAAGCGTAGTAGATAAACTAATTACCCGATTGCCTAAAACTGATGATATTGAAAAACAGTTAATGATGATTGGATCAAAACATTGTCGATACGTTCCAACAATCGCACTGGTATCTGTAAGCTGAAATTTTTTTTACTTATTTTCAAAACTAAGATGGTATTACTTTTCATTCACATAGTTTTGTTAGTGATTTGTGGTGACATCGCTTCATCACAGCAGGAAAATTAATAACAGCCAAAATCAATAGTTGAATATTTGTATAGAATTTGTGTGTAGATAAATTATATATTTTGAGCTATCAGTAATCATGGATTCCAAAAGTCTTCAGAAACCACTTATAATAATAATGACAATCTATTCACTTATGGATAACTTCGGGATCAACTTCCAGAATTTCCTATTAGAAACTGTGATTAATGGAGTTTCTCTAAATGTGTGACAGTTATCCACAACAGCCAATGAGAGACTAACTATTAGAAACCAGCTCGGTATATTATTAGTTAATGGTCGTCGCAGAACTGAAGGTGCTAAGCCTAATCTGTAGTAAGTTCGTAGATCAGCAGCACCTAAGTTTCTTGTTATATGAAGAAACGACCAGCTATCTCTCTGTGGTATTCGGTGTAAACTAAAAAGTTACATATTTGCTTAGTTCAATAAAAGAATTTCTACATATATAACTAAGTTTATTTGGTTAATTACTGGAAAAAGTAAGTTAGTTAATCCCATATGAAACAATGAATTCAATGGATATTCTATTCATTGTTCACATGAACCATAAAATATAAATCCGTGCGAAGAAAATTTAAATTTTCAGCTTAAGATTTTATTATATTTAAACAAAATTAAATGAGAACACTTATGATTCATTCTGCTGTTAATTGAGATTTTTTTTTAAAAATTAATCCTAATCTACACCTTATTCATTTGTTCAATTTAATTTTAAACTTGTGACCTAAACTATTATTATTTTAAATAAATAAATTAAAACAGAAAAAAAAAATTAATTTTTGACGATTATTTTGCGATTGAAGGTTTCTTTATTTCTTTATTTGATTGAAAATATTACTGATATGATCAATCATTTAGTAGTAATAAGTAAATTTTATGGTAATTTTTCAATTTGACTATCATTTATATAAATATTAAAAGAAAACTCACTTACTTACGCCTGTTACTTCCAATGGAGCATAGGCCACTGACTGACATTCTCCAACCCACTCTGTACTTGTCCTTCCTTTCTAGTTCTATCCTATTTTTGTTCATTCTAAAAGAAAAACTACTTGAGTTTAATCATGTGAATTTCGTTACTTAACAGAATGTATAATTATTTATTTATTTTATTTAAACACAAACATTGGTACAAAGGTACACCAGATATATGTGCGCCACACAAATCTCATTTGATGTGTGTGGAGGCTATGATACCGCCCGACTACCCAAATTGAAGCAGGTGGTTTTCATAAAAAACACAACCGGGACCATTGACAATAAGGTCTGATCCACAAGGCAATGGAGCATTGTAAAAAGATTTAGTCCCGTGGTAGCCGGTAACCAACGATTGATTCATACGCCATTTCTTCCCTCAGGACACTGGAGCCCATGCGCACCCGTGATACAAGAAGGCAGTGAGTAAGACTTCCCATACAGAGGCTATATACGCGCGGTCATAAGAGAGCATTTGGAGAGGGAGAGCAGACTCTCTCCACTCTCGGCCATACCAACAATAACAATATCATAATTATCTATATGTTTAAAATGTATTTGTAGGTGATTTATAACTACGAATTTCTAAACATTCAGATACATAATGATGTTCTGTAGATTATATGGATCATTCATTAAAATAACGGAAAATTAACATATAAGCTTATGAGCTGTTACTATCTCAGTAACAATTTGTAATTGTTATAAGTATTGTATTCACCATGAGAATTGAAGATCTTATGTTGCTAATTCTGTTGATCCACTTCACTCATAGGTTTCATTCTGTGATTCTACAATTCTTATTATCAGAATGGGTTTTGTGGAGATTTCAGTATTTTCGTAGTTGAAATCATGAGTCAATTGAAGCTAGACCATCATGCAAAAACCTGGAAGCACTGGACGGCCGCTTCGTCTCATTGTGGGACTTCTCAGCAGTGTGCACCCGAGATTCCGCCTCGTGAGATTCAAACCCAGGACCTACCAGTCTCGCGTCAGAGCACTTTAACGATAGACAAATGAGCCAGCATCCAGCGGTGTTATTGTCTAGCTTCAACTGATACACGAAGTTGAGCAAACGTTCACCATTTGTCTTCAGTGACAGACGTGGTTTGAACTCCACTGATCACTGCTTCTCACTAGAACTCCTGGATTTACCTCACGAAGTCAGTCTATAATTCTTCTCTGCTCTCTGATTTTTTCAGAAAAGACGAAGGAAGTCTATTGTTAAGAAAGAAGCAACATACATTCATGTATTTAAGAACTTTAGACATTATGTTGATATTAAATTTGGTTAGTGTGTAAAGCCATTTAATTTTAAACTAGTATTTTCGACATCTACATTTTATCACACTTGATTTTAGATACACAAAAAGAAATCTAGCTATTGACATAATTAATTACTAACTCATCTTTATTTTCTTACTTTTATTCTTTGTTTTAGAGTGTTTCAGAGCAATTATGGGGTGCTATAGAGCCTGTACTCAAAGAAGAAGGCTTATGGTCAGCTGATTTAGCGGTTACATGGAAATCAATACTTGATTATTTGACTAGAACAGTAAAATATGGTTTAGCTAAAACATTCCATTCTACACACAAATAGAATATAGATATTCTGTTTCATTCAAAATCCTATAATATAAACGTCTTACAGAAGGCAAACTCTTCTGTAGATATTTATGTCAAATACAAATAAACTGAATAAAACCTTAATGCTGCACATCACTTGAGCTATAATAGTAAAGTAAAATTTTCTTTCCAACGATTAAAACTAATGAATATGTTTCCAGTAATCCTAAATAGTTTACTTTCATTGGATTATGAGTAATAAACTAAGTCTATAATGCTAATCAATTGACTTAATAGACTAAATACCTTTGTATATATTCATAAAAACAATGTTCATCACAATTTAGATGTTCTGCTTTTCTACACCCTTTATTTTGATTATTTTCTCATTTCAATGACAGCTATAATTGGATGATAATAAATTATGACGTAATAATAATATTAATACTACTACTACTACTGCTACTACTACTACTACTAATAATAATAATAATAATAATAATAATAATAATAATAATTCTGGTCGACCTTTATTGTTCTTCAGTTTGCCTATTTCATCAATTTTGAACATTTTTCTACTGCAAACTAATCTGTTACATCTTAATTGTTCATAATGATATTTATCTATTCATGGTGGAAAAAGAAGAAAGAGAAATATATAAAAAGACGTAGTAAATAGCATTCTGTTTTTATTATTTAATTTAATGAAAACATGGATAGGAGGTAGCAGTGGAATCCACGATGAGCGTTTTGTCCTATTTGAGACTCGTCAGCGGAATGTGCCTGCTTCTCAGAGTTGAGGACATAAGTACAGTACGCACATATGCCAGTGAGAGACTGATCATTTGTAGTCCTAGACATCAATGGGAAGATTCGAGTAAACAATATCAAATGGATTAATTTTAATGGTTTCACTAATTTTCCTAGACAATGCGTAGAACATATACTGAATATGAAGGTTACATATAATCAGCTGTAAGATTGACGAAAGCTGTTTAATTTTGAAATATGTTTTATTTAGATGTGGTATCCTCTAATAAAAACTTAACCTCTCGAAGTAAGTCTACCACAATTAGATAGTCGCAACAAGATACGACATGTCATGATGAAACAATACAGTAGAATGATTATCTTTCACAGTAAATTCTCTCAAGACGTTTAACTAGAATCTTATCACAAAAATAGTTAATCGAATGAGTTAAATTATTATATGGATATGTTACTTATGAAAAGTATTTTGTTGTAGAGGAGACTTCCATAGGAATATTTAATCGTCATTCATTATATCGTTCGGCATGTTTATTGTGACACTCGAAGAATACATAAATAGGTTCCTTTCTTCCAAAGATCATATTGATTAGATATGAAAGATGATTCGCATGTTATCAAATTAAGCGATAATCATATTCTTGTGTGAAACGCCGAATTTATATTCAACACACTGGTGAAAAATTGAAGATTCAAGCTATCATCCCTAATGTTTTCAATGAAAATTCTGTTTGCAATCCAATTATGTCAGTAATCTCAAGTTTTAATGGGAATACTTTTCTATGCTACCTTTTCTTAAAACGTGCATTAAAGTTTTAAAATTACACTCACAACTGTAAAGTTTCTATTACTGCACTTATCATAGCTGAGCTGCTAATTTCTTAAGTACAACTGTTTTACTTTTCACTATCTTCACTTGATTACGTCACCTGACAACTGTGTATGCCTTTGAGCTTAGATAACCTGATTCTAGTACAGTTTCATCTCACCTAGTACTTTGTATGTGGACGACTTGGAACATGACATAGACTGATAGTTGACGATACAATCTTTTTATCTATCATACATCAAAGAATGTGATTGAAAATCCTTGTCATAAGCAAACTGGACATCAAAAATCGACTGGTAATTTATTTATAACTAAAGAACAACGGGTTCGTGGAATTTGTTTGTGATCAATCCTGTTACTCTGTGAAAGATATTCAGATCAAATATTTTCAAATGCTTGTAAAAAAACTAAAGAAAACTCAACTAATCTTCAATGAATTAATTATAATCTATTTAATAATAATTTATTCACAAAAAATGAGAAGCATTTATACTAATTAGTTATCGTTTGCCAAGAAGAAAAAAGTTTTTTTCATTGATTCATGTTGGGTAGATTTATGGAGCAGATTAATAACAGTTAAAATTGGTCAGATTGAAGTTAATTTCTGAAATAAATACAAACAAGTTGGTATAAAATTCTCGTATTGTCTTGGTGACAAAATGATGTTCAGTAGTGATAAACTGAACCTAACATCAATTACATTTTGAATAACAACAGATACAAATAAATCATGGATAACTGCCAATGGTTATTGTTTATGAAGTTGCGATTTTTTTCTGAACTATTGTTGTCTGTATGCTGAATACCATCAGCAAAGTCTTCAATTAAAAATAAGTTGAAAGGATTCATCTACAACTAACGAATGTCTTGTATTGTTTACCTGGATTTCGATTGGTTATTCTTCATAATAGTACAGCTAGTGTTTGTATAGCTTGTTTTGATGTTCACTTCATCTGATTTGAACTGTGAATTTACAGATGTTAATTCCCATTCTTGCTGGCTGAGTCAACTTTAATGCGTCGACTGATCAATAGGTGATTAGAGTGCAATGCTACTAAAAATCCCTTACTTTTCTTTATGCTTTTTCTGTTCAATATATTAACATTTCTACAGTCAATATCACGTCCATAGTTGTTCACGTAGATTACCGTACGTGAAGGTACGCCGTGGTGTTTAAGAGCACTCTGATATTCATGTAGTTGGAGTGGTGGGGTACTTTGTCCTGTGTGTTATTTCTAGTATTTATTGCGATATATCTCTTATATGATGTATGCAATGTGTTTATTTGTAGTTATTTTCTTTGGATTACATATTCCTGAATGTAACAAATTTGTCAGCTTGTGGGCTAAACCTGTTATTGCCAGATGTAACCATCTGTTTTATGACCTCAGAGATGTTCTTCAATTAGAGTTGAAATATACGTTTATTGGTTTTCTTCGTTAACCTTCTTACTTGGTAAATAATTTGGGAAAAAAACTTTTTGAATGTAGTTCTGTGCTCAGTTAGTTTTTTACAGAGTATTTATTAGTAGCTGCTTTACAACACTCCACGTAATGAGGATTATACTTTATATTTTACTTTCTTAATTAGTGTTTTTTACAGCGTAATCTTTGAGTTATAGGGTTGTTACTGTTGTAACTGAGTATGTGATCAGTATCGACTGTTTTCCGATATACTTCGTTCTCACATTTTCTCAAACTGGCTCTAGAGATCAATAAAACTATTGGAATACAAATTGTTGATATACAAAGTAAATATTTATTTAAATAAAAAAAAGTGTTTTCAATGAAGATAATGACTTTCAAATGTAGCCATATGCGAAATAGTTTATTTGATTTGTAAGCAAGTATTGCCTTTTAGATAGTCAGTTTCATTATGTACATTTTGAATCTTTATATCAATACGAATTTTAATCAGAAGGGGTTTTGTGGAGAACTCATTATTTTCATAGTTGAAATCATGAGTCAATTGAATCTAGAACACCATGGAAAACCTGGAAGCACTGGACGACCGTTTCGTCCTATTATGGGACTCCTCAACAGTGCGCGTCCATGGTCCTGAGTTCGAATCTCGCGAGTGCGAGATTCTTCTTCCTATTAAATGTCTTAAATCAACTCGGCGCTCAAATACTGGGAAACTATTTGCTCTAATTTAGACGAGAGTTCTTATACATTGAGTAAAATATTTTCAAAAAACGTTATGCCTGTATTTAACTGTGTCATCAATATTGTTGATAACGGTAACAACAAATTTTTAGAAAAAAGATGATTTATTCTGGTGTTAAAATCGTCAAATCTCAACCAATTTATACTATCATGGTTCCTAATGAAATGTCAATATAATTATAATCAACCATGGTATAGGAATTTATAAATCATCTATACTGGAAACTCTGTATTGATAGTCAAGTTTATATACATATACACATTTATAGATATACACACCTAGATATATGAACTTTTGTGTTCTGCTTTATTAATTGATAAAAGTAACTAAAATATTTGTAGTAATGGAGTAAATCATCTTCTACTAATAAGTCAATTATCATATGGTATATAATGGCAATAAAAGTATCATTAAAACTAACAATACTAATTGAATTTAAACTTCATCCAATTGCACAAGCAAGTTGCTATTAGTATTCAGTAGCTAAGTGGATAACGCGATGTCATTTGAAGCGAAAGGTACTGAGTTCGAGTCCCAGAGTGAACATCAACTCTGAGATACAGTACATCCAGATGACGAGTCACAAATAGGATGGCCATGATGTTCTCCCCTTCTTATGGTGTATATTCTGATTTAGTTTTTCGTTCACTTGCAACAACCTTCTTTAAAAACTCTTTAGGGTAATTGATTGCCCTAAGTGTATGCAATAATACATTCAACTCAGTCTGTCGGTCTCCTTTCTTTGTAATCATATTACAACTATTAATTAAATTTTCACTACTGTGACCTACGTAAGCTTACCATGACGTGAACTACAATTTAGGTATCTATCAGACTAAGTTGATTTTTTGAATACATTAATTTTTAACTCAAGTTTTATGTCTACCTTTAACCGAACCACCAAGAAACGCTAGTTAAGGATTTGTTTATACTATGATAAATAATGACGTGCATTTTTCTAAATACACAAAATAATTATTCATGACGTGAATACTACCTTGTATGAATGTTTCACATGAAAGATTAATTGTTTACTGGATTATCCTTTATCGTGCCAGTTTTAATAAGCATAATTTGTATTTATCATATACAGTAATCACTCAAGCGTAAGTAAACATTGAAAGGTTTACCACATACCTTGTGAATGTTTTAAATGAACTCATTGGATTCATGTCACACGAATCAATAATATGGTTTGAAGGGTTCGTACTTCAAAATTATTCTTATGAAATGATAAGAATATTTTAAAAATGCGTAAAGTGAAATATTCCATAAGTCTTAACAACCTGTAGTGGTATCTTATGATGAGATGATGGTAATGATTACCTTGGTAACAAACTGAAATAGATAAACTTGTGAATGAACATTACCAATCATGAATGAATAAATATTCTGTTTAAACCTGACTGCAGTTAAATGACTACATTCTGTCAAATTATTCGCTTTTCGTAAGTTTCGTAAACGAAATCGATTACTACAAAAGCTGTAGCTCTTGACAGCAGTAAAAAGCGAATGCTCTTCACTTATTCATCTGTCAAACGACGTAACTGTAGGCTTAGCTCAGGAACAACGCGTGGTAAGTCAATGTTATAAGTCATCAACCATCTGGTTACAGGGAACAATCCATTTATCATACGAAAACGGATAAAATACCAAGATCCACAAGCAGTAGTTTGTCTAATTTATTATATACAGGATATTTGGAGAAACATACCTTTGTATTGATAAAGATGCCGTCGGGCGCTGACGATGCCCCTTCATCCTGCACACATATTTGTTATAACAATTGCTCATTTTCGGATGACTATCCCATATAACAAAGTGGCAGGAAGCTTGATGCTCTCAAACTGCTAATTGCCTGGCTAACTCTTCTTCAGTTAGAAATCCAACGCAACAAGTATATCTCAAAACAATTATTCGGCTTCGCTGTTCAATGTAAATATGTGAAGACACGACTGTGTTAATAAAATTTGAAACATGCTGCTCCTTTGAAGCTGATGGTTTTTATTCATTTTTAAGCTGGCTATTCATTGGACAATGAGAACTAGTTTTTTGATTGATTTAAGGGTAACTCTGACAAGAGTGAACGGAAATACACGTTTACACCCGGGGAAAATTTTATTTCCGGAGACAATCTATTGTTCTAAGAAAAGTGTAGATTTACTAGCTTTCAACATTTTCGATGAGATATTAAGGAGACATAGTAAGAACAGTGGCATACATATGACTTGACAATATTTTCCGGCTGATTTTGCTAGTGCAAATCAGTACACATGTATGTGTTTGTTCTACTCATGTTGAGATGAACTGATACACATGAAAGATATCCTAATCAGCTCAAGTAAAATTGAATTAACCGTTCTCAGATTTATTATTGCGAAAGGTTGGGAAATAAAAATGTTAATAATAATAATATGTTTGATTACTTTTGAGTAAGATTAATTAATTGTCATCGGTTAGGGCATTTTATTGATTATAAAGATGGGCTGTTTCCTTAGTTTATGTAGCCAATTATAACATTTTTCAAGATGAGTGGTATATCAAACAGATAACAAAATCAGACAGCTTGGTTACAAAATATGAAGATTTTTACAAAATGCACTGTCAAAACGGTAATAATATTTTCATTCGTGGAAAATGTGGTGAAAATAAACTTTCTTGAAGAACTAAGAAACTATCACGTCTATGAGATAAGTTCATAAAGCAAAATATAATTTTTCACTATTTATGTTTTCACTTATTGATAAATAATTATATATATGTTAGATCACCACTGAAACCGGGAGGCACTGGACTGCCATTTCGTTTTAGTATATTACTGTTCAGCAGTATGTACCCACGAACCGCATGCGGGACTCAAACGCTGGGACTTTGGTCTTACGTATGAACGCTTGACCTCGAAACCACTGAACCTACATTCATCTGTGCTCATGTCTAAGTTCGATAAATCGAAGAAATTGTGAAACCATCTTTCATTGTCTGAAGTGAGTAAATGACTCACACCCGACACATATTCGCCCAACTGGTCATAAACTTCTCAATAGGACTTCAAGGATCCTGCGTGTGGTGTCGTGGACATGCATTGATTAGGAGTCTCATACTAGGACGAAACAGCTGTCTAGTGGTTTCAGGTTTGTATTATGTTTTAACAATGAACGATTCATGAACTCAATCAAAAGCTCAACAATCTCTACAACCATATACTGATATGTATATTAAGAATGCACATTAAAAAATATATGCTCTCGAAAATATTAATGATGCATATGATATTGAACACCATATTGACTATTCACATTGTAAAAGTTTGTGAATAGTATTTTTGAAAACGAATATATACGTACTTGGTTCCGAGTTTTAGCGTGAATGCCAGAGCTGATTTAAACTTAGATAATGAATCCCGGATAGGGAGAAATCTTCATAGTATGAACTTTTCAAATCGAAGAAGTTACTTTCTGTTTGTTTATAATCAGAAGCTGAACACTGATATGTGTTCAAGTAATAGTCTATATTGTATGAAAACAGAAAAATAAACACTTGAGTAAATACCTAATTTTCAAAGATTAAGTTTACGGAAAATAGAGTCAATTATGTGTCTGTGTGGGTTACCCTAATGAAAAAATATAAATCATATCCACACGTAAACGTCAAATGATATCAGTCACAAGTGAATATGATTTATGGTTTCAGGAATTGAAAATATTTCAGTCAATTTATTTGAAACAAAAATGAAATAGACAGTTAGATTAGTTAACAGGAAATAATAAACCTAGGAAAACAATCACCAGTGTTTCTTTTTGTTTTAGAAGCTAAACATGGCTTTAAATATATATTGTGAAACATGGTGTGATTCTTATATATGAAATAGGAAGTTGAGTGTTGGTTTGTTTCACATCTTTATTTTACTATACATAGACTGTTTTTATAAAGGATTGTATATAGTACACATCCACGATCTCGCATCGCAAGTTTCGAACGCAGAACTTATCGGTTTCGCGCACGAATGATTAACTTCTAGATTGCTGTGCCAGTATCTAACGGTGTCTAACTTCAACCGATCCACGAAATTGACCTACACATCCACCATTGTCTTTAGTGGGCTATTATCTTACAACAGATTCGGTTGAACTTCACAGGTAACTGTTTCTCATTAGAACTCAACTATTAAAATTACTGTGATATCCACAAAAACCCCTTTTGATTGTAGATAGGTTTATCTTAAACAAATTTGTAAAGACTGACCCAACATTCTGACATAAAGTTTTTAGTAGCCTCATCATAATAGACATATAATATCTCCTCTTTCACAAAACCATGTAATGTCTTTACACTTCAATGTTATCAATAGGTGGGCTTCATCAATCTTCATTGATTACCCATATCTTGCACTTTCATTACATGAAAAGATTGAGATATATCCTTATGTACAAAACTTACCGTTTTTAAATTCATGTTTACTTTATATATTCCTGAATGAATGAAATGATACATAATTGATTTCCCAAGTTTTTTTTATGAAAACATGTAATATCATTCATTCTTCCAGTCACAGAGTGAATGTGCACTTTTGATATAAGAGAAAAATCATAATAAATAGTTCATAACTTATAGAAATAGTTTACAAATCAAACTGTATAATGTACAATAACTAATCATACAATAACAATCCATTAGGATAATTTCAAAAGTTTCAATTTCATTAATAGTCTGAATAATTTTCAGAAGGGGTTTTGTGGAGATTTCAGTATTTTCATATTTGAAATCATTAGTCAATTAAAGCTAGAACACCATGGAAAACCTGGAAGCACTGGACGACCGTTTCGTCCTATTGTGAGGCTCCTCAACAGTGTGCATCCACGATTTCGCCTCGCCGGATTCGAACGCAGGACCTATCGATCTAGCGCGCTAGCACTTAACCTCGAGACCACTGACGCATTATCTCAATTATTGAAAATACTATAATATCCACAAAACCCCTTCTGATATTATTCAATATATTCTCACTAGTGACTGGCTTCAAGAGGTATTTTTTGAAGTTCTAGTGAGAAGCAGTGACCATTGGAATTCAACCAGGTCTGTCATGATATAGTAATTCAATGAAGACAATGAAGGATGTGTCGCTCAATTTCGTGGATCGGTTGAAGTTGGACACTAACACCGTTGGATGTCAGCCGGCTCAGTGGTCTAGAGGTTAAGCGTTCGTGAGCAAGATTGATATGTCCTGAGTTCGAATCTCGTCACGAGGAATCGTGGATGTGCACGGCTGAGGAGTCACACAATAGGACGAAACGATCATCCAGTGCTTCCAGGTTTTCCACGGTGGCCTAGCTTCAATTGCCTCATGAACACAACTATTGAAATTACTAATATTTCACTCAATCCAACTGTAATAACACCATCATATGTCTATCACTCTATCTGATCCATATTTATTCTGATCACAGATTTTAAATTTTCACTTAATGTATATACAGATTCGACTTAACATTCTGCATGAGTCCTCTCAGCATTAACAATTTTATTCTATTTGGTTTGACAATTCTAAATTTACATGCATTAAACAATGTACTTTGCCTTTAACTTGGCCTTTTTTTCGGATTATTGATTTGGATATATGAATTGTAGAACCTGAAGAGAATTTATCGAAAAGAGTATTCATCTTTCAAATAATTTAATGACTTAATAATGATTATAAAGAATCCCTAAATTTAGAGATAACTTCTCAATAGAGAATCATATTTACAATTAATAATACTTGGTAAACAGAGATGGATAGTGGCTAGCAGTGGAATCCAGGACGCGCGTTTCGCCCTATTTGGGACTATCCTTCTCTGCTTACCATGATTGTGAATTAAAGCTATATCGAGGCAATACGCACAGTATGTACATATGCCAATTAGAGACTGACCAGTTGCAGTCCTAACAAATCGATGGGAAGATTCAAACAAACAATTCTCAATGAATTTAATCAATAATACTGATATCGAATATAAATCATTTAGAGAAGTTTATTCATTTCATAAATACATGAATATCGGATTATCTGATTTTATGCATTTCAATTATTTACTTAAGCCTCTTACTTACAATGAAGCGTACGCCACTGACCAGAATTCTCCAATCCATTCTGTTCTGGGCCTTCCTTTCTAGTTCTATCCACTTTTTGTTCATTTTTCTCATGTTTGTCTCTATTTCTTTGTGTAATAAGTAATCTTTGGTCTTCCTCTTCTCCTTTAGCCTTTAGGATTCTACGTGAGAGCTTGCCTTGTGACGCAATACATTGAAATTGTATACGTTAAAACAAAATTTTATTTTATTTTTTTGTCATATAATTTCATTCATTTTTATTATATCTGAAACTGTTTTAGTAGTTTAGTCTGTAAGATATTTTTTTCTTCAGATATTTAACAATTAATTAACTGGTATTAAAAATTCATTAGTTACCAGCTACAGCATATCTAAATGATAATAAATGAACTTGAATCAGAGTCCCAAATAGGACGAATTGCGCGTCAAACTGGATTCCATTGCTAGCCACTATTCATCTTTGCTTACAATGCTTTTGAATTTAGTCTACATCGAGGCAATACACACAGTATGCGCATATGTCAATTAGAGGTTGACCAGTTGCAATCGTAAACATCAATGAGAAGATTCAAACAAACAATAACAAGTGAATTTCAATTGCACCCCATTGCACAAGCAAGTAGCTATCAGGACTTAATAGCTGAGTGAATAACGCGATGGCGTTGGAAGCGTAAGATACTGGGTTTGAGTCCCAAAGTGAACAATAATTTTGAAATACAGGTACATCCATTCCCAAATAGGACGACAGATGAGTCCTGAATTCCACTGCTAGCCACTATCCATCTTTGCTTACCATCATTTACTTTGTTGTAATAGTTTCGAATTATACCACTGTCTGTGTCTTATTAGATCTACAGTTTTTTTATTAGTACGTTTGCCTATGAACTGTAGTAAACAAAGTGGAATTAGAAAAAAATCTTTGTTTATAACTTTTTGATTCTCAATGATTTTCCGTTACTTATTTGTCTTTGATGATAATTAAGTTTGAAATAGGCATGTTACTGAGACCTTTTAGTTTTTGTGCAATAATCTGAAATGTGTTTCTAAGTGAAACATTTTGCCCCTGAATTGTGTTATGTTTTGACTTTAATTGCAAATTATTTTGTGGTTTTTAAGAAATATCACCTTTTGTTTAATTCCATCATTGTTACTGAATTTAAGGTTATTTCTTAATGGTACTATTTGAATCTCACGAGGCGGAATCGTGGATGCGCACTGTTGAGGAGTCCCATAATAGGACGAAACGGCCGTCCAGTGCTTCCAGGTTTTCCTTGGTGGTCTAGCTTTAATTGACTCATGATTTCAACTATGAAAATACTGAGTTCTCCACAAAACTCCTTCTGATACTATTCTAAGTAGGCATGTGACACTTCTTTCGGAATAAATCAAACTTGATTCATGTGGATTGCAATAAAATAACTTCGCTTTTTTCTGTTTATTATTGAAATAAAATAGCGGCTAGATGAGTGTGTCATCTCAATACAGCCTTAAATTAGGTGTTGTTAAGAAAATAGATAAATCGCTTTTTATATTATTTGTACGTAAAAAACTACTAGAAAAGCTGATTTATAAAAATTATTATTCATCATGATTCACATCAGGAACTGACTTTAGTAAAGTAACTATTGACCAACAGAAATCATTTAACAGGACATTTGTTTCAGTATTGAACTTCCGAATAGGGAATCGAACCCAGAACCAAAAAGTTTCAAAGTAAGAAATGAGTTATTTAACATGAACTAGGCTTTTGTACATAAACGTTTAGTTAATTTATTGTGTTAGTTACTGAAATGTAAAAACGTTAACATATCTAATCACAAATTAAAAACTAAGCTTATTATTTTGTTATATTCTAAAATGTAGGTTTCTTAATGGACAAATTAACTAGCTTATAGATATATGATATTGAATAGACTTAAATAAATTTGCGTATGTAATGCAGCCTGGGATACGTGTTTCCTCCATCTAGATATTATAACACTTTATCTGTTTTCTTGTTTGTTTTAACACACCATTATGCCTATTAGTCTCATAATCAATTTCAGTGCATTTCTGAAACGTTTACGACATTTCACGTAACAAGTTACAAATAAGCCTAATCAGAGACATCGTGATTGCTGGCAATATGCATAGAAAAGAATATACACTATTCAGATGATGATTCTTGAACTGCTAACATCTTACTGGCGACCACTCAATATTTATCGTAAGGATCGATCAAGAAACAAGAAAAAGAATTTTGTTGAAATACTTTGTTCTGATAATTCTATATTGTACCAAAAGTATAATATTGAATAAAGCCACTAATAATAATAATAATAGTTAATTTAAAGCATTAACATATACTGTCACACAAATCATAGAATTTAGTAAAACCTTATTCACTGCTTGAATTCTGAACGATATAAAGTAGGTTAACTGATATGCAGTTATATAAAGTTGAAATCATGAGTTAATTGAAGATAGATCACCATGAAAAACCTGGAAGCACTGGATGGCCATTTCGTCTTATTGTGGGACTCCTCAGCCGTCCAGTGCTTTCAGGTTTTCCATGGTAGTTTTAGGTTCAATTGACAGATGATTTCAACTTTTTATAACAATTACTAAAATTCTCCACAAAAAAACCCTTGATATACAGTTAATTAATTTCAATGGATTCAACATTTCAAATTTATGTCACTGGTTAGCATATTTAGTATAATAGATTGGTGATGTATTGAGAAAATGTAGCGTTTTTTTTAAAGGTTATCAATTGTTTATTCAACTATAAATAGAGAATGAGTCTGAGATCCGCCTTGAGTTTGATAAACATTCCTTATGTTTTTACAAGAAATTATTAATAAGTTACAACGGATATACCTTCGGAGAATAGTATAATAAATAAATAAGTGTACAAACTTTTATACAAAGTAGTTATGCTGTGCAATGATGTAGCCTACAAAATGACTTTAGGATTGTTTGTAAACGATATGTGCTTGCTAAAATCCTTGAAGCTTATATTTTTCGAAAGACTTTAACTTCATCTTATCTCCATTTCCATTAGTTAATATTGATGAATCATGAAAATGTAATTATCTTAATTACTTTGTCAAGTCTTTCTTCAAAAACTTACTGTTAATCAATCATACAAATTTAACAATATACTATCATCCTTAATTCATTTGTATTTCGTCACCCACAGTTGAATGTGTATTTCACACAACCAGCTCCTTTGATAAATTGAAACTGTACAAAAATAATTAAAGTTTACAAAATAAAATGTCTTTTTCTTCCATCATAGCCTCTCATCATCTACGAACAGATGACAACTCCAGAAGATAATGAATATCTGTAAACAAACGTTTAGCATTCTATAGGCAGTAAAGTTTAGATGAATAAAAGGAAAAAATAGGTGAATACACTCAGTTATGGTTGATGTTTATCTGTGTGTTGTGAATAGTTCCAATAATAATGATAATAATATGGAATAGAAGAAGTGATGTTATAGTTGCTAATATACAACTTTAAGGAAGCATTATCATTACTGTTGTTGTAGTAAATAATCGTATAATCACTTAAAATACTTTGAATTAATGTGTGATTATCAATAAGATTAAGTGACAGATAAAAAAATGGGCTATTCGATTACAATTTTAGTAACCATGGCAGTAATTGATTTATCATGTTTTCAATTTATAAACGTTATTTATCTGAGAAGCAATTGCTAGAAATTATCTCTGCTAAAAGTATCCAATATGGTCTTGGTTGTTAGTTGACTATTTTGAATGCATAACTGTTATTAAAAAGCTCATTCAGATCGATTTGTCTGACATAAGTGAAATATATAGCTTATGTGATAACTACATGTACTCACTCCTACAAGAGTGTACACATTTAGTGTAATGATCCAATGAGCATTATTCTTGTAGCCAATTAGTTTAATGTTGATCAGTTCATGAATATCATGAAGAATAGGAATGAATACGTCTAGTTTACCCTACAAATTAATCTCATTTCTACTACACAAGAATAGTTACATGAAAGTAAATTACAGAAAGTTTTTTCATGACTGCGGATGGAATTTTTGTTATAACACATTTGTATAGCTTTATTTCCGATAGAATTGAACTTCACCAGCTGATCTGTAATTTGTCATTCAATTTTTTTGATTCATGAATTTCTCATTATTGGTTTTGTGTTTGGCTAACGTTGATTAGATACTTTCACATCAGATCTTTTTAAAAGTTAATTTTCTACAAAGATCTTGACATTACTTCCCAACCATGAAAAGTTAATAATTGATAATTTCATGAACAGTGATTAGAAATTGTGGTCAGTTTTCCTTATTTGGTCTTATGACTGTCTATTTTCTTCACAGTACAATCATCACAACTAGGTTGACACTTTAAATTTCAAAATTATAAGCTGACAACTGTTTACCAGAACAATTTAAGGATTAAGTAATGTACTAAAGAAAATTACTTTTTGACATTTATATTAGTTTCCTTGTTGAAATTAGAAAAAAACTTTAGTGATGTGATCGATCTTTACATTCCAAATTATTTTGAAACTTGTGTTCAATTTAATTAATCTACAGGGAAGAACATAAAAGAACTTTTGTTTAAATTAGAGCGAATAGTTTCACAGTATTTGGGGGGGGGGCGAGTTGATGTAAGACATTCAATAGGAGGAATACACGTGTAAAATCTCATCCCTAGGACAGAGTTCGATGAAGAATGCTGATGTGCGGCCTATGCTCCTCCACGAGGGGTAACAGGCGTAAGTAAGTAAGTATGTAAGTAAAAAATTTGAAGTAAATCAAACGTTTCGCCTGACAATCTGGTACAAGGTTTCTTTGAAAAGGCTTTATCAGTCTTCACTTTAACTAACTTTCATGAGAAATGGGTAATCTCAATATGATGTTATGTATTTGGATGTAAACTTATTACAATTATAACTTTATTTTGATATAAAGGACGAAACAATAAAATTATTTAGGGTTAGAGAACATTTGAAAACATAAAAATACTGCAAATGCTTATAATAACTTCAGACTTCATGTCATAAATAACTGAAGCTTCCGCTGTTTCATTGAGTTGAAACGAAGATAATAAGGTTAATTGATGCACTCTTAAATATCTCAATATTGATGCATGTCAATGATACACATATTTGTTATCTAATATTTAAAATGTTCTATACATATTCTGATAATAATTACTAGCCATGAAACATTGTAACATTTTTATTTTTCCAGTATCATAAATTCGTAATAAAAATTGGAAGGTTTTAACTTTTTCATCACATTTTCCAAAAAAAAAATACCTGGAATAAGTAGTAAACTATCCTAACTTGTATTGTTTGTTTGAATCTTCCCAATTATGTTTAGGACTGCAACTGACCAGTCTCTAATTGGCAGATGTACATAATGTGCGTATTGCCTCGATATAGCCTTAATTCACAAGCATTGTAAGCAAAGTTGTATAGTTGCTAGCAGTGAAATTCAGTTTCATGCACGTTTCGTCCTATTTGGGACTCGTCAGCTGGATATACCTGTATCTCGGAGTTGATGCTCACTCTGGGTCTCAGTACCTGAGTTTATAACGCGATGGCGTTTGAAGCTGAAGGTACTGCGTTCGAGTCCCAGAGTGAACATCAACTCTGAGATGCAGATACATTCAGCTGACGAGTCCCAAATAAGACGAAACGCGCGTCAAACTAGATTCCACTGCTAGCCACTATCCATCTTTGTTATCCTTACTTGTATTTAGTGATGAAAGAATTTTAATGGCCATGGTGATAATGAAGTTTGTTCGAAAATAGTTACCCACTAATTAGTATTAGAGCACTATGTCGCATTCAGGTGTTTGAAATTGAAGTAAGCTTTAAAAAGAAACGACAGAACCAATATTGATGGAAATAATCAAAAACATTCAAACAGATTAGATTTATGTTATTTAATGGTAAATCAAATAGTTTTACCTAATTTTACATATTTTATACTATGTAACATGAGTAGTCTGTTTTAGAACAAGATTTACTAGCAAACATAGAACTACATTGCTAGTTTTGAATAATAACAATAAGTAAAATTTAATATTAACCGATTTAATTGTAATGACATTAACGAACATCGTGATAAATGAAATAAGTTAAACATGTGAGATAAGTAACTTGATTCATAAAGATCTAGCTGACAACAAAGTTATTCACTCATTTATACAAGACACCAGATACAGAATGTATTCATCAAAAATCTGGAATATAAATGGTCTGCACACTCTCTCTATGATATCCACAGTCAATTACTCAAAATTCTCAAATAAAATGTAAACTGCTACTTCTTGACATAGACGATTCTCCCATGTTACTCAATATATCACTTGCTACAATGTTTTTTTATTATTGAACATTTTAAAAACATATTGTATTGTAATGTTTACAAAACAATGCTAAACCATCCTAGAAAATGACACAATTGAATGTGGATTCAATGTGTCATTCAATCTTATGCCTTAATAAATGGAAATACTTTATCATTACAATTATCTATTTGTGTCTGAAAATTCATTTTAAGAGGTTGATTACAAAATAGTTACCTAGTTAAAATTAACTTAAAACTTATTTAACAAACTATCTTATGAACAAATCAATTTTACTTGTTTCAATAAATCTACTTCATGAGCAATGCAGATAAATAACCAAATAAATCACTGAATCAAATCACTGCTTAATTTGATTAGAACATTTTTTGGAATTATATCATAAAAATGAGTGGATTGCTTCATTAAAGAAGAAAAATGTATTTGTACAATTTCAGCTAATGAATTTGAAGTAAATTCAACGTTTCGCCTGGAAATCTAGTCCAAGCTGTTTAAAGGAAATATAATCAAACATCAAAATTATCGAATATGAATAAATACATAATTTTCCGGTTCACTGCATACCGAATAGGTCAGTCAATCGACGTTAACAATGTTTAAAGTAGGTATATGCACTAGTATGTAAGAAACACGTGGTGTGATAACTTTGAACAAATGGCGTATGAATCGATTGTTGGTCACCGGCTACCATAGGATTACATCTCCTTACAATGCTCCACTGCCTTGTGAATCAAATCAGTAGGTCGAAGGCATGTTATCGTAAAGTTAAGAATGTTTTAAATACAACATTTACAAAATTATTTAAAATGAACACTTGGAAAATCTTCAAACTTTTTTTTGTACTGTCCAACAATATGAAATTTGATAACCATTTATTCTGATCATGAACGTTTATCAATGAAAATGAAGCGAAAATTCTAAGATTCTTGCTTGAAACAATTGGCAGAATCACTGCTTATATATAAATATGAGCGTCTCAATTTCCTTATGTTACTGAATACAGTCATGTGTCGTTTTTCTAATAACACTGTTTATCAATAAAAATATTGGATCAACACACCGGACAAGTTAAAATATGCTTTTTAGATATTTAGAATTTAGTAAATAACAACGAATCCTTTACTGGTTCGCCTGTGGTACTTAATTCAAATGGATCTTTTTGTCTGTTTTACAGTTTTACATTCAATGGAATATTTATTGTAACACTTAATTTAGAAATTTAGTAATTCATAATCAATCATCATTAATCTCCCATATAAAACTCATTGTTGTGTATATTTAACTATTTGATCAATTAGCTAAGGATGAATGGATGAAATTAACTGACACAAAATGTTAGCAACATCATTATTTATATTTGACTAGTTTATATTCAACATAGTTCTTTAATTCATGACTCTTAATTTTTTAAACACACTAGGATTATAGTTGAATGATGGATACCAGTGAAATCCGATCCAGGGCTTGGATAGTATAGTTTATGTCCACTTCTGAACTCAAAACCAGTGGCATTCACTATTGTGTTGTCGACTGATGTTAGCCGTCATTCCACTATATTTAAAGTGTTTGTGACCAAATGGTTACATTAAGTGAATTCACAAAGGATGAACATACGCTAAAAAAGACTGAATGATTCCAGGTCTAAACATTAATATGAAGATCTTTACACCCGACACAAATAAATAACACTAGCACTATACTTTAAACTTAAATTTCTAAGATTATATACAGTCATTTACGTTATATACTGAAATAACGGAATAGTTATTGATGAAAATGAGTGCAGAAATACAGGCTGACAATTACCGATTTAAATCAATGGAGTGTTACTAACTTCTGTCTAAAAAATATCATAAGTGAAGGAACATTCTAAAAAAATATGTTCTACTACTAAGATATGC
The DNA here is from genome assembly GCA_944470415.2 of Schistosoma rodhaini. NCBI lineage: Eukaryota > Metazoa > Platyhelminthes > Trematoda > Strigeidida > Schistosomatidae > Schistosoma > Schistosoma rodhaini. Next base: position 6,955,758 of record OX104040.1, read on the forward strand.
GAAAATTACCAGCATAATTGTTTTTTCTTCAAATTGGCTTACACAATTTACTGTCTAGCTTAGCAACAACCAACAAACAAAAGGGGTTTTGTGGAGATTTCAAATTTCTTTCATAGTTGAAATCATGAGTCTGGTAGGTTCTGGGTTCGAATCTCGAGAGGCGAGGTCGTGGATGCGCACTGTTGAGGAGTCCCACAATAGGACGAAACGGCCGACCAGTTCTTCCAGGTTTTCCATGGTGATCTGACCAACAAACAATTAACAATAAACAATCGCTTTTGCCAAGTATCAGAAATCTTATCATCTTTATCCATCCAGTGTTATTTTTATTATGAATGATTTCTAATGTTAGATATATCATGTAGAATAAAAGTTTCAGAGAAGATTCCTTTATCTAACTGTCCATTTTTTGCATAAAAACAACAAGATTTGTGCTACGGAATTTAAAAAAAAATCAGGTTACATAGAATAAATAATCAACTGATGTTTTATTTTCACGCTTCATCATAAAGAGAAAATGATTTGTGGAATCTTACTGTACCTTCAGTCTCAAATTATTACATGAAGGCCAGTTTTCAAATGGACAGATTCAAGAAGACTTAGTGAATGGGTATATTTTGTTATTATAGTAATGGATCAGCGCACATATTATATCATATTTCTGGACATTTAGCTGGAAATTATACTTCAGAGTGAATTTATGATAGCAATCTACTTGAAATGAAGCATGTTTTCTCAATTTGTACTTAAATTATATATCAATCTCTGAAATATAATGATAATGAAGGTATTTACAATTGATTCATCACTGGATGGTGATCAATATCACATACATCAGGTCTTTCTCAGTGCAGATCGAATCCTATCGATCAAGTTGCAATGTGACCACTAATCTGGATGGCTCGACATTGATAATGATGACAACTCAAAACATGTGCAAGAAGTAAATGATGTATACCATTTTCGAAATATAAATCTACTCAAAAAACTTGAGTCGATTCAACAGTTTTTGTGAAATTGAGAGAAATAATTTTTAGAGACTATTACGTCGAGATTTTAGAAAAGAACTCGTAATTGGACATTATAAAGACAAGTTGAACGAATAAATATTTATTTCCAATTAGTTCTTCATCACAGCTCTACACTAATATATACATAGAATTTACAAAACAGTAGAAAGACGATAACAATTAAATGGTAATGATTCTGTTTAACAGAATGATAAACAAATAATTACACATCAGAGGGGGTTTTGTGGAGAATTTAGTATTTTCACAGTTAAAATCATGAGTCAATTGAAGCTGGACCACCAAGGAAAACCTGGAAGCACTGGACGGCCGTTTCGTCCTATTATGGGACTCCTCAGCAGTGCGCATCCACGAACCCGCACTCGCGAGCGAGATTCGAACCCAGGACCTACCAGTCTCGAGCCGAAGCCCTTAACCGATAGACCACTGAGCTGGCATCCAACGGTGTTAATGTCTAACTTCAACCAATCCACGATATTGAGCGACCGTTCACCAATTGTCCTCAGTGAGATGATATCTCTATCTTTTTGCTGTTTATTTCACCTTTGAAGTATAATTTTGACTTTTTACTCACTTATAAAACATATATGTCAGTGTAGAGGTGTTCTGAAGAACTACTAGAAAAGAAATATTTCTTCGCTCAACTTGTTTTTTTAATATCTCAACGGGAATATTTAAAGAATCGAAACTCATAATTGATGTGACCGTTAAAATCCATTTACATGTTAATTTATTCGAACAATAACAATTTTCAGTGAAGAACCCCTAGTTACATTGATCCACGGAAACCGATGAAATGATTATTGCACAAAAGATAAGGCTTATTTGTTATATCCTAGTGAAGACATAAGTACGGATAACTTCCGCAACCTATTAATGGACGATTATTCTATATATATTCTTATTGTTTAACTATTGAGTAATTAGATTGCATATATCTATATTCATCTTATTATAAGCTTCATTTTGATCTATGGATTATTATTATACGACTTACTGTTCCTAAATTATATCTAATTTATTGATTATTGTCTCCCACGTTCACAGCCACATTTCGCTTGATCTTGTACAAATATTATTTCCTATTTTATGATGCGATGCGATCTGTCTGCCTGGTATACAAACCAAGTATCTTTGAAATAAATGATTCGCATAACAGAAGCTATCATTGTTGTTCTAGACTCAACTAGACGAGCTAGGCGAACAGTGTATCAAGTTGCTCAAACCGGTCGAACATCATTCGTTTGACAAAGTACTAAGATTGAGTAAGTCGTATTTCGATTGGCGAATAAATCACGTGATAAAAAGTGAGTTTTAAATTTACAACATTATTCAAAAGAATATAGTTACTTGACGTAAATGGTCTTAGTCGCCTTGAACGTCGATTGTCTATTGCGTTTTCTGAGAAATTAAATTAAAGCAGTATATGTTGCATGATCATTGTGAGTTTTATTTCTAAAACAGTATGAAAAATATATGACAACAGTCCTTACTTCAACTAAAAACCAATTTAATTTTTAATACCACAGGTATAACAAGTTACTTGCAGTTTCATATGAACTAAATAAAGCTTAACAGAAGAATATAAATTTGTCTACTTTATCAACATAGTTTTGTCCTATTTTTGACGTGTCAGCTTGATTTATCTGCAGCTGGGTGTTGATATTGAGAATCCAAACCAGTACATTTCACTTTTTGATTCACAGAGTTACTAATTTCATATAGTCACTAACGGGTATAAAAGTATCGACAGGGGTTTAAATCTTTGTATTACAGATATTCTGGAGTGGAACTCACCAAATTGCATCACGAGGTAAGCCCTAACTTAGAATCCGTAAGGAAGGAGAAAAAGAGGAAGGCCAAAGAACACATTACGTAGGGAAATAGAAAAAGATATGAAAAGGATGAATTTTAACTGGAGAGAAGAGGAAAGGATTGCCCAGGACGGGGCTGGATGGAGAATGCTCGTGTTTGGCCTATGCTCCTCCACTAGGGGTAACAGGCGTAAGTAAGTCAGTAAACGCCTTCTAATATTTATAATAGTTGCATAAAATGAAATATGACATTGTCATCTCGTCTAAGTCTTTCAAAATATTCATTCAATGTTTACGAGTATAAATACACTACTTTACTCTAATTCCCTTGTCTGTTATAGCAATTATCATATATGTAAAAGCGTTTAAATGATTGTCAGTCAAAACATCTAGGAGAACTGTTGGTACGAAAGGATCACCCTTTTAAACTTTTGATGTGTTTACAAATATCTAAAGTTCCATCTTAGTATACTTTACATATTATGATCACTTAAAATACGCCTACTTTAAAATTAACAACGTAAAGTAGGTCAGTTGTTTTCGTTAATTTTTAAATATCATTGCAATTAATTTAGTTTCATATCAAAATATTTATGTTACTTCATAAATTTGTTATGAAGTATGAAGTGATGATCCCCGTCAATTAGAGACAAATGAATTATCGATCAGAGCAATGATACATAAAAGCCGTATGAGCAGTCTTGAGTACTTATCAGTCCTGGTTTCCGCCTAGCCCAGCCAGTTTAGTCCAGAACACCAATAACAACCTCTGCGGCATGAATCCTTGTATTTCAAACATACTGAGTTTATATACCAAACAGACAGACCACATCGTACCATAAAATAGAAAATAACATTTGTACAAGATTTGGCCAAATATGACTGTGAATACGGGGAACAATAATTAATGAACTGAGGATAACTCAAGAATGGTATATATGATAATAGTCTATAGGTCAAATAAAGCTTATCATAAGAGGGACACGAATATGGACACTTTAGTTACTTAACAATTATATATTAGGAAATATACATATTACATTGGTCCATAAATAGTTCTCAAAGTTACCATTCATAAATCCCCAAGGGATATAACAAAATTCTAGGAAACAGTTTCAGTGTCCTGGTTGAAACATTCTCAATAATGTAGGTATCATTACCAAGTTTTGATTTGATAATTTGGAATAAATTGAACATTTGGTAGATTGTTTCGTGACTCAGTGTAAGCTACTTCTTTAGAGAATAAATAACCAAATTTAAATATGGTAATGATTTCACTACTGACATAGTGTTTGCTTTTTTTAAAAATTAATTTTCGGTCATTTATTATTTGTTTATATCTTCATTTTGTTTATCAAAACATCACGAATATTATTTCATTTTGTAAAACACTAAGTTGACCTTAAGGTCAACTATTGAAATTACTGTAATATCCATAAAAATCCCTTTTGACCTTAGTACAGATATTAATTGACTTTCAGATAATATGAAAGTAACCTATTACAGATGATAAAAGAAAAATAATGAACTATAAACAATTTCAGTTGGATAAATTATGATTTGTAAACCGAGTAGTTGAAATGAGAAACTAGGAATTGATTAATGTTTTGAGAACTGATTAATTCAATTATATCGATAATCACTACCAAGGGTATGGAGAGACCACTTTTCCTCTCAAAATGCTTTCGTATGTCTCCGCGTATATAGCAACTGTCATGAAACTCCAACTCACTGCATTCTCATGCGAGGGTATTGTTTACGAAAAGCGAATGTCCGAAGCTTTATTCTAACACAGACTGTCAACCAATAGTATAGATGAGCTCCAGGATTCTGAGGGAACAAATAGTGTATGAACTCATTCTTGTCATCTAATGTGTTTGGACTGCATCTTCTAACGTTTCTCTACTGCTTTGTGGGTTAGACATGTACATAAAAAATTCGAAAAGTGGCTCACTAAGATGAGTACCTGCTTCGGTTTACGTAAGCTGATAGTATTCCAGCCTACACACGAATCAAATGATAACTGCTTTCTGTAACACACATACATTATGGTACCACTTTGTGACACTTCTTGTGTTTAAATAAAATAAATAGTTATTATACTTCAAATTACAAGATGAAGAAGTTTACTGAAGCTATGAAATTGAACGTTATTTACTTTCACCTTATACCAGAATCCTCATCTGGGCTCATCAACAGCCATAGGGAGAATCAATTCCCAAACGATTATATGCTGTTCACTAAGCGATCAAAAGTAGTAATATAATGATTCACATTTGTTACGAAGAGTTCCCTAGTGAAACAAACTAAATTATCGATAAACCCTATTTAAAAATAATCAGTAATAAAATAGGTTATATTAAGTAATTACGATGGATTACAATTGGAAATGGATCAAGGAAGCATTAACTTCAACGTGTCAAGAGGTGCTGGGTCACAAGAAGCATCATCATGGGTCATGGATCTCTATGGAAACCCTAGACGAGATTCAGGAAAGGAAGAACAAGAAGACAGTAATTAACAACATCCAAATAAGAGCAGAGAAAGTCATGGTACAAACTGACTACACTGAAGCAAACAAGCAAGTGAAGAGGAGAATTAGAGTTGTTGAGAATAAACACATGAAAGACCCAGTAATGACGGTGGAAAAAGCTGCAAGAGAAGGAAATGTGAAATAACTTTGTGATGCGATGAAGAGACTGACAGGGAAATATAGTAAACCAGAGAGACCAGTCAGGGACAAAGAAGGCGAGACAATCACCAAAATTCAAGAGCAGAGGAACAGATGGGTGGAATATTTCGAGGAACTCTTGAATATATAAGCTCCAATAAATTTATTGGAGAGTGAAGCAGCAGACACGATATTCCTGTATATGTCATTCCACTAAAGGTTTAAGAAATCAGGACGGCCGTCAGACATATGAAGAGTGGGAAGTCAGCAGGACCAGACAACTCACCAGATGAAGCACTGAGGTCAGGCATAGAAGTAAATATCAAGATGCTCCATACTCCACTCAGAAAGGTTGAGAGGAGGGGAAACAAGTCTTAACAGACTGGGAAGAACGACACCTCATCAAGATGCCGAAGAAAAGGGATTTTAAAACTAAGGAGTCATTTCATCACTGTAAATACCAAGTAAGGTTTCCAGTAGTGTTGTTGAACCGGAATAAAGATCCAGCAGACGCCATTTCGTCCTATTGTAGGACTCATCAGCAGTGCACATACAAGATCCCGCCTCGTGAGATTCGAACACAGGACATATCAGTCTCGCGCACGAACGCTTAATATCTAGACCACTGAGCCGGCCGACATCCAACGGTGTTGATTTCTAACTTCAACTAATCCACGAAATTGAGTGACACATACACCAATACCTTCAGTGAATTTCTATCTCAAAACAAACCTAGTTGAACTCCACTCGTCACTGCTTCTCACTGGAACTCCAGGAAATACCTCTTGAAGTCAGTCACTAGTGAGCATATGTTGATTAATATCAGAAGGGGATTTTGTAGATAATATAGTAATTTTAATTGTTGAGATCATAAATCAATTGAAGCTAGACCATCATGGAACAACTGGAAACAAAATTACGTGATGTAATGGGTAGTTATTAGTTGTACCGTCAACAATAGTTGAGGTATCTTTCAACATCATTTATTTAAAGATCTTTAATGAAAACTCTTCTTTTATGAAGGAATTAATTTTTGAACGCGAAAAACTGCTTACACTTTATCATAATTGACGACGTGGTAACGATTTTCGGTTTAAGTAAATCTAATTCAACTATTCAACTGTACTAAGATGAGAGAGTCTGCATTGTAGCTCAAGTTAATAATACTTATATTTCATTGATATAGAATCAGAAGTGATATTCCAAAACCGATATTATTCTTCGTCAATTTATTATTCCCTGATGTACTTTGATAACTGTATTTTAATCAACTCTATAATATAATGGTTAGTGTTTTTTTAGCGAGTTGATTTTCTACGTGATGGGGTCGCTAACCCTCCTCTTTTACCCGGGCTTGGGACCGGCAGTAACCCCCAGAGGAGCTACAGGCGGAGTTCTATAATATAATATACAAACAAATAATGTAAACGTTTCTTGATAAGAAATAATATGTCAATTATCATAATTTACACATTATACTAGACGTAAACATTTTAACAGAAATAGATATAGCGTGCTTCTATATAGATAAACAATAAATTTCTATTATTTTCTAATTGATCTTTGTCTACTAATGAAATAAGGATTTCTGATGTGAAAATGAAACTATGAATGTAATTAAACACCATATATTTATTAATAATTGAATCTTTATTTAACTCTGATAGTGATGATATAGGTGAGGAAGTTATCTCCAATATAAAATTGATTATTCATTAAGTGTTATTGTTAAGTATAATTTTTATCAAGTAACATCAAATTTGTTCTTGGATTCAATTAATAAACTGCATGCAATAACTGGGTAGTTTCATAAGTACATACAGGAGATGCATTTATAAAGTAAACGTTTAATTATTCATAATTTACCTTATTCATAAGCTGATTGTTGAAGGAAGATTAAATACAAACAATGGAAATCTATTTAACATTTAAAAAAAATAAAACACAATGTTTATCGCAAACTCTACAAATGGTATAATTTCTAAAAAAATTGAATTTTTTTTTTATGATCATCCCTTCAAAAAGGAATAAAAAGAAAATTAACTCAATCGTCATAGTGTGGTATGGTCTACTTATGTTCACATAAGTAGTATATGGTGATGGTCGGAGATAGAATATATTTCAGCAGAAGATCGATAAGGAAAGAACAGGAATGAAGTGTAATCCCTCTGAAAATGCATGAACAATGAAATCAGAGAAGTTGGACTGATATTTGCAGAAGGAACAGTTAAGATTGAGACGATTGTTTGATAGTTTACAAACTAATTGTTTACTGTATGATAATCAGATTTTAGTGAGATGGTCTTTAATTTGTGCTTAAATACATTCGATTGTCTCCACTTGTGTTCTTGTTCACTGCAATAGATAATTAAAATTAAGTATTGAAACATCTGTATTTCATTAAAATATTAAACAATGAAATTAACTTTTAATAAAACGTCTCCTACTGATGAAATTAGAACATCACAGTTATTGAACTACGTAGAGAATCAATAAAGGTTAATTGAAACAAACTGAGCGATTTCCTAATTAATGATTAATAAATATGTATATTTTTGTTATGTCCTAAGGAAGAGATAGGTTGTAGTTCTGAGGTTTCCTGACTTAATGCAAGCCACTTCTTCGGAGTAAATCCAGCTGAAGAGGTGGCTTATATTAAGTCATGAAAATTCATATACAGCAAAGAATATAATTAGAAGGGGGGATTGTGGAGATTTTGTAGTAATTTTATATAGTTGAAATCAAGAGTCAGTTGTAGTTCAATCAGGTCTGTTGGGTGATAGTAACTCACTGAAGACAATGGTGAATGGTTGCTCAATTTCATAGATTGGTTGAAGTTAGACATTACCACCGTTGGATGTTGGCTCATTGGTCTAGTAGTTAAGCGCTCGCAACGCGGATTCGTGGATGAGAACTGTTGAGGAGTCGCACAGTAGGAAGAAACGGTCGTCCAGTACTTCGAGGTTTTCCATGGTGTTTTAACTTTAATCGACTCATGATTTAAACTATATAAAAGAATATAATTATCATTAACTTTCTATCAAATACTCAATTTATTTGGAATTATCAAGTCCAACCTTAGCATTGATACCTAATGAATTATTTATCAATTCCTAAAAATCATGTTTGAAAAATTCACTTAGTATTGTTTGTTTGAATCTTCTCATTGATGTTTAGGACTGCAACTGGTCAGTCACCCCATTGCACAAGCAAGTGGCTATCAGGATTCAGTAGCTGAGTGGATAACGTGACGATGTCTGAAGCGAACGGTACTGGGTTCGACTTCCAGAGTAAACATCATCTCTGAGATGCATGTACGTTCAGGTGACGAGTCGCAAATAGGACAAAATGTGCGTCGTGGATTCCACTGCTAGTCACTATCCATCTTTGCTTACAATATTTGAAAAATGTTCTATTATCTACATGAATTTTTAAATTATTTTTTCCCAAAATTATCTTGATTAACTTTTTAATGAGAAGAAAATTAAAGAATATCAATCATACATACATGTTGAACACATGATAAACAATTTTGGAAAATGTTGTGGTAAAAAAAATTCTTCCTTTATTGAAATAATCACTTTGTCATCAGGAAATAATATTTCTGATGATGTCGTTCAAAAGAACGACGAAAGCTCCATGACATAAACATTCAGCTGAGAGAACAAAACTCTATCAAAATACATTCTATCAATTTAAACGTTTATCTACTACTTATACAATAATGGTCTTTAGAAAGAAAATTTGTTTTATGTTAACCTATCGCTTCTTTATATTTTAATCCAATTTCATTTGAAAATGGTGATATGAATAATTAGTTAAATGATGACAATTCATGAAGTTCTACATCACAATAAAGAGATCAATTCTGCTGTTTAGAAAGTGGATTCATTTTTGTATAACAAAAATTTAAGCTGACCATCATGAAACATGGTTTGTTTGACTTCTTCAAATACAATTGATACTCCTATGTTGTTTATCAGATGAATTTCGTTGTTGCTTCAAATATATAAACTGACTGATACTATAAAAAAAAATTATGGTTAATAAAAGAGGAACACCAGTTAACTTTTCAGTCCATTATCTATAAAGCAATCTAATATATGTCCCATGTCGAATATAACATTATTGGTCCATTATTTCAATAACCATAGGTCGACATTTTGAAGATGACTGACACAGTATGAATGTTTCTATGTTTATCCAGTTCTACTGATCCCTACTGATAATAACTTATCGCTATCATTACGGAAAAGTGAAAAAAGCAACAATTTAAGGTGTTTTTTTTTCTGTTAAACTTACACTATAACTATACAAAAAAAACTAAGTATCACGTACATATTTTAGTTTACCATGGTAATTGTTTATCATTTAGAATTGAGTGTTGAAACGTGTTGTTACATTGTTTTTGACGTAAAGCAATTTAAAACCAATTCCTTTTTATTGTTTTAGAAAAAAGTGATTGATTACATTAACCCTATTGAAAACAATTCTGTTTTGGCTAATTCAATATATATAAGTTGTGTTATATGATTTTAAATGTAAATCAACTATTATTACTGTTATATCCTGAAGAGAATCATAAATGGTAATTTTGAGGACTATTTACTAACCAATATGACACGTATATACAGATATAACAATTTTTTGTAATTGAAATCGTGAGTCAATTGAAGCTAGATCATCATGGAAAACCTGGAAGCACTGGATGATCGTTTCGTCCTATTGTGAAACTCCTCAGCAGTGTGTATCCACGATTCCGCCTCGAGTGATTCTATCCCAGGACCTATCAGTCTCGCGTGGCAGCGCTTAACCACTAGACCACCGAGCCAGCTGGCATCCAACCGTGTTAATGTCTAACTTCAACTAATCCACGAAATTGAGCTACACATACACCAATATCTCCAGTGAGTTTCTATCTCACAACAGACCTGGTTGAACTCCACTGGTTACTGCTTCTCACTGGAACTCCAGGAAATACCTCTTGAAGTCAATCACTAGTGAGCATATGTCGACCAATTACAGAAGGGATTTTGTGTATATTATAGTTATTTTATTGGTTGAAATTATGATTCAGTTTAACCTAGACTACCATGGAAAACATCAAAGTACTGGATGGCCGTTTCGTTTTATCGCGGGACTTCTCAGCAGTACGCATCCACGATAAAAAAAAGTAATATACCGAATGAATAAAAGTAAATAATATGTACGTTGTATCGTTTGAAAAGAAACGTATAAAATATGACAATAGTACATATTGTGATATAACAGGAAATATTATGATAAACAATGTTTTCTATTTAGAATATTATTATATTTTAAATCACTCATATCTTACATAATGTACACCATGCTTATGATTACATTTTTTGATTAGTGAAATTCAAGTTTGAATTTCTCTTATTGAATAACATTCAATTAGTATATACTTCACTCAGTCAGTCACAACGTAGAACTTCGTACGTATGTACATCTGTTCGAGTTGTCATACCACATCAGCATAGAGATGCTGATGCAAATCCCATATTGGTAAAAGTAGTAAGAGTATAACCAGTCATCCGAAAGATTAGGATTTGAAGATATTATTGAAGGAATATAATCCAGTGAAATAAATTTGAAAAGCCAAAAAAGAAAGGGACATGAAGAATTCAAAAGATTAGAATTCGTTAGAACACAAAGAGTGGATGCACCATTGCCATTGCATGGATGTGAAACAATGTATGCACATTGATTATGTGCCGATCACCTACACATAACCTAGGTGAATGTCTAGCAAAATTGTTGGATTCTATTCGAAGACGTGTATGTAATTTTTCTCTGAAGGATTCTTTTGGATTTATCAATTAGATTTGTTTTAATAGGAATAGGGATTAGTTTTATCATAACTACAATCTAGCTAGTAACGTAGGATAAATAGTAATATACATAAAATTTATGACTTATCATTTTATAAGATAATTAAATTTTTAATTCAAATAAGAGTAAAACCCTCAAGCTAAACAGAAAAAAAGTTGTTTTTTATCCCCCAGTAACATATTATCAACAGTTGATCCGTGAATAAAATACATAATCCGTGGTTCTTTACAAATAGAATCTATTTATCTCAGACAGAGAATTAATTAACAAACATGAGTAGAATCATCAGTTTTGGCTTTTTTTTTAGATAACTAGAGAATAGATTTAAACAAATATTTGGCAAGTTTCGAAATGGTTGTGCATTCCTGTTAAATATCATGAATGTATCTTAGATAAACAACAGTTGTAAATCAGAAAGGACTGATAAACTATTCCGTTCCATTATGAGACTTGTTAGAAGTAATTGTGTATGATCTCACTATGAATAGAACCCGGGATCTAAAGGTCTCTATGCAAATAATGAACATTTAGACTAGTGAGTTGCCATCCATTCATTTAGGTTCTTTAACTTCAGTAAAGTCTTGGTTTTGCTTGACAATCTTTCATTGCCTGGAAGAATCACTGTTTCATGCGTAGCATGGTTGAATGTGCTAGTAATGAGTTGTCATCAGAGCGCCAGGAAATGCCACTTACTTATTGAACATTATGATTCCTAATACTTTAGTACAATAAATCAGAATAAAACGTTTTTGATGCCGAAAAAACAATGACATCTCATTATGAAAGTGCCTAGTTTCAATACATTTATTCTATATTAACCGATGATAACATCGCAGCCGAATTGCTATCGACATTTAGGAGCCAATCAGAAGTAGTAAAAAGTCAATCGATTGCAATGAGAAGTGACCCAAAGGTCAAGTGCATTTCATTGGGGAAAATAAGTCAATTCCCTAAGCGTAGAGTGGCATATATGCATCTGAGCATTTCTTTCGGTAGTTCCATACACATTCTCGTTCACTCTCGCGTTCTCTCTCAAACAGTCAGTTGGTGCAGTTAACGCGTAGTACACCGTTTATCAATACCAGATTTCGAACATTTCTTATTAAAACGAGAATAATTGAATGATTTTTTTACATACATTTATTAGATAATCCTGGACTCCATTTTACAAAGTGATTTCCTTTATAAGGATTTCAGCTATCAAATTTTATCTAGAACTACTTTGTACGTTGTTACTATGTATTCAAAATCAATTGTCAAATCAAATTAAAATCAACATAACCAAATTAATCTGTCTCAGTTCAATAGGACAAAAATTCACTGAATACTTCAAGCATTAAATAATATACTAAGTAAATTAATGTAAGTATAAAATGAATTTGATCTAATGTTGTTGTGAACGAGAATTCAGATCAGTTAGCCCAATTTATTGTTTAATAAACAGTCACATATTATCATAGTTGAAAGCGTGAGTCGATTGAAGCTAGACCAACATGGAAAACCTCGAAGTACTGGATGGCTGTTTCGTTCTGTTATGGGACTCCTCATCAGTGCACATCCACGATTCCGCCTCCCGAGATTCGAACCCAAGACATACCAATCTCGAGCCAGTGCCCTTAACCTCTAGACCACTGAGCCCGTCGGCAACCAACGGTGTTAATGTCTAACTTCAACTGATCCACGAAGTTGAGCAACCGTTCACCAATTGTCTTCAATGAGTTAATATCTCACGACAGACGTGGTTTGAACTCCACTGGTCACTGCTTCTCACTAGGTAGGTCCTGGGTTGGAATCTCGCGAGTGCGGGATCGTGGATGCATACTGCTGGGGAGTCCCATAATAGTACGAAACGGCCATGCAGTGCTTCTAGGTTTACCATGGTTGTCTAGCTTCAATTGAATCACGCTTTCAACTATGAAAATACTAAATCTCCACAAAAACCCCTTCTGAGTCACATATTAGTTTAGTATCATGTAAAAGTTATAGATCATATATATCATTTGCACATCTTTTCTTTGAATTGTCTCTTATTACCTTCATTACTCCTTCCTTATTATTGTTATCTTGACTGTTTATTAATTTCTCCTATTGTTTTCATTTCAATCTACTTAACCTTTTTGCTCACAGACATTTCATTTCCGATTAAGGTTGTATACTACCTATATCTGTAAACACAAGTAGTATACATAGAATAGAAAATTTTTTAATCTCAATAAATATTTACATTACTTTGTTTTGTAAAGAAAAGGGTGGTCTATTTTTTCATTCTTTTTTCTTTCATTAATATTTTACATTAAATTTCAATTGTTCAATAGTCAATTGTTCCTCTTGAATGACCTTAATACTCCACAATCCTTCTGATATCATAGATTAGTTATCATAACAAAATAAGATTCATGATAAATATTAAATTATATGAATATAAACTGAGAATGGTAGACAATTTTCAAGTTCAGATTGGTTTTTATTATTATTTTCATCTAATAAAAATAGTCTGAAGATAAATGAGAATTCAATCAGAAGGGGGTTTTGTGGAGATTTCAGTAATTTTATATAGTTGAAATCATGAGTCAATTGAAGTTAGACCACCATCGAAAACCTGAAAGCACTGGATGGCCGTTTCGTCATATTGTGGGACTCCTCGGCAGTGCGCATCCACGATCTCGCCTCGCGAGATTCGAACTCAGGATCTATCAGTCTCGCTCATGAGCACTTAACAGATAGACCACTTAGCTGGCCGGCATTAAACGGTGTTAATGTCTAACTTCAAACAATTAACGAAATTGAGCAACCATTCACCAACTGTCTTCAGTCAGTTCCTATCTCACAACAGACGTAGTTGAACTCCACTGGTTACTGCTTCTCACTGGAAATTCAGTAAAAACCTCATTGAGCCAATCACTTGTGAACATATGATCATTATCAGAAGTGGGTTTTCGTTTAGATTTTAGTAATTTTATGTAGATGAAATCATTAGTCCATTGAGGCTAGACCATAATGGAAAACCTGGAAGCACTGGATGGTTGTTTCTCTTTTTGTGGGACTCCTCAACAGTGGGCATCCACGACCCCGCCTCGTGAGATTTGAACACAGGACCTATCAGTTTTGCGCTACAGCACTTAACCGATAGACCACTGAGCCAAGAATTCAATCAACAATTTCACATCATAATAATCAGTTAGAAAATAATATTTCACTATATTTCCTAATGTTATTTGTTTAACCAAACCATATTCTGCTTTGACAATAGCTTATATATATATATATATATATATATATATATATATATATATATATATATATATATATATATATATATATATATATATATATATATATATATATATAGATAGATAGATAGATAGATAGATAGATAGATAGATAGATAGAAAAATAAATAGATGTGATGAAATAAGCGAGAGTATAATTTATGAACGAACTAATGAAATATAAGATAACAGGTCTTGGATTTTGGCGTGAAATCCGCTCATCGAACAGGCTAAATATAATTTTGGCATTATAGCTGATGTCAATTCGTGATGAAAACCTCAAATCTAATTTCTAATTTTAACCATCAACTATAAATCATAATTTTTATTTCTTACGCTGGTTTATAACCCTCATTTGGTCCTAGTTATTAGGTGCATACTCTTAAGGTCAGTTAGCATCTCTCATAGGTCATCCATAAATTATAGTCTCATCATGAAATATAATAGTAGTAGGTTATGCATAAAATTTTGTTGTAATAAAATTGTTATTAAGAAGATAATATCAAACAACCGTAAATTATTACAGTAAACCTTCAACTTTCGAATTACATACTTATTGTTTATAACTTAAAACACCAAACTGTCAATGACTGAATCACTAGGTAATAATTTCGATTTTGAGAGTGATTATCAAAACCGGACTGTATTCTTATCCAGTTAATCGATTTTAAATTAAACGAGAAGCCAGTGCAAGGTTTGTTACCCGTTTACAATCAATAGATTTATCAAATGATACGTACATAAAGCCACTATCAAGAGATTCCTTAATGTTACACATATATATAGTGAAGATTGATTAAACGCAGGTTTGAATATCAATAAGATAAGAATCTCTTACAAAAATTTTAAAAGTTTACCATATATAAGTAAAGATGGATACTGGCTAACAGTGAAATCCAGGGCTCGCGTTTCATCCTATTTGCGATTCATCAGCTGGATGGAAGTGCATCTCACAGTCGATGTTCACTCTGGGACTCGAACGCAGTACCTTACGCTTCGAACAACAACGCGTTATCTACCCAGCTACTGAGTCCTTATAACCAGTTGCTTGTGCAATGGGGTGAAGTTTCAATTCAATTAGTATTGTTTGTTTAAATCTTCCCATTGATGTTTATGACTGCAACTGGTCAGTCTCTTATTCGCATATGTCCAAACTGTGCATAGTGCTTCGAAATAGCCTTAATTCACAAGCATTATAAGCAAACAGGACGAAACGCGCGTCCCCTATCCATCTTTGTTTACAATGCTTATGAATTAAGACAGAAAGAAAGAGAAGAGCAGAGATGAAAGAACAGCTCCTTGTGGCATACCTACAGTAGACAGTAGAGATGTTGAACACTTTCCTTCAAATACAGTGTACTGTTCTCTTCCAGAAAGGTAGGAACATAGCCAATTGGTTATCCAGCTGTTAGTGTTCATGCTGATCAGCTTGTTAAGTAAGAGGTGTCTTGGAATAGAATCAAAAGCGGAAGTAAAGTCCAGGAAAGCGCATCTAACATGCTTCTTACCCTTTTCCAACCCGGACACTAAATTGTGATGCAGAACAGCAACGGCATCTAATGTGCTTCTTTTGCATTTGTAAGCAAACTGATATGGATCACAGTGCTCTTTTATTGCAGGTTGAAGTGGTTGTATCAGTAATTTTTCTATTATTTTGAGAAAAAGTGAAGTTATTTCTATGGGTCTAAGTTTCACATTTTTATCACCAGAAACTTTCTTTGGTATAGGGATTATCTTTATCTTTCTCCACATTTTCGGTAAGAAATTAGTTGAGAAGGATCTGTTAAAGATATTCGTTAATGGATAACAAAACATCAGCACATTTTTTAGAAAGGAGGTTTGGGATACCATCAGGTCCTAAACTTTGGGATGAATTAAGTGACTGGAGACATTTCCGGACATCATTTTCGGTGAAACTGGAAACACAATTATTCTTGAGACCCTTGGATATAGGGAGCATGATGTCAGATGACTGAAGTATAAAGGACTTATTTAAGTCACAAACATTCAGCTGGTTATCGCTTTTAGTCTGCCTGTCCCCTGTAATTTCTTTAAAGAGTTTACACATACTTGGACAGCTTTTACAAGATAGGAGTTTCTGAGTAAACACAGAGTTGAGAAGTCTAATCTCTAGGCTTATTTGACCATTTAACTTACGAACTTCAATAGTGTTTTTCTCCTTGTACATCCTTTCTTTTATCCCCTGTAGTCGTTTTAGTTGTGAAGATGTAAGTCGATCAAAACTTAAAAAGAAGGTTTCAGTAGGACAGCAAATATCAAAACAGAATTTAAGATAACAGGTGATAACATCAGTAGTGTTTTCTATTGAGTCATCTGTAAATAATTCCCAGTTGGTCGTACGAAACATGTTTTTTAGATTTTGTAAATTTTCTTCTGAGCAATTTCTATATATTACTTTTTTGGTATGGTGTATGTATGTACTCTTTCCATGTTTACCATATACTTTAGGTAGAACACTAATTATAAAGTGATCCGAACTAGACAATGGAGCACGTTTGCGAGTCACATATGTATCCACATCATCAATGAAAACCAAGTCTAGATGAGCGTTCAAACGAGTAGGAAAATCTACGACATTTTGGTGACCTATTGATGTAAGGAAGCTACAATCACATGAATTGAAATCTCCACATACAATTGAAAGTGAATCACTGAAGGCAGTAACGGTGAATTCAGTAAATTTATCAGCGAAGCCAGATAGCGCAGATGATGTGCAGTCTGGAGTCATGTAAATATTGGTAACATAAATATATTTGTATTTATTCAGGTGTTTTGGACGGCACCTTTAAGTTAGACAGTCAATAAAGTCATTTGAAAACTTGAAACAGGCAAAAGTAGATCGACACCATTTAAAGTTTACAAATTTAAAATTATCGGTTGTTTATCAAGTATATCATTTCCTGTCTTACTCATATTCGATGATCTATTTTAATAATAATTTAAAGGCATAGTGATATATGTTAAATGTTACGATAAATAACAATGACTATCAGGACTCAGTAGCTGAGTAAATAACGTGATGGCGTTTGAAGCGAAAGGTACTGGGTTCGAGTCCCAGAGTGAACATCAATTCTGAGATGTAGGAACATCCAGCTGACGAGTCCCAAATTGGACGAAACGCGCGTTCTGGATTCCACTGCTAGCCACTATCCATCTTTGCTGACAATGATTAGTGTTATTCATCGACGACTGAAATTGACTTTTTATCATTAATGTGTTTAAGTGAAACCATCGATAGCCGTATATAAAACATCCACTCTTCTCTATCTTTGCTTCTATCGTCTAAAGAATTATGATTTTTCATGCCACTATTATAGAAAGCCTTGAAAATAGATGTATGATAGTATTTAACAAATAAAGCATTACATAAGAACTTCTGTTTGGAATCGATAAATTAAGGTTATTTGGATCACATTGATTATTTGAAACTATGAAACAAGTTACAGAATTAAAAGATGAAAAACTGAATCTGTAATTTTACTAAAAAATTAAAGACTGTCATTTCAACAAAAAGAAGTAATGGGATAACATTAAAGTAAGCTACACACCAAGAATAATACCATGCATAAGTCTTTTCACTTTTTTCGAAAGGAAAAGTTGAATACTTTAGTAATCCCATTCGAATATCGGAATTCGGCTTACAACAGCTGACATATATATTCCTATATTGGAAAACGTGATTAGTTAAACGGATTTTCCCCCCACTTATTTCTATGGTAATTTGTTCAAAGGCTTGAACTGATTATCATGTATAAACAATTTTTTTTGTTTGGATTAGATTATACTGTGAATGGAGTAAGATAATTAAAATGTTTTTTTTTTGACAGTAAACCAAGGTAATAGAGGGGTCAATTATGATAAAGTGATGTCAAAAACACATATGAATGAAATCTTATGGATATGATAAAGAATTTAAAAGAGAGGGGGTTATTTTCAATGATAATAATGATAGTAATAGTAATAATAATAATATTTTAAGGTTATGGTAAAGGTAAGGATAAGATGTACTTTTGTTCTTCTGTTATCTAATGGATAGCCAGAGCTTTAAGGAGTTCGATACGAAGAAATTAAGGTAGATTTGAATGAATTGTATAAGTAACTTGAAAATCAACCTGTGGGTCTGTAGAGTGATTGAAATTAATTAAATGTTGAAGAGTGGAACCTCTAACTGCTTTCTACTTACTTTTGTAGAACTACACTGGGACATGTTCTCATATCCGAGTTGGTAGCAAGCGCTGTCTACGGCCTATGTACCTTGCTCTACTGAGTCAAGCTAACTGGTAGATGCAAATGAAGGTGAACAGACAGAGAATTTCGTCACCTACGGTTGCTGAAAACAAATTTCTGCCAATCTTAGCTTTGCTGAAAAAAAGTTCTCCTCTTCAACTGTTGTTAAACGATTCGTAAATAAATTTAGCCACATTCCAATTCCAGATTCATTTTAACATTCTTCTTCTAAGCCAAATTTCTCGATTCCTTGTTCTGACTTTCTGTCAAGCTCATCACTATGAAGTGGCTTCTATAGCCGTTTTTCTGAGAAATGAAAGCTCTCCATCTATGGATTCAGTGACATAGACCTTACGTATTCGGAAACATAAAGATTGAATAAAATTGCTCTTTCTGCTAATTGGAACCCAGATACAGAATGTGGTCAATTGGTCATTCCATACTTTTCCTATAAACGGATATTTTTAGGAAGTCGTTACTCCTCTTCAGAATAGATATGATGGATGCCGGCTCAGTGGTCTATCAGTCAAGTGCTCGCTCGCGAGACTGGTAGGTCCTGAATTGGAATCTCGCGACGCGGGATCGTGGATGCACACTGCTGAGAAGTTCCAAAATAGGATGAAACGGTCATCCGATGCTTCCAGGTTTTTTATGGTAGTCTAACTTCAGCTAAATCATAATTTCAACTATGATCCTTACTACAATAAAATAATTGATAACTATTAATTAAATCAACTAACAATATTGACATCGATGCAAGTTTATATTCTTTTTCTTCCCAAATACAAGGAGAAAACACACCAAATATTATCTAATTATGCTACATAATATGGGAAATTGATGTATCTTGTAATACACAACTTAGTAAAAGTAATATGTCAGCTAATTAATTTCAATTAACAAATCACTATCATTTCCATTTGCACAAATAAGGAATAAATAGAGAGACCATATTGAAGGATGAATAAAACTATTTCATATACTAAACATTGAAAGATTCATTTATAGATAATGAATTAGTAAGCAAAATAAAGATTGCAAAATTATTTTCTTGGAGATTGTCATTTGAAGTTTAAAGAAAATTACTTATGTCTTGTTTGTCCAGAAAAGGCAAAATGTACTTCTACGAACTTAAAGTTATAGGTAGGAAAATTGTCTATCAAACCGATAACAAGTTGATAAAAATTCATGGAGACAATGCATAAAATAGAACAGTTCTTTTAAGTAAGTTACACTTTAAAATAGAATCAATGAAGCTTTAATGGATGATACAAAATCAATCTGAACGATCTTATGAATTGATGAAACCAACTGAAGTCATATCTTATAATTCTCTAATGCTAGTTAAATATCAATGTGAATGTTGATGAACCAGGCAAAATGTCAAATCATGAGTTTTTTGCAATGCCTAACTTTTAATGACCATCAAATACGTTTTAAACAGTCCGAACGGATATTAGACAAATTCAACAGTTATAAAATATATTAGGATTGTCTTTGGGGACGTGCTTCGACCATCATTAATCAAAGACTTATGATTTCGATTACCAAATTTACTATATATGACTAAGAAGTTTAAAAGTTTTTTTGTCATAACAATCTATTTTATGGGGTAACATCAGACTGAACAATAACATTTTACACAAAATCAGTATTCAGCTGATTGTTCAATAAGTTTCGATATCCCAGAAATTTTTGTACCTACAACACCAAATTCACTTCGTATTGTTTGTTTCAAACTTCACATTGATGTTTAGGAATGTAACTGATCAGTCTCTTTTTGGCCATATGTGTATACTGTTCCTATTGACTCGATATAGCCATAATTCACAAGCATTATAAGTAAAGATGGATAGTGGCTAGCAGTGGAATCCAGGACCTGTTTGGGACTCGTCAGCTGGGTGTACAGGCATCTCAGAGTTGATGTTCACTAGCATTAATTAAGGCTATATAGAGGCAGTCCGCACAGGATGCACAAATGCCAATTAGAGACTGATCAATTGCAGTCCTAAATAAAAATGAGAAGATACAAGTAAACAACACCATGTTTTGAAACTTCACCCCTTTGCACAAGCAAGTGGCTATCAGGACTCAGTGGCCGAGTAGATAACGCGATAGCGTTTGAAGTGAAAGGTACTGGGTTCGAATCCCAGAGTGAACATCAACTCTGCAATGCAGGTACATCCAGATTACAAGTCTCAAATAAGAATGAAACGCGCATCCTGAATTCCACTGCTAACCGCTGTCTGTCATTGCTTATAAAACACCTAATATTAAGAATATCGGTTGTTTTTTATACATTTAAATTTATGTTCAAGATATCATTAGAAAAGTAAGTTTCTTTTTCCTAAGCAAATTATCAGTATTTATTAATTGTGAGCTTAAAGTTAGAAGTAGAATAGTTTTCCTTTTTCTTTTATGGTAGTTGTTTAAAGGTGACTCCTCACATCATCCAAAAGTATGTTGATTTGTCTGATAACTATTGATCTAAAATTTTATCCTTAACATTTACTTCATCTACATGACTTGACTGAAGCAAAACTTTTTCTTTGTCAGACAATTTGATTTAATGGATACAAAATTCTAATTTATTTTAAAGTAAAATAAACCTAAACCATTTACCAATTGAACTTGATATTATCATAGGTAACCAAAAAAATTTGGTAACGCTTAAATTTGACTGGAGACAACAAACACCTTAACAAGTTATTACGAATTATAAACAGACTTAAGTGAAACTGATATCAACTGGCTTTGTTTGAACAACCACTACTAATCTTAATATTTTGAATAACAAGTGTCAAGATTTTTGAATATTCCTGAGTTACATAAAGCGATTTCCATACTCATATCAGCTTTAACTGATCATATTGATAGTGTACCTCTCGAATCATACTCATTTGATAAACAGTGAATAAAAAATATTCTTGTGATTCTTAAATGTAATCACAGAATGGGTATTTGGATCAATAGAGCGTTAATATGACAACGGAGGTACATGTGTGGGAAGGATGTCGGTTCACATAATTTGTAAGTTATTAAATTATGTTAAAGATTTGTAGCTTGGGTTCATATCTGTCCTCCTGTTTGATTCTCAGAACAAAATATTTTTTATTGTGAAGTTTTTATTCCTGACTATGACATTAGTTCTTATTGAAATGAGATGGTTGGAATTCGTGAGATAAATTGAAATATCAGTCCCATTGTTCGTAGCAAACGTAAAGATTTACAAATAAAATACTTGAATTTGGTACGAAATGCAACAGTACAAAGAATAAACCAATTAGCTAACTGTTGTTTTGTACTTGATTCTCTTTATACTTCAAAATGTACCACGCCTATAGAAAGAAAAAAACCTCAAATCACAGTCAGTTGAGAAATACATAAAATAAACTTCTTTCGATGCTCAGTTGTATGGTTATAAACAACTGTAACTACTGTATACAGAATGTATTTGTTAAAACAATTTCAATTCTGGATAATCTACGTTGCTTACATCTTAGAAATTATTGGAGAATTCGTTTGCTGATTCATATATCCAAGATACATGGATATTGAAATTTTGTCATATGTTAGGTTTCGTATGACGACATGACTGCATACTGCTATTAAATTTTTGGATTGATCGAAACAGTTATTCAATTCTACATGATGATATTTACTGGTTGTTTAGTTATCAGTTCGTATTGGTACCATTAGTAAGACTGTAAATCATTACACTTTACAATAACTTGATAACTTGGGGGATATCAGTGGGACATGTTTATGTCAGTCAGACAAGGCTGTCTACTCTCTTTCTTCCTCTTTCTTCTGGTGATTGACTGCATTATGAAGACTCCGACATCTAAGGGGAAATACGGAATACAATGGACATCTCAGAATCAATTGGATGATTTGGACTTCACAGATGACCTACCCCTCCAATCCCATACACACGAACAAATACACACGAAGACAATTAATGTAGCAGCAGCCTCTGCATAAATAGGCTTCAACATACACAAAGGAAAAGCCAAGATTCTCAAATGCAACACGGTGAACACTGACCCAGTCACATTTGATGGCGAACTCTGGAAGATGTGAAAACATTCATGTACGTGCGAAGCATCATTGATAAACAAGGAGGATAGGATGCAGATGTAGATGCGAGGATTGGCAGAGAAACAACATTGTTTCTACAATTGAAGAACATATGGAACTCAAAGCAACTGTCAACTAATTTTAAAGTGAGAATCCTCAATACGAACGTCAAGACAGTCCTACTGTATGGAGCTGAAATGTGGAGAACTAATACATACATCGTCAAGAAGGTACAAGTATTTATAAACAGTTGTTTACGCAAAATACTCAACATTCACTGGCCGGAAACTATCAACAACAGCGTTTTATGGTAGAGGACAAACCAACTTCCATCTGAATAGAAAATTAGGAAAAAGCTTTGGTAGTGCATAGGAGATACATTACAGAAATCATCAATGTGCATCACGAAGTAATCCCTAACTTGGAATGATGAAGGGAAGCGGAAAAGAGGAAGGCCAAAGAACACATTACACTGGGAGATTGAAGCAGATATGAAAAGGATGAATGTTAACTGGAAAGAACTGGAAAGGATTGTCCAGGACAGAGTTGGATGGAGAAAGCTGGTGAGCGGCCTATGCTCCTCAACGAGGGGTAACAGACGTAAGTAGGTAAGTTACCAGTGATAAATGCATTGTATTATTTAAAATACAGTTCTACAGGTGCATATTTCATTCAGTATATTATAAATGACAGAAATAAATAACAATACTGTTCGTATATCGATCTCTTTAAATATTTGGTATGTTTATCTAAAAAGAAATATATATATATATTGTTCTCAATCAAGATGTACAACATAACATTGAACAAAAAGAGTAGATTAGCATAATTGAATAGGATAGCAACAACAAACAAACATAAATATTTTTTTAAAATACATTTTTCGGATATCTATAAATGAGCAAGTGTTGAATTTCAATACTTCAATAATCATTTATATTGTCCACACTAAAACAAAACACTTAAGATAGACATTCATTGTATCGAAATAATAACAAGTGAGTTGAAAAATTTCCCTTCGTTACAAACAATATGATGATTAATATGAATTACTTCAGATTGTCTATTGTTTAATCCCGTATTTTTAAAAAAATGAAGATTTTCATCATAATGAAATGAAGACTAAGATTGGAACTTTCTAAGTCAATATAACACTATAGTCTTGTTTATTTATATGAGGTATTTCCTGGAGTTCTGGTGATAAACTGTAATCATTGGAGTTAAACCAGGTCTGTTGGGAGATATCAACTCACTGAAGACATTGGTTTAATGGTTGCTCAAACTTCGTGGATTGGTTGAAGTTAGACATTAACATCGTTGGATACCGGTCGGCTCACTGGTCTATCGGTTAAGTACTCTGGTGCGAGACTGATAGGTCCTGGGTTCGAATCTCGCGATTGCGAGATCGTCGATGCACACTGGTGAGGAGTCCCATAATAGGACGAAACGGCCGTACAGTGCTTCCAGGTTTTCGATGGTGTTCTAGCTTCAACTGACTAATGATCTTAACTCTATAATCTTACAAATATGTTGAACTGACTAGTTGTTTCGCTGTAGCATTAGATTCAGGACTATTCTAATTCAAGGCGACAGTGTTACCTGTAATCCATGAATTTTCAAATCGTTACTTTCATCCAAATTATGTTTATTCAGTTGTAATTTTAAATGAGCTATAAGAATTGACAGTTTCAGTTTTTAAGGTTAGAAATTTAGAAAAAACAAACATGAAAGTCCATAAACATAACATAACTATAAATAAGTTTTTAAGATGTATCTTTATTCATTTTTGAGGTTTTATCATCTTCTATTATGTAACGATTTGTTCACTTTTATATTTAATACTTATCTCATAGATTTTCGTTCAAAATGTAAAGATCTTAGTGTTACATTGGTTATTTGTACTATGAAAACACTTTAAATGATTCACATATAGAGAAAGTGTAAGGAAGTTCAGCGAAAACTATTGATGATCCTCAAAAGATTTTAACACTAAAACAGGTTATTTCACTATTCAGACTTTAAACATGAATAAACATGTATAAATGTGGAGCTATTAAGTAAGTATTCACTGGGGCAGTAAAATTTCGTCAAATAACTTATACGAATTACTAAAACTAACTGATGTAAGGAAGATTTCTCGTCATTCTATAAACAAAGTAATCAATGTCCATAAAGTTGAATTTCTTATAAATTACAGCTGATTAGTTTAATTAATAGTTTAACTGTAGGCATGGGTAACATTATTTCATCCTCTACATAGTTGTGCATATTTGTTCACATGAAAAATCAGTCACAATATTTCTTTACACATTTTTAGTTTACATGTGAATAAATCATTATTTTCAGAAGGGGGGTATCTTGGATATTATAGTAATTTTAATAGTTGAAATCATGAGTCAAATCCAGAAAACCCCTTCTGAAATTAATCAATATATGCTCACTAGTGAATAACTCCATGAGGTTTTTCCTGGAATCCTAGTGAGAAGCAGTGACCAGTGGATTTCCACCAGGTCGTTTGTGAGATAGAAACTCATTAAAGACAATTGTGAATGTGTCGCTCAATTTCGTGGATTGGTTGAAGCTATACAATTACACCGTTGGATGCCGGCCGGCTCAGTGGTCTAGAGGTTAAGTGCTCGCACACTAGATTGATAGGTCCAGGGTTGGAATCTCGCGGAGCGAGATCGTGGATGTGCACCACTGAATAGTCCCACAATCAGACGAAACGGACGTCCGATATTTCGAGGTTTTCCATAGTGGTCTAACTTCAGTTGACTCATGACGTAAACTATTGAAATCTTTATTTGCAAATTTATAGCTTTCAATTAGGCCTAATTTGACTGAACAGAAATTTTGTTGGAAATAGTTTACATACCTCATTTAAATATTATTAACAAACTATAAACTGTATAAAATCAAACAAAATTAAATGTTAGATTCATAAATAGTTATGAAATTTATAAACAGTTATTTTAATTAAATTCACTTGTTATTGTTTCTTTCGAATCTTCCCATTTGATGTTTAGGACTGCAATTGATCAGTCTCTTATTGGCCATATGTACATACTGTGCGTATTGCCTTGATGGCGTTTGAAGCGAACGGTACTGGATTAGAGTCCCAGAGTGAACATCAACTCTGAGATGCAGGTACATTCATCTGACAAGTCCCACATAAGATGAAACGCTCGTCGTGGATTCCACTGTTAGCCACCATCTATCTTTGCTTATAATGCTTGTAAATTATTGAGGTAATACGCACAGTATGCACATATGGCCAATAAGAGACTGACCAGTTGCAGTCCTAAACACCAATGGGAAGATTCAAACAAACAATACTAAGTGAATTTCAACTTCACCCCATTGCACAAGCAACTGCTATTAAGGACTCAGTAGCTGAGTAGATAACGCGTTGTCGTTTGAAGCTAAAGGTACTGGGTTCGAGTCCCAGAGTGAAGATCAACTCTGAGATGCAGGTACATCCAGCCGACGAGTAACAAATAGTAGGAAACGCGTCCTGGAATCCACTGCTTGCCACTACCCATCTTTGCTTATATTTATGTAAATTAGCTAGTATTTGTTTCCGTTAATTTGTTATGAATAATGTAAGCTTATATTATTGTCTACATCAAATAAAGGTGTTGTTATTCGATGACACATACCTTTGATCATGAATTATATTCATATTGTTTCACATTATTGAATCTAATACTTCTATTTTTGTCGTAAATAAGGAGGAATTAAATATGTTGAGTAAGTTAGTACTACATAAAGTCTAAATTGATGTGTATAGATTAGTTGTGATATTGTTCTGAGTAATAGACACTACATTTATTCATTTAAAATATTCTGAAAATACAAGACTGAGTGTTTTCCAAAAGAGCAAAAAATTACTTGACATGCTTAGCAAAGGTCACATGTATTGTAGTGTCAGTTACTGTGTTAAGCCCATATACCTTGTTCTAGCTTCTGATCATGTCAACTTACCCATTCTTATTGATTCACTTTTTGATCTTGTTAATTATTCACTTATCAACTCTGACTTTTTTTAATATGAGCGTATGTGTAAGCACACTTCTTATCCTATTCATCACACGTCTGTAACTTATTTTTATCTGGCTATAAATATTGATTAACGCTTGATTAAATGGAATTGGCAAACACGCCTTCTTCACCGAGTGTCATTTACCTTCGCTCTCTTCTATTCGTATCATCCCTCTTATTTCTTGTCCAGATCAATGAGTATACAAAATATACGTATTCAAACATTCGTCCTTGTATTTGACTGATTTAATTTCGCAATTCACCCAACGCGATTTAAGTCGATGAAATATAAGAGTATATCCAATGTGTATTTCGATGACAATCAGCATATAATGCAACTCGAATCAGATTCAGAGCCACTGATAATTAAATTATCTATTTTATTTTTTTCTATTGAATAAATATGAAACTTTAATAGTCTGTCAAATTGATTTCATTGCAGTATCATTTCACTATACATACCTTCAATGACTTTGTTCACCACGGACTAAATGTTGAACAAAATGACCTTGACAAAAATGCACTTTACGTTGTTATTATTTAAACATATAAATATTGGTACAAAGGTGAACCAGATTGATGTGCGCCGCACAAAACTAATTTGATTTGTGTGAGGGCTTGGATAATGCCCAAGTGCCCAAACCGAAACAGGTGGTTTTCTTAGGGGACCACAGCCGAAGCCTTTGATCTAAAGGTCTGATCCACAAGGCAGTGGAGCATTATAAGGAGATGCAGTCCCATGGTAGCCGGTAACCAACGATTGTTTCATATGCCATTTGTTCCCTCAGGATACTAGAGCCTATGAGCACCATTAGTTTGGAATGAAGGTTTTCCAACTCCTCTAGGTGGACTTCCCGTGTCCACCAACCTGGTTAAAGCGCCGGACATTCACTTTTCGTCCACCAAATTTCGTCAACAACACCCCTGCCACGAGAAGACAATGAATAGGACGTCTTTGACAGAGGCTATATACGCATTGCCATGTGAGAGCATTTAGAGAGGGAGAACGAACTTTTCCCACTCTTGGCCGTACCAGGTTATTCAGACACAACGTTGTTGAAAGTTAATAACATCGAATCCAACTAAACAGTTAATCTTCACATGTGGATATCATTAAGGAATCATAAAAATCATAGATCAATATATATATTAATTCATGAGAATCTCACAAACTAAATGTATTTCATGTAATGTGACTCAAATGTGTTTACTGTAGTGAAATTTGCAGAAATTCTAAAATAATTCTTAGTTGCTTATGGTTAAATTACATATACACAATCACTAAGAAAAAAATATTTTTGTGTTTTTTTTAAAGATTGAAAATTGAAAAAAATTAATTTTTTTCTTTCCAAATCAATGTAGTTTTCCTGGTAGAATTTTAAATCAGAATACATAATGTGTGAGATGTAATTATATATTGATTTAAAGTTTTTTTCCTTGTTGTTGCTAATTGACATTCAGTAATTTTATTTGGTTTAATTTCAATAGATAATATACTATAGTGTGATCTACTTATATCCATATAAGTAGTATATGGCGATGGTCAGACATTGAATGTATTTTGGCAGAAGACCGATAAGGAAAGAACTGAAATGAAGCGCAATTGGTAGGAAAATGCATGAACAATGGAATTAGAGAAGATAATATACTTTGATTTTTCATTCAAATCATCGTTGCTCAGTTTGATAAACTGTCTGCCTAATAATCATTGAATGTAAGTGATAAATAGTTGAAAGAAACAGAAAGTCAATTTATTTTCTTGGATATTTATCAAACAAACCTTCTCTAAAATTTGTCTTTTAGAGTAAACGGACCTAGATAAGGTAGCTGCTTTTCTTTTTCTTATGTTGAAGATAGAACTATCGTTGTAATCGCAAGCAAATCAAATATACTTACTTACTTACGCCTGTTACCCCTTGTCGAGGAGCATAGGCCGCTCACCAGCATTCTCCATCCAACTCTGTCCTGAGCCTTCCTTTCCAGTTCTTTCCAATTGCTATTCATCCTTTTCATATCGGCTTCTATTTCCCGGCGTAGTGTGTTCTTTGGCCTTCCTCTTTTCCGCTTCCCTTCCGGATTCCAAGTTAGGGATTGAGTCGTGATGCACATTGGTGATTTCCTCAATGTATGTCCGATCCACTTCCAACGTCTTTTCCTTATTTCCTCTTCAGCTGGAAGCTGGTTTGTCCTCTCCCATAAACGCTGTTGTTGATAGTATCCGGCCAATGGATGTTGAGTATTTTGCGTAGACAACTGTTTATAAATACTTGTACCTTCCTGATGATGGCCGTAATAGTTCTCCACGTTTCAGCTCCATACAGTAGGACTGTCTTGACGTTCGTATTAAAGATTCTGACCTTGAAATTGGTTGAGAGTTGTTTTGAGTTCCATATGTTCTTCAATTGTAGAATTGCTGCCCTTGCTTTGCCAATCCTCGCCTTTACATCTGCATCCGATCCCCCTTGTTTATCAACGATGTTTATCAACTCCGCCTGTAGCTCTTCTAGAGTTACTGCCGGTCCCAAGCCCGGGTAAAGGAGGAGGGTTGGGCATGGGGTTAGCGACACCATCCCGTAGAAAAGCTAACTCGCTAAAAAAAACACTAACCGGAAAAAATAATTTAAACCATTTAAACTATGCCCTGGGAGTTGAAGGAATAATGACGTCTCATGATGAAAGCCGAAATTCTTCAGAAGTCACGAGACCGATGCACTTTTTAACAACCAAAGCAACACTCTTTATAGGTACATGGAACGTCCGGACAATGTGGGAGACAGGAAAGACCAGCCAAATAGCAATGGAAATGAGATACAAATCAAATATAGCCTGTACTAGAATATAAAACATGTGGTAATAAAGCAAAGTAACGAATCAAAGTAGCTTCGATGACTTGAAGATCGTTGTAAATTCGATTTTGTAGACACTATGATGAGTGGAAGTTTATATTTCGACCTTAACAATTAGATTCACTTGAGTTAGTACTGTTAGCTTATTTCATCTCAGAATCCATGTCACTGCTTCTCAACGATGTACGGAAGTCACTAAGCCCGTAGTTTGGATTGATTAGTACCGGCAAATAATTTTCCTGTATGTGACAACACTTGTTCAGTTTGGCAGTCAGAGCAGTTCAGACATGTATGATAGTCATCGAAAATCAATGCTTCCTATTCGTATCCCTTCAAAATGCCCTAACTTTAATTAATTGAATTTAACCCCGACCGTGAAAGATTCTTCTATCTTTTTATTTGCTTGTGTGCAGTGACAATTAGCCTTATTCAACTTTTTCAAACAACAAAAATGTCGTCGTTGCAAGGCCAAAGTTTATAAAGGTGACTACTCCCTCACTAGGAAATGCAAAGGGTCAGATCGCAGACCAGGAGCCATATCCTTACGTTCTATTTCTAACTACAAGTTAAATTGCCAACACACATGCGTAAACAGTCCGAAATAATCATTACTAGGTGAACCTATGGAATCTACGAAATATAAGACGTTAAGGTTTTGTGGAGGCAACCCGCAATTAGGAGGATAGCTTTAACACATCGCAACGTTTCAAAAATGCCACTTTTATGGACGCTGAAATAAAACTTTTCGATTACTATTGACTTGGTAGCTTATATTTAGTGAACCAAACTGAGTTCCACATATAACACAAAGCAATCATTCATGTCTGAAGACTGCACAAATGAAAAAGGTAGACCATTTGCTGATATCTTTGACCCAAGTCAGTGTCATTTGAAAACTACTTAAGTAGTCTTATGACTAAAACATAATACCACCTTAATGTCCCAACTCAAAAGATCAGTTTCCTACGGATCTGTGATAATGTTGGTGTGTCATTTACACAGTTTAATCACTAAGATATCATCATCTTGATCGTTTAAAAGATCCAAAATTCTGCTATTGTAGTCGCAAAGAAAACAAACGGATCAATAATAATACATAGTGATTTCTAAACGGTCAGCTGGTAAAGGGCATCGTCTCCCTGGCTCAGTACCAAATGGCCTGTGACCAATCCTTAATGGTAGGTGTTATTTGGAAACGATGGAGTTAGCAGATGAATACTTAAAAGTCAAAGTTGCTTTAAGATGTTGTAACTTTAATGGCTGTAAAGACACTCCGTAGTCTATATCAATATAACGGACTCTTATTTGGAGTTAATATTGCTCAGGCCATTTTTTTTTTAAATTGATTGATTCCATTTCCAAACATCCTTAACTTCTGTTAATATCTAAAAAATAAACATATCGTCAGATTATATAAATTCCTTATTCTGTTGATTATTGACCCCATCTTTGGTCCCAAATCATTCGTGGACTTCCCTCGATAATTCATTACTATAAACCTATATATGTATATATATATTGACATTGAGGCTATATATGAAAATCAGGCAAAATGAATAAAAGAACAATTCTCTTGTCCAACTATAAATATATATTATTTTGATACTGATTTGCATTAGATCTCCTGCACAAAATTACGGCAAACTTATAAATACAATTGAAGTACCTTAAAATCAATTAACTAATCTCAAAATAGGGTTAACTAATACAGTTTAAAAAACACTAAAAGTTATTAAATAAAATTTACCCTGAATTATTCAATACAACAGAAACACAGCTAAAATTAACTCTAAGGAAATGTTTGATTAAAATCATGAATCACTTAATATTAGATCAACATTGAAAACTTGGAGGTATTGGATGGCTATTTCGTTCTAGTTGGATACTCCTCAGCGGTGTGTATCCATGATCCCGTATATAAAATTTGAACTGAGTACTTTTCATCTTTCACATGAATATTTAACCTGAATCCAATAATGTTAATATCTAACTTCTAGGTATTTAATGATGTTCTAACATTAATCAATTCATATGATTTACATTAACATTAACTTTTGAAAGAGAGTTCTTAATTTCTAATTTAACAGTAAATATTATCTATGAATTTTTTCTAACCAGAATAATATAATCTCTCTCCCCCCCCTCCTTTTCTTTTCTTTTTTTTTTTCTATACTTATAACTGAATTCAATTTTTATATTCTATTCCGATAATCTTTTGTTGATAAACCTTAAATATGTTTTTATTTTATTTTTATTATAATATCTAATTCCATTATTTAATTAATTTTTAATTTAATTTGACAGAGAACTATTAATTTATCTAACAGAAATAAAAGAAAAATGCATATTGAATAATAATAATTGAAAACCTGGCTGCTCTGGATGGCCATTTCGTCCTATTGTGGGACTGTTGGAAAGAACGAACCAGACTCCAATGTAGGAAGAAATCAGGAAGAAGCATTGGAAGTGGATAGGACACAAATTGAGGAAATCACTCAACTGCGTCACAAGACAAGCCCTCACATGAAGGTCAAACGAAAAGAGGAAGACCAAAGAACACATTACGTTGAGAAATGAAGACAGACATGAAGAGAATGAACAAAAGTTGGATAGAACTAGAAAGGAAGGCGGAGGACAGAGCGGGTTGGATAATGCTGGTCGGTGGCCTATGCTCCATTGGCAGTAACAGGCGTAAGTAAGTAAGTGAGTAAGTAAGTAAGTTATACGGTGAACTATCACATGTATAACACTTTTTTTGAGATTCGATTTTTAAAAAGGTATGGACAATATGGTAGATAGATATCAATTATAAAGTATTAACAATACAGTTTTGTAAAAGATTTGTCATGATTTGAATAACTCAATGTAAACCCCATGGTTAGGTCAAACTATGTGACATGGGTTTAACTTTCAGCGAAATCAGCTTGAAGAAAGCGGATACAGTTTGTTATAAAAAGTTTACATTTTCAAATGCGTGTACATATAATTTGCAATTAGAAGCAAGATTACCGTAGAATTAGTTGATCAGATTCGTTAGTTGAAGTTACAAAGTTACTTTGAGAATTTATGATTGATTAAATTATAATATCAGAAGGGATTTTGTGGAAATTTGGTATTTTCATAGTTGAAATCATAAGTCAATTGAAGTTAGGCCACCATGGAATACCTGGCAGCTTTGGATGATCGTTTCGTCCTATTGTGGGACTCCTCAGTAGTCCACATCCACGATCCCGCCTCAAGAGATTTGAACCCAGGACCTACCAGTCTCGCACCAGAGCACTTAACCGATAAACCACTGAGCCGGCCGGCATTCAACGATGTTAATGTCTTACTTCAACCAATCTGCGAAGTTTGAGCAACCATTTCATCAATTGTCTTCAGTGAATTGATATCTCGCAACAAACGTGGTTGAACTCCACTAGTCACTGCTTCCCACTAGAACTCCAGGAAGTATCTCTTGAAGTCAGTCACTAGTGAGCATATGATTATTTGTAACCAACCAATAAATTCAATTCATCTATTATAGTTACGTGTATATCATATAGAATGAACTAGATTACTGGGAACTTTTTCATTTTAATCCTCATTCATTCCATATCCATTTTTTAACATTCTGTTTTCCTATCAAATTATTAAGAAAATTTTTATTTCACTAGTTAATAATAATCAAAACTATGAAACAAAATCTTAGTATTGCTTGTTTGAGATGCAGGTACATGCAGCTGATGAGTCCCGAATAGGACGAAACGCGCGTCAAACTTGATTCCACTGTTAGCCACTATTCATCTTTGCTGAAACATTATCTGTTTCATAGTTTATACAAAACTATTGGGGATTAGGAAATCTAAAGTTTTACTATAACAATCATTACTATTTAGTAAAAAAAGTATGTTCAATGAAATGTAAAGAAAAAAGAACAACAAAAAAAAACACATATTTCACTTATCTCGTTCATTTTTTCGTAGTTCTTCGAAGTGGAAATTCATGATTAAATCATGAATGTGCTATTCCCTGAACTCATCTGAACGTAAATGTATTTTTATTTGCTGAAAAATTCCCATCATATGAATGAAGAATATTCTCTTCAATCATTTCTCATCAGCTTATACACCTATAAATCCAAACCTACTAATCCTTAAAAAAAATCGTTTAAAAATTTGTAACATGTAAATCAAGGAGTGTTTTTCATATGAAATCAAAACCGTGAACAAAAAGCTATATCTGTAGATGTTCTACGAATTAGTATATTCATGCTTGTGAGTACTTCCAAGTGTAGTTAAGCAAAGGTGTATTTAAAACTGTTAACAGCTTCATTTTAGCCCATTTAGTTCAGACGGGACATCGAGCCAACATCGAGCAATCTTTCACAATTATATATCGTGTTAACAGCAGTCTACCTAATTCCGTCAGAATGAGAATCCTACAGACGGTTGAGGCCATTGCTATTCGGATAAAAAAGCCAGAGCTTTGCATCCAGAAGAAATATGTCCAGCCACTTCTCTTACCCTGGCCAACTTCATGATTAACTTGTTAATAATCAACTTTATAATATGGAGACGTCAATTTGATTAATATTCGTTTTAAACTTATTTTATCTACACATCTTACCAGAGTCATTATTGTTATTATTACACTTGCTAACCTTTTAGAGAAATTTATTCAGCATCCACCCCTATTTACTATATCTGACCTCATTCATATTACTCTACATATTACGTAATTTCTGATTTGTAATCCCATTTTTCTATCTCACCCCCATGTCAACTATATTTATCCTGATCATTTATTTTATGATTTTATTTCACTTAGAAACTGATTCAAATTAACACTTAATATATTAATTATAGAAGGGGTTTTGTGGAGATTTAGTATTTATCATTGTTGAAAGCGTGAGTCAATTGAAGCTAGACCACCATGGAAAACCTGGAAACACTGGACGGCCGTTTCGTCCTATTATGGGACTCCTCAGCAGTGCGCATCCACGAACCTGCATCTCGCTCGCGAGAGCAGGTTCGTGGATGCGCACTGCTGAGGAGTCCCATAATAGGACGAAACGGCCGTCCAGTGTTTCCAGGTTTTCCATGGTGGTCTAGCTTCAATTGACTCACTTAATATATTAGTCAGCTCCAACATTAACGATTCGATTTTATTTTATATCACAAATACTCCTTGATTCACATGTTACAGTTTTGTTAAATGATGTACTCTGCCTTAAACTTGGCCAATCTTCTTTTGTGGATTATTAATTTGGATTTATAATTGTAGAAGCTGATGAAAAATTCTTGAAAAGAATATTCTTCGTTCATATAATTGTGTTGTAACTTTATTTTATTAAAATTTCATTATCTCATCATGCTGTGATAAAGTTTATGAAGGAACTAGATTGCTCTTTGCAAAAACATTCCTGATGTC
Organism: Schistosoma rodhaini; assembly: GCA_944470415.2. Lineage (NCBI taxonomy): Eukaryota > Metazoa > Platyhelminthes > Trematoda > Strigeidida > Schistosomatidae > Schistosoma > Schistosoma rodhaini. The sequence continues at coordinate 6,991,023 of OX104040.1, forward strand.
GAAGTGAATGAGACAAAGTGTGAATCAAAACAAAACAAGTAAATATTTGTTACCTGGAAATCTAGCAACTGATTAGATACAATTTCAATAGGACCTGTTCTTATCAATCTTGTGAGTATCAACGGTTTGAGATATGAAACTTTGATTGAAATATAATAGAGCTTTCATTTCTATCTTATTCAGTTAGATATCGAGAGATTATCAATGAACACAACTAACGTGGTGAACAGCGATATCATTTCATGTAAGTAATAGTTTTCTCGATTGATTATCAAATAATTAATTAATGTAGATCAAAGTTTTACTTTACATTTGTTTTGTTGGAATGATTATTTCAATGTCTTACCAATTACATTACGTGATATAATGAAGCTCAAGTTGATTGCTAACGCGACATATTTACTTTTTGACTAGAAACTGAATCAAATAAGTATTTTCATAGTTGAAAGCGTGAGTCAATTGAAGCTAGACCACCAAGGAAAACCTGGAAGCACTGGACGTCCAGTATTTTCATAATTGAAAACACTGAAATCTCTACACACAAAAAAACTCCTGAAAATAAGTATTTGTTCAACTATCAAATAATTTAGATTTCCACTCCCTTATTTCTAATCTAATGTATACTTAATGAATAATGATGCTTTGATATAAATAAACTGAATCTAATTTGTCGACTAATTGTCAGTCATGACAATTAGTTAAGCAAGAAATCAAGCAATGGAAGGCAAAGATTATACGAGATAAGAAATTAGAAGATCCTATTAAATATAACTGACCTGAATTCATTTATATTGTTATATATGTATTAAAATAATAAGTTCTCATCACAAAGGTAAATTATATATTCCCTAAGGTTTTTTTATGTTTTTGATAGCTTATCTTTAAACTTATCATGGAACATCAGTAAAACATTATTTATTTAGAAGGGGTTTAGTGGAGATTTCAGTATTTTCATAGTTGCCAGCATAAGTCAATTGAAGCTAGACCACCAATGAAAACCTGGAAACACTGAACAGCCGTTTTGTCCTATTATGGGACTTCTCAGCAGTGCGCATCCATCATATGCTCACTAGTGACTAGAGACAATTCCTGGAGTTCTAGTGAAGAGCAGTGATCAATGGAGTTCAAATCACGTCTGTTGTGAGATAGGAACTCACTGAAGACAATTGGTGAACGGTTGCTCAAACTTCGTGGATTGGTTGATGTGAGACATTAACACCGTTAGATGCCGGTCGGCTAAGTGGTCTATCGGTTAAGTGCTCTGGTGCGAGACTGGTAGGTCCTATGTTCGAATATCGAGAAGCGGGATCGACGATGAGCATTGCTGAGGAGTCCCACAATAGGACGAAACGGCCGTCCAGTGCTTCCAGGTTTTCGATGGTGGTCCAGCTTCAATTGACTCATGCTTTCAACATTATTTATTGGTTGTGTGACATAATGAACATAATAATTGTTCGGTCTAAAACTAGATTTACATTTTCTAAATGAGAGATTTTAATGAAATCATTTAGTTAATTAGATGAAGCATAAATAAAGGATTCATATATGATAATATAAATTACCTGTCATTGGAAATAGTTTCTATTAACCGCGTTGTTTGATCAATGATTGAAGATTTATCGACTAATCGAAATGAACAATTATAAAATGTAATTAACGCAACCGAAATCAAGATTTGTTCATTGATAAGAAAAGGAATTATACTATATATTTGAAACAAATATTGTTGAATAGTGATTTTTATTGAGTTATTTACAATGAACCCAGTGAATTATTGTTTTAGATCTAGCTGTAGTGCTGCGCTTCGTTAATTATTCACCTCGATAACCGCTATATTACAAATGTTAACGGTGTATAAAGTCAGAAGGCAAAGAGAAGCGGCAACTACAGTTTTATTGACAAACGACGCAGGTCAGAAAGTTATCAGCACATGAGTAAATATCAGCAAGCGGAGCAAAAATGACACGCATTGGAGATGGCGGATTAGCTAACTCACTTTAATCAAGCGTTAATCAATATCTATAGTCAGATAAGAATAAGTTCCAGACATGTGGTAAATAAGATAAAAAGTGTATACACATTTTTTTTATTTATTTAATCACATACATATTGGTACATAGGGCACCGGATACATAAGCGTCACATACACACATATGCTGATATAAAAATAGTCAGGATTAATAAGTGAATAATTAACAAGGTCAAAACATAACTGAAGATATATAGGTGAATTGTCTTGTCCAGAAGCTAGAATAAGGTATACAGCCTTAATATATCAACCGACACGACATAGCAACAAACACATTATCATTACATTATTTTCAACATCTTTCTTCACATTTGTTAACTTGATTAATTTCAGATGAAAAAAAAGTTCATTATTCGAATCTCAGAGATGAATTTTTCATAAGCTACATTGAAGTCCAATGCATTCACATGAATGTTTTATAGTTTTCTACTATTTTGTTCTAGTTTATGTAACTACGTATTCGGATATGATTTGATGAAAGTAATGAAAGATAATCTATTATTATTTTATTTAATTCCCTATTGAAATATGTTCAATTTCAAACTATGTCCAAATTACGACATAAAATAAAAACTTTAACAAGAAACCAAAAAGCTATATTTCTCACTTTACTGTCTTTGTCTCAAGAGATTTGAAATCATCTCATTTTAAATAAAGGAAACTTAAAAGTGAAGATTATTTTTTGAACATTTGACCAGTTTACTATTTGGATACAATACAAAACCACTGAGTTTATTGATTCAGTAATAATAAGTTAATAGTAGTAGAATGGAATTCCGTTCAGATGTCATAACACTCACATTCAGTTAATTTCATTCCATTCAATGAATTTCTTCGATAATTTACATGATGAAATTGCCAAAGGTGACAATTTGTGTAATTCACTTATGAAGTCAATTATTAGTCCTCATAATAAATATTTTGATGAAGAGTATTAAGGGCAAAGACTTTCAGAAATGGATGTTATGTAAACGAACCAATAGAAATTGTACAAAATATTGACAATGGATCGATAAACTATTCTCATATCAGTTAGTACTTCATGCTGTTGCTTTTTTGAAAGTTAATTCAAAGAAGAAAATGTAATAGCGGCTATGGTTATCAAATAAATTGGAGTCAATTCGTTTCATATTATGTGTATGATGTTTGTTTCTAATGTTTATTAGTGCTCATTTCAATTCTTTCCAACTATTATAATTATAATCAGAGAGGGGTTTTTTGTAGATATTATAGTAATTTATCAACGACCACTGAAATTCAACTGGGTCTGTTGTAAAATAGTAACTCACTGAAGACAATGGTGGATGTGTCGCTCAATTTCGTGGATTAGTTGAATTTAGACATTAACACCATTGGATCCCGGCTCAGTGGTCTAAAGGGTAAGTACTCGCGCATGAGACTGATAGGTTCTGAGTTCAAATCCTGCAGGTGTAATAGGGGATGAATACTGCTGAGGAGTTCCATACTAGAATGAAATGGTGATCCAGTACTTTGAGGTTTTTCCATGGTGGTCTAGCTTCAACTGATTCATAAATTCAACCATTTTAATCAAATAATCATAAATTGAATAATTCAGTAGTATTTTGAATTCATGAGAATAAAAAATCGTTTATTCATAATTTAAACAATTTTGTTTTTGTTTCTTATCATTTAAATTTCAAATAATTTCAATAACATTCAGTTAACAGATGAACAGAAAACATTTCAACATTTTGAAGATAATATACCAGTCTAAACTTGTTAGCAAATAGATGTATTGATATAATACAACTAATGTACTCAATAAACAAACTAAATTGAAATGGTATCCAGTCAAAGGATATTGAGTATCTTGCATAGACAATCGTTTATAAATACTTGTACATTTTTGATAATGATTGTGTTAGTTCACCAAATTCACCTCCATACAATATAAATGTTTTGACTCTCATATTGACTGTTCTGACTCTTGAACATATTGAGTTCAATATGTTCTTCAATTGAAGGTATGCGGCGTTTGCTTCACCAATCCTCAACTTTATGTCTGCATCAGATCCTCCTTGTTCATCAATGATGCTTATCAAGTACGTGTAAGATTCCACAGATTCCAGAGCTTTTCCATCAAGTGTGATTGAGTTGGTGTTCTCAGTGTTTTACTTGAGGATCTTTCTTCTTCCTTTTTGTATGTTGAAGCCTACTGATTCAGAGTCTGCTGCTACACTAATTGTCTTCGTCTGGATTTGTTGATGTGTATGAAATGGAAGAGCCAGGTTATTTGCCTAGTCTAAATCTTGTAATTGATTTTGACATATCCATTGTGTAGGTTTTCATAATACAGTTAGCCACGAGAACAAAGAGGAAGGGGTAGAGTAAGTAGCCTTGTGTGACTCCGGTTCTCACTTTGAATGCACCTGTCAGCTGTCCTCCGTGCACCACTTTGCACTGTAGTCGGTCGTGTGAATTCTGAATGATATTGATGGTCTTACCAGGTACTTCATAGCTCTTCTTACTCCGCCTGTAGCTCTTGTAGGGTTACAGCCGACCCCAAGCTCAGGTAAATGAGGATTTTTGGGCATGTGACCAGCAACTACATCCTGGAGAAAACAACCTTGCTAAAAAATAGTCCTAGCCAAAATAAACATTTATCACATCATTTTTTAAATGTATCATAATGAAATGAATGGCATATCTACTCATAATGGGTAAATGGACCATAAAACAATAGTGAAGAAACATTATTAAAATTACGTAATAAGTAGTATATCAATAATTAGATAGTGAAGATTATAGACAATTTCATTAATTTATTTCATATCCCGTATTTCTTTGTCATTCTTTAAGTCTTCCAATTTATATTCTTCCCTATCTAATCACTTATATCTATTACATAATTTTAGTAACCTTTGTGGTTACTATGCTTTAGTCAATTTATCCAAGTTTCACCTATACTCTATGTGAAACTATTGACATCTGTTACTAAATTATTCTTGTAATTGCCGGTACATTTGTCTTTTCTTTAACAATTTATACATTTTATCTATTCTTTGTAGTTATGCAATCTAGTCCGTCAAGATCCCTAACTCATAAATTACCTTGATTCATGTATATGACGATCTTATTGAAAACAATATGGTTCCCTTATAGGCTTGGTTCTACATATCACAATACGAATCTTTACAGAATCAGGTGTCAACTCGTATTTCAATCATCAGACTTTTATCCCTAACATAACAAAACTTACTAATCAGTGATCAATCTGTTTTTAAGTCCCAATTTAATAAAGGTCAGTTAAAGCAAAATATATCTCTTATAGTGCATGTAACTACCCAATATGTAAATGTTTGGATAGAATACTTACTTACTTACTTACGCCTGTTACTCCCAATGGAGCATAGGCCGCAAACCGACATTCTCCAATCCACTCTGTCCTCCGACTTCCTTTCTAGTTCTATCTAATTTTTGTTCATTCTTCTCATGTCTGTCTCCAATTCTTGGCGTAATGTATTCTTTGGTCTTCCTCTTCTCCTTTGACCATCAGGATTCCATGTAAGGGTTTGTCTAGTGACGCAGTTGGGTGACTTCCTCAAGGTGTGTCCTGTCCACTTCTAACGCTTCTTTCTGATTTCTTCCTCTGCTAAAAAAAAACGTTTGGATAGAATAAACAATATCAATTTCTACAAGATAGTATATTAGACTTTCTATCATGTTTCAACTAACATAAAATACGATTGAAGAATATGACGATTATGACGATTATTAACAAACACCTAGTAACAAAACTTTAGTTACCAATTCAACAAACCATATTTTCAAATTACAATAGAGCAATCTTTTCCTTTTAACATAAATATAAGATTCTATAAACGTTGAAGAAAATGATATACATATACAACAACAATGGAACTAATTATTTTTTTTCAATTTTTAATCATCATTTCAAATATTCTTCTTCCGTTGATCTTTTCTTTTCCTTTTTCTTTCTCTTTTTTTTGATTGTTTAAATGACCTTACAAACAGTAATTCAATTAACAAAAATAAGGATACAATTTGTTTGTGTGTGTGTGTGTGTGTTATTCAATGTTTTTCTGTTTTAAACAAAAAACCATTTAAAAATTGAATAATAACCAACTTGACAACAACAACAAAAAGGTTTCTTTTTATAAATATAACCGCCCCCCTCATTTTTATTTTTCTTATTTGTTTATTTGAATATTAACTTTATTATTATAATATACAAATAAATAGATAATTGAACTTTTGTTTTGTTTAAATAAAAATAGAACAGATTTACATCCTTTAGTTTTTGTACTTATATGGTATATCAATGGTATCAGTTAATTGTAAAATGATAGAGTATGTTTATGTTTTGTGTTGTGTTTTCTCAATGGATTAGTTTAATTTTGTAAATCTGATTAACATTCTAAATAAAAATGTTTAGATTTTATAAGTAAAAATGGATAATGGCTAGCAATGGAATTCAGGATGAGCGTTTCATCCTATTTAGGACTAGTCAGATGTATGTACCTGCATTTGTTGAGTTGGCTTCCAGAGAACTTCAACGGAGCCTCCAGAGGCCCAAAAAATTAGCCGAAGAGCCCTAGCGAATCAGCGTATGATGGAACATTCTAGAGTTCCGGCGTGGCGTGCTACTATTGGTCGGTAGCATATTATATCGTTAATGGATCGGCTGAAATAGGATGTTGATTTAAGATATGCTAACATCTATAAATATCGATGATTTTCTGTACAAGATTGAACCTTGCTGTAAGGTGTTTCTCTCATACTCGTGTCTTCTCTCTGGTGTTCAAGTCGCTGAGTAGTTCTAGCCTGTGGGTTATCAGAATGGCCTAGGAAGCGAATATAGCGTTCAATCGACAAGACTTATCAACATTACATAGTTGATGTTCATATTAGGACTCAAACCCAGTACCGTACACTTCGAACACCATCTCATTATCGATTTAGTAAGTGAGTTCAGATAGTCATATATTTCTTAAATGTGAAGAATTATCACAATTGATTGATCACTGGGTGGTGATCAGTGCCATGCGCATCAAGTCCTTTATACTGCTGATCGAATACTATCGATCAAGTAGAAATGTGACCAGTAATCTAGGTGGCTTGATAAGATGGTGGTTGGAGGTTGTCAACAGAAATCCCTGGATCCGGGTTTCGTGCTACTTGACACTCATCAGCAAAATGTACCTGTAATCTTGAGGGAATCGTTGCTCCCTGACAGATTCGAAGAATTATCTTTCTGTCTTTCATTGAAGCATGTACAGTTCAATTTTAAGTAATAGAATAATCCATTCAGACTAATTAATTCATCGCTGAAACTTGTTTTATTCGAGTTTATCTATTAAAACTACTTCATAGTTTATCATAGTAACATCTGAGATTTTTATTCTTGTTAAAGATAACTTTCTTTTAACAAAAATGTACAGTGAATGTTCAAGCTTCATTCACTTTACTTGAAATGTCTCACATATAAAAGAAAAGTTTGCTTTATTTCTTCTTTATATCTCTGAACTAGTTCTCGTTTTTATGGACAAAAAGGTAAAAAAAGTTTTGAGTCTTAAAGTTATTATACATTGATACTATTGCTACATCATATAGCAGAAGAATAAAATTATTATTAATAAAAAACACTGATTTTAATTAGTGAGGAATTTGTAACCATTGCTTGAAAACTAACTTCACTCACTTTTTAGCAGTCGAATTCACCAGTCGAAGTAAGCTAAACTACCAATGATAACCAAGAAGGACTAGACAAGCGTTCATCATAGAACGGGACTTTTTATCAGTGAGTATCCATGATCCAACATGTGGAACTCGAACTCACTATCTTTAATCTCACGTGCAAATGCTTAATCTATAGACCACTTAGCCGGCATCCATCGATATTGCACAACCCTTCATCCATTGTCTGAAGTGGAAAATTGTCTCCTCTTATCATATCTTCTCACTAGAAGTGCAGGAAAACCATCTTGAATTTAGTCACTAGTAAGCATATGATTAGTATCAGTATGGGGATTTGTGTAGATTATAGTACTTTAACAGGTAAATTTAAGCATGCGGGATTGTAGATACTCACTGTTGAGAAGTCCCATTCAGGGACGAAACAGTCGTCCAGTTCTTCCAGGTTATTAATGGTAGTCTAGCTTAGATCATCTAATGAATTCAATTAGTAAAATACTGTAAACTCCACAAATCCCTATACTGTTAATAATCATTTGTACACTAAATTTGTTAGGCGTCATTCCCCTAATCTTATCAACTTTTGAATTTTTATGAATGAACTTTATGGAGAAAACATTATTCCACTGACTTCTTATATATATTGTAATCTCTTCGTAATATTGTACTTCGTTTAATCTTATCATAAACACATTGGTATCAACATGATTGGATTAGAATTCCATCATGTTCTAAATAGACTTTAGTTTATTTTAGAATTGAGTTGAAACTTTGAGTTTTTGAGCTTTCTAGTGGATATAAGATAAGAAACGTCTATTTTAAATTTAATCTGTGTACGTGATTTATTCAATCTTATTGAGTAAATATAAATAAATCAACATTGAACAAAACATGATTAAAATATTAAAGAAAGGACTTGAAAAACCATTGAAAATGAGCAACACTGTTATTATCTGATGTTGTTGGATCATAGTGATAGAGTAGTTTCTAAGTTAATGAGAAAAAAAAATTCCCTATTTATTACTCACAGTTTAGAAAATTGCCCGAAAATAAAATTTTTTAAGGATGGCTCGTTGGCAAACTCAAGGAAGCCTCAAGAAACCCAGAAAGAGACGAAGACATTTCAACCAATCAACACTAGGGGAGCATTCTAAAATGTTGACGTGTAGCTTCCCTATTGGATGAATAAGAATGACCCCTTATGTGTCTATCGGCTGCCCGAAATGATGATTTACTTTCAGCCAAATAACTATAAATTCATGGGATTTTTGTACTATATTTGACACTGCTTTGGGGAATAAAATTCCTACTTACTAGTTTTCTATCTTCTCTCTTGCGACGTTGCGGGTTCGATCGTTCAAGTAGTCTAGTAGTCAGCGGTATAGCAAGAATCAAGTTCTAGGTATAACACATTTATATTTCTAATACTTAAAAATCATATTTAGATAAAACTGGATTATTGTCGTATCATACTTCTCTTCACGAGACTTGAACATAAGACTCCTTGCTGTTTCTTAAAACATATAATAGCTCATATACAATTGAGTTTGCTCATATCTAATTTGGCTAAGCCTTTTGTTAACTTATTTAAAGGACAGAGTCATTCGTACAATAGTAACTTATCTCTATGTATCTGTGTACCTTTATTATGTACGCTTGAGCAGTCTACTGCTTACGCATGTATTCATTCTTCTAGCCTTACTATTATTCGCTTAATTGATTCGATAATTCATGCATTTTCATTTGTATATATATGTATATCACTGTACCTGCTTACTCGCTGACTCGATCACTCGGACACTCAATCTCTCGCTCGCTCATTCGACTCGCGCGCTCACTCGCTCGCTTTACAACACTACTGTTTCATGCTTGTTTAACGTGCCTGCAGTTTTGGATATATGTTTGTGATCCAATAATAAATGCAATCAACACTTCGTATTCGCCTTCTCATTTATACACTGTTGGGGCGTTATCGAGTAACGGTGATCAAGACGAACAATATGCGAAGCTTAAGGATAATAACGAATATCGACCACCACAAACGTTAAAAATAAGATATGGAAATAATCACAAGAAATTGAAATATCTTATTAAAGCAATGTGTTTGATATATTGTTTACAAATGTCTAAAGGTTAGAAAAACTAATAGTCTTCTAGTGTATTCACTTGCGATGATATTTACCAAACACAAAGTGCTGTTCATTTTTTTATTCAGTTTAGAAATAGTTCATATATATATATATAAGAGAATAATTTGTATGTACATCATCAGTTGGCATTCAGTGTCAACCTTGTTATAACATCAAAGCACTCCAATTTTCATTCACTAATGATTTTACAGTTTCTATGTGGTATGGTTTATTAGTCTGAAATGATTTCGGTGTGTTGCTAAAACATTTTTTTCAGTAGTTTTTGATAAATGATCTGAAGAACAGTAGTGTACACAAATGGATAGTGAACTAACACATATGTATGTGATTGTTCATTCTTTTCTCATTGAAAAAATACATTGAAAAAGTACTAACGTATATCATATTTTACAAGCTCTTAAGGATTATTTACCCTTTTAAATTTAGTACTAGTATGAAAACTAGCTTGAATGTCCTAAACTTATTTCAAAATGTTATCTTTGATAATTTTCCTCAAACTGCAGACGTTCGGGGAAAGATTACTTCAATATTGTCACTTTCAAACTGACAAAAAGTTCACCAGAATTATCAGACTACATGTTAAGACATAATATTTTGAAAGTTGTCATTATATTTTCCATAAGCTGAATAGTTTATATTCCCTTCATTTATTTATTTCTTACCAATATAAATTATCTGTTAACAATCAAACTGTCATAGGAAATTTTATATAGTTGAAATCATGAGTCATTTGAAACTAGACCAGGGACTCCTCAGCAGTGCACATCCACGATCCCGCACTCGCGAGATTCGAACACAGCACCTACCAGTCTCGCGCCAGAGCACTTAACCGATAGACCACTGAGCCGGTTGGCATCCAACGGTGTTAATGTCTCACATCAACCAATCCACGAAACTACGCGACAATCTTCCATTGTACTGACGCAGATATCTGTTTCTACCTAACTCATGATCTCAACTATATAAAATTACTAAAATCTCCACGAAACCCTTTTTGGATAATGTCATATAAAAGTTTATTATGTAAGTTAGTGTTCTCTCTATTCATTATTTCACAATCAATGCAAAAGCAATTTCATGTAACCTTTATATTTATAAATTGATCTATCTATCCAATAAAAGTAATAAACATGACATAAATGATTATTGTTACTTATTTAATCCATAAATAAAAGGAGAACACTTTAAAATTAAAACACACAATAACAATGAATCAATATTATTTTCAATGTTTTTTTGTTTTGAAAATCTTATCTTTCATTACAATACAAATTTCATAGGAGCTTTTTCTTAACTATTACCCTCAAATGCTCTTGTGTGACTGACAGTGGAGAGAGTCCGTTCTCCCTCTCTAAATGCTCTCACACAGCCTCCCGTAAATAGCCTCTACCAGGGACGTCCTACTAAATGCCTTTTCGTGGCATTACTGTGGTTCATGAAATTGAGAGGATGAAAAGTGAATATCCGGCGCTTTAACCGGGTTAGTGGACACGGAAATTTCACATAGGTGAGTTGGAAAACCCTGATTCCAAACCAATAGTGCAAATGGGCTCTAGTATCCTGAGGGAACAAATGGTGTATGAGTCAATCGCTGGTGACTGGCTACCATGAGACTGCATCTCCTCATGATGCTCCACTGTCTTGTGGATCAGACCTTTCGGTCGAAAGCCTTGGGTGTGGACCTCTAAGAAAACCACCTGCTTGAGTTTGGGCACCTGAGCAGTATCTCAGCCCTCACACACAAATCAGATGAGATTTGTGTGGCGCATATATATCTGGTTCCTTTTTTTTGACCAATATTTATGTGTTTTAATAAATAACTAAATAAATAAAAATATCGTTTTATTGGAAAATGATATATTTAATTCACATAACTTTAAATACTGTTCCACTTATGTACGACAAAAACGGTATCAATCATGAGGTTGTCTCGCAATTAAAAAAAATATTAAATCCATCATTAATAAGTAGTATAATAAGATTGTGGTGGTCGATATTCGAATGAGTAAGCATGTACAGTACGGTGTAGCGTAATACAGAGCAGAGCAGAGAGCAAGCAGGGCAAGAGCAGTAAACAGGATTAAGATGTACATATATATATATATAAGTGGAAAAGTGTGAATCATCGGATCAAATGAGTGATTAATAAGAATGCTAGTGGAATGAATATATGTGTAAGCAATGTTCAAGCGTATATAATAAAAGTACAATGGTATAGATGGGTTGTTATTGTATGAATGACTGTCCATTAAATAAGTTAACAAAAGGGCTTAACTGAATTAGATGCAAACAAACTCAATTGTATCTGAGTTGCTATAAGATAATTCAATATAATGAATAATAAAAAGTAATTTATCTTCTTTGAAATAACTGAAATGTCAACTGTCGTCAATATGTATTGATTGTAAGTTTCATCTTGTTTTTAACACTTTCATCAACTAATCGAAGAAAATTTTTTGATATATCCCTAAATGTTCTAAGTTGTACTCAATATGAAATTACGTTTATCTAAAAACCGGCAAAATTTTGTCACTTAATTAAGTAGTATAATGAAATACATATTTTGTTATGTTTTTTATGCAAATGATTCGAACTGTGCTAATTTCTCGTAATTTTTAAAAGCTTTAAACTGCAAGTCACACTATAGTTTAATTTACGATAGAAATGTAAGTTTCATCCACATCTTGCTTAAAACAACGAATTCTAGAACATTGATCTTAAAACAGATGGATCTAACTTATCTAGATTCTATCGCTTGCGTGGTTCATGGTACATATTAGTGAAGAGTTTCGAATACTATAGCATTCATTGAATTTCAAAAGTTCCGTAGGTAACTATAATTGTATATTTAAATTACATATAGATATACTATGGAAATTCAGTGTAGTGCATTCGGCTGACATGGATTATTATGAGCTAAAGTATCTAAACCTAACGACATCTTCCAAATGGTTGCAATAAAATCCTTTATATTTTTCATTTGTATACCAAAGTCTTAAATGTAGAATATTACTCGAATGTCAAATTGGTGAACTTTGCTGGTTTCATGTACGTTGGCCTAACCGGAATCAATGGAACAAAATGAATTGTTTTTTGTAAGATGATTCCTGTGGGAAACTTGAAATGATCAGTTTCAAAAGAAATCACTAATAAACACATTTTGACTTAAATCTAGTAATCCATAAGATTCGGAAATTAATAATTTAGTGAAATCATTTCCATAAGAAATAATTAGTGAAATTTCGATTGAATAATAGTGTTTTAAAATGATTAGGTATGCCGTAACCATCATAGACTGATCTCAGGAAGGGTAATAATGAAAGTGCTCAGTGTGGAAAAGTAAGATTGCAAGTTCCATTGTAGTGCCGCGATTCGTTAATCGTTCGTTTCGATAACCGATATAATTCTAATCTTAAAGGCGCGTAAAATCAGAAGACAAAGGATAGCAGCAACTGCAGTTTATTGTCGAATAACTCAGGTCACAAAGTTAGCAACACCTGAGCGAATAATAACGAGCTAGTGAACAGGCGACTAAGCGAAGGAAGCAAACGAGGCGGAAATGACATGCAGTGGAGATGACTGGGAAGCCAACTCGAGAGCGAGGCGAAAGATGATGCGTATTGTAGATGGCTGGGAAGCCAACTCCATTTAAGCAAGCGTTAATCAACATTTATAGTCGGACAAAAATGAGTGACAGACATACGATGAATAAGATACGAAGTGTGCATACACATGCGCTCATATAAAAGTGTAGTCAAGGTCAATAAGCGAATAATGAACAAGATCAATATATCACTCATAATGGATAGGCGAATTGGCTTGGCCAGCAACTAGAATAAAGTATATGGGCTTAACATATAAACTGATACTACACCATCTCTATTAGAATCGTTAGCATATAATGATCAGTAGTCAAATACAAAGGCAGAAAATCGATTCAGTGCACGGTAATATTAACAAAGAAACGTGATCTTTAACTTTGAAATTATTTAATTGTATAGTAAAACAATAGTAAATAACGTCAATTAGACAGCAAATAAAAATAAAAGAACACTGGACACTTCTAATGAAAAGTAAGAACTCTCATACGAGATTTGATTCACAGAACATATAACATTCGTTTGTCAATCACTTGTTTGCTAATTTACTATTCCATAAATAATAAAACAAGAGAATAAATAAATATCACGACAGATAGATGAGCAATCCCTGATTTCATCATGAAAATACAATGAGAATTGACATTAATGATGAGAACCAAATATCAGATGACTCTAATTTGGGTATAACGAAAGTAATTGTAACAAATATGAATTGATAACCATGTGTTACATTAACACCTGACATCATGGATCCCATCTATATTTCTAGAGCATTCTCTTTCCTCAAATACACGTTTAGTAAAATGCACAATGTATTTATAGGAAATATAAAAATGTATCCATTTTCATGCAAACCATTACATAATTCGAAAGTTAGAAAGCGTTCGTACAATCGAAAATCTCATCACAATTTCTGAATGAAATATCAGAACGACATATGTCACTGAACAATATTGTTTCCAATTAGATCTTCATTAGGCTTTATGATAAGACATAATATAAATCACACATATACATGAAATAATTAAAGTTGGAACTAGTAAAAGTGTTTAAGATCTGGTGGAAAGAAGATCAGAATGCCGGAGAACAACAACAGCTCCCCTGAAGCTATTCTTTGCTGTTCAACCAACGTCCAATATATTTCACGAACTCCAAGCACCTCCAGGTTGCAACTATTCATTTCTGCAGCAATTTGGATGACTCTGACGGCTTCTCACATTGTACGAATATTCCATCTACCGAAATTAAAGGTTACTCTCATTGTCATGTTGGGCATCAGATTCGTGAATTCCGACGGAACACACCTTTCATCATGAGATATAATAAGTCTTCTAAATGAAGACCTTCTAACTAGCAACGCAGAGTTTAAATAGTTTGAATTATTTTTTTTTGGTTAGCGTTTTTGCAACAAGTTAGGTTTAGACGGGATGGTGTTGCGAATTCCAATCCAAACCCTCCCACTTTATCCGGGCAATAATCCCAGAAGGGCTCCAGGCGAAGCTTGGTAGAAAGAATGTTATCGAATATTCGTTCCATTCGATTTATTCTCTTTATCATTTTAAATTTTCACTAACTAATTCAACCGAAAATCAATAACAAACTTGTATTGTCCATGAATAAAATATATTTGAAGACAACTGTTCACTGTTATTGAATAGACTTTTTTCAACCAACAAAATGATAAACATTTTCTCACGCTTTACACAAATGTCACCACACAATTAGTTTCAAACGTCAAAGTATTAATATTTATCATACTGACAGGACTACTACTGATAATCATACTAATACTACTACTAATACTAATGCTAATAGTAATAATGATAATAATAACTTCAGTAGTGTTGATCTCAATAATAGTGTAAAGGTTTGAAATAAGCATTCATTAACATACCTCTCCATTTGATATATTGTATGTTCCTACAAACTATTAACTAATTCATGTTTATAATCAGAAGATAATTTGTGGAGATTTCAGTATTTTTCAAAGTTGAAATCATCAGTCAATTGAAGCTAGACCACCATCGAAAACCTGGAAGCACTGGACGGCTGGAGACTGGTAGGTCCTTGGTTCGAATCTCGCGAGATGTTGCGATGATGTTTATCAAACGCAGAACGTTGTTCATTTTTCTATTCTGTTTAAAGTTAATTCATGTATATTTGGGAATAATTTGTATGTACATCATCAGTTGACATTCAGTGTCAACCTTGTTATAACATCAAAGCACTCCAATTTTCATTCACTAATGATTTTACAGTTTCTATGTGGTACGGTTTATTAGTCTGAAATGATTTCGGTGTGTTGCTAAAACATTTTTTTCCGTAGTTTTTGATAAATGATCTGAAGAACAGTAGTGTACACAAATGGATAGTGAACTAACACATATGTATGTGATTGTTCATTCTTTTCTCATTGAAAAAATACATTGAAAATGTACTAACGTATATCATATTTTGCAAGCTCTTAAGGATTATTTACCCTTTTAAATTTAGTACTAGTATGAAAACTAGCTTGAATGTCCTAAACTTATTTCAAAATGTTATCTTTGATAATTTTCCTCAAACTGCAGACGTTCGGGGAAAGATTACTTCAATATTGTCACTTTCAAACTGACAAAAAGTTCACCAGAATTATCAGACTACATGTTAAGACATAATATTTTGAAAGTTGTCATTATATTTTCCATAAGCTGAATAGTTTATATTCCCTTCATTTATTTATTTCTTACCAATATAAATTATCTGTTAACAATCAAACTGTCATAGAAAATTATATATAGTTGAAATCATGAATAAATTGAAATTAGACCAGGGACTCCTCAGCAGTGCACATCCACGATCCTGCACTCGCGAGATTCGAACACAGCACCTACCAGTCTCGCGCCAGAGCACTTAACCGATAGACCACTGAGCCAGTTGGCATCCAACGGTGTTAATGTCTCACATCAACCAATCCACGAAACTACGCGACAATCTTCCATTGTACTGACCCAGATATCTGTTTGTGATAATTACACTGAATACAATGTCCATTCACAAAGTGGTCTGTTTCAACGTGAAGATATTCTATCACACAGTCGCTTTGTTAAGGGTGAAGAGTGAAATATTTCGAGAAATAAGCTACTTTACAAGATTTATGTTAGTGTAACCCAGAATGTCTTTCGCAGTTGTATGCAACTTCAACCTTCCTTGTTTACCACAGTCAAATGGGTGAGTGTTCATCTTAAGATTATCCACCGCGTTTACAAACAGAACCCAGTCGTTATATGTTGGTGTAAACTCCCTCGTATTGAGAACTTAAAATTCGAAGTAAATTGAAATTTACTGTTTAATCAGAAGTGTTCTACACTATTCCATTTTGAGTGTGTTCTCGCTGTGTTGATGTATATCTCATGTATTACATTGATTTCTACATGTTCATCGTTTCATACAATCTCTGTTTTACAGTGTGTGCAAATTCACGTTCACTTTGTTCAATCAACGAATCTCCACAAATGATCGGAATAAATTCCAGTAAATTGGAAATGCTCAACTCCTATTCCTGTTCCACATTCAAATCGTGAGATAACAATAAGGTTCATGATACATCTTCTACTATCACCAAATTACATTATTTTGTGAACTATGGTGGGTCAAACAAATACGAGTCAGTCAAATGATTGCGACACGTATGAATAAATATCAGATTTAATATGAGAACAAGGATATTTATTATAAGAAGCTTTCTCTAGAAGTTGATGACAAGATGTGTGTTGAGAAAGACTGTGAAAACAAATAAGGTGTACTGTGAACAATGAGTACTAATGCCAATAAGCAATATTACTATCTAAAGAAAACATCTATTAATCAATAAATCGATAGGCTAATTGAAATACTAAAGAAAAACTCATTTACAGTTTTAAGCTTTCATTAGCATCTCTACAGACAGTTTAACTGTGATGGAATCATTAAAACTACAAGTGGCTGAACAGTTTTCGGAATTCAAATCTAATTCACATATCTTTCTACGGTGTGGTGATAAAATTTTTTAGCGTTGTCGTCTAAACTCCAGGTAAGCCTATAGCTAATACAGGATCAGTGGTGAAAACGATATACATATGTCAATTATACGTCTTTTCGTCAATACATGTAATTTTTTTAGAATTTCATTTGATTGTCAATTATTGAAAGATATTTAATCACCAACGGAACAATGTAGAATGTTGTCGAATGTGTGCGTAATAGAATCACTGTTTTTGTTTAGGGTAGCATATCATCAATTTGATGAATATAACTAAAGATTAAAGAATGATTATTTCCTGCCAGGTAAACTTATTTTATGTTCTAATTTTGTTCACTAAGACAATCTGATGTATTTTCACAGGAAACTTTAAACTAAGTGAGTACATATTTAGTCGTTTAGATATTTATATTTGAACATTAATGAACATTAACTACACAGATTAGAAGATAAGATAATGATAATCAGAATAAATGAATAATAACAAAGTAGGTTAAAACAGGGAACATGAGTTTAAAATTCTGTATGGCTAAGTTTGATTATTTTACTTGGACAACTATTATATGAAACCGAAATGGCTGAGTACAAGATTAATCTTATGACATTTTTCAGTTGTAAATTCAACTTAGTATTGTTTGTTTGAATAGGACGAAACGCGCGTCCTGGATTCCACTGCTAGCCGCTATCCATCTCTGCTAACCATACTTGTGAATTAAGGTTTATCGAGGCAATACGCACAGTATGCACATATGCCAATTACAGACTGACCAGTTGCAGTCCTAAAAACATCGATGGCAACATTCAAAGCAACAATGCTAAGTTGAATTTAAACTTCACCCCATCGCACAAGCAAGTGACTATCAGGACTCAGTGGCCGAGAGGATAACGCGATGGCGTTTGAACCGAGGGTACTGGGTTCGAGTCCCAGAGTGAACATCAACTCTGAGATGCAGGTACATCCAGCTGACGAGCCCCAAATAGTAGGAAACGCGCGTCCTGGATTCCACTGCTAGCCACTATCCATCTCTGCCAATTTTTCAGTTGTGTTTGCAATGAAATAAAATAGGCTTTTATCGTATGCTGTTATTGGATCATTTGTTTGTCATGTGGCCAGTTTGTTACATATTTAGCAACCCTAATTTGCAAATAACAACTACCTCCCCGTATATAAGAACCTTCGTCTAAATTAGAGCGCCGAGTTGATGTAAGACATTAAATAGGAATAATATATTTGTAAAATCTCAGTGAATGAATTTGAGGTAAATCCAACGTTCCGCCTGGAAATATGGTTCAAGATTTTTCAAGGAAATAACTTTGGATGAGATTGCCAGGAGGAACGTTGGATTTACTTCAAATTCATTCGCTGAGAGTTTTACAAATATATTATTCCTATTTAATACCTCTCCTTATGCTTATCTTCATATATATGTAAGTTGTTAAACATAGTAAGCTTTGACTCAATAGTTAACAATATATTCTATGTTTTTGGTGAAGTATAGACCTTCTTCAAGGGACAAGAATATCTTAATGTTGGATGTAAGAATTGGTTACCTTAACCTCCGTCATTGTTTTCATATGATTCCAATAGGAAGTGGTAGATTTACAAGATATGGTATGATATCTAAGCTCAAGTGTATTGTTACGTCAGAGAGTAAGAATACCTTGGAAAACGGAGGTGTTTGGTAATATAAATATCTGAGAAACGGTTCTTTGTATGCAGTTGTTCACCAGTAGGAAAACTCTAACATTCAAATCAGTAAAATCAGTGTACACAATGAAAGTTTATCCCTGTTTATTAATATCCAAGAATTATGTATTTAATCGAATAATCTAAACTAATTCAGATTACAGGAAGACAGGAATAAAATAATTAAATATTCCTTAAGTGTAATAACATGTTTATTGTGATTATGTTGTGTTTAGAAACACCCTAAAAGAACTGAACATACAGATTTTCCCAGTATGATATATAACTTCCAACTTGAAATTCCTGAATATCTTGAACTGAATCACCTATGTGGTAGCTGAGTGTTAACCCTATAAAAGTCCTTCCAATTAATTTATAACTGTCAGTTAACTGAAGTTTGGAGGTGTTCACAAATATAGAATCTGATACAGTTTTCCCCAAGTACTATTGATTGATCATTGTGTCATTTAACAAATTGATTATAACTGGACATTTGCCCAGTTTTCATGATGGTTAGGTGTTTGCAGTGAGAACTAAAGGTCATGAGTTTGATTGCTGGTGGGTTCGCGTTTGCTCTTTTCCAATGACTTTCACATTAAGAAAAAAGCTAATGTCTTGTACTCTTAAGTTTTTAATGTCAGATGAGTAACCAACATTATTGTATCTATTATACACATTCACTTATAAAGTAAAACGTGGAATATAAGATCAATAAAAGAAATATCCGGTTATTTGTACTTGTACAGTTAAACTATCACATTATAAATTTGATAGTAATGAAGAAACAGCTAAATATCAATTTTATACTTTGATTTCCAATAGGATATATGTGGTAATTCAACGATCCGTTTATCAACACTTGAACTATAATTTATTACATGTGAATTAATGATACGTTTTTGGCTGATTAGATTTGATAATGAAAAAAGGAATTAGCTGCGAAATCATAATTTATGAACGAACTAATGAGATTTACTATCATAGATCTTGGATTTTGGCGCGAAATTATCTCATTCATTTGGATAAAGATAGTTTTGGCATAATAACTGATGTCAGTTCGTGATGAATACCTTATATCTAATTCCTAACCGTAACTATCAGCTGTAAATAATAATCCTAATTCCTAAAACTGTTTTATAACCCTCATTTAGCCGTAGTATGTAGGTGGACATTCTCAAGGTTTTTTAAGCGTCGCTCAAAAGTCGTCCATAAGTCATAGTCTCAGCGAATTAGCGTAACTAGATGAATATTTGAAAATGTTGTATCATGATTAATAAGTTGTAACTGCGAATTATAAAAAATAAATGTACATTTACTAATAATTTTAATAAGGTCAGAACGTGACTTAAAATAACAGGACGAATTAGACAATCAGGATACATAACTGGATTCCACTGTTAGCCACCATCAAATTACTGAATATTGTTACGGAAGAATAATGATTTACATTACTCAATTAAAAAGGTGTTAACAGTGGAAATCTACGATGTTTATTTGTATGTGAAAAAAGTGGTTTGTATTGTTAAGTCGTTAACTCAGATAACTTTGTATATTTACACAGATCTCGACTTTAACATCAGTTGTTATCCGGTGTGTAAATACTGTGAGAAATTTCATTTGACAACTGATTGATCACAGGAAATCAACTAATGTCATGTTTTTCTTCTTTTTTAGTTATTTAGAAATAGCGCGAAATCTTAACCGGGAGACTTCTGATGACTATCTTCAACTAGTTAGTATCACAACGTAATGGATATGGTGATTATTCATCTAAACTTGTGAACATACTGCATCCTGATCATCAAAGTTCTATTAAAAATAAAGGATTGACGAACATACCTATGGTTGCTATGTAGTGACTAATCAATATAAACACTTTAGTTTAACAGGATATCTGTTGATGCCAGAAAAGCTCAGTGTTATGGTCACAGATGATGAAGTTGAGTGGGTTAGAGTTTGAACGTAGTCGAGAAAGTCATTCCTTAAGGGGTGATTGATGTGAACTAGCATAAAACACAAGTCTAAAGTTGCGTGATGTTTCTTTCTAGCCTACATTAAAAAAATTTTCCTACAGATTTAATGTAAAAAATCGTTTATTGTATTTAATATTGACAATGTATATGTGAAAGAGTTTCCTTTGATAGTTTACATTCATCAATCATGTTTGTCAGTCATGAAATACAATCAAAAGTACTCAAGAAAAGCTTGCGACACGAAATGAATCTAAATACCGTTGCATTAACATTACTTTTGACTAATAAGAATTGTCAGAAGGGGTTTTGTGGAGATTTTAGTAAAAGAGACGTTTGTGACAAAACATCTGGTTTCCTTTAATTCTGATTTGAGGTTTCCGTGTACAAGAATAAGCTGAATAGAAAATCAGTTACTATATTCATTAATAGTTGTGTATGCAGGTTTCGAACGATAATCCAATGACTAGTTTTACTATATATCAGTTTAAAATTATCTTTTATGGTCACATACAAGATGACTGTCATCTTTGACTAGTCGTTCGCAACTATCGATTGTTATTTTGAATATGCATCTATATATATATATAATTCAGGATTTTGGAAAAACATTGTTTTACGGATTATCACTAGAAAAATGTGATTTTAAATGTCAATATGTATAGTTTTTTTGTTCTACCATGTACCTTTTATCCTCTCTCCTAACTAAACCTAAATCATTATAGAAAATTGGCAAACATGTAGCTTAGTGAATACAAAGATCATGTCAGTTGAAATCTTGATGCTAAGTGTGTTTTTGTTACATTCATTTGTTTGTATAATAATCTCAATTTGGTGTAGGAAGCCAAACAAAATATTTTGTTTTCAAACATTATTTCTTTGTTTTTGTTGAAATGTATTATATCTCGAACTTGGATTCATAGTATATGGCGTAATACTTAAGCACTCAAATGCTAGAACGCTCCAAAGTCGCAAAATAAGAGAAGACAAAAGACTAATAAGTAGGAATGTTATTGCCGAAACAGTTTCAAATATAGTGCAAAAATCTCATGTATTTATAGTTTTTGGCTGAAAGTAAATCATCATTTCGGATAGCCAATAGGCACATAGAGGGTCCTTCTTATTCAACCAATAGGAGAGCTACACGTCGACGTTCTAAAATGTTCCTCTAGCGGTGATTAGATGGAATGTCTTCGGCTCTTTCTGAGCCTCTTGAGGCTTCCTTGAGTGTGCCAACAAGCTATCCTTACACAATATTATTAGTATTAGTAGTAGTATTGAGAGGAGGATTGGGAGGAGGATTTGGAGGATTTGTGGATGTTGGAGAGCGAGAGCAGTAAGAGTGAGAATGGTGGGAGCAGCGGTGAGAGTAGCAGTGATATTAGGATTGTGAGGAGTATGAGGTAGTGTAAGTAGAGGATGGGAAAATGAAGAAGAACGATAGGGAGAAGAGATTGGATGGCGATAATCACAACAGTCCAGTATTCGGATGGCAGACAGACTGACATTTCGACAAATGGAGAACCGAATCGCTACACACACGCACACTGACACACTGACAGACCGACAATCAGAGGTGCAGACAGACAGGTGGTCGTGGATCGACAGATACGGTTAAACAGTGTGACGTGCACCCTGTAGTAACTGTGTTAGAGTACTGAGATAAACAATGTTACTGTAATGTAGCAATGTTTAGCTGACGAGTCTAAGAATTTCCCTGTAGATTCCACCATTAGCCATTATTCAGATTGTGATCACATAGGTTGTAATTGTTTTGTTCAATGAAATCTACTTTCTATTAACTGAAAGTTATTCCCATTATTTTTTGATCTATCAACAAGAACTAATGTCTAAATATGTTTATCCAAAATACAAATCCATAATTCAATTTACAAAATATTTCAAGTGCCGAAATTTATTTTATCTCCATTTAAGTAAATTCCATTTGATGAAAATGTTAGACAGAATTGATCAGTTACTAAAAGGCAAAATGACTAAACTTTTCAGTAAGCTAATTATCATAAGGTTTTTTTGGCTTCGAATTTTGTATGAACAATGATAGTAATAGTATATTGTTTCCAACAAAGAAACATCATGACATTTCTTTTTATTTGTTAAATTCGTTAGTGAACAACTGGTTTCCATACAATGAAGTTAGTTTTTTTTTTTTAAAAAAATGTGAAATAGACCTACATTCATCTGATATATTTCATTTTCTCTTCAGCATCATTATCGTATTTTGTTTGTCTGTGTTTTATTGAAATATAAGAGTTTTGCTTTGGTTAATGACAAGTAAAGTCTTTTTTTTTTTGAATAATTTTTCTGGTTAGCGTTTGTTTTAGCGAGTTGGTTCTCTATGGGATGTAATCACTAACCCCATGCCCAACCCAGGCTTGGGATCGACAGTAGCCCCCGGAGGAGATACAGGCGGAGTTGACAAGTAATGTCAACAATAATATATTTAATATTGAATGACGAAATCAGGGAAAAAAAGGAATAGATTACAACAATCTTACTAAGATTGTAATGATTTTTATGTTCTAAAAGGGTTTCAAGTAGTTAAAAATATTTCACTGCTAATGAATTCATCATATTGTCTGTTTTTAATGAAATGAACTTGATTTTTTTTTTCTTAAAAAAAATATTCATGCTAGATGTTTGAAATAAATTTTTCCCTACATCCTGATTTGGAAATTTTACTCTCCTATATGATAATTAGATAATTTTAAACTCTTTTTAACTCATGCTCATGATTTTTGTATCTGTGTAATTAATTGTGTTGTTTTGTTTTTTTCTTTCTATCCTTTAAAACATTATTCTGGTCACTGATGATGATAATGTTGCTAGGATGAACTTTATTAAAAAAAAACTATCATTATTATTGTTACAGAAAACATTCGATTCATAAATAACTGTCAATTTCAATTAAAATAAAAAGAAATGTATAATACTTATAAACATTATAAGTAGTAAGGTGACATTATTTTTTGGATACAATTAGCATTACTGGTAAATGTGACAAACTATTATCGATATTAAAATGAAGTAGTTCAACTGAACTAAAATATCGTACAACAACAACAACAACAAAAAAAAAACAACAACAACTTTTGAATGTTTCATCTATTTTTTGAACTTTTAACTATTTATAGAAGGGGTTTTGTGGAGATTTAGTATTTAACTATTTATTGAAAACTAAACAAAACAAAATATTAATAATTCATGAATAGTTTCATAAGAGGTAATAAATAGAAAAGAAGTTACTTAGAAATCAAATGAAAATTAATGATCAATCATAATATTACATAAGTGGTACTTGAGATAGCCAGTTAGAAACTAGTTATTATTGATTATTTATGCAAAAATAGTTTTGTTGTTCAAAAGTTGAAATTGAAGGGTTTATGTTTAAACTATATACTGATCTTTGTAAATAAAGATGGATAGTGGCTAGAAGTGAAATCCAGCTTGATGCGCTTTTCATCCTATTTGGGACTCGTCAGTTGGATGTACCTAAATCTTAGAGTTGATGTTCACTCTGCGACTCGAACCTAGTATCTTTCTCTTTAAACGTCATCACGTTATCCATTTAACTGTTTACTTTATCCTATTATTGAACAATCATGCTTATTATGTTCAAGTGTTTTTTTTTCCATTCCCTTCGGTATGTATGAGTAATTTTCTGAAAATAAATTTTAGATGTATTACTGCATTAGGTAACTTGATAGATCATCCTCTAAAGGTTGTTTTGTATTCACATGATTTTGATATCAATGATTTATAATAAGTGCTTTAAGGAATATAATTCCGTCTGTAGCTCTTCAAGAGTTATTACCAGTCCCAAGCACACACAAAGGAGAGGAGTTGAACATGAGGTTGGCAACCCCATCCCGTAGAAAAAAATCTTGCTAAAAATGGCCAACTGGATTAAATAAATTAAACCATCTAAACTCTGTCTTCTGAGCTGAAAGAAGAATTATGACGCCTCAGGATGAAAGCCGATATTCTTCGGAAGTCACGAGGACAACCACAGCAACAATTTTTATAGATACATAGAATGTTCGAACAATGTGTGAGATCTGAGGGATCAGTCAGATAACAACGGAAATGAGGAGATACAAATTGGCAGTACACGGAATCAGCGAAACCCATCGGACACAAGCTGAATAGCAAGGGCCAGGTACGACAGAGATGCTGCTGTACTCCGGTCGCGTAGAGCAAAATTCTTCAAACACTCAGGGAGTTGCTCTGATGCTGTCCAAAGAAGCATGAAGTGAACTTATAGGACGGAAATATCACGGATCCAGGATCATCAAAGTACCATTCAAAACAAAGAAGGAGGGGATCACAATAAATGTTATCCAATGTTATGCACCCACCAATGATAGCAACGACGACGATCAAGATCAGTTCTATGGGAGGCTGCAATCACTCATAGCAGAGTTCCCAAGAAAGGACCTCACCATCATGATAGGAGATCCAAACGTCAAAGTTGGAATAAACATCACTGGATATGAAGATATAGTTGGACGACATGGACTTGGAGAGTGAAATGAAAATGGGTAGAGATTTGCAAATATATATGCATTCAACAACTTGGTAATAGGCGGCACAATATTTCCATACAAACGTATACACAAAGCTAAATTGATCTCACCGCACCACCTCAAAGAGAATCAGATAAATCATATTTCCATCAAGGACAAAGAAGGAGAAACAATCACCGAGATTCCAGAACAGACAAACAGATGGGTAGAATACTTTGAGAAACCGTCTGAAATTCGGAAGTCAGACGTAGAAGTAAGTGCAAGTATGCTTCAAGTTCTATTCAGGAAGATTTAGGTGGAAGAACAAGTGCCGACGGTCTGGAAAGGACACTTCGTCTTGATACCAAAGTAAGGAGATCTCAGCAAATGTGAGTACTACAGAGGCAACACACTAATGTCAGTACCAGAAAATGCCTTCAATAAAGTGTTGCTCAACCGAAAGAAAGACTCAGTGGACTCTTAAATTCTAGATCAACGGACTGGATACCGTAAGGATCGGTCATGCACAGACTAAATCGCCACACAACGGATCATCGTGAAACAATCAGTTGAGTGGAACTCGTCGCTATACATCAACTTCTTTGATTATGAGAAAGCATTTGACAGTAAGGATAGTTAAACATTATGGGGACTTCTTCGACAGCATGTGTTCCTCAGAAAACCGTCAATATCATCCGGAATTCATGCGAACGACTACAGTGCAAAGTATTGAACGGAGTACAGCTGACAGGTGATTACAAGTGAGAACCGGAGTTAGACAAGGCTACTTACACTCCTCCTTCCTCTTCCTTCTGGTGGCCGACTGCATCATGAAGACCTCCACAATGGAAAGCTTGCATGCAACAAGACGATTTGGACTTCGTAGATGACCTGGCTCTTCTATCCCATACACATCAACAAATGCAGATGAAAGCAACTAGTGTAACAGCGTCAATAGGCTTCAACACACACAACGAAGAAAGCAAGATCCTCAAGTAAAACACTGAGAACACCAACTCAATCACACTTGATGGAAAATCTATTGAAGATGTGGAATCGTCCACGTACCTGGACAGAGTAATCGATGAACATGGAGGATCTGATGTAGACGTGAAGGTGAGGATTGGCGAAGTAAATGCCGCATTCCTAAAGTTGAGAAAGATATGGAACTCAAAACAACTGTCTATCTATCAATATCAGAGTCAGGATCTTTAATATGAACATCAAAACAATTATATCGTATGGAGCTGAAACCTGGAGAACTAGCACAACCATTATCGAGAATGTACAAGTATTTATACACCATTGTCTATGGAAGATACTCAAGATCTGCTGGCCGGATACCATCAGCAACAACCTACCACTGTGGGAGAGTACAAACCAGCATTCAGCCGAATAGGAAATCAGAAAAAAGACGTTTGAAGTGAATAGGACATACATTGAGGAAATCATGAAGCAGCATTACGAGGCGAAACCTAACTTGTAATCCTGAAGAGAAACTGATAAGAGAAAGACCACAGAGCACACTACGTCGGGAATTGGAAGCAGACATGAAGAGGATGAATAGCGATTAGAAAGAAGTGGAAATGATTTCGCAGGATAGAGTTAGATGGTGAGTTTTGGTGTGCAGCCTATTCTCTTCCACGAACAAATGACTTGACTACACTTTATTATTTACTGTTAAATAGTCAAAAAGGCATATTTCAGTTCTCATCCAGTATGTCATCCACACAATTGATGTTTCTATACCAAAATAACTACTTACATACCAACATAAAAATTAATCCAAAATACATAATTAAGTCACACCCAATGTTTTCATAGAAGCTGTACTTTATACTATTTGTACAATTTAAACATCTACGTAAAGAGAAAAATTTGTCTGTTGAGATATAATTTTCAATACACTAAACTTCTTTCGTCAGTTTTTTATTTTCACCATACATACTTTATATTATAACACTGATCCTATTCCGGAAGTTAGTACTCATAAAAAGACATACATTTATAGCCTATCAGTAACAATAACAATTTCACCCTGATAATGTTGATACATTGTAACTTTCTAGACTTTCATTGGATATACTACATCCCAATCTTATTTGAAATGACGTAGCAAAAAAAAGGAATGAAGAGATTTCAATGAAGAAAATTTCCTGTTTTCTCTATTTGTATTTATGAGTAACCTTTTACAAGTTTTAATTTTTAACAGAATTATCAATGTGTCAAGCATTTTCAACTGGATTATTGCTCAAAACACTTACATTATTTTTTTAATGACTTGATTAATTCCCTTTTTTGTTTGAATTCATCATTTGAATAGAGTATTCAATTAGGTGCATCTAAGTTAAAGCGCTACGATTTCTTGTTAATTACTTGTCGTCCCCGAATGCCCTGGTACAGCCGAGAGTGGTGAGAATCCGCTCTCCCTCTCGAATTGCTTTCACATGGCCACGCATATAAAGCCTCTGTCAGGGAAGTCCTACTAAATGCCTTCTCACACCAGGGGTGTTGTTTACGAAATTGCGAGGACGAAAAACCGGGTTAGCGGACACGTAAATTTCACATAGGGGAGTCGAAAAACCCTGATTTCAAACCAACGGTGCACATGGGTTCCAGTATCCTGAATGAACAAATGGTGCATGAACCAATCGTTGGTCACCGGCTACCATGGAACTGCATCTCCTCACAATGCTTCACTGCTTTGTGGATCAGATCTTTAGGTCAAAGGCTCCGGGTGTGACCCCCTATGAAAACCACCTGCTTGAGTGTGGGCACTTGAACAGTATCACAGCCCTCACACAAATCAAATGAGATTTGTGCAGCGCATGTATATCTGGTGCCCCTTTGTGCCAATATTTTTGTGTTCAAATAAATAAATACTTGTCTCAATTAAAAATATTTCTATCAACAAGTTGTTTTTATGGGATGAAGTTGTCGTCTAATTTTACGAATGAAAACCTTACATTCATTATAAGTACTAATTTGATTGTGCTGATTTCGTTGATGTTCAGTAAATGAACATTTCAACTAATTACCTTATATTTTAAATCCAATCTATTGACAGTTTTTCTGTGTTGACTTATATAGAAGCCTAAAGTGAAATAAAACATTTATCCAATGTTACCTGTTTATCGAAAATACGCAAACTGAGGTCGATAAGTGACCAATACTATTTATAGATACTTTGTCATTTCAATTGTTATGAAAAATAGTGTTCACAATATTGATTAAATACATATAGAAAACTGGAATTATATCACGCAGGATTCAAGTATTTTGGCTTTCGATACCCTCTATTTGTCAAATCATTGAAATACAGTTAGAATTTACGTGACCTATAATTCAAACCCTATGATGTTAGTAAACTTGAATAGTTAAACAGCACACTATTTGCCCTAATAGTGTCGATATGAAATTACGAGGATCAGCTGAGTGGATATAGTTGTTATCGTTTCAAAATTTAGATGTACTGCTGACAGTTGCAAAATTTTTTATATTTTTCATATATTTTATCTTAAAGTTATGATGATTGCAAGTATAATTGATGGTTCCAGTTAAGACTTGTGATTATCATTCTACGTACCACTTAACTACATAGAATATATGTGATTATTCGACTATCCAAGAAAGAACTTGTTCAACTGAATGTATAGTTCTGTTCGTTAAAACGTTGAACTTTCATTAAAAATTCATAGTACGGAATATGAAACATCTAGATTATGAATATACACGTGATATTAACCCATAATCTTTTGATACCATGAAATTAAGAAATAATCAAATATAGTGAGCAATATCAGGCCTACCAACCTCCTGTAAATTCAACCCCTGTGAAACAACCTAAAAGAAGGTTTTGTATAAATTGCCACTAAACTGCAATTCGTGTTATAACAACTTTACGATATTCCTATAGTGACTTTGATAATTACGCTTGATTTCTACTAATGTTCAAATAATCACAGATTGAATGTATGTTTCTTCAGTTTACTGGTTTTTACACTGAAGTATTTTTAAAACTAGAAGAGCAAATATTTATGAACAATGTGGAATAATTTCGAGAAAGATCTACATTCCTGATACACAATAAATACTATTTCGCGTGTGTACAATTTTTTTAAAAATCCGACACCGACTATATTGAAGACCAATTTTTCAATAACCAGTAAAATCTTTGAAAATCACATCATTGAAGATATTCTACAATGCAAATAAGTGTTGCTAAAAACACTGAAAAGTAATTAGCTATTGAGTTATAGAAAAATACACAATAATTGTTCCAATACAACATATTTTTGTGTCGAACTCCAGAATTATATGACACTCTGGTCATCGCAATTCACGGCATCAATAGACAAACAATAACGTTTGAAAATCACTTAATATCGGTGATTAACAGGTTTGACTTCCACATATATTCAGCTAGTTGAAGCTTGAATGATTTCTTTCACAATTAAATTGTCTGTAGAGATGCTAATTTGTTAATCGCCTGATTGATTATTAGATGTTTTCTTTAGATAGGAATATTGCTTATCGAAGTTACTATTCATTGTTCACAATACACCTTACTTGATCTCACAATCTCTCAACACACATCTTGTCATCAAATTCTAGAAAATGCTTCTTATAATTAATATCTGATATTTATTCATACGTGTCGCAATCATTTGACTAACTCGTATCTATTTGATCCTACACAGTTCACAAAATAAGGTGATTTGGTAACAGAAGAAGATGTATAACAAACCATTATTACTGTTATTATTGTTATTATTAGCATTATTATTATTATCGTACTACTTGAATATGGAACAGGAATAATAAGTGAGCATTGTCACAAACGTCTCTTTTATATTAGACTGACAGCTAACTTGACTTTATATAAGTAGGATTCAAAGGCACAAAAGTTCAAAAGAACAAATTCCATTAGGTATGGAACATAAAACGTTTCTATAAATAGCCGATTAACACAATTCTTATTAGTCAAAAGTAATGTTAATGCAACGGTATTTAGATTCATTTCGTGTCGCAAGCTTTTCTTGAGTACTTTTGATTGTATTTCATGACTGACAAACATGATTGATGAATGTAAACTATCAAAGGAAACTCTTTCACATATACATTGTCAATATTAAATACAATAAACGATTTTGTTACATTAAACCTGTAGGAAAACTGTTTTAATGTAGGCTAGAAAGAAACATCACGCAACTTTAGACTTGTGTTTTATGCTAGTTCACATCAATCACCCCTTAAGGAATGACTTTCTCGACTACGTTCAAACTCTAACCCACTCAACTTCATCATCTGTGACCATAACACTGAGCTTTTCTGACATCAACAGATATCCTGTTAAACTAAAGTGTTTATATTGATTAGTCACTACATAGCAACCATAGGTATGTTCGTCAATCCTTTATTTTTAATAGAACTTTGATGATCAGGATGCAGTATGTTCACAAGTTTAGATGAATAATCATCATATCCATTACGTTGTGATACTAACTAGTTGAAGATAGTCATCAGAAGTCTCCCGGTTAAGATTTCGCGCTATTTCTAAATAACTAAAAAAGAAGAAAAACATGACATTAGTTGATTTCCTGTGATCAATCAGTTGTCAAATGAAATTTGTCACAGTATTTACCCACCGGATAACAACTGATGTTAAAGTCGAGATCTGTGTAAATATACAAAGTTATCTGAGTTAACGACTTAACAATACAAACCACTTTTTTCACATACAAATAAACATCGTAGATTTTCACTGTTAACACCTTTTTAATTGAGTAATGTAAATCATTATTCTTCCGTAACAATATTCAGTAATTTGATGGTGGCTAACAGTGGAATCCAGTTATGTATCCTGATTGTCTAATTCGTCCTGTTATTTTAAGTCACGTTCTGACCTTATTAAAATTATTAGTAAATGTACATTTATTTTTTATAATTCGCAGTTACAACTTATTAATCATGATACAACATTTTCAAATATTCATCTAGTTACGCTAATTCGCTGAGACTATGACTT
Organism: Schistosoma rodhaini; assembly: GCA_944470415.2. Lineage (NCBI taxonomy): Eukaryota > Metazoa > Platyhelminthes > Trematoda > Strigeidida > Schistosomatidae > Schistosoma > Schistosoma rodhaini. The sequence goes on from OX104040.1 coordinate 7,022,688, forward strand.
ATGGACGACTTTTGAGCGACGCTTAAAAAACCTTGAGAATGCCCACCTACATACTACGGCTAAATGAGGGTTATAAAACAGTTTTAGGAATTAGGATTATTATTTACAGCTGATAGTTACGGTTAGGAATTAGATATAAGGTATTCATCACGAACTGACATCAGTTATTATGCCAAAACTATATTTATCCAAATGAATGAGATAATTTCGCGCCAAAATCCAAGATCTATGATAGTAAATCTCATTAGTTCGTTCATAAATTATGATTTCGCAGCTAATTCCTTTTTTCATTATCAAATCTAATCAGCCAAAAACGTATCATTAATTCACATGTAATAAATTATAGTTCAAGTGTTGATAAACGGATCGTTGAATTACCACATATATCCTATTGGAAATCAAAGTATAAAATTGATATTTAGCTGTTTCTTCATTACTATCAAATTTATAATGTGATAGTTTAACTGTACAAGTACAAATAACCGGATATTTCTTTTATTGATCTTATATTCCACGTTTTACTTTATAAGTGAATGTGTATAATAGATACAATAATGTTGGTTACTCATCTGACATTGAAAACTTAAGAGTACAAGACATTAGCTTTTTTCTTAATGTGAAAGTCATTGGAAAAGAGCAAACGCGAACCCACCAGCAATCAAACTCATGACCTTTAGTTCTCACTGCAAACACCTAACCATCATGAAAACTGGGCAAATGTCCAGTTATAATCAATTTGCTAAATGACACAATGATCAATCAATAGTACTTGGGGAAAACTGTATCAGATTCTATATTTGTGAACACCTCCAATCTTCAGTTAACTGACAGTTATAAATTAATTGGAAGGATTTTTATAGGGTTAACATTCAGCTACCACATAGGTGATTCAGTTCAAGATATTCAGGAATTTCAAGTTGGAAGTTATATATCATACTGGGAAAATCTGTATGTTCAGTTCTTTTAGGGTGTTTCTAAACACAACATAATCACAATAAACATGTTATTACACTTAAGGAATATTTAATTATTTTATTCCTGTCTTCCTGTAATCTGAATTAGTTTAGATTATTCGATTAAATACATAATTCTTGGATATTAATAAACAGGGATAAACTTTCATTGTGTACACTGATTTTACTGATTTGAATGTTAGAGTTTTCCTACTGGTGAACAACTGCATACAAAGAACCGTTTCTCAGATATTTATCTTACCAAACACCTCCGTTTTCCAAGGTATTCTTACTCTCTGACGTAACAACACACTTGAGCATAGATATCATACCATATCTTGTAAATCTACCACTTCCTATTGGAATTATATGAAAACAATGACGGAGGTTAAGGTAACCAATTCTTACACCCAACATATATATATTCTTGTCCCTTGAGGGAGGTCTATACTTCATCAAAAACATAGAATATATTGTTAAGTATTGAGTCAAAGCTTACTATGTTTAACAACGTACATATATATGAAGATAAGCATAAGGAGAGGTATTAAATAGGAATAATATATTTGTAAAACTGTCAGCGAATGAATTTGAAGTAAATCCAACGTTCCTCCTGGCAATCTCATCCAAAGTTATTTCCTTGAAAAATCTTGAACCATATTTCCAGGCGGAACGTTGGATTTACTTCAAATTCATTCACTGAGATTTTACAAATATATTATTCCTATTTAATGTCTTACATCAACTCGGCGCTCTAATTTAGACGAAGGTTCTTATATACGGGGAGGTAGTTGTTATTTGCAAATTAGGGTTGCTAAATATGTAACAAACTGGCCACATGACAAACAAATGATCCAATAACAGCATACGATAAAAGCCTATTTTATTTCATTGCAAACACAACTGAAAAATTGGCAGAGATGGATAGTGGCTAGCAGTGGAATCCAGGACGCGCGTTTCCTACTATTTGGGGCTCGTCAGCTGGATGTACCTGCATCTCAGAGTTGATGTTCACTCTGGGACTCGAACCCAGTACCCTCGGTCCAAACGCCATCGCGTTATCCTCTCGGCCACTGAGTCCTGATAGTCACTTGCTTGTGCGATGGGGTGAAGTTTAAATTCAACTTAGCATTGTTGCTTTGAATGTTGCCATCGATGTTTTTAGGACTGCAACTGGTCAGTCTGTAATTGGCATATGTGCATACTGTGCGTATTGCCTCGATAAACCTTAATTCACAAGCATGGTTAGCAGAGATGGATAGTGGCTAGCAGTGGAATCCAGGACTCGCGTTTCGTCCTATTCAAACAAACAATACTAAGTTGAATTTACAACTGAAAAATGTCATAAGATTAATCTTGTACTCAGCCATTTCGGTTTCATATAATAGTTGTCCAAGTAAAATAATCAAACTTAGCCATACAGAATTTTAAACTCATGTTCCCTGTTTTAACCTATTTTGTTATTATTCATTTATTCTGATTATCATTATCTTATCTTCTAATCTGTGTAGTTAATGTTCATTATTGTTCAAATATAAATATCTAAAGGACTAAATATGTACTCACTTAGTTTAAAGTTTCCTGTGAAAATACATCAGATTGTCTTAGTGAACAAAATTAGAACATAAAATAAGTTTACCTGGCAGGAAATAATCATTCTTTAATCTTTAGTTATATTCATGAAATTGATGATATGCTACCCTAAATGAAAATAGTGATTCTATTACGCACACATTCGACAACATTCTACATTGTTCTGTTGGTGATTAAATATCTTTCAATAATTGACAATCAAATGAAATTCTAAAAAAATTACATGTATTGACGAAAAGACGTATAATTGACATATGTATATCGTTTTCACCACTGATCCTGTATTAGCTATAGGCTTACCTGGAGTTTAGACGACAACGCTAAAAAATTTTATCACCACACCGTAGAAAGATATGTGAATTAGATTTGAATTCCAAAAACTGTTCAGCCACTTGTAGTTTTAATGATTCCATCACAGTTAAACTGTCTGTAGAGATGCTAATGAAAGCTTAAAACTGTAAATGAGTTTTTCTTTAGTATTTCAATTAGCCTATCGATTTATTGATTAATAGATGTTTTCTTTAGATAGTAATATTGCTTATTGGCATTAATACTCATTGTTCACAGTACACCTTATTTGTTTTCACAGTCTTTCTCAACACACATCTTGTCATCAACTTCTAGAGAAAGCTTCTTATAATAAATATCCTTGTTCTCATATTAAATCTGATATTTATTCATACGTGTCGCAATCATTTGACTGACTCGTATTTGTTTGACCCACCATAGTTCACAAAATAATGTAATTTGGTAACAGAAGAAGATGTATCATGAGCCTTATTGTTATCTCACGATTTGAATGTGGAACAGGAATAGGAGTTGAGTATTTCCAATTTACTGGAATTTATTCCGATCATTTGTGGAGATTCGTTGATTGAACAAAGTGAACGTGAATTTGCACACACTGTAAAACAGAGATTGTATGAAAAACCTGGAAGCACTGGACGGTCGTTTCGTATTATTTTGGTACTCCTCAGCAGTGCGCATCCACGAACCCGCTCTCGCGAGATTCGAACCAAGGACCTACCAGTCTCCAGCCGTCCAGTGCTTCCAGGTCTAGCTTCAATTGACTAATGATTTCAACTTTGAAAAATACTGAAATCTCCACAAATTCCCTTCTGATTATAAACATGAATTAGTTAATAGTTTGTAGGAACATACAGTATATCAAATGGAGAGGTATGTTAATGAATGCTTATTACAAACCTTTACACTATTATTGAGATCAACACTACTGAAGTTATTATTATCATTATTACTATTACCATTAGTATTAGTAGTAGTATTAGTATGATTATCAGTAGTAGTCCTGTCAGTATGATAAATATTAATACTTTGACGTTTGAAACTAATTGTGTGGTGACATTTGTGTAATGCGTGAGAAAATGTTTGTCATTTTGTTGGTTGAAAAAAGTCTATTCAATAACAGTGAACAGTTGTCTTCAAATATATTTTATTCATGGACAATACAAGTTTGTTATTGATTTTCGGTTGAATTAGTTAGTGAAAATTTAAAATGATAAAGAGAATAAATCGAATGGAACGAATATTCGGTAACATTCTTTCTACCAAGCTTCGCCTGGAGCCCTTCTGGGATTATTGCCCGGATAAAGTGGGAGGGTTTGGTTTGCTATTAGCAACACCATCCCATAGAAAACTAACTCACTATAAGAACGCTAATCACAAAAAAAAATAATTCAAAACATTTTTACTCTTCCATCGAAGTTTGAAAGTCTTAATTTAGAAGATTTATTATATGTCATGATGAAAGCTGCGTTCCGTCGGAATTCACGAATCTGATGCCCAACATGACAATGAGAGTAACCTTAAATTTCGGTACATGGAATATTCGTACAATGTGAGAAGCCGTCAGAGTCATCCAAATTGCTGCAGAAATGAATAGTTTCAACCTGGAGGTGCTTGGAGTTCGTGAAATATATTGGACGTTGGTTGAACAGCAAAGAATAGCTTCAGGGGAGCTGTTGTTGTACTCCGGCATTCTGATCTTCTTTCCATCAGATCTTAAACACTTTTACTAGTTCCAAGTTTAATTATTTCATGTATATGTGTGATTTATATTATGTCTTAGCATAAAGCCTAATGAAGATCTAATTGGAAACAATATTGTTCAGTGACATATGTCGTTCTGATATTTCATTCAGAAATTGTGATGAGATTTTCGATTGTACGAATGCTTTCTAACTTTCGAATTATGTAATGGTTTGCATGAAAATTGATCCATTTTTATATTTCCTATAAATACATTGTGCATTTTACTAAACGTGTATTTGAGGAAAGAGAATGCTCTAGAAATATAGATGGGATCCATAATGTCAGGTGTTAATGTAACACATGGTTATCAATTCATATTTGTTATAATTACTTTCGTTATACCCAAATTAGAGTCATCTGATATTTGATTCTCATCATTAACGTCTGTTCTCATTGTATTATCATTATCAAATCAATGATTTGTGAGGAATCAACTATTCCACTGAAGAACATACGACATGTTTGACTATACGGTATGAAAAGCTACATTAAGGTATCAGTTTACCTTAAAAAATTAGAAAGTAAAATGTAAATTCAACTTCGAGTAAAAATAAGACACTCGTCTGATATGTGAGATAAACAGGTGATGTATAACTCGACAAGTCATTCAGGTGCAAATGAATTGTCACTGACTATAAATTTTATTTAAACAGCAATATTTAACAGCTTAACTCCGCCTGAAGCCCCTCTGGAGTTTCTGTTGGTCCCAAACCCGGATGTAGGATTGCGTTTGAAGCCAGTGCCTACATGTCATAGAAAACCAGCTCACTAAGATGAGCTAACCAGAAAACAATAACTCGAACCATTTAAACTCTGCCCCGGTAGAAGACTTAAGATAACTCATGATGAAAGTCAAGTTCTTCCAGAGGTCACGAGGGCATTGCCCCTGATGACAATCAGAGTAACCATTAATTTCGGTACATAAAATGTTCGTACAATGTTTGAGACCAAAGTGCTACGGAAATGAATAGTTACAACCTGGAGTTGTGAAACACATTGAACGCAGGTTGGACAACAACGACTATCTTCAGGAGAACTTGTGTTAAACTCCGGTCATGAAGAAGAAAATGCCCCACATACACAAGGAGTTGCATTGATGATGTCCAATCAATCACAAAATGTACTTATTGGATGGGAATCTAAAGGATCAAGGATCATCAAAGCCTCATTCAAAACAATGAAATAGGGCATTACAATGAACGTCATCCAATGTTATGCACCTACCAACGATTACAATGAAGACGTTAAAGACCAATTATAAGATAGGCTGTAGTCAATAGTTGAGAGGTGCCCAACAAAGGGCTTGACCATTCTGATGGAAGATTTAAATGCCAAGGTTGCAATGGACAACACTGAATACGAAAACGTCATGGGACAACATGGACTGGGAGAAAGGAACGAAAATGGTGAGAGATTTGCAAACCTATGTGCCTTCAATAAACTGGTCATAGGTGGCACCATATTCCTACACAAAAACATACACAAAGTCACTTGGATTTCACCGAATCACACTACACAGAATCAAATCGACCATTTCTGCATCAACAAAAAGTTCAGAAGGGCGATGGAGGATGTGAAGACCAGGAGAGGAGCTGATATAGCATCAGATCATCACTTACTGGTCGCCAAGATGAAATTAAAACTTATGAAGCACTGGACAACAGGGCGGACGACATCACAAAAGTTTAATGTGACTTTTCTTCGGGATACTGACAAACTCAACAAATTCGAGACAGCCCTCAGCAATATGTTCCAGGCCTTTCATGATCTACTCAATGAAGAGGAAATTACTATGGAGAGTAACTGGAAAGGGATGAAAGAGGTAATCACTTCATTATGTCATGAGGTTCTGGACCACAACTTCACCATCACAAGGTATGGATCACTGTTGGTACACTGTATAAAATTGAAGAAAAGAGGAACAAGAAGGCAGCAATCAATACCAGCCGAACAAGAGCAGAAAAAGCCAACGCACAAGCCGAAAACACAGAAGTGAACAAGCAAGTGAGCAGGACCATCAGAAGTGACAAACATAAGAATTAGCAATGACAGTGGAAAAGGCTCCAAGAGAGGGAAACAGAAGACAATTGTATGATACAACAAAGAATCTCGCTGGAAATTCAGTAATAAATCTAGGACTTATTTTTAGAAAATTACTAACATACCGAACTGAATGGAAAGGAACAATTGAACATAATAAACATGATTGTTCAATAACAGAATAAAGTAATTGATTAAATGAATACTTCATGCATATGACTAGCTTCTTTAGGGAATTCTCAGACCTCTAGTGAGGATCCATGACTAGTGGAGCTAATCTGTGTCAGGTAAAGACAGGTATCTACCTCAGTACAATAGAAGATGGTCGAACAATCTCGTGGATTGGTTAAGGCTGAACATTAACACTGCCGGATGTCGGCCCAGTGGTTTAGTAGGCTAAGCGATCGCGCGCGAAACTAAAGGCCCTGAGTTCGAATCTCATAAGCGGGATCGTGGATGCGCACTGTTTAAGAGTCTAATAATAGGACAAGACGGTCGTCCAGGTCTTCAATGGTGGTCTAACATCAATGGGTTCATGATCTTAATCAATCTTCATTAGATTAGTGTAATTTTAAGAAATCATAATTATGACTAATGTGAGGAATTAAGTACTTGAACAAAATTCTAATAGCAAATTGCCTAATCTTGATGAGACTTATTCTTTGTAGAATAGAAACTAAGAAGAAAACAAGAGTTGGGTAAATACTTGAAAGAAAGGATAATACTTGATAATTATTTTGAAGCAACAATAAAGAACTCTCATTATTATACTTTTACAATATACAAACATTTCAAATATTTGTATTATAGTAATGTTACTAACAGTTACTAAAGTTTTCTGATCAAAACGGTATTGATTCTATTGCATAAATAATGAACACGACAAAACTTTCCATGGAATTCATGAAAGTTTATTATATTTGTAGTTATGCATCCTACGTACACTTAACAGTGTACGTGACGTGGGTTCAGCTTTCAGAGAAACCAACTTGAAGATAGCAAGTACAGTTTGTTATAAAAAGTTTACATTTTCAAATGTGTGTACACATAATTTGGAATTAGAAGCAAGATTACTAAAGAATTAGTTGATCAGATTTGTCAAAATACCTTCATATATGAACTAGTTTGAATCACTTGAAGATACAAAGTTATATTGAGAATCTATGATTGATTAAATTATAATATCAGAATAGGTTTTGTGGTGATTTAGTATTTTCATAATTGAAACTGTGAGTCAATTGAAGCTGGACCACCATGGAAAACCTGGAAACACTTGACGGCCATCATCTCGTCCTATTATGGGACTCCTCAGCAGTGCTCAGCCACGATCCCGCATCGCGAGATTCGAACCCAGAAACTATCAGTCTCACGCGCGAGCATGTAACCGACAGATCACTGAACCGGCCGGCAACCAACGGTGTTAATGTCTAACATCAACTGATGCACGAAGTTGAGCAACCGTTTACCAGTTATCTTCAGTGAGTTGATATCTTACAACAGACATGGTTTGAACTTCACTGGTCACTGCTTCTCACTAGAACTCCTGGTTTAACCTCTCGAAGTCAGTCACTAGTGAGCATATGTTTACTATTATTATCAGAAGGGGTTTTGTGGAGATTTAGTATTTTCAATGTTGAGGAGTCTCATAATAGGAAGAAACGGTCGTCCAGTGCTTCCAAGTTTTCCATGGTAGTCTAGCCTCAATTGACTCACACTTTCAACTATAAGTTATAATAGTTTGAGAGTTAGTTCGTTTTGATCCAATAGCGGTTTCATAATATATAACGAATCAATCAGGGTTGAAAACGTAAATCACTTAATATCATTAACACCAAGATCGTATAGCTTATCTAAAATACTTCAAAATAGCTTATTCATTTGATCGATCTTAGACATGACAAATTCCGCCTATGATTATTTCAAATCTTCATTACTGTACGAAAAGAAATCTTCAAATATAAAATGAGAGATTTTATTAAACTTGTCAATAAAAAATAAGATAATTTCATGAAATTTGAGTCAATTCATAGACGTATAATGAATGTACATTTTTCAATCAGCAGAAACTTTACATACTATCGAATGATTTTATTTTGGAATTTTATTTACTATGCCCACTCGTTATAAACTTATATTCTAGGGGGATAAAAAAAATAAGCTGAAAATGATCCATTTAAAGATTAAATTAATCAACTAACCATTTTATTCTTACTACATAAATTAAACTTTGCTAAAACATTAGAATAACTCCGCCTGTAGCTCTTCTAGAGTTACTGCCGGTCCCAAGCCCGGGTAAAGGAGGAGGGTTGGGCATGGGGTTAGCGACACCATCCCGTAGAAAAGCTAACTCGCTAAAAAAACGCTAACCAGAAAAAATAATCCAAACCATTTAAACTATGCCCTGGGAGTTGAAGGAATAATGACGTCTCATGATGAAAGCCGAAATTCTTCGGAAGTCACGAGACCGATGCACCTTCTAACAACCAGTGCAACACTCTTTATAGGTACATGGAACGTCCGGACAATGTGGGAAGGCGTAAGTAAAGTAAGTAAGTAAGTAAAACATTAGAATGAATTAAAATAAAAGTCTACCTGGTTAATTTAAAGTCATTCATTAATCTTTTTTTTTTAAATTCATCTAAGATAAAGTATATGAAAATCTCCACTTCATGTTTAAGTATCTGGGTAACAAGTAAAGTATAATGGAATATAAAGAGACATGGAAAATCGATATCAGTTAGTTAATGTGACTATCGTTACGAGGTTTTATTTTTGTTCTCTTGTTTTTAATATAAATAATCCTGAATTCTTTTTTTTTAAATTTTATTCTATTTAATTCACTAAAGTTGTTTTCCATTAATAGTAAATTGAGTAATTACATTTATCATTTCCGATGGAATATACACTGGAGCAATACATTATTCATTCTTCATTCTATAATATTTCTTCCTTTTGAAAAAAGATAAAACAAAGGGGGGGGCGGAGATAATTAAGGGCTTCCGCTCGAGACTGGTAGGTCCTGGGTTCGAATCTCGCGAGAGTGGGTTCGTGGGTGCGCACTGCTGAGGAGTCCCATAATAGGACGAAATGGCCGTCCAGTGTTTCCAGGTTTTCGATGATGGTCTAGCTTCAATTGACTCATGATTTCAACTTTGAATAAAACAAACTGTTTATTAATTTTTCATAGTTGGAATCATGAGTCAATTGAAGCTAGACCACCATGGAAACCCTAGAAGCACTGAATGACTGTCTCGTCCTATTGCAGGACTCCTCAGCAGTGCTCATCAACGATCCCGCCTCACCAGCGAGATTCGAACCCAAAATCTACCAGTCTCGCATCAGAGCACTTAACCGATAGACTACTGAGCCGGCCGACTTCCGACGGTGTTAATGTCTAACTTCAACCGATCCACGAAGTTTGAGCAAGCGTTCACCAATTGTCTTCAGTGAGTTTATATCTTTACAACAGACTTATTAATTATTGAAGTCGGTATTAAAAAATATCGACAGATGATTTCTGAAGATTTAATGAAAAACTATGATCATTGGAGTCCAACTATGTCGGATATAAGGCAACATTGGAAAATTCTTGTACAATATTGAAAGTTGAATGACATTAGAAATATTAACTAATAGTTCCCAACATAGTTGTATGAAGGATAGGTAATAATGACGAGGCTTGTGGGTCCTGAGTTCGATCTCTAAGGGGTTTGTGTATCATCATCACTGCTGAGTCTCACTTTCGGAAAAAATAAATATCTATTTCTTCCTCATTTACAATAGGTTATCGAATAATTAATCAATTATACGAACTGCGGAACGATTGAAAATCGGGAAATTAGGTTTATACTAAATATCTAGTTTGTATTAGTTTGCGATTCTCATCAGCACTATGCAATCATGGTAATTAAAACTCATTTGGTTTCGAATCTTCAAATTAGGATCATATTCCTGTATAAATCTGTAATCTTCATTTCTTTATTAACGTATACAACTAAATATCATTCGCATAGTACGTTTTATTTGATGCTTACGGCATTTTGACTAGTTTCCAAAAACAATAAGTCTTATCAAATAGCCAGAGGGAGTTAATATTTTAATAATTGTAGAAATTGAATTAAAACCAAAATCATGTCGCTAGCAAATTGTTGTACTGATAAAAGTTTGCATATAAACTTCCATCTTATATAACAATCATGAGAATAAGTTATCTAACTTTTAGACTATCATATATAACTGTATTCTAACTAACATATTTGATAATAATACATTATCATTGAGCAAAAGTGACATCATGTTAAGAAGTACAACATTTGAAATCTTTGTACCTTTTTAATATAAATTATACTTGAAACGTAGATCAACAATGATTTGGTATCATTTTCATCATCTATTAAACGGACACCAATTCTTAAGGGTCGTTTTGAGTTACCCAGTTTTGGTCATCTACTTTTATATTACAAATAACTAAATTTAAGTAAAGAATTTAGAAAACGAAATAAAAGATCATACAGTATCATACTGAAGTCTATCGAAATGATGATTACAAATAGTTACGTTGAAAACGAGTGTAATTTTTTTCGATCTTCCAATATTAATACTTCAACCTTACATTATAATTAAGAAAAGTTACATGATAAGCAAAGATGAATACTGGCTTACAGTGAAATCCAGGACACGCGTTTCTTCCTATTTGGGACTCGTCAGCTGGATGTACCTGCATTTCAGAGTTAAAGTTCACTCTACTAGGTTCAAGTCTCAGAGTGAGCATCAATAAGAGACCGGTCAATTGTAATCCTAAACATCAATGGAAAGATTCGAACAAACCATACCAAATGAATATAAAATTACAATGCTTTTAAAGAAAATAGTTATTTTTCTTGCTTCATCTCAAAGAATATATATGATTATGTTCTGGACTAATGCTCCGGGGGCTACTGCCGGTCTCAAGCCCGGATAAACGAGGATAGTTGGGCATGAGGTTAGCGATCCCATCCCGTAGCAAAACCAACTCGCTAAAAAATCACTAACCAGAAAAAAATTAATATTTCAACAATAACTTTTTCACCACTTTTCCAAAGATACATCAACTACAGACTGCATATCTAGCATTTTATCAAAAAGTTTGTATTTAGCAAATTCCGTATAATGCTATTGCTTTGATTGTTATTTATGATAAAGATCATCTATAATATCAGTTATCTATTCAATAAATTTTATATTAGGGGGGTTTTGTAGAGATTTTTAGTAATTTTTTATTATTATATAGTTGAAATCATGAGTCAATTGAAACTAAACCACCATGGAAAACCTGGAAGTACTGGATGGCTGTTTCGTTTCATTGAGGGACTCCTCAGCAGTGCGCATCCACGATCCAACCTTGCGAGATTCAAACCTACGACCTATCAGATTTTATATTACTTAAACAGTTCTGTTCAGTGTACATGAATAATATTTTCATACTAAACTTAATTTATCCAGTTAATCAGATAATAATAATTTATAATTACAATCTATATATTATGTTCCGAATCATTTTAAGTAATTAATTTAAATCTACAGCATTAAGTGAAATCGGTCAATGTAAGAATATAAGTGTCACCATCGAATGTCATTAGAATTATATTCTTGCAATCATTTTACCAGAGATATATTGAAGATAGATTGTTATCTTATTACCCTTATATATAAATACATTAAAGTGAAATTCAATTTCAGCTTTTGATTGATGGTTTATGTCTTACTGGATCAAATGAAACTAACAAGCACTACTCATATTAGTTGTGAAGTTAATGGATATTAATTTAAGTTTATGTTTTACGTCTCTCTCACTCATATCAACCAGCGACGTTATTCTGAAATAATCTCACTTTTATTTGTGGGTAGTAGTAGTAATGCAGTGAAAAAAAAACACTAGTTGGGACAATCAAATGTATTTAATCACTGCTGAGCGATCTACAACCAATGTCCGCCCAGCAGCCGAACGTCCCATCACTCCTCTCCGTTGACAGCACCTGCTACAGCCGACGCGGCCCCGCCAGAACACTCCACTCGACGTCACCTCTCTGCACCAGACTGCCCCAACCAGCATCTCGACTCCAAGCCCCCAGCCGCGTTCGCAGAACATCACCCTACCTCCTCCTGGCTGGCAGCGACGCCAAATGCAGTGAACAGAACACGGATAGGGACAATCGAATATATTTAGGCACAAATTACAAATTATCTTACTAAGATCTGATAACCATACAGCAAACAATCTTCAATGTTCCTTCTGTAAATATCAGTTAATCTTCTCTAATTCCATTGTTCATGCATTTTCCTACCAATTGCGCTTCATTTCAGTTCTTTCCTTATCGGTTTTCTGCCAAAATACATTCTATGTCTGACCACCGCCATATACTACATATATGGATACAAGTAGACCACACTACGGTAATACCTTATATTCAATGTTGTCAATATCTTGTTTATTTTGTTTTTCTAAGCTCTGGCTCAGCTTGATGTTGAAAAAAAACAGATGAAACCTAGAAAAATGGGTGAGTGACATGTTCATTAAATAAATTCCACATATTTCTTCAACTGGTATTTACGCTTTCTACCAGAAACGTTATCTGGCAAACTTGGTGCATTTTTATGGCATTAGCTCACTACTTAATTGTTAGCGCTGAACAAAAATTAAATTAATTCTTGAGTGACTGTTCTTTAAAGTACTTACAGCATTTACCACTTTTAAAAGTTAGAATTAGTCTTTTAGTAAATATTTTTCATCAGACAGATCATCTTGTAAGATGATGGGGAAGATTTGTGGTTCAGGTAGATGATTTTGATGGAGTTTCATTCTCTGAGATGGATAATTCGGAAGTGTGGCTTTCATCGATCTTCTGAACCATAGCTTCAGCACAAACTTTAAGTTGAAGTGTTCGAATTTCTACACATATGACTCATAGCTTGTTCTGTCAACCTCGATCGTGTTTGGTTATTTTTGACCTTCAATCTGTCACTATCTGATTCTATTTCGATTGTATCTCCCATTGACTTGGTTCTTTGTCCTATATTCGTCCATGATTTTTCTCAATGGTTGATAAGTGGGGTCCATTCCGATGTGTTTGGTGATTACTGATTGACCTGAGTGACAAGCTTCTAAAAATCCCCTGGAGATACTAAGAACACCTGGTTTTACTCCTACTTCACTTCTGTCTGACGTTCAAGCTGATATTGTTCAGAAGAACAATGAAAGCTCCATGAACAAACCATTCATCTGCGAGAACGGAATTCCACTGAAAAAGATCTTTTTTTCCACAATGGTTGATCTTGAATGCCGACGAACCATAATTATAATGTTGATTAGTATACTAACCATTATTTGAGGATCAGTTGGCGTAGTCACTTGTCATTACTGACATTCAACCTGTGAAACTCAGACATATTCCCCTGTTTAACCCTAAACTGAGAGCGGTGCATCACTAAAATCATCACCTTTGTTATTGAATTGGATACGTTTTCAAGCAGCACAACATTTAAACTATTTTTTAACTCACTAGTCAGTATTTTTATGATTTCAATTTGTGACTGATACAATAAACCAAATAAAATATAATACCGAGCTGAACCAATGTTTAGATAATTATTGGCAAACGATGGTTTCCCACAGAGCTTTAGATTTAAGGTACATAAAAACACCATACCACAAATCTGTAAGGCTGAATATTTAAGTGCTAACCAGTAACTATTCATGTTCCAAATACCTACTCAACATAAGTTACAGTAAACAAAATCTCTTAGAACACTAAAATAGAAGCTGACATTAAAATCAGGTAACTTAAGGAATAATGTTGACGTTTTAACGAACTAATCATACCTACAAACATCGTTTCAATTCTTCACAATTGTTTGTAATGTTTTCAATGAAATACAAAGTTAGATTTGTCAAAATCATAGTAAAGTGGATAATTAGTCTCTTATTTGTGAAACTGTTATATTTGTTAAAAAATTATCGAGGGTCCAAATTCAACACTTAAGATATTATCAGAAGGGGGTTTTTTGTGGAGATTTAGTATTTTCATAGTTGAAAGCGTGAGTCAATTGAAGCTAGATCACCAGGGAAAACCTGGAAGCACTGGATGGCTGTTTCGTCCTGTTGTGAGACTACTCAGCAGTGCGCATCCACGATCCCGCACTTGTGAGGTTCGAACCCATGACCTACCAGTCTCGCGCCAGAGCATTTAACCAATAGACCACTGGACAGGCATCCAATGATATCTAATAAAGCTACGATTTTTCAAGACCTAAATGTTTTCCTTAAGTTTTGTGAACAGAATGGTGCTCAAGATAACAAATACTATTGATACCAAGAGATAATATTTTAGTAGTTTAAGAAATCAATAGCTACACGAATAACTCTTTGATAACGCTCAAACTATAAGGGTGGGTAATGTGGGTTCAAATTTCAGCAAGAATACTGATGTAACGTACAGTGACTGAAATCTGATATTGATAAACGGTGTGCTACGCACTAACCCCACCAGCTGACTACTTGAGAGAGAACACAATATAGTGAACGAGAATGTGTATGGAACTTCCGAATGAAGCGTACAAATATTCATTCATATATATACCACTCTACCCTTAGGGAATTGACCTATTTATCCTAATGAAATGCACTTGACCTTTGGGTCATTTCTGATTGACATCGATTGATATTTTGTTATTTCTGATTGGCACTCAATATCAAGTACCAGTTCTCCTAAGTACTCTCTGCTGTTAAGTTTCAACTAACACGGAACTTAAATTCATGGTCACCTTCTGACTACTTCCTACCACTTCACATCTAAATGTTGAAATATGTTACGTGCATAAACGAGTGTTTGACTTTTTCTATTTAATAAACATGTTATTTTCTTACTATCTTTCTTTAATTTTCTGTATGACTCCTCAGTTAGCTAAAATCTCTTGTGAATATCTATATGAATAGAACATTGTGGGTATGTTTGTTAATTATTTTCCCATCTAATTGTTTTAAGAATGGGGAAAGTTTCAAGTGAACATTGAATAGGACTTCAAACAACTTTATTATTAAGTGGTAAATTATCATTTTCAATTAATCACTTAAAAAAATAAACGCTTTCACACATCTCGTGAATAACCTTTCTATTATTATGTAAATGGTCTCCCTATTTATATGTAGTGAAGGATTTTTTTCAGATCACTGAATGGTTATAATATGTAAATGATAGAAAGAATTAGTGGTCAATTTATTTTTCTATTCTTTATCTAAAAATTGTATGATTCCAGTTTATTACAGTTATTCAGTGGAGTATAACCAAGTCTGTTGTTAGATATCAACTCAATGAAAACGTTGGTGAAATGGTTGCGCAACTTCGTAGAATGGTTGAAGTTAGATATTAATACCATTGGATGCCGGCTATCTCAGTGGTCTATCGGTTAAGTGCTTGTGCGCGAGACTGGGTTCGAATGCCGCGGGGCGGGATCGTGGATGCGCAATGCTGAGGGTTCCATAATAGGACGAAACGGCCATCCAGTGCTTCTAGGTTTTCCATGGTGGTCTAGCTTCAATTGTATATAAATTAATTATGTATAAAAAATTTATTCATTTAATTATCATTCTGAAAATAAGACACAGTTACTGTATATGAAGACAAAGACATATTATGTGATGCATTATTTCAACTTGATAAGGAATATAAACATTCACATTGGATTGGCTTCAATTATTTTGTCCTTACTTCTCATGTAATGTTTCCTATCTACAAACCAAATAAAGGAGATCTAATCACTACTCATTAAGATGATGCATTATACTTTGAAGAAATATTTATATATATCGTTTTGAAAGATTCTGAAATGAATGACTTTCTGATCGTGATGAATAAACATTTATATAACATTCATTTATCTTCTGTACGAACGTTAAGACAGTCCTACGGTATGGAGCTGAAACGTGGAAAGATATACTACTCACTAAAATGTTTTACTTTATACACGTCAACAATATTAGAATATTAGTAGTTTTTAAATTCCAGATTAATCATTCAAAAGTTTACTTTATATACCATTATTTACTCTCAAGAAGTTCGGCTACAAAACTGTATGAATAAATCTTCAATTTTCTGTTTTCTATAGAACACCAATCTATTTATTAGGAAGATTACAGTCGAAGACATAATTATTGTCAGACCACGTTGTAATCATGAAATTCAATGCCTTCATTAGAGCAGAAAATACACTAGTGTCCCCTGATTCCAAATACGTATATGTAATAACATTTAACGAATACTTATTGTTATAACAAATACTGATTGTCGTGATTGTAAATACGGTTTTTCTTCCTAACATTCTGTTAGGAAATTAAGTTAGTTCACAATTAATCAACGGCTTTATAGATCTACCTGATTTTATAAAGTTAAAAGTGAATATGAAACGTTCTGAAATGTAGAAGAGCATAAGAACTCTTCATTACGTTAACTTTACAGACAAATGTAGTTGTTTAAGAAAAAGCTAAAAAATGCTTCCAAATTTCCGGAATAAAAACAACCTACCAAAGGGGGAGGTTCTTATCACACAGGTCTACGTGTTGACAGTTAATCTGTCTCGGTTGACAATTTATTGTGAACAAATTGCAGATTTTCTTTAGTTTCAATGACTAACGATGATTATAGAACCTACTAATTAGTTTGAATGCTGCAAAAACTTTGTATAAATTAAATAAGTTTGAATGAGTTTGGAATTCACACTGAATAGCTCGCTTGAATATAATAGGGTCGAACAAGATTCTTGCATGCATAAATCAGATGGAGTCCTATATCATTATGGTAACACTGACTAATATCAATTATGGCTTATCTTAAGTTGTAGATCCTCCTATGTATAATTGTCAGAACACATGTTTGAGTAGATTAAAACAATATATATAAAAAGAATCTTGATAAATTATTGTTTTTAGTAGTTTTTCAATAAAACCTTAGCTTCTAATGAAAATTACCTCTGACGTCATTTACCCACTCCTTTTTTAATGACATTAATAGACTACTGTTTTTTAAATCAATAATATAACAATTGTAACAAAAAGGTTATGATGTAAGTGGCTTTATATATTGTTCTTAGCTTACTTTTTACTCTGCATTCATTCACTATACCATTAAATCACTTTTAAATTAACTCCTAACAATGATTCGGATAATCATGGTTCATTAGCCAAATGTTATATTTCAGTAAAATAGACCTATGGCTTGATTCTTAACAAAGTACAAATCCCCTTATATATTGAGCTTGAAGTGTAAAACTGTCATATTCATTGGTAAATAACTCATATTTATATTTCCCAGTTCAAGTTTTCATCCACATTTATTTATTTTTTTCGATATTTTCTCGTCTTCGTAAATAAATTTGTACACATACCACACAAAAAGCAAAGTAATTTAAATACCTATTCAGGAAGAATACTTCTGATCTCTACATTGAAATCAAGTCACCTACTTGGTACCCTATCTTTCGATAATAAAAGATATATAGAGTTCTCTCTTTCGTGGGTTCACATATGTTGGGGTTATCGAGTGAAGTAAGGTGAGATTAATGTGAAGGACATATTGATTGATAGGGTAAACATTATGATCTATAGAGATTATTAGCAAACCAACAAAATGACATAACACGATGTTTTAGGCCAATCAAACATCATATGATTTATGTCTTCTGTAATTTTTAAAGTTTATTATGTTCATAATTAAACTTCAAATTTAGAGTCAAAAATAAAAGTCTGACTTCATAAACAACATCGTACGAACTTTAATGAATGATGAATAATGAAGTGTTAAAAATCTTCCAGTGAAAATGTTTATTTTCATGATTGAAATCATGAGTCAATTGAAGCTAGACCACCAGGGAAAACCTGGAAGCACTGAACGGCCGTTACGTCCTATTGAGGAGTCCCACAATAGGACGTAACGGCCGTTCAGTGCTTCCAGGTTTTCCCTGGTGGTCTAGCCTCAATTGATTCATGAAAATTGAAATTACTACAATATCCACAGAATCCCTTCTGATACTAATCAACATATTCTCACAAGTGACTGGCTTCAAGAGGTATTTCCTGAATTTCTAGTGAGAAGCAGTGACTAGTGCAGTTCAACCAGGTCTGTTGAGAGGTAACAACTCACTGAAGACGATGGTGGATGTGTCGCTCAATTTCATGGATCGGTTGAAGTTAGACATTAACACCGTTCGATGCCGGCTCAGTGGCCTAGAGATTAGGCGGTCGCGCACAAGACTGATATGTCTTGTGTTTGAATCCCGCGGAGCAGGATCATGAGTGCACAATGCTGAGGAGTCCCATGATAGGACGAAACTGCCGTTCACTGCTACTAGATTTGCCGTGATGATCTAGCTTCAATTGATTCATGATCTCACCTATTAAAATAAACTTATTTATTTTTATATTGACATTATGATAAAAGTCAAATAACTGATGGAGACAATGAATGTAGAAAAAAACGATTGAATAAACAACGTCTGTTATGATTTTCAAATGAAAAGAAACAAAAAACACAATTCAGTCAGCTTAAATTTTTTTTCAAAATTTTTTTATTTTCTTACCTAAAATACTTCAGCCAAAATCATCTATGAAACCATCAGAAAATCTGTCTACATTCAATTCATCATACTGAACATCAGCATAGTTAAAAGACGTCACCATCTATGAAAGTCAAAATAATAGTAACATAAGTCATTAATAATAATAGAATACATTTCAAATAAAGATCAAATAAACTTAAAGAATAAAATAAACCATCAATCGATATCATTGATTCAAATGTTGAAAAGAATGCAGACTCAATAAAAATTGAACTAGCAGACCTATTTCGACGTCCTACACACTTCAGTTGTTGACTATTCACATTGGCGGCCTGTTTAAACATCTGGGCTACCTGATCCTGTCATCTAGATATTTCAACAAGTTATCTAATTTCGTTTGTTTTAATACATCATTATGCCTATTAATCGTACAACCTATTCAGGTGCGTTTCTGAAAAGTGTAAGACCTTTCGATGTAAAGGTTACAGAATACCTAATCAGAGATATCGTGGCTTCTGGCAATATGCAGCTACAAGAATGTACATTATCCAGATGTCGATTGACTGGGCTGCTAAGTTCTAACTGGCGATCACTCAATATTTATCGTCAGGAAGGACGAAGAAGTAAGAAACGTAAACTTGTTGAAATACTTTGTACTGAGAATTCTATATTGTACCAAAAATAAAATATTGAATAAAGCTAATAATAATAATAATAATAATAATAATAATAATTCACAGTATTATCAATCCACAAATAACTTTATATTTATTACAAGCATCAAACACCTAATGGTACTGTAGTGAACGATTAAACAAGTGGGGACAATCGAATGTATTCAAACACATTACATAATTTCATAGTAAAATCTGTGAACCATACAGTGAATACTTTATTTACAAAATGTCAATCAATTGTTTCAAACTTGACTGCACCTTTGCAAATGTTAATCATTCATCACAGACTTCAGTGTTCTTTCATTTCCTCACCAATTGTTTTCTCTTCCTGTTCTCTCCTTCCCGATCTTCTGCCGCCAGGCATTTTAATCCTGACTATCGTTATATACTACTTCTGTCTATACAAGTAGCACATACCACAGTACCATAATATACAATTAATTTTTGGAAGACAAATGATCAAATCCTAATTACTCATACATGTGTTTGACAAGCATACGTCATATTTGATGTCCTTAAAACATTATAGATTAATTTGATGTGAAATTAACCAGCCCTCTGAAAGAACAATAGATATGTCGACAGTATGATCAATAAGACAAGCTTTGAAAAGCTAAAAATTCTGTTATATAGTCGTTCCAATCCTCAACAGAATTTTGAAGACACATGGAAAAGTCAACACACTCAAGTGCTTGATCTTTTAATATTATATTAGTCAGAAACAAAAGGTAGCTATCATGCAATATTATACATCCATAAAAATAAAAACCTATTAACGACATTATGCATTGTTCCTCAGAGTGTTTGGGAGACTATGTATTTTATTAGAATCTACATCAAATAGAAATACAGGATCATTCTCTTAATTTGAACAATTAATTCTAATAAAGTCAAAAAAGACAACACTTGCTTCAAGCACCATATCTAAGAACTTGAATTTTGGATTTTTTGTAAAATAAAATGAAATTCAATTGATTGTAATAACCATTGAAGACTTGGAAGAAGCGGATAGCTGTTTCATACTTCATGGGTTTAATTATTGGTCAACTAAGATCAGTTTGTAATTTAAGCAATCTTAGTAAAATCCTCTACTATTAATAGTTGTGACAATAATATGAAGGATAATAACCATACAACGTTATGTAATCAAAAAGATCTGATAATATTTTAATAAGAATAATATGGAGAATATGTTAGTCGTAAATTATAGATGAAATCAATATACAAAATATTAATTCAATCATAAAAACAAAATATAAATGACAGAATTCAAGTATATTAAGATCAAAATAGATATTGTTAAGTATATTTCACGATGATTGTTCAATAGTGTGAACTAAACAACTTCATGAATGAAAACTAATTAGGAATAGACTGGGAATCAATAAACTTGAACATTTATCACAAGGCAGAATATTGTAGATTCAACATTGATACCTTTTAAGCATTTATAAAGAATTTGAAGGTAAGACAAACCAACTGTTTAGTATTTAATGATTTTCAAAGGTTATCTAACTGAAATCAATTAATTAGGTAAAACATATGTGAAATAACAACATTCTACAAGCGATTCCTTATAAACCATATGTAATATGAATGTATACTACTGAGCAAAGTAAAAATATAAATGACGATTAACTAAGAAAACTTTCAGTCACCTAACCATTTTATCAGAAGGGGTTTTGTGGAGATTTAGTATTTTTCATAGTAGAAAGCATTAGTCAATTGAAGCTAGAACATCATGGAAAACCTGGAAACACTGGATGGCCGTTTCGTCCTATTATGGGACTCCTCAGCACTGCGCATCCACGAAACCGCTCTCGAGATTCGAACCCAGGACCTACCAGTCTCGAAACGAAGCTTTTAACCGATAGACCACTGAGCTGTCATTCAACTGAAGACAATTGGTGAATGGTTGCTCAACTTCGTAGATCAGTTGAAGTTAGACATTAACACCGTCCGATGCCAGCTCAGTGGTCTATCGGTTAAGGGCTTCGGCTCGAGACTGGTAGGTCCTGAGTTCGAATCTCGCTCGCGAGAACGGGTTCGTGGATGCGCAGAGCTGAGGAGTCTCATAATAGGACGAAACGGCCGTCCAGGTTTTCCATAGTGGTCTAGCTTCAATTCACTCATGCTTTCTACTATAACCATTTTATGTTTATTATTATTAATTCAGTTTGCTATTTCATTTTCATTCCTTTTTGTGAATGAATTATACTACTTGCCGGTGTCTAGTAACTTATGTCATTTCAAATAATTTTTCGAATTTCTTTCTCACAAGTCAAGTGATATCTCCAATTCTTTATGTGTGTCAGTTACAGTAATATCTTATTGACATTTTTTGTAGTTCATCTTCAGTTCCTAATTTTTAATCGAACAATTACATTAAGAAGAGGGTGTTGTGGAGATTGTAGTGATTTATTAGTTGAGTTCATTAGTTAATTACAGCTAGATCACCGTGGAAAACATGGAAGCAATGGATAGCGGTTTTGTTCTAGTATGGGACTACTCAGCAGTGCGTATCCACGATCACGCCCGAAGGATTCAAGCTCAGAACCTATCTGTCTCGCGTTCAAACGTACATCCTCTAGACCAAGGAGGCCGATAGGTCACGGATTTGAATCTCGCGGGCGGGATTGTGGACGCGCACTTATGAAATGTCCAATGCTAGGACGAAACGATCATTCATTGATTCCATGTTTTTCATGGTGTTCTAGCTTTAATTGACTCATGAACTCAAATATTAAACAATTATTTGTTTATGATAATAAGTTGAGCGAACAAATATTTCTTTCCAATTTGTTCTTCATCACAGCTCTACACTAATATATACATAGAATTTACAATACAGTAGAAAGTCGATAATAATTAAATGGTAATGATTCTGTTTAACAGAATGATAAACAATTAATTACACGTTTGGAAAGTGATAATTAAGATTAAAATTATCATGGATTTACATATTCAGTTAATTATTACAAGTAGTTACATAAGAGTAGTGATGTGTATTTAAATTCGATGTAAATACTAATTGTTTTGTTAATTGTGAGACTAATGATAAGTGATTGGTGTAACAACAGCAATGAAAATTATGTGATAAGATTAGTAAACAGGTTACGTAAATTAAAATGTGAACAAAATCGAAGTTCGGCAAATTTCACGAGAAGAGGAAGAAAGATTTCGAAACATGCAATTGTATCCAAGTCGAAGGACAAATTAGATTCAGAGGTTATACAAACTTTTTCTGCCTACAAACGTTGGACTTTTGATGTGTATACTCATGGTTTTAGTATATGTGAGAGTTGGATTCCAGAATCATGGGTTGGAATCGGTGGAATTTTATGAATAACATCAAATGCTGAATACATTTCTATGTAGTAACCAGAATCGACTAGATGCGCCACGACAGAATTTTTCATTACCTTCCCTTGTCCTTTAGTCAACGATGAAGGATGATATGCAATGACGGATGGTAGCTATCAGTGAAATCCAGCAAGTGCATTTCATCCTATTTGGAACTCATCAGCTGGATGTACCTGCATCCCGGTGTTGATGTTCAGTCCAGAACCACTACCATCTGCCACCATCCATCTTTGCAAATATAGCTTGTAATTTAAAACAATATCGAGGCGATCTGCACAGGATGCACATATACCAACAAGGGATTTAAAACAAGGGTCTTAAAAAACAATGGGAAGATACAAGCAAACAATACCAAGTGAACATAAGGAATGATGTTCAGAAATACTACGATGTATTTGTCTAATTGTGTGCCCTATAAAATTAACTCGTCAAGAGCATTTAAATTGATAAATTCACATGAAGGCAGAGAAACTAAGCAATTTATCCTTATTTCGTGAACTCATTATTGGCTGGCTGAAGAAAGTAGGACATAATGTTGCCGGATTAAATTTATGTTTCAAAGACTTTTGTATACGTTTAGTTACTATTTTGCTGTTTATATCACCTTTGAAGTATAATTTTAACTTTTTACTCACTTATAAAACATATATGTTAGTGTAGAGCTGTGATGAAGAACTAATTAAAAAGGAATATTTCTTCGCTCGACTTATCCACTTTTTAATGTCTTATTGTGTTTATTTAATGAATTAGCTTATTCGTTAGATTTTCCACGTATGACGTTGTAGTTTATATTTCCATTTTTCGCCTGACATTCATTCAGACGTAGCCAAGTTCTGTCACACTGTTGAATGCATATCTTTAACAAGTGATTGTTACATAAGTAATACAGGAAATACTTTCTTCATGATTACACTTGGCACTCGTAAACGCTTTAATCATCTCACGAATTGAGGTTCGTAAACTGTAATACTATTGTTGTTTGAATTAACTGTACAGCTTTTTAGATAAATCATGTGCCTTGATTTGAAATTTCAGGGGTTACTTAATCCCGTAATTTAGACTCTTGTGATAATTTTACAATGATTACATCAACGAGGTTTAACTTATTTCACCATCTTTGTTTAGCTTTGTCCAGAACTGGATCACTATATAGCTAAAACTGTACGTTGAAAACCGATTCCCCTTCTAAATCCCATTTATGTTAATATATGACTTGCCATGTGCTTGATTTATCCATTCATCTTTCTCGATTCATATGGACTTCTTATCATACTTATCTTGACAACAACTTTATTCTTACGTGTAATCTTCACACGATGTTAGTATTATTGTTGTTATCGTCATTGTTCAGATAAAAGCTTTCTACTATGCATTTCATTTATAAGATTTATTTTCTTACTACTATTTCGATTACTTGACATCTTAAAACAAATCATTCTAGCCCTTTATGAATGACTTAACTGATTATAAACAACAAATGTTTGAAGTATTTATGCTGTAACGGATGCAAAAGTTTTGTACCGCATCACTTTGTTTTATTTAGGCCACTGTAACATAACACAATAAATGTATTTAAAGCAAGTAATTGCTTTTTCAGAACAATGCGAAGGTGGAGTTGGTCTAAAAAATAGACGAAAGTTCAGTCAAACAAAGTGATAATTTTAACAGTTAAATTCACTAGCCAATATAAGCTAGATCACCACTAAAAACCTGGAAGCAATGGACGACTATTTCGTCTCAGTATGAGACTCCTCAGAAGTGTTCATCCACGATAATTGTAAATAAACGAGAAAGAAAGTCAAAACAGCATGAAAAGAATAGGAAATTGTCACATTATACTAGTCCATTATATGACTTAAAAGTCTCTATGGAAAATTCAAAGTTACAGCAACGTCTTTCTGTACACATAAGTGGGCTTTGAATTTACGAATAGTCAAGGCTTCTATCAACCTTAGAAATCACCTTTGACTGTGTTGATGTCAATTCTGTGCCCCGTCTTAGTTGTGTCTTCCTATCGATGAACATAGTTTTCTATTTCTCACATTTATCAGGACATTTGAGATAAGCTGATTTTAAAGCCATCTAGGCACAGTAATTATATATTTATATATATATATATATATTATATATTATTGTTGCGAATTGATTCCCTAAAAACATTTTTTCATAGTTGAAATCATGAGTCAATTGAAGCTAGAACACCATGAAAAACCTGGAAACACTGGAAGGCCGTTTCGTCCCATTATGTGACTCCTCAGCAGTGCGCATCCACGATCCCGTTTAGAGAGATTTAAACCCAGTACCTACCAGTCTCGCGCACTGCTGAGGAGTCATATAATAGAACTAAACGGCCATCCAGTGCTTCCAGGGTTTCCATGATGTTCTAGCTTCAATTGACTCATGATTTCAACTATGAAAATACTGAAATCTCCACAAAACCCCTTCTGATAATAATTCTCTTATTTAAATGATTTTGTAGTGAACAGTTTTACTTCATTTATGTTTCTGTTTAATTGATTTCTTAACAAAAGAATATCATACTATATGGCAAACTATTATGATGTTTTATAATGTAAGTTTATTTTCATTTATACTACTCACAAAATGAACATTCCTTCAATTAGGTAACTCTCTTTCTGTACTTCAAAATAAAAAAAGGGTTTAATTGTTGAAATCCCATTCCCTCAGTAACAATGATCTTAAATTATAATTCTGTCATAATTTGTTATATTATAGTTCAATGAACTGTATTGTTTCTTAAAGGAAAATCAGCATATAACCTAAAAATAAATTTCATCCCACGTGTTACTCGCATGACAACAAGAACAAAAACATCAAAAAATTGAATCAAACTACAAGTCACCTTCATTCATTGATTCATTCAGAAATAAGGCATAATAATGACATACAAACAAGGATGTATATTCTTTATTCATTCGTTCATTTTATTAAAAGATTGAAACTTAAAATGAAAATTTTTGAGTTCTTCTCCATACAACATTTTAACCAATCAAATTTGTATATTGATTTTTAAAAAAATTAATTTCTCCCTAACCTTCTTAAGGTCAGTAGTCTATTTAAAGAAAAAAAAAAGAAAAAGAAAAAGAAACTGTAATAGAAATAATAATGATGAAGAATTATAGATTGTATTATGATGTGGAGGAAATAATTTATATATTCAGTAAGTTACTATTTTCAGTTTAGAATACTTACTTATTTACTTACGACTGTTACTCCCAATGGAGCACAGACTGCCGACCAGCTTAGTTTAGAATAATTCATTCTTTTATAAACATTTCATGTATTAAATTCACTTGGTAGTGTTTGCTTGAATGTTCCTATTTGATGTTTAGGACTACCATTGATCAGTGTCTTATTGGTATACGTGTATCCTGTGCATATTGCTTCGATATAGCCATTAATTCACAAGCATTATAAACAAAGATGGATAGTGCTAGCAGTGGTATCCAGGACGTGAGTTTCGTCCTATTTGGGACTCGCCAGCTGTATGTACCTGCATCTCAGAGTTGATGTTCACTCTGGAACTCGAACCCAGTACCTTTCGCTCCAAGCGCCATAACACCATCCACTCAGCTACTGAGTCCTGATAGCCACTTGCTTGTACAATGGGGTGAAGTTTTGAATTCATTTAGTATTGTTTGTTTGAATCTTCCCATTGATGTATTCCCATTCATGTATTATATCAATTGTATATTAGGTTTTTATCAATTAAATTGATCTAATCAATATATTTATGATTTTACAAAATGTAAATTCATAGATATAGTTTACAATAACATAATTTATGGTTCAATTGTAAGTTTCCAATTTAGAAGCTCAAAGGGAACATATTTCTGTCTTGATGATTTTATTACACCTGATATAATATTCTATGACATAACATATCTATGACAAGATGATGGTAAGCTTAATGGTATTTGCATAGGAACACATTTACTGAAGTATGATATGAACAACATGAATAAGTTTATTTGATTTATGAAGTTATTTCTGTAGTAAATATCTGTACATTTTCATAGTGTAATGTATACAAATAGTCAGCCGTTGAATTCAGGCTCAGTGGTCTATCGATTAATCGCTCGCGCGCGAAACCAGTAGGTCCTGGGTTCGAATCTCACAAGGCGGGATCGTGAATGCGCACTGCTGAGTAGTCCCACAATAGGATGAAACGGTCGTCCAGTGCTTCCAGGTTTTCCATGGTGGTTTAGTTTCAATTGACTCATGATTTCAACTATGAAATATACAAATAGGCTATATTCACTAATTCCTCATCAAAATAATCCCTGTTATCAATAAATGAAGATGAAATAGAAAGGAAATTTTTAGTTTATTCATTAAAATCCTGTTGTGGTGATCCAGAAAACTCCTCGAAAAAAAAGCAAATCAGGGCTCTAGAAAGACTGAGAAGCATCTTGTTTAATCAGCATTCACTAGACGTTTTTCCAGAATCATTTAGAAAGTGAAAAGTCACATGTTGAGATTCTGATTAAATGATTACTCATACTGCTACTATGTTTAGTAGCGTTCGAGAATTTTCCGGAAACTCAAGACCATCAAAAATACTATAAAAACAGTGCAATTTCTGTATATAAAGGAACCTTTTGAGTAAAGCGATTTCTTCCTTATTTTGTGCTTTTTCTCCTGTGTTCACATTGCTGTTTAGATTTGGCCTGGGTGTTATTAGATAAGCACATGAACCGAATCTAGCGTTCAATAAGAAGACTTATCATATCCCTAAGTACATTTCGTATTTATTCTATGAATAATATTTCAAGTGGGTAGCATTTAATCTATAAATCACTCACAATGAATTGATGATCATTTTTGATCTTTTAAAATGTAATTTTAATTCATTTATAAAAGAAAAAGTATAACAGTCTGGTGAAAAGAAGTATCGGTAAATTATAGGATAAACTAATTTTTTAATCAGAAATTATGATAAGTAAAGATGGATAGTAGCTAACAATGGAATCCAAGACGCGCGTTGCGTCCTATTTGGGACTCGTCAACTAGGCACTATCCATTATAAAACTTGTAACTTAAGGCAATATCAAGGCAACCCGCACATATACCATCAAGATATTGATCAATTTGCAGTCCAAAATAACAATGGGAACATACAAGTAAGCAACACAAAGGGAATAGAAATTATGGTAATTTCTAAATATTTTTGGTACTGTTCCATCAAAACGATACTTAAAATAAGCTCGGCAGTTCATTACTCTAATGTGTTTAAATCAGGACCAATGATTACGAGATGAAATCACTTAGCACAATGTACATTACATGGAAAGAGGTTTATCAAATAACCCCAAAGATGGTTTAATTAACATTGAACTAGTGCAAGATCTCGTGTGGTCCAACCTCTATGTTTGTGTGTTTGACAGTGTTAAAGACTTACTATTTCCATAATGATAAGCCTATCGCATATTAAATAGATTTAAATTCTGATCTGATTACAAACTAAAAGTATATTATAACATACAAATAACCGAGTTCCATGAAAAGAGGGATTTTTTTACAGTCGATGACTTTCTTTATCTTGACGCTTACAATAACAAAACTTGATTAAATTGAAAAATCAACGGGTTCGAAGGTAACCAGGTAGTAAAACAATGTGCTACTTGGTAGCATATACTACACACTTTGAATAGATACTACATTCTACCGAAAAGCTTTTGATTAATAATTTCAAAGTTAGGTCACCTTTGATTTCTCAGTAAATTACAGGAAATTGTTGCACATTTAATAATTGTCAACTTTGTTTTGAACACTCTAAGTGAACAAAACAGCTATCAAGATCAAAGTAATGCATTTTCAGTGAAATGAAATTAATTAGGATAATATTAAATCAAGATGATCAAAAAGATATCAATCTAGAACGAAATATAGGCTCTACGTAATTTTGATCTCTTTGAGTTATTCATTTGTGGTAACAGTGTACATCAAATTTTCTTTGATATGAAATGATACATTGTTGTTGTCATATCTGTTCTCTGTAGCTCCATAGACCAGTTATCAGCGTTACTTACTCTTTAAGTGACTTTTATGAATAATAACATTCACTTAAATTGTTACAAGTTCCATTGAAATCGTTCATACATACACTGACGTTTTCATATTGATTATTTCACAACAACGAAGAGTGTGGATTTCGCTCTCAAACTTTTCTAAAACCTTTAATAACTCAACTTTGAGTTGAAGATTACTGAATGATCGATCAGAATCATTTTTATGAATCCAAAAACATATATAAGTAATATGTATACAATAAGTAGTCAACATCACTATTCCATTAGTTTGGCTATTGATGGGAAAATAATTTTTTGTATGGGAATTTCGAAATCAACATGTGACACATGATAACCACGCCCTATACAAGCGAATAAACTTATCATTGTATATACCTGTATTCCAAAATACATATAAATATACAACGTAATGGCTACTTCTCACAATTTATGCCCCTGACTCCATCGTTTTTAAACAATAGGTGATATATTCTGCAAATGAAGTATGAATGGTAACAATGAGATTCATTGTAATACCGAGAAACTGAATATATCCGTAACATTAAATGGTGAAGTGATTGATTTCATAAGAATATATCAACCAAATGGTTATTTAGTATTGAAAATAAGGAACAGGGTAAATGGAAAATAATAAATTCTTGGTAATACATTGTATTATAAACACTAATAGAGCTGAACATATAAATGAAAATGTACACAAAGCTTGAAATAATAAAAATGCATTTACTTATCCTCTGGTTACACTTGATAATGTTATTCTTTATGAATTGAATGGACACAAAGGCCGAGTCAGTAACGAGATGGCGTTTGAAGCGGAAGGTACTGTGTTCGAGTCCCAGAGTGAACATCAATTTCAAGATGTAGGTACATCCAGCTGACGAGTCTCAAATACGACGAAACGCGTGTCCTGCTAGCCACTATCCATCTTTGCTTACAATATTTTATATGAAATTTTGATCGTTTTAAATGTTCTGTAATTTAGAATAACCATAAGTCAAGTTGTGTTCATTATAAAGTTAA
This sequence comes from Schistosoma rodhaini, assembly GCA_944470415.2. NCBI lineage: Eukaryota > Metazoa > Platyhelminthes > Trematoda > Strigeidida > Schistosomatidae > Schistosoma > Schistosoma rodhaini. The sequence continues at coordinate 7,053,024 of OX104040.1, forward strand.
AGTTTGTTTTCATTCAATGGTTATCAAAGCTTGATTCAGTAGATAGATGTATTAACTGATTATTTCAAACAGAACATTTTTTTAGGTCCATAGTAGGATTGAGATTAACATTGCCAGTAATCTTATCATTGTATCATAAATTGACATTTCTTATCAACCTCTTGGAATAAACAAATCGATAGTACTTTTTTTGGAAAATTAAGTAAGTAATCAATATTCCGTCATGGCAATTGATCTTGCGAAAAATAGCATTTCTATGAATCACATATAACTAAACGTTTGAGGTTGAATCTCATCGCGGATTGAAATAAGTTGCAGCACAACTCAAATCCAGAAATCATTGGACAGCTCTTTAGGAAGAAATTTCGGTTCTTTGGTACTGTCCATTGTAGAAATTCTAAGACCTCCAAGTCTGGCATAGAGTACGCTATCTAACGGTAACTGATGCGCACACATCAATATGCCATATCCGTAATCCCATGTTTTCAGTGAATTTTCTCTCTCTCTCTGACACAGTTGAGTCCCAGAAACTCACGGTCTTTCAATACAACCCTTGAATCCACCTCACACATAATTATCAAAGAACACGCAATAAACTTTTTATTTAGATCATTTGTGGAGATCATACCAATCGAATAAGTCTGTTAACAAATATGAGTCTTAAACAGAGACGAAAAATAATCGATTTTTCAACATGGCATGCAGTCAGTAAACAGGTTACAGTGAAAGGCTTTCCTCATCATCACTTGATATATACATCCAACTGTTGTAAATAGGACTAATATCACCGATTCTTTTATTCATATTATGCCATATCACTGTAAAACTACATTAAATAGAATGAGAAATAAGTAGATGACATGAAATATTGTAGATGCGGAATTGTCCTAAAGCTATCTAGTAAGAAAATTATATTTGCTGATTGCTTAATTATTACAAATACTCTTCTGAATCTCAAAATGTCAGCTGTACTAAATTTCTTCTTCCATGAAATTCGGCCAGTTATAGACTCCAGACTATATATAATTACTTACTTACGCCTGTTACCCCTCGTGAAAGAGCGTTGGCCGCCCACAAGGAGCTGTTCTTTCACCTCTGCTCTTCTCTTTCTTTTTGCATGATCTGCCATCTTCCACAGAAAACACTTTTGTAAAATATGCGGACGACCTCACTGTATGTATGCCAATTTCTACCTCCTTACATCCTATAGAAATGAATGAGTTTTTGTCTCGTATTGAAAGGTGGTCTGTTGGTAATGGTCTCTTGCTCAATCCATCTAAATGTCAAGCTGTTAATTTTAGCTTGAGACATGGACAGAACCTATACTCTATGTTGGGATCCCATAATGCTTGTGCCATTGGAGACTCCTTAATAAACACAGTGTCGAGGGTCAAATATCTTGGTGTTACTTTTTCCTCTGATCTTTCTTGGTCTTCTCATGTTTTACTATTATCGAAAAAAGTTTACCGCTTGACATACTACATAAAGAGGCTGCATGCTTTTGGGATTACTCGCCATTTACTCTTACAATTTGTAAATTCCTGCATATTACCTATTATTTTATATTGTTCTCCATTATTCTTTCCTGGGCTTTTGAGAAAAGACTTTGCTATTTTGCGTAGAATGCTGAAGGCGGTTTGCAAGGTATGTGGTGAATCTTTTGAAGTCATTGTTAATATGCTTGTGGATAGACATCTTAAGTGTTGCAAACTCTTGGCAGGTGTTATCTTATCAGATACTAACCATCCGCTTCATTCATATCTTTCTCCTTGTATATCTTCTGGTAGAACGAGACGTAAATACATTAAAATCCATGCACGCAAGCAAATCTATAAAAGTTCTGTAATACCTTACTTAGCAAATTTACTTTGTGACGAACAGGCTGTTAGAGTTGACCTAGTAAATAACCTGTCTTCTTAAGCATGTCTCAAATTCGATAATTTGTATAAAGTCGGTTTTTCCTAGACCTTTTTTTTTTTTTTTTTGTTTTTTTTTTTGTTTTTTTTGTTTTGTTTTGTTTTGTTTTGTTTGTTTTTTCGGGTTTCCTTTTTTGGTAAAAAACTTGTTGAAATAACTCGTGCTGAGAATTCTATATTGTACCAGATTATAATATTGAATAAAGCCATTAATAATAATAATAATAATAATAATAACATTCTTCATCTAACCCTGTCCTGCGAAATCAATTTCAGTTCTTTCCAGTTGTTATTCATTCTTTTTATGCTTGCTTCTGATTCCCGATGCAGTGTGCTAGTCGTTCTTTCACTTTTCCTTTAATCTTCAAGATCACAAGTTAGGGCTTGCCTAGTAATGCAGTTTGATGATTTTCTCAATGTAAGTCCTATCCACTTTAAACGACTTTTCTTGAATTCCTCTTCAGCTGGAAGCTGGTTTGTACTCTCCCACAGTAGTAGGTTGTTGCTGATGGTATCCTGCCAGTAGATCTGGAGTATCTTGCATAGACAATTGTTTATAATAAGTTGTACCATCTTGATGATGGTTGTAGTAGTCCTTCAAGTTTCAGCTCCATACAATATAAATGTCTTGACGTTCATATTAAAGATTCTGACTTTGATGATGGTAGGCAGACAGTTATTTTGAAATCCGTATGTTCTTCAATTGTAGTGATGCTGTTGTCGCTTTTTCAATCCTCGCCTTTACATCTGCATTCGATGATGCATCAATGATGCTTCCCAGGTACGTGAATGTTTCCACCTCCTCCAGAGTTTCTCCATCAAGTGTGACTGGGTTGGTGTTCTCCGAGTTGTATTTGAGAATCTTGCTTTTTCGTTTGAGTATGTTCAGGCCTATTGATGCACAGGCTCCTGCTACATTAGTTGTCTTCGTTTGTATTTGTTAGCGTGTATGAGATAGGAGAGCTAGGTAATCTGGTTATCTTGAATTCGTTGAGTATTTTACTATCTCAAAGGAAGACTGTGTTGAACCTTCATAATGCTGTTTACCTAATTGTCCAGTGTTTCTTTAGCTTCAGTTTCATCTTGGCCACAACCAGATGGTGATTTGAAGCTATATCAGCTCCTCTCCTTATTCTCACATCTCCCATTGTCCTTCTGAATATTTTATTGATACAAATATCATCTCACTTGTTCTCCATGATATGATCCAGTAAGATCCATCTAGCTTTTGTCTATACGTTTGTGTGGGAATATTGTGTCACCAATCTGTTGAATACACATAGATTTGCAAATTGTCATTCGAAAATCTTTGTTACACAATTTTTATCAAAAATTAACATTCACATTATAGTTTAGGATGGCTCATACTACTCAAATCAACATATTTAACTACTGACAAAATTTATATATCTTTTTGTCAAATTAATAATCTTCTTGTATAGTGTTCAATCATCATACTATACTATACTATACTTTATATAGACCAATGAATATTACGTAATTATTACTTTTCTTTATTTAGTTACCAACATATTTATGAGTTGAACAAAAAATTGAACATCTTGATTCCTTCATTCATTGTTGGGATATTCTTTTCATCAATAATCAATAATCAATAAACAATGATTTATATACCTGGATTAATTGCAATTATTGTATTCTATTTATTAATATTATTTGTTGGATTATGGGCTGCACGTAAAGGAAAAACTAATAATTCTACTGGAACTGATACAGAAGAAGTTATGTTAGCTGGTAGAAGTATTGGTTTATTAGTTGGTATATTTACAATGACAGGTTAGTTGATAAATAATTTAAATCTATTTCATTTTTTATAAAAAGTATAATGTAGAATTAAAGATCATTCAATATGAAGTTAATTTTCAAATATGAACTGACTTCAGAGAATAAACTACAAATGGTTAATAAGCAAAGATGGATAGTGGCTAGAAGTGGAATCCAGGACACGTGTCAAGTCCTATTTGGGACTCGTCAGCTGGATATGCCTCCATCTCAAACGCGATAGCTAGGAACAACAATAGGAACAACAACGGGGCAGACTTGCATATAGCAAACAATTCTCTTTGAACCTAGCACACAACAATACTGTCATGGACTGTCCCATCGCCCTTGGCAGATCAGGCAACCCGAAAGTCACGAGAACACCATCAGGACATACGACAGGCTAAGTAATCCGCTTTAAACGCGATAGCGTTTGAAGCGAAAGGTACTGGGTTTGAGTCCCAGAGTGAACATCAACTCTGAGATGCAGGTACATACAGCTGACGAGTCCCAAATAGGACGAAGCACGTGTCCTGCATTCCTCTGCTAGCCACCATCCATATTTGTTTATAATGCTTGTGAATTTAGGCTATATCGAGGCACAGTATGCACATATATGCCAATAAGAGACTGACCAGTTGCAGTCCTAACACATCATCAATGGGAAGATCTAAACAAACAACACTAAGTGAATTAATAATTCCTTCATCTATAATTTTTACTCAATAAACATGTTCCACATTAATTCGAAAGCAAGAAACTTCATAAAGAACAAATATTTAACAATTTACTGATTATTATTATCAGAAGAGTTTTTTTTGTGGAGATTTAGTATTTTCATTGTCGAAAGCGTGAGTCAATGGAAACTAGACCACCAGGGAAAACCTGGAAGCACTGGATGGCCGTCTCGTCTTATTGTGGGACTCCTCAGCAGTGTGCATCCATGATCCCGCCTCTCGAGATTCGAGCCCAGAACCTACCAGTCTCGCGCGCAAGCGCTTAACCACTAGATCACTGAGCCGGCCGGCATCCGATGGTGTTTATATCTAACTTGAACTGATCCACGAAGTTGAGCAACCGTTCACCAATTGTCTTCAGTGAGTTGCCTATCTCACAACAGACGTGGTTTGAACTCCAATGGTCACTGCTTCTCATTAGAACTCCTGGATTTACCTCTCGAAGCCAGTCGCTAGTGAGCATATAAATTATTATTATCAGTGCTTCAAGGTTTTTCCTGGTGGTCTAGTTTAAATTGACTCACGCTTTCAACTATGAGAATCTACTGATTACTTATATACTTTTCAAATTGATTTCAGTCTTTCTGAATATATTTTAACCTTGAAAAGCATATAAAGTAATAGATTGAATTTGTTAGCTATACATGTTTTCTTCAACTCTATTATAACATGAAATCAACCTTAGTTGTCATGCTAACATTAAACATTGAAAAAAAATCAACTTAGTACAATCTCACCTTTTCGTACTTTATATTCAAGCATTCACAGACCTATAAAATTGAATAATTCAACAAATAATATGAAAGAAAGTAAATCAAATATCCTTAACCATATCTGATTGGTTTTCAATTAGATTCTATTTTATTATTTAGGAAGAAAGTAAAAAGTATGTTGCCATTCGAAAATTATTGATTATCAATTTCTTATATAAAAGTAAGTAGGTGATGAAAACGTGAATGTAGCAGAGAAAGAAAAAGGAGAAGGAATAGAAAAGTTGGTTTGTCTCAATAATAAGCTGAAAGGAAATATTAAAACAGACTAAAATATTATCTAAGTATAAGTTCGATGTAAGTAATTCATTCTAAGTGTGTGTGTGTGTGTGTACATGCCCCCAAATGCCCTGGTACGGCCGAGAGTGGGAAGAGTCCGCTCTCGCTCTCGAAATGCTCTCACACGGTCACGAGTATATAGCCTCTAACAGGGAAGTCCTACTCACTGCCTTCTCACAGTGGTATCACTGTTGTTTACGAAGTTTAGAGGACGAAAAGCGAATTTCCGGCACTTTAATCAGGTTAGTGGACACGGAAAGTCCACCTAGGGGAGTTGGAAAACCCTCATTACAAACCAATGGGGCACATGGGCTCCAGTATCCTGAGGGAACAAATGGCGAATGAATCAATCGTTGATCACCGGCTACCATGTGACTGCATCTCCTTACGATGCTCCACTGCCTTGTGTATCAGATCTTTCGGTCAAAGTCTCCGGATGTGGATCCCTAAGAAAACCACCTGCTTCAGTTCAGGCACCTGAGCAGTATCGAAGCCCTCACACAAATCGAATGAGATTTGTGTGGCGCATATGTATCTGGTGCATCCCTGTACCAATTTTTATATGTTTAAATAAATAAAATAATAAATGTGTGTACTTGAGCTTTATAACACATGTTACTTCGTATTTGGTTATTTTTGGAAAATCTATGTCAACTAACTGTATATAAATCGTTTGGAAACCCATGATGAGGCATATGACTACTCATTGCAATTCCTCAAATTTTCATTCCCTATTTAAAGCAAGATTTATTGTTGTGATATCGTTATGAATGTTACACGAATTGTTGCTACTGTTGATAAGTTAGCTAGGATAAGTAAACAAGCCTTATTGATTGAACTTGAAATAGATTTTTTTGTTCGTTGACTTGTATCTTACTGTTCTATTACTTACAATGATTGTTAATTTTACTACTGTTTACACTAACGAGTTTCTAAATATTTCTAAGTATTGTAATGTTTCTAAAATCCGTCATGATGATACGCCTATATTATTTTAGCTACCTGGGTAGGTGGAGGCTACATAAATGGAACGGCTGAGAACACTTATAATCCAACTCAAGGTCTTGTTTGGTGTCAAGCTCCAGTTGGATATGCGCTAAGTTTAGTAGTGGGTAAGTGAAATGACTGTTTTTTAATAGACAGTTTGGAAGTTCTTGCTTTATTCTTCTTGGCTTAGAACTGTTTGGTTGAACTTTCAAGAATATTCTAGGTAATTTATCAGTTGAAGTTGAATGTCATCTGTCAGAAGAATACACGGCACCAGAATATCGTTGTAAAGTTCTGTTTTTATTAGGCATCAAAAATCCATGTCTCTTGTGAACTCGTTCGATGTTTGGATGTACAAAACAAGTCGACAAACTTAATGCATCAAAGTTTTCTTCTCATATTGAATCATGAACGTTCGATGTGAGAAGAGATACTAGATGATTGGAGTGTATATTGTTCATGAAGTAAATATGCAATATGAGATCACTATAGGATTCATTTTGTATTCACAAGGTTTTCCGTGAGGTTATTCTATGTAAGAAACGAGAGTTTTAACAATATACTGTTAGACTATGATACTTCATGCTAACTGAAACATCAAGGACCCTGCTGATTGTTTGATTTAGTAATTATACAAAGATAGTGTTGTGTGTGCTACTGATGTTGACAGATATAAATAGTATGTGTCATCAATCGAAAATGAAATGGCTGGCAGCAGGAGGTTAAGATCGAAGAAAAGAGAATGACAACAGCGAGTGGATGGTGTGGAAATGAAGGAACAATGAAGTCTGAGACTATTAACTGATATTTTGCAAATGAAATATTTACTGTATGGTTCTCAGATTTTACTAAGATGTTCTGTAATTTTGTGTTCAAATACATTTGGTTGTTCCCACTTGTGTTCCCGTTCAGTACAATAATAGTAATTCAAGGAAAATCATATTCAAATCCATCAACTGGGTGTGTTTCCGTACAACCTTGTCAACTTTCCACAACATAGTGATCATCAAAAGCAACATGTTTAAAAGCTATAGAATGCTAGTGATTATGAAAATATATATTCGATAGGTAAGTTGTACGTACAATAACTCGTCTAGTTCAAATGATGCAAATAAAACTTTTGTAATACTCAATATGCTAAATGGTCATTTGCTTACTCTAAATACCATATACATTGTTAATAGTACTCTTATTTTTGTTAATTAGGTGGATTATTCTTTGCTAATCGTATGCGTACTTTGGGTTATGTTACAATGCTTGATCCATTTCAAAATAAATATGGTGAGCGTATGTGCGGTCTGCTTTTTATTCCAGCATTACTTGGTGAAGTATTCTGGACAGCAGCTATTCTATCTGCTCTTGGTAAGTAATCATGGAGCTAGTGGCAGTCATTAATCAACTTGTTCGTTATTACCGATAAGTTCGTTTTCTTCCTAGTCTTTCTAAACTCATTAGTTAGCAAAAGTGAAGACGAATAATCTTTGTGATAAAAGCAATTGACGCGGTCTCAGTAACTACATTACACAGTTGTCAATGTCAATTAAAAACTCAACCAAAACAATTATCCCCATTCTAATACTTAAAACATATGACCATTAAACCAGTAAACAACATAATTTATTAGAAGAATCAGTTGAAATTACAAATATCTTATATTTGAAAATTATCACTACTAGCCAGGGATCGTTAGATAGTTAGTTTATTTTAATTGTAAATTTCAGTCAAGCTAATCGTCGAAACGACCATTTGAATTCATACTTAGATATAAACGTTATACATATAAATATGTATTGAGTGTGATTTTATTTTCATTGTAGGAGCTACATTAGGCGTGATAGTGGATTTAGATCAGAAAACTTCAATCATTCTATCAGCATGTATAGCATTGGTTTATACATTATTTGGTGGATTATATTCCGTTGCATATACAGATGTTGTTCAGTTATTCTGCATATTCTTTGGCTTGGTAAGTTTTAGTTTGTTGTTTGTTTTACTTGGCACGATATACTTTAGATTATTGGTTAAGTAACGTCTCTGACTGTGAAGCTGGGTGACGCGGGATCGAATCCGTCAGGGAGTACCAGTTCCCTCAAGATTACAGGTATACCTTGCTGACGAGTGCCAAGTAGCACGAAACCTGGGTCCAGGGTTTCCTGTTGACCACCTCCAACCACCATCTTATCTCAACATAGTGCACGCAGTGTCGAGCCACCTAGACTAGTGGCCACGTTGCAACTTGATCGATAGCATTCAATCAGCACTAAGAAGGACTTGACACACATGACATTGATCCCCACCCAGTGATCAATCAATTGTGATTGGTTGAGTAATCTGTAATTTACACAAACCTAATAGACAAATTTAAACGGGTGCTACTTTTTTCTAAATATAAAAACAGGTTAGCTGAAAATATTCAACAACTTGTGAAAATTGTCTTCATTCTAAAACACAAGTTACTTTTAGGTCATGGGTTTTACAATGATGAAGTAATTAGAGAAATATGCCTGATAAAGATTAAACATGGACCACAGAATATACAGCTTCGCTTGCATGCAAATAATCTTCTCAAGAAATTTATACACCCATTCATATCTATGTCTATTAATCTAGAATAAACTTATTAGAGCTTCAGTGTAACGATAAACTTGTCATGTGAATCTATTTTGTGGCAATTATTCTCCCAATTCAGAGAACATTTTTTAACCTGTATAGGTTCATTCAACTCACCTACACCTACACTCTGAGTTTATCGGAGAATTTAAAGCTAACTGATCATAAACCATTTGAGTACATATTCTATAACTGTGTTGACATACTCATATAGATTGCGACAGTTAATTTCGTAGTCCTTATATTCTTCTCTGATGATTGTTTTTAGTCTCTGTTTCCAAATCATACTGTTTGATTTTACTTTATATGGTAGCGGGGTATGAAATTTTTTTCAAAACCGAATGAAGAGGGGATTTAGATACCAACTACTTACTACACTGATTTATAGATTTTAAATGTCAGTGTCTTTTCTGGATTTAACGTCTTACATAATTATCAGTTAGGTGATAGCCATTGGCGATTGGTCTTATTTAGAAAAATACCAAAAGCCAGAAACCACCATACAACTGTTTTGTTTTAGTTTGGGATTGATCAGCAGTATGCACCAAAATATTGAAACTGTGACTACTATCACTTTTACTACTGGAACTCAACCATGAGGACCAATGGTTTGACTTCAAATGGTACTTATTTCCAACTTCAATCAGTTCAGAATAAAGCGTGATCATCGTCCAAAGCTACTATTGATGAGTATGTCAATCATGAATCGCATAGATTCTACCGGTCAATACTTCTCAAATATAAATTCCATAAACCATCTCAAATCATATCACTTGATTATATTATACATGTTTTTATGTTGTTGGGAGATTTCGTAAGTGACTTTATCCTTGGTGAAATTATAGATATGTACTATTGAGGAGTTCTATGTTAGGACGTAGTTGCTGTTTTGATGCTCATTGGTTTTCATTTGCTAATCTGAGTTATGCACAGACTAAAATAATCATAATAGGATCACTTCACCTAAACTATAATTATTGAGTAATAATCATAAATCATCAGCAACATGATGATGATATTTTCAATACCGATCAAATATACTTACAATCGTAAAACCATTCACTTGCTTAACTCCACGTTTTTTACTTTTTGGTTTTATTCTTTGAAAATCGTTTAATTTTTAATTACAATCTCAGTGGATTTCTATACCATTCGCCATGGTTAATGAAGCAACAGTGCCAATTACACAGACATGGAATAAATGGAAAGGTAGCGTTGATCCAATGGATAGCTTCTTCTATGTGGACAACTTATTGATGTTAATTTTTGGTGGTATACCTTGGCAAGTTTATTTTCAGGTAATTTTTCTAGTATTTCTAGCTTGTAATAAATTTACAGTTCGAATTTATCAACAATACGCTATATTATAATATTTAAGTTACGTTTTGCTTGATAACTTAAAGACTTCACATCGTGGTTCAATTCGTTTGAAGTTATCTTTGTGTTGAATCAAGGAAAGGAATATTTGTTTCTTTATTCTTAGAAATACAACTTCGTAACAAGTTCCAAATAAGACAAAACTAAGGTTCGGGGCTTCTTTCCTATAGTTTTTTAACAACTATATAATACAAATAGAATTGAACAACGTGAAGTGTACAAAACCATGCTGTAATGGATTTTCAAGCCAGATTATGAACTGTTCAAGGTCAATGGTTTCAAGCAAACATCTATTATTTCAACCAAATTAGAATTTGTCTTCATTAATATTTTCTTTATTAGAATTTCTTTCGAACAAAAGATCCAGAACTTCCAGGTTTTTCGTTACCTTATTATGTCGTAATGCATAAAACTGGAAGCTTTAACATTTCATGAATGAATTTATTAGGTTTGCTTAAATTACTAAGTGACAAAGGTAGAATAAAAGTTCAACACTGAACAATTAATCTCAGATACAGTATTTTTTCGGTAAATATTTAACTAAAAAGTCATCTATGGAAATGTTATGTCTTGTGGCCTAGTGGATGCCCAGTTAATGTATAAAGTGATAAGACTGCCAATCAGAGAGCAGCGAATTATCGATTGGAACAGTGACACATGAAAACCGTACGAGCAGTCTAGAGTTCTAATCGGTCCTGCTTTCTGTCTAGCCCAGCCAGTTAAGTCCAGAACACCAATAACAGCCTCTGCAATATGAATCATCGTATTTCAAACATACTGAGTTTATAGACCAAACAGACTGACCACATCGTACCAATAAAATAGAAAACAACATTTGTGCAAAATTATTAGAAGGGGTTTTGTGGAGATTTGGTATGTTTCATAGTTGAAAGCATGAGTCAATTGAAGCTAGACCACCGAGGAAAACCTGGAAGCACTGGACGGCCGTTTCGTCCCATTATGGGACTCCTCAGCAATGCGCATCCACGAACCCGCTCTCGCGAGCGAGATTCGAACCCAGGACCTACCAGTCTCGAGCCAAAGTCCTTAACCGATGGACCACTGAGCTGGCATCCAACGGTGTTAATGTCTAACTTCAACTGATCCACGAAGTTGAGCAACCATTCACCAATTGTCATCAGTGAGTTCCTATCTCACGACAGACGTGGTTTGCACTCCACTGGTCACTGCTTCTCACTAGAGCTCCTGGATGTACTTCCCGAAGTCACTAGTGAGCATATGATTATATTAATTATTAGAAGGGGTTTTGTGGAGATTTGGTATGTTTCATAGTTGAAAGCATGAGTCAATTTGTACAAAAATTAACTAAATATGGCTGTGAATAGGGGGAGCAGTAATTAATAGACTTGGTATATCTCAGGAATGGTAAATCGTACAATAATAATCTACGGGTCAAAATAAAGCTCACAATGAAAGGAACATGAATATGAATAGTTTAATTATTTAGCAATTATACGATAAAAATTATATGCATAATATTGGTCCATAAATGGGTCCCAAAGTTACCAATCACTTTTGTTATCGGGATATAACAGGAAAAGCTTGATGAAATTGTAATTTAAATTTATTTTTGAACTGTTTCCCTTATTGACGGTTGTTGATGTTTAAGCAACTCACTTCTTAATAATTTAGAAAAACTGAGTACAGGTTTATAATTAGAGTCATAGTAATACAACTAATACTAATGTTAAAATATTCAACCTTCCTTCATCGTAAATTAATGTAAAATAATTAGTTCTTTTCATAAAATGAAGAAGAGGAAGATTAACGGAACGAAGTGAGATACTAGCGCAGTGCATCTGGAACATTGTGATCACACATGTACTTGTTACGAAAACTTAAGTATGGAAGCTTTACACTTATGTGTGGTCACATATATATGAGAAGAAGTAGTCATGATTTGTAAATTAAGGTCTTTAAACATGTGACAAAATGGTTAGTAAAACAAATAAAATCAAATGACCTAATAAAACCAGATGATAAACACTCAATTTCTATCACTGAATACATAGTTGAAACAGGTTATAACACTGATCTTAACTCAGCCTTTATGGTTTGTGAAGAGTTATCTAAGGTGAACACTAAAGTTTTGGAAATTCAAAACCTATACATATATTCAAAAACAATATGTTTTCCTTCTAAATCTAACTTGATAATACCGATTTAATATTCAGTATGGTGAATCTCACATATTTTCCTGCATTGCTTCTTTCATTAGCTTTGCTTTCTTTTAACTTCTGTTCGTCTACTTCACCTACTTTTTATAGATAAAGGTCTTGACAAGTGATTGTGTGATTAAGTGTATTACATTGTTATATCACATAACTCCAGTAATAATGGTCTTACTAGTTAAATAATATCAATATTTTCATAGTTGAAAGCATTCATTAATTAAAGCTAGACCACCAAGGAAAACCTGGAAGCACTGGACGGCTGTTTCGTCCTATTGTGGGACTCCTCAGCAGTGTGGCCGTCCAGTGGTTCCAGGTTTCCCATGGTGGTTTAGCCTCAATTGACTCATGTTTTCAACTATGAAAATACTGAAATCTTCACAAAACCCCTTCTAATATCAATATCTTATTTATTGCTAACTAATAAATGTCGAATATCACGAAAAACTGTACTGTATCATTGTGTTGAAAATAAATAATCACTGTATATTGAAAACTAACAACTTATGATATTTTCTTTCCTATCAATCAAATTAGCGTGTACTGTCATCAAAAACTGCAAATCAAGCGCGTATTTTAAGTTTTGTAGCTTCAATTGGATGTTTCGCTATGGCGATTCCGTCAGTTTTAATTGGAGCTGTTGGAGCAAGTACAAGTATGTGTATATTTATTCACTATATAGTCAATGTTATATAACATTTACTCAAATTACAAATTTCAAATAAAATAATTTTTGCTAAAGATGATACTTTGTTTCATATGAAATTTATTAAAATTAATTAAAATAAAGATAAACAAATGTTTAAAGACAACTTACCTACTTACTTACTTACACCTGTTACCCCTCATGGAAGAGCCTAGGCCGCACACCAGCATTCTCCATTCAACTCTGTTCCGGGCCTTCCTTTCCAGTTCTTTCCAGTTGACATTCATCCTTTTTATATCTGTTTCTATTTCCCGGCCTGATGTGTTCTTTGGCCTTCCTCTTTTCCGCTTCCCTTCCGGATTCCAGGTTAGGGATTGCCTCGTGATGCAGTTTGGTGATTTCTTTAGTGTGCATCGTATTCACTTTCAACGTCTTTTCCTAATTTCCTCTTCAGCTGGAAGCTGGTTTGTCCTCTCCCATAAAACGCTGTTGCTGATAGTATCCCACCAGTGAATGTTGAGTATTTTGATGAGTGAAAAGTATGGTTTATTGCAAAATCGTATATATATGTATACATTGAGTAATGGATATTTTTTGCACCTCAGTATGAGGATAGTTCAATAGCGGGCACATTTAACTGTATACATAATCAAACTTTCTTCAAGTTTCATAGCCCGTATCATTCATTAAGACCATTGAGTAGAAATTCAATAGTCAGTCATTAAGTAATGTTGTCATTGAGTGAATATATTTAGCCCATACTTTTTGATGCAAACATATCATGGAGATAATCTGTAATCAACAAACTATTTTCAAGCTTTTATAGAGGAACTTGCATAGTAACAAAAAATTTTCATCATAAAGTGTATTATTCAGTAAACACAGACTTTAATATACTGTGTTTAATCTCTTAAGTGTTTATACATACGTGTGAATAGCTTAAAAGCTTAAAAAATATGTCTCAACAACTGTCCAGTTCTACATGATTGTCAGTTGTGATTCTGTGGATGTAACTTTTTAAGAGAACTATTTTTAAACTGTACACATGACTTCCAAAAAACACTTCAGTGAATAATAATGTTGATAATTATAATACAATGTGCTTTAATTAATTCCGAATAAGTTAGCTAAATGAATGAAATAGTCACTCTATTTATGAACATTAATCTAAACTAATTTCATAAAACTTTCTAAATTTAATCCACTTATCAGAAGGGGGTTTTGTGGACATTTTAGTAATTTTCTAGTTGAACTCATGAGTCAATTAAATCTAGACCAACATGGAAAACCTGGAAGCACTGAATGGCCGTTCTATCCTAGTGTGGGACTCCACAGCTTTGAGCATTCATGATCCCGCCCTTAGGTATTCGGACCCAGGACCTATCAGTCTCTCACGCGAGCGCTTAACCTAGAGACCACTGAGCCGGCCGGCATCCGATGGTGTTAATGTTTAACTTCAACCAATCTACAAAACTGAGCAACCGTCCACCTTTTTCTTCAGTGGGTTACTATCTCACAACAGAACGGGTTGAACTTCACTGGTCACTACTTCTCACTAGAACTCCAGGAAATACCTCTTGGGGAAAGTCACTAGTGAGCATATGAATCGTAGTGTTAATTTTTTTTAAAAGAATTGAACAAAGAATTGATATTAGGCTTTTAAAAAAATTCTTTCATTCATTAAATTATTTGAAACAGACCCTACAATTGTATAATTATTATTCTTTCTTGTAAAATGCTGCAGCTAAATATTTTAGTCCAGATACTGCTTTGTTAAGAAAAGGTCGAGTTTTACTTTAGTGCCTAATAATTTACAAAACGACTTGTTGTTCATTTGACAATAGATTTCTTTAAAAAATGCTAATATTGTAACTTATATTATCGTATATGGCAAACATATTTATACAACAGAGCCATTATGAGCAAAGTATAAACTTTACAAACTTTTTAAACTCACTTCAGAGAATGGTACTGATAGTCGTGAGACAATACCATTGAATACTATTGATATAACTGAAAAATGATTTAAATTTAAACTGACTGACTGAATGATTTAATATAAGAAAGTGGTTTT
This sequence comes from Schistosoma rodhaini, assembly GCA_944470415.2. Classification (NCBI taxonomy): domain Eukaryota; kingdom Metazoa; phylum Platyhelminthes; class Trematoda; order Strigeidida; family Schistosomatidae; genus Schistosoma; species Schistosoma rodhaini. The sequence continues at coordinate 7,068,394 of OX104040.1, forward strand.
GTGGATGTTATAATAATTTAAAAGTTCAGTTCATGAGTCAATTGAAGCTAGACCACAGTGAAAAACCTGAAAGCACAGGACGGCCGTTTTGTCTTATTATGGGACTCCTTAAGAATGCGCATCCACGATAACTGTGAATGATTTAAAACAAATTTTGAGGACAATGCAGACATTATCAACTCCATTACAAATGACTGATATGGAAGTATAAGGTCCTTCACACAACAATAAAATTGATTATATCTATACAATTCATAAATATATGCATCCATCTAATCAATTCAACTCAAGGTCAGTGGGATAGCAATGAGCCAACATCATAAAATAATAACTCAGAATTCCACCTCAACTAACTTCATCTAATTATACATAAGCTTATTCCTATCAAAATTTAATCCGATAAAATAAATGGATTTAAAGCCATCATAAAGTTACATAAGTGATTAACATGACAGCAAAATGAGTTCATTTAAATGATAATCAAATGATGAAATACGATATCTGTCCATATACATTTTAGAATTAAAGAATTCCTATTAATCCTAGTATGCTTATTAACTGAAGGGAACCAACAATCGGCAAATACGACTGACTTTCTAACCATACAACACTGTGATTAAAATTTTCAATGGTACAATACATTAGAAGTAAATAACATAAGAGGTTGATCTCAATCTATTCTAACATCTTAAATGTCGCATATATGTTCGATCATGATTGAAATTATGTTTTATCTTACCATCTAACATGTGAGTTGAATTATTCCTCTAATACTACTCAATGGGGGGAGGTGAATTTGCAAAGTTAAACATCAGTCATATTGATTTGGTTATGTAATGTTTAGGGTAAATAGCTAGAGTTACTTATCGACTGACAATAAGATTTTATCATCATACGACTACAATATTTACATTTTTCATCCATAAGTTGAAAATCTTTAAAGTCATCTTATTTTTTTATATTAAATTGAGATGTCTGTTATTCTAGATGAATGAGATTATCTATACAAATATCGGGTTGATCAGCTTGACATAAAAATTGCTTACTGAAAACAAGCTGAAAACAAACTTCAAAATAATAAGTAGTTGGAGACAGGAAGAACCCTGGAACCTAGATTTTATATTATCTGGTACTTATGAGCAAGGTATCTTGTAAATCTCGAGAAAACCGACCACTGTGGATTCACTTAAACCATGAGTGGCTCATTATAGGATTAAGATGTTCACATATTAATTGATCAGTAATTGGTGACCATGGTTATATTTTCTAGTTAGAGACACTCAAAAATAAAATATCTGAATTCAATCGCTCCAACTAATTGTTTTAACACTAGTTAAGAAAGCTTCAGGAAAATGGAACGACAAATTTGTCAGTTTGATTTCTAGTAAATTGGCATGCTCTTAATAAAAATAAATTTCATATAAGCCCGCTTATTCTCGAAATATAGCAGAAGTACCATAGTACTTAGGGAATTGACTTTAAAAAGATTCAAGCTTTGCCCTACCCAACTCTGTAAAAGCGATTGATGGGTGTTTTCTAGTTGCACATGGTAAATAGGGTTTTTAGTCTTGTACAATTATCGTATGAACTTATTAAATCTGATTTGTCAATTTTCAAGTTGAGAATAGTAGTTTCAGCTTAAATATCGTTTTTCTGTTGTTGTTTTCTATCGCCAGATTGGACAATGACAAATTATAATACAACTTCAGAATTACCAAGTACACCAGAAGAAATGAAATTAATTCTACCATTAGTATTACGTTATCTATGCCCACCATGGATATCATTTGTTGGTTTAGGTGCAGTTTCAGCTGCTGTCATGTCTTCAGCCGATTCCTCAGTTCTATCCGCTGCATCAATGTTTGCTAGGAATGTTGTCAAAGCAATATTTTGGCAAAAAGCTAGTGAAAGACAAGTTTTATGGATAATGCGTGCAAGTATATTTGTTATTGGAGCATTTGCATGTTGGTTAGGTATTAGTATCCAGTCAATTTATGGTTTATGGTATTTATGCTCAGATCTTGTTTATGTTATTTTGTTTCCACAATTGATTTGTGTTCTATATGTTAAGTTTTCAAATACCTATGGTTCATTATGCAGTTATTTGATTGGTTTATTTGTTCGATTAACTAGTGGAGAAAGTGTATTAAAATTGAGACCATTAATTGTTTATCCTTATTTTGTTGATGATCCAAATGATTTTTATCAACGATTTCCATGTAAAACATTTGCTATGCTAATCAGTTTTATAGTTAGTGTCTGTATATCATATATTACGGATATTTATTTCCGAGCAGATTCAAAACGTTTAAAATATGATATATTTCGTTGTTATAAAGAACGTCAATCTATGACAGGTTCAATACGTATTGGGAATCGTTTTAATCGACCATCAATTAAAACTACACGATTACCGCGTAAAGGTGAAAAATTAGAAATTCTGAATGATAATATAACACAGGAATTAGAAACAATGTTAGTCATAACAAGCGCCATAACTGTCACTACAACTACTACATCGAATTCAAATAGTCTAAACTTACATAAACCAACATAAATGGTTTCAATGAACGAATCAATGCCAAAGAAAGTCAATGATGGTCTTGATTAGATTAAACTCATTATATATTTGGTGAACAGTTTTAAATACATAACCAAAACATTTACCTTTGAATATATTCAAACAAATGGCATACAATTCAATAAAATTAATATTCATTCCATTTATTTAAAGAAAACAAACTTGTTCTAGACTTTTCTTATTTTCATTCTTTATTACCGTTGAATATAAAATTTTATTTATCCCATCTTATTTGTTTATTTGTAAACATTGCAATTATAAAAATTTATTTATTTATTTATTTATTTGATATCTTTTCTATTATCGACCAATCAAAAATGGTGCGATAATTTAAATTTCAAGGTTGTGATCATTTAAATTAACCATTATTTAAAATTTTAAATGATACTTATTCAAATCAAAGTTGTGATTTCTTTAATTCAGATTATTGTGATTATTATTATTATTATTATAATTAATAGTTGTGATATATATTAATTATTATTTATTAAGTAGTCTTTTTATTTAGTATTATAATTAACTGTTTATTTATTTATTATTTATAAATTCATTATTCCCATTGACTATAACATTGTTGATTGAATGAACTATTCAGGAATATTTAAAACAAACAAAGACAAGAGAAAAAACAACTGTTTCACATAGTCATTATTACCGAGTGTTTATTTATTTATTTTCTTTTTCTTTTTGATTGTTTGAATAAACAATAATGCAGCTTTTGATGTTTGTTTGTTTTGTTTTTTCTAAAAAGAAAGAAAAAAAACATCTGATTCTTCAAATAATCAATATTATTTATTTATTTATTTATTATATCTGTCTTCTATTATCATTGGTTGTGACTTTTTATTGATTGATTGATTGATTAATTGATTATCCTTATATGTTTATTGTTTCTTGGGTAATTTATTGTATTTTTTATTATTATATTACCCAATAGATTCTTTGAACTTGGATACATTTGCCTATGTTTTACAACAATCCATTTAGAAAGGTTATAGTTAAAATCTTCATATGATAATGTATTTATTATAAACTTAAATATTCAGTAATCTTTATATTTGTCGTACAGTTTATGCAAACAATACAAATTACTTATACATACTTATTTATCATTACTTGATATATATATGGAGAGAAAGAAAGAGAGAGAGAGATGATTACATAAGCAACTCATTCATCCATGTGAACAGGTATAATTAGAACAACACTGCTGTTTATTGAATAGACAAATTGAAACTCATATTAATAAAGTCTTGTATATCCAATGATGTTATGTTATTTGTGAACTAATGTTAAATTATATTCGTATTCATTAAAATGATTCTGGATACTAAAAGAGTTATGTTATTACGTTTTAGTAAGTTTAAAACAATCATAGCCAACTTGGGATCTCGCATTGTTGTCACATTACATTAGGTCAGTGAGATAAAATAATAGTAGGCATATCAGAGAATTTAAAACAATAATGGTAATAAGGATTATAAAATAAAGTTCAGATCATGATTCAATTGAAACTGGACCACCATGGAAAACCTAGAAGCACTGTATGGCCGTTTCGTCCCATTATGGGGCTCCTCAGCAGTGCGCATCCATGATACCGCCTCGCGAGATTCCAGGTTTTCCATGGTGATCTAGCTTCAGTTGACTCATGATTTCAACTCTATAAAATTACTAAAATCTCCACAAAACCACTTCTGATTATAAGATAAACTTAATTCATAAAACATGTTTAAAAAGAATGAATGAATTTATATAGTGAAGGTATGAAATCAAATTCATATTTAAAAATTCCAGAGAAAATCAAAAGTAGATTTATCTGCGACCTTCCAACCGATTTTAAATCATCTCACCTAATATTTTTAATTACTGACTATACTTATCACATAAACTCTTTTATAAAGAGTTCCGACACAAGGCTCAGACAACAAATAGTGACTTAATTGGTTGGTCCAATGTCTCGATTTGGCCTCTCCTAGCTTTCCTCAAGCTTTATTCCAAGCCATATATATATAATAAAGTGGAGAGTTGCGTTTGCCTTAGCTAGATGTTCCATGTGATCTTCAACTGGTCTAGTTTATCTGTGGTTACAAGCCCGAGATCACCCTCTGAGATGGCAATCGAGAGTGGATTCCCATGGAAAAATTAAGTGCTTTGTGTCAAATGAGTCAGATTGTTCACAACATGACACTCCGACAGGTTAAGTTTCAACTCGTTCTTTACTGTTCATTCCTCGATTGTTATAAACTTCTTTTTTAGCTCCAATGAATACTTTGAGCCTTTCATGAACCTTCTGACTGTCTCATTGTTTTCATGTTCTAATGCCACCGAGCTAATTATATCTAACTGGTAATTAACAAGGATCATTAACATGAGTGAACCTGAAATCGTTCCTTATGAAGCTCTTTATGTTGAGAGCCTCAACCCGCATAAATTCTATTTACCTTGGCGCAAAACATTCTGTTATCTTGATAGTTCAGGAGCCAACATAAAAATGAGTTAATGAAATCAATCTCTGCAGCCTATTCCACTAGAAGTACATGGAGTATTGTGTCAAAGGCTTTTGTGAAACGGCAGAATATTACATAAAACGGTTCCTTACGGTCCTAGAACGTCGTCCACCTTTCACATGCTATCAGGAGATTTAATACATATGATCAGCCCTTCCTGAACTCGTGTTGAGCCTCATAGAGACTGTAGTAGGGTCGAGTCGAGGACGGACTATGATCACTACCACAGTTCGGTTACGCGCCCAGCAACGACTTGGTTCCTTTGATAACTCGTAAACCAGAAGGCTTTATTAATAAAGATCAAGTATATTTATTGGTGATCTCGTGGTATCGATAGAATACCGAGACGTGCCAACGGGTACAGGCAAAATGGGCAGAGCTTAAGAAAATTCGAACCGAACAAGGCGGATAGCGGAACAAGAAGTGAGTCTGATACAGTTAAACAAATACAGTAAAACAATCTCTCGTACAATTGGTTACAATAATAATAATTGTTTCTGTTATTTCAATCGTGTTCTTATCGAGACCAGCCGGTCACCACAAGACTATGGTTTTTCTCATTTTTTCTCACATCTCTTTATGGACCGATCCTTCCATTATCTCTGGAAATATTGGGAGTACTGCGACTGGTAAGTAACAGGCTGGATTCGTTCTATCTCTCCTTTTGAATATTGGAGTGCGAGTGGCCTGTTCACATTCTCTTAAGAGCTTGTTCAGGTATAGTGAGTGCTGATGGCTTCTGAGCACGGTTTCAGGATTATAGGTCGTGTTTTTGCATCCAGATGACTTTTCTGGGATCAAGAATTTTAGCATCTTAAATAATATCCCGGGAGTCAGATGGATGTTTTTCAGACCATTAATAAGATCTTAAGTCGGGAGGTGTTTTTCAATTGCAGGCTCTTGCTTAAGTTGGTCTACAAAGCTGGAGTCAAAATATCTCTGCCATCCTTAAGTTAGTAGGATGTTCTCCTTTAGGCCCTTTAGGAGTGCAGATTCCTTAGTTTGTGAGCTTTCTCCTGGTCATAAATCTCCAAGTATATATTGGATTAGCTTACATTATGGCTTCTAGCTTGGTCTGAGAACATCTTCCATCGCTTTGGACTTTGGCATTTAATCTTTTCTTTAACCTCACGTAACAGCGGTGATCAGATTTTGTCAGTAAGATTATCCGCTTGTTCCAACCTCTCCATTTAGCCGGTGGTAAGCGTTTTGTGTCTCAATTTGTTTTCACGATATGAGCTTAACCTGCGATACATTGTATTGGATGGATGAATGATTTGTCTTACTTCCTCCTGACAATCAATCACTATTAGTCTTCGTAACTCTCCAGGCCATAAGACGTGTTGATGATCTTTACTCATCATCGTGAAGTCTACTCTGGTGTAGATAGGAAAACCTAGTTATTCGCCTTTTGAGTAACCATGTGATAGTTTTTGTCCTACCTGTTGGAGTAAATACCATTCAATTAGACGTTGTTGAATTTCCCTCTTATATTTACCACTGTAATACTACATTCATCAATGACTGTGCGATTACGCATATGAGAATACCAAGAATACTGGTCAGTAATTTATTCTTAATTCCTGGGTTGAGTGTTCGTTCGGCGAGGCATCCAATTTTGTTACGTGTTCGCATGTAGGACTAACCAATATGTAGTGTGGTGCTTCGTTAATCGATTGTCTCGATCGATCGTTACTATATCAATCTGAACGGTGTATAATATCAGAAGACAAAGGGAAACGGCAACTACATGTTTATTGACAAATAACATAGGCTAGAAGGCAGTAAGCACATGAGTAAACGTTAGCGAGCGAAGAAAAAATAACATACATGGGAGATGGCTGGTCAGCCAACTCGTTATAAGCGAGCATTAATCAACGTTTATAGTCAGACTAAAATGAATGACAGACATGTGATAGGTAGGATAAGAAGTGTGCATGCACATACGCTCATATAAAAAAATAGTCAAGGTCAATAAGGGAATAATTAACAAGATCAAAATATGACTCATAACGTTATAGGTGAATTGGCTTGTCCAGAAACTAGAATAAGCTATGTAGGTGTAATATAGTACACAACGTTACACTACTCCCCACAAGGTTTTCGACAATGTGCAATACATCGGCCTTATCATAGTGATCTATAACATTCTTGAGCGAAATAAACGGTCTAGATAACTCTCAGAAACGTGGTTTTGTAGTTGCATTGGTTCCTGAGCACACAATCCTCGAAGCCGAACATATAATTACTGAGAATATTCATCTTCAACCGTATGACAGTAAGGAAAGGTCAAAAATTGTGAACGCGGAAACATCCATTCAATTAAAGGGCATGGCGCGGCTCAGCCTAGCAAGTCTGGTCATTCTTGTACAACTCATACCTTTGCATATTAAGCTTATTGTTGTATTCCCAGCCAAAATGTATCGTTCATAAGTGCCAAATATTTTATTGCTGATTGTCATGATACGACTAGTCAGTATGGACAATAATGTGATATCCACGTAAGATGTTGTAGATTAGGTGGCCAGATCGTGACAAATCCACAATTTTAGGATTAAGTTTGTTATCAGAGTTGTAATAATACCAAGCTATACCTTAATTCTGCCATTTTGCTAGAAAGTTTCCATGGGCACTTACAATATGTACGATGTTTGGACATCATGAGAATTGCCCTGTACATTTTTGTGCCAATATTTTGTACAATATAATACATCCAGTTTTACTCACTGCTTTTCCTTTGACTTGCGTTTCGGTCTATTCCGGAGCTGAAGAGCATGCACTGGATAGTCTGGCTAGTTGCTAGTTATCAGATCAAATTCAATTCTACCTCTACTTACCACAAGATACCAGCAGCAATATGAAATCAGATTCAGATATTTGTAACCGCTTTTACTTCCAAAACGTGGCTAGTAAGTGCGTTCTTAAACCTCCTTCCGTTAAGTATATATAATTCATTTTATCCAGAGAACTCTAAATGTAAGCTTCAGGATTAAGAATACACCTATTAACTGCTTTCCCGAAGATAAGGCACGAAATGAAGTGGTAATTTTCTCATCATTCTGTTACAACATCCCACTTTCCCAACTTACCATTCTTTTATGGTTTTACATTCCAGAGCTATATTCTACCCTATTGCCTAAAATACATTCAAGTTTTCTATGAACAAATATCCATAGACACTGGTTAGGCCTCGTACGTATTTCATTTACCCATTTACGTTGCGTTATCTGACTGTTTGCGTGCAAATATGAATAACTCATTGATTGTCATAAAACTAATAACAATTCAAAACACAGTATCTTCGACTGTATTGATGGAGTAAAAGGAACTGATTTTCAAGCAATGAAGAATTTCAGCTGTTTTCTTAGCCGTCCTAAACTAGTTCATACACAGGGTCACATAGGGGTTTAGGTGAGATCTCATGAGATCGTAGGCAACCATTGAATAAACTCTTGAAAGGTAGAATACAAATGTGAGCAGAAATATGGTAAATCCCTATCTCACAATAAACCGAATTTTCGGAATTCATCTGTATTTCATCATGCCATGTATTTTGAATATGGTAAGATGGAGTCGGTGTGTACGTACGCGGCCCCTTTCACTGACAATGCTGATAAGTGTCCTATCCCTTGTTGGTGGTTCCTTTAATGAAACTGGAGACATCAAATCTACACTCTTAAATAACAAAAATAATTGATAGTAATCGATGACACACAGTTTTGTGATCAAAACAATATACTGAAAGAAAAGAGAAGCTGGTAGAATGATGTTTCAAACGTGTTACATTATCCAGTTAGTTGGCCTTGTGCTTTCTGTTAACGGTTTGAATTGTTTGGCGGGCTTCCTTTTGTCAGCTGATCATCTTCCTTGATTTACAGTAGATTATGAATGTCGCTTGCAACCGTCATGATGACAATTTCCCAATCTTGTTTATCGATTTCAATCAAGATTACACGTAAGCATGCGATGCATTTACCTCCTGTTCGTTTTTTTGCGTAGTTACAAATCAATTCATGCATCCTCCATTCCTCTATGAAATAAATAGAAACACATTAGAGTTGAAGATATGCGAGTAGATATCTATGGCTTAGTAATTATTGACGTAACTGGCGGAACACTTTGATCGTGCTTTTACTAGCCTTGAGGCTTATGCAAAGGCAGTCCTAGGACTGATGTCTAGATCCATGTTTATAGTGTATTCCTTATACCTTTTTAACGAGTTGGCCAGTCATTACATAGATAGTTTAAACTCATTTTCATGGACTTCTGAAACTTACGTCAATCCACACTTGTGTAATTCCTTATGTTGACTATACTTATGTAACCATAAGGTAATAGTAGCTCTCATGGGAAATGTTCTTCGCAAAGCCGAGCATATGAGGTCTTACTTGGTTACCAATTCGTATTTCAACCTAAGCTGCTTGGTTTAAACCTGCAGTATTTAAGTGTGACAATAGATTATACCCTCTGTGGATAAGTAGTTATATCCTAGACAAATACCCCTACAGAGTTTTGTGCTTAATAACTAAACATAGCTTTCTTGGCACTTTTCCATTTGTAATACTATCCAGAAAGCGTAGCGTTTTTCTCAAGTGCTCGACGTAATCAAGAAAAAATTGCTTAGTGAAGCGGTTTTACGCATTCATCCAGCACTCTCAATAAAGCAAATGTACGTTTGTTTTAACTTTCTAAACATCATTGCACTACAATGCCCATTAAATGTTGGTTTTTGTCTTGTTAACAAACCCGAAGTAAGCGAATACCATGATCTTCGATACATCGTTTGCTGTGATTTTGTTCTTTCTCTTAGAAAAAAGTTTAACTTATCACCCTCTAAAAACTACTCAGTTACAGAAGTCTTTTACTTATTTCGATTTACATAATAAGCGTCATATAATAAACGTGTTTCGATATCTAAAAAGAGACTATAATTTGGCAATTTTGCTCTATCCTAACTTTATGCAACTTAGTACAAGTGTAACGGTCAGTGTTTCTATTTTTACCTCTACTGTATCACATTTGACTCCTCACAAAACTCCTTCCTAGTTCACAATTCTTGATACAATCATTTGAAGCAATTGCTTTCAATTGTATGATAACTATCAATCATAATACTATTCGCGTCCAACTACAGTTCTCGGCTATTTCTCATTCATTTTCTACACATTATTTTTCATCTGTTTCTATTAAGAGTTGTAACAGCTCAAACTCTTACCAGTAGTAGACTGAATTGGATACTGGTTCAGCTCAAGAAATATCGCAAAATCGAAATTACTGTTTACCTAAAGTTGTAAATGAAACCACGATATATATCATGCAGAATATTATTCTATAACTTCATCAACATCCATCGGAGTTTAAATGTTCGGGTAGCATTGTTGACACACATCATGCGTTTCGCTCAGACTTTAGCTCACAAACTCTGTAAAGTTGGATTTATCTGACACTTACTAAATAAACAATAGTTGGATCTATTTGGTCTCATGTCGTCTAGAAATATCTGATTACTCTTTATTCCATGTATTCACATTTTTTTCTGTTTATCGGTATAATTTTATTCTGTTTTCTTAAGCAGCTAAGCTTTATCAGTCACCAGTTTTTATTCTGCATTCCGACCTTAAACTTAAGTCAGTTGATATTAAGATGACAGGGTATGTAATCCTTAGTCACAAATCATTTAATCATTTTTTAGAAAAGAATGATAATTTTACTGTGAAAGAGCGAGTAATCACAAGGCATGAGACCTGTAGCTCACTTGAAATGCTACCTTGGTTAATTTACACTCAAAAAGTGATAGCTGTTATCAATCAAACTTACTTCGGTGTATATACATGTATATGTTTCTTTATACCATAGATCTATTCAAGTTGGAACAAAAACGGGATACAGCCTCCTATCAACTGTTGGTGATCAGGTGACTGAGACATTTTCTTCTAGTAATTTGTGTTTATTAAAAAATTTCATTTACACAAATAGCCGGTGATCCTATGTGTATTGTTGGAAGATTATTTAATCGAAGCTTAGTTACATTGGTCTCACAAAACGATATGCGCAGACTACTAGTTGCACATTCCAGAATAAACACATTGATATGCCACTATCGTTATACCCTGACTATATTAGCTGTTAAAATGAATCATCAGGTATGTTGTAAAGATGAGTTGAATTGTAAATGTCAATATACCTTTAATCCTCTAAAATAATTAACACGTAGTATCTTGTAGCTTGGTAAATTGAACAATTATTGTCATTACCTTTTTTTTAAGGTGAATGTTACTAAGTTCTCCATTTGTGATTTACTGGGTAGGAGTAGCCGGTTTGTTCTAAATTAGGAATTCAGTTGATAATGTTTCAGTTTGAGCGTAGTTCTCATCTTCATTAACTGTTTCCAGGTAAAAATAGCCATCGATAACCAATAAGTACTTCGCGGCCGTAGTCGTCCGTGATAGACACTTAATCAGTCCACCTCTATAACCCTACATGAAATCGAATTCAGGGTCTTCATATATACACAGCAGTTACAATATCTTTTGGTCGGAACCCCTGTATTCCATAATTGACAAAAGTATTTTAGTTATCACTTTTGTATTCTTTATAGAATGGCTGAAAGTTGAGGTTGTAAGTTACCACAGAGTCACCGCTTTACTCATTTTCTTTTCGAAAACGTATTATCTTAAAAGTGTCGTTATGTTACGTTTTACCTCGTATGTCGAAAACAATTTTGTTATACCTTCAGGCCTGTAATTAGGATCAAGTCAGTGTTACTGTCTGAGAAGCCCAATGAGTTGTATATCGGATCTCAAAACAGCTTATGAGTACGCTATGTTGAAGGCTGCCCGAGTTAAATGAATCACTTGACTAGTACCTCGTTTTCAGAGTTTATTCACTACATATCAAATCCCTTTAATAGGTGAAAGCATGTTTTTGCTTAAAGTTCATGCACTTTACACTTCTTAAATCACACAATCATATGACTTGAAATATTGAGCTTGATGACTTAATGAGGCAAAAATATCTGTACAAATAGAATATAATAAACACTGAATTTGAGAAAAGTATGTATTTATATGCTTTGTCTACTGGTCACTAGTTAATACATTCCTATCTCCATTTTCTCATTTTATCCTTTCACAGCGTTTAGTAGTTTGTGTAGAAGATGGAATATTTATTCATAATATGCGTGATATGCAATTACTGCATAAAGTTGAAGAAACTCCACCTAACCGAAACGGTGTTATTGCTTTATCGGCCAATGAAAGCAATTGCTATTTAGCCTATCCTGGCTCTCATCGTGTTGGAACTGTTTTCATTTTCGATGCATTAAGTTTTCAAGTATGTTGAAGTTATTATTACTTTTATTTTAAACTCCGGGGATATTTAAATCACCCGTTTTTCGGTCATACACGTAACTCAACTTTAGAGATAGTTTTCATCATTTGAGTAACCGTTAGAGAACCAGAGAATGCTTGATAATTGCTTCTTTCTGATTTGAGACTCCTCAGCATTACCCACATCTACAACTCCCCCAGAGATGGAACCCAGGATATCTAATCTCAGCAATCATGTTACCTGTAAACCACTGAATTGATATTTAATGGTTTACACTTCGAACTTCCGACTATTCGTGATACGACGCGATGTTCACATCAAGACTTATTACATATTTCTAAACCCTGATTAGTAGAAACCTTTTTATAAAATAACTATTAGATGTTTACATATTGTTTATAGAATAATGATTCACACAGTTATCTGTCCTTTATATTCTTACAAGCAAATTAACATTGACTTAGAAATTATCCTAGCGTCTGGTTTATACTTTCACATTCAGTAAAATATGAAAGAGTTATACTGTAAGTCCTAAAGATAGTCGATATATTGATTAGTTTTATTAATGGAATGAAGTAAATATTTACGTCTGGTCGACCGAAATATTTTCAAAATAAACAATGGTTTAGTGGTTAAAACATCGAAGTTCCAATCGCTAAGTCTCAGGTTCGAATTTCGCTCCACCTACTTCGGTTTGGTCAACCGGGTAGTATCATTACTCCTCTCATCTAATATGTGGCTCATATTTAGGTGCCTAGTGGATTTGTTGACTAAGCAGTTAGTTTTTTCCTTAACTAAATGCATGAAATGTCTATTTACCATTTCCATAAGTAATTAATAACATGAAATAAGTAAACAACTGAGTTATTGGGTATACGCTTTTCTTTTTTGTATTTAATGGATAAAAGTCATTGACTGCACAAGGAAAATACATTATATTTATGTACCAATAGAAATATTTTACTGAACTATAAGAATTATTGTTGTGTAATGCTTTTTTTTGCTTTAATCATGTGTGTTGCAACAACGGGTTAAGTTGAATCTGAAATGAAGCAATTTTATGTATACTGTTACTGTGTAGATTATACGTTACTTATAACCGACTGATCGACGTAGCTCAAAGTCTTTCGTAGTGGCCCAGATGAACTCATTCTTTATCTTTTACTAAACCTTCAGTTTGAATGTTATTTTATGCTTTGTATTCCCTTATTTAATTTTTTCTCAAACTATATTCTCCATTCCCGACCTTCTTTTTTATTATCTCTGGTATCACTATCGTGATTATTTACGTTGTATAATTCATCTCGTTGTTCTGATGTGGTTCAACAACTGTGGCTGATGTAAATTTGTCTCAGTTCGTTGATTGTTTAGTTTAAAGTATATATTTCATTTTTTCTAGGTTTCTAACGTTGGTACGACTGCTTCTCTCTCCGTCATTCATCTATGGTTTTATACAGAATAATTTTAAAGAGTCACTTCTTACTTAATATGTATGAAGTGCGAATATGATACTCACCACTCAGCAACAATCTACTTCATTTATCAAGTAGTGCATTATGTACTTGGTTTTGACTGCTATTGACATCAAATCTAAGTGGAGCGAGATTCAAACCTACCATCTGTTGTTGGGAAGCTGAATGATTTAACCACTAACTAAAACTATCGTTTACTAACTATGAGAATAGGGTATTTTTACAGGCTTTGGGTCTTTATCTTAAGTAGAAAGTATTAAAATGGGAAAAATGTTTCTTTTCTGTATTCGAGCTCTTAACTCACATGTATTCATAAAATCACAAATACATAGTGTTTTGATAAATAATGCCAACTCCTCGGTCGTTTCATCAAAATTCTTTAAAAATCATATTATATGTATACATATGTATATCAACTCATTTATTATTTTCTTGGTCGTATGATTCACGTGGATTTCATGGTAGTGTCGGTCATTTGATCTCTTCAAACTGTTTGTTACCTTATGGAAATTAATTGATTATTTTGCCACTGGACAGACTGTAGAATCAATACAGTTTAGGTTGATCAATAATTAATGTCATTTCAGTTTGTTGATAAATAAATAATAGTTTTATTGTACTTAAAATCGTCTAATATCCCTCTCATTTTACGGAATGAAAACGCTCTACATAAGCTTTCATTTTAAAATCCATAGTGCATAGTAGTTAAGGCCATTAATTTTCAACCATTAGAGTTGTAAGTTCAAAATCTTGACTGTTTACTTTGTTTTGGGTTGGTGAGCGGTTCTCAGAGGTGTTGTGTTCTTCCATGTGAATGGTTTAGTTATGAAGTTTTGATTGTCTTTCTAGACAACATCGTCAACACATACTTTAAAATAAGGTGCATTGTCAAAATGTATCCATAATTGATTAATAGCTTGTTGGCTGTTTAATTCGGTCGTTTTCGATATTTTTGTTGATTAATGAGTATCCTGAGTCAATGAAAGCCCTACGACTAAACTAACCAGGCCAGAGAACAGCACCTCTAAATTCTTATCCTAAATTACAGATATTATCTACCATATTTTTAAGCAAAAATTGTTGGTAGCTAGCAATGGAATCCAGGACTCTCGTTCCATCCTTATCGGGACTCATCAGCTGGATATACCTGCATCCATACGGCTACGCGCATCCTGGATTCCACTACTACCCACCATCCATCTCTGCTTAAAATGCTCGCGACTTAATGGCAACATCAAGGCACAGGATTCATATATACCCAAAGAGACTGACCAATGGCGGTCCCAAACATCAATGGGAAGATCCGAACAACCGATATATATATATAAATTCTCTTAGTTGACCAGTATCACTACTTCATGTACACAAAGGTATAAAGCTCGTGCACCAAACAAACGAATTTGTAGCTGTTCATTAAGGTAAATTATAATAAATTAAATGATAGATAATCGACACTAGTTAAAATGAATTTTGTCTAATTTTTATGCTCCCTGTTTAACGCCTTGTATACCTGTGTTAAGGAAATATGACTTGAAGGCAGTGTGAAGAATAGTTTATGTTCTTCACTCTAAAATAGTTTGAATTTTCCATCATTATCCATAATATAGTGAAGACCTAGATTCTATGTCCCATTTAAGTTATAAATAAACTAGTGTGATTTGGATGGTGGTGACTGAAAACTAGTTCAACTGTTCTCTGTAGTGTTTTATTCATCAATGTAAAAGACTATGTTCTGAATGCTTATCACTAGTCCTTATTCCCTAGTGACAATCAATCTACTTTTTCCAGATATTATTTTTTCAGCTTTTTCTGTGGTTTTATTTATGGAAGTTAAGCAACTAATTGTTCACATTCCCAACTTACGTGAATTTGTGATATAAATCCTTCTTCGTCTAATATTATAGATTATATCTGTATCACTCCTGATGACGTAATCAAACCACACTAGTCACAGGTATTCTCATTGGAACTTTAAGAATTTATCTCCGAATTAGTCACTAGGTGGTATGCAGTGATTGTTTAATATTGTACACATTATGGAGACTGGCTCAAATTACAAATTCTCAAATAGTTTTCCACATTATTACTAAATGTTTTTTGCACTTTAGAATGTTACGTCTATCGCTGCTCATGATGGTCTACTAGCATGTCTTACATTTAACGCGAGAGCTAATTTATTAGCGACTGCATCAGAAAAAGGCACTGTAATACGAGTGTTTTCTATTCCACAAGGAGAAAAAGTTATTGAATTTCGTCGTGGACTTACTCGGTAAGTAAAATATTCATTAATTTTGAGTTTCATTTGAATAACAGATGATATCGTTCATAACACATAAAACCTAAGATTTCCAATGTCAATCTCATATAGGGTGGTGGCCATTGATGCCTACTGTTAAGGGGTCGCATACCAGAAGGAAATAGCTACTCACTACTGCCAAGTGTTCAATCGTGTCCTAATTAACGTTAATTTTTGACGGGAAGCAATTTCAAACGTTATAAATCTCTTCACAAGGCTCAGTTGTATAAATTTAGTTTGGTTTATTGTCGGTCAAATATGTTTTCTTTGAAGAAGTTTCGTGGTGATTGGTTTGATTAATAGGTAGTATTCGTTATAAACTATTCTCAGTTTGAGCATTACTGAAAGCCAGAGAGGTTTTGACAACTACTTCATCCTAGTATGAGACTCCTTTGTATTGTACACTCACCCTCCCCTCTTTAACCTTCATTTTTCTTATTATGATTAGTTTGCTACTTGGTAGGTTTTTTCCAAGCCCCCAAATGCCCTGGTATGGCCGAAAGTGGGGAGAGTCCGCTCTCCCTCTCGATATACTCTCACATGGCCATGCGTAATTCAGCCTCTGCCAGGGAAGTCCTACTCACTGCCTTCTTTTCTTGGCGGGGGTGTTGTTTACGACATTGAGAGGACGAAAAGTGAATATCCGGCGCTTTAACCGGGTTGGTGGACACAGATAGTCCACCTAGGGGAGTTGGAAAACCCTGATTCCAAACCAATGGTGCACATGGGTTCCAGTATCCTGAAGGAACGAATGGCGTATGAACCAATTGTTGGTCACCGGCTACCATGGGAATGCATCGCCTCACGATGCTCCACTGCCTTATGGATCAGATCTTCAGGTCGAAGGCTCGGGGTGTGGCCCCCTAAGAAAACCACGTACTTTAGTTTGGGTACCTAGACAGTATCACAGCCCTCACACAAATCTCATTTAATTTGTGCAGCGCATATGTATCTGGTGCTTCCTTGTACCAATATTTATGTGTATAAATAAAATAAAAAATAATGGTAGGTTTTTTCCCAATCCTTTTTTGATTCGCTTATTCTTAGGACGGATTCTATTCTAGAGCAATGTGTACACCTAACATTCTATCTCTTAGTAAAGGATCCTAACTTTGTTTTAATCCAATACCTTTTCAGCAAATCATGAATTTCCACTATTTGTTCATTTTTTTCACCGTCCTTCAGAGTCCTTTTTAGTAACCCCTACATAAATATCCATATAATTATTAATATCTTCTATTGAACTCTGAGTTATTACTTCGACTCATGAGCGAAGATTCAAGATTTTTTGCCTTAATCTTATTGTTAATAAGCTAATGTACTCGAGTTAATTAAAGATATCTATGTAGTCGATTACTGTGGATCATGTGCATTTATTTACATTGTAAAGTCAATATTTGTGGTATATAATTAAATGTTTCAATTATTCTGATTTCCTCTGTATAAATCAACCCAGTATTGTCTTTTACTTGAACACTTACTACTTGACTTTACCTCCAAAATCTTCTGCACTTAAATCCCGAACGAAAGGCGAAATGCGTTAAATGTGAAAAAAACTTTTCTACAAAGTCTAATTCATGTGTAGGATCTTAAGCTTCTGAAATCTTCTGTAAATCATGCTTAAATCGGTAATAAAACTGGTAATAATCGTATCAGGTATTGAAAACATTGTGTATCGTTTCTTTCAGAATTCTCTTGAATCTCTAAAAAGAAATGCTGATTGGTTGAAGCATTTACAACATTTTCCTGGCTTCTGAAGTTTTGCTTAACTCGATTACATTCTTGAAAACATTCTGAAGATATTTAAGTACTTAAAAAATGAATTGTATTTCAACTGTTATTTCTCCCTTTCAGCTGTGTATCTATCTGCTCTCTATCATTCAGCATGAATAGTCAATATCTTGTTGCCGCTAGTCATACAGAAACGGTGCATATATTCAAATTGGAAAGTCGTTCGTAAGTAATTAAAATCATTCACTGTGCTTCTCACACCGCCCTACTCTTATAACATATATTATAAGAATTTCTGTTGCACATTATATGCATAAATGTGAATTCGTTGTTTGTTTATTTTTCATCAAAGGATATCCAAGTATAATGTAGTAGTGTCTCTCATTGGTTTATATACATGTAACTAGTGGTTATTATCAGTAATAGCAACATTTAATTCAACACCTTTAATGTTGTACGATATCTTGCGCATTATTTACATAATGCTAGACCGGTTATCCTTTACCTACTATCCACATACAATTAACTATTATTATTAGCCCCCAAATGCCCTGGTACGGTCGAGAGTGGGGAGTCACCTCTCCCTCTCGAAATACTCTCATATGGCCAGCGAATATATAGCCTCTGCCAGGGAAGTCCTACTCACTGCCTTCTCGTGGTGGGGGTGTTGTGTACTAAAGTGAGAGGACGAAAAGCGAATGTCCGGCGCTTTAACCAGGTTGGTGGACATGGAGGGTCCACCTAGGGCAGTTGGAAAACCCTGATTCCAAACCAGTGGTGCACATGGGCTCCAGTATCCTGAGGGAACAAATGGCGTATGAACCAATTGTTGGTCACCGGCTACCATGGGACTGCATCTCCTCACGATGTTCCACTGCCTTGTGGATCAGACATTCAGGTCAAAGGCTCCGGGTGTGGCCCCCTAAGAAAACCACCTGCTTCAGTGTGGGCACCTGGGCAGTATCACAGCCCTCACACAAATCGAATAACATTTGTGTGGCGCATATTTATCTGGTGCTTCCTTGTACCAATATTTATGTGTTTAAATAAATAAATAAATAACTATTATACTTTCTGTGGTGATCTACATATTATTAAACTATAGCAACTATCCTACAACCAATTTCGATTATGGTTAATTTTGGTTAAGCCTTTTTATTAACTTACTTAACAGACAATGCTGGTTTGTACTTTTCCACAGTAGTAGGCTGTTGCGGATAGTATCCGGACAGCAGATCTGGAGTATCTTACATAGACAATTGTTCATAAATCCTTGTACTTTCTAATTGATGGTTGTAGTAGTTCTCCACGTTTCAGCTCCATACAGTAGAACTGTCTTGACGTTCGTATTGAAGATTCTCACTTTGAAATTAGTTGACAGTTTTTTTAGTTCTATATGTTCTTCAGTTGTAGAAATACAGTCCTTGCTTTCCAATCGTCGCCTTTACATCTGCATCAGATCCTCCTTGTTTATCAATGATGCTTCCCAGGTACATGAATATTTCTACATCTTCCAGAGTTTCGCCATCAAGTGCGATTAGGTTGGTGTTCTCCGTGTTGTATTTAAGAATCTTGCTTTTTCCTTTGTGTATATTGATGCAGAGACTGCTGCTACACTAGTTGTCTTCTTCTACATTTGTTCGTATGTATGGGATAGGAGGGGTAGGTTTTCTGTGAAGTCCGAATCATCTAATTGGCTCTAAGATGTCCATTGTATTCCGTGCATCTCCTCAGATGTGAAGGTCTTCATAATCCAGTCAATCACCAGAAGAAAGAAGTAGAGGGAGAGTAGACAGCCTTGTGTGACTCCGGTTCTTACTGGAAATGCACTTGTCAGTTGTCCTCCATGTACCACTTTGTATTGTAGTCTGTCGTATGAGTTTCGGATAATGTTGACAATCTTCTCAGGAATGTCACAGTGTCGAAAAAGTGTCCGTAATGTTCTCCTGTACACACTGTCAAGCGCCTTCTCATAGTCAATGAAGTTGATGTATCGTGATGAACTCCACTCAACTGATTGTTCCACGATGATCCGTAGTGTTGCGATTTGGTCTATGCACGACCGATCCTTACGGAATCCGGCCCGTTGATCTCGACGTCGGGCGTCCACTGCGTCTTTCATCCGGTTTGGCAACACTCTATTGAAAAATTTTCCTGGTACTGACAAAAAAACTGATGCCTCTGTAATTCGCACATTTGCTCAGATCTCCTTTCTTTGGTATCTTAGTGAGATATCCTTCTTTCCAGTCCAGTAGTGGCACTTGTTCTTCCTTCCAAATCTTCTTGAATAGAAGATAAAGCATCTTGACATTTACTTCTATGCCTGACGTCGGTGCTTCATATGTTGTGTTGTCTGGTCCTGCTGCTTTTCCAATCTTCATCTGTCTGATGACCATCCTGATTTCTTCGATCGTTGGTGGAGGGACATCTATAGGAAGGTTTGTAGGTGATGCTCTTATGTCCGGTGGTTTCAGTGGAGCTGGTCTATTTAGCAATTCCACGAAAGTATTCTACTCATCTGTTCCTGAATCTCGGTGATTGTCTCGCCTTCTTTGTCCATGACCGGTCACTCTGGTTTAATATATTTCCCCTCTAGTTTCTTCGTTTTATCATATAGTCGTTTCATATTCCCTTCCCTTGCAACTTTTTCCGCCGTCATTGCTAGTTCTCCCATGTATTTCTGCTTGTCGGCTCTAATGCTACTCTATACTTCCTTGTTTGCTTCTGCGTAGTCTGTTTGTGCCTTGACTTTCTCTGCTCGTGTTCGACTGTTGTTAATTTCTGTCTTGTTCTTCCTTTCCATTTAACTATTTACTATTATCAGAAGGGGTTTTGTGGAGATTTAGCATTTTCATAGTTCAAAGCGTGAGTCAATTGAAGCTAGACCACCAAGGAAAACCTGGAAGCACTGGACGGTCGTTTCGTCCTATTATGGGACGAAACGACCGTCCAGTGCTTCCAGGTTTTCCTTTGGTGGTCTAGCTTCAATTGACTCACGCTTTCAACTATTTAGTCTAGGCTATTTCAGTAACCTTGCTGTTGGTAACTAGTATCTGTCATCATGGATATCGTTTTTTTCTGGTAATCAATGTCAGCTCTCAGTTACATTTCATTATTACTTGTCGTTTCTCAAACCTTCTTTATCGAACTTATTCTTTCACTGTATGGTTGTGAGGTGATGTAAATCCGTCAGATTTGATCTTGTTCCAATTTTAATTACAAAAAATGTCATTCTGACTTCTTACTTATTTATGTCATGTTACACTTTTTTTCAAATTGAGTAACTGACCACAGTGAAACCCTAAAAGATTTTTGTACACTGACGTAACTACGTCTTTCTTTGATCTTGTAGTTCTGAAAAGACACCTGAAGTTCAAACTGATCACTATACTAGACAGCGTACTACGTCTTCTAGTTCTGGAGCCAGTCAAACTGCTGGATGTATTATAGATGATTGCGATCCGCCTTCATCTGATGATATTGGCACAAATTACCCGGGATGTATAGATATAAATACTGCTGGTTTAGATAATACAAATACCACAACTGGTGCAGCAGCAGCCACTATGGCCAGTTGGAGTCAAGGTCTAATGGGATGGATGGGAAGTACTCTAAAAACGTATTCTGTTTATCTACCACATCAGGTCTCCGAAATATTTGCTCAAGATCGTGCGTTTGCATATGCTCGAATACCATATGCATCAGTTAATAGTCCATTTCGTCCACCAGGCAGTGGTAGTCCTGTGACCATGACTCCAACCGGAGAGTTGGTTAATCTTAATTATGTTGGTTCGACACCTTCAATTCCTCAAGGTAGTCTTATGCAATTGTCACCGGGGCAAAGGAAAGTGGCCGCTCTTGTTTAGTAAGTTATAAAGATATTTTAACTTATTCCATGAATGGTTATTAATTTTAATGCTTGTTAGATTTTCCTGTTTTCCAGTCATTCGATAAACGGTTTAAATATGTTAATATGAAGTGTTAAATATGAGATAACAGACCAATATTATCGGTTTTTCTAAGTCTTTATTTCTATCCATTATGTTTATCTTTTACTTAGAGTGATAAATGTGATAAATACTGGGTTTTGTATGATAAAAAATGAATATATATATTCTTTCGAAACCAATTTCAAGCCATGTTCTATAGGTTCCTCAATCAGAAGGTCTGAAACTCCTGACATGACTCAGATTGACTGACGTCGACCTAATGAACTGATGTTACGTCTTAGTTTAGCTATCCTTAGCCTTTTAACCTGCTTCTACACCAACCAGGAGTCTGTATCGAGGTAGGCGGTGCATGGTGGGTATGCATAACACATGTTCTATCATCTCAGGCGATAACAATTTAGATTGTAAGCAACCAGTCTAAAATCTTTAGGTATTATCCTACTTCTAACCTGACCGTTACTCACCGTTCCATCGTGTTTGAATACTGGTTTGAAAATCATCTATGATTAAACATTAGTAACCAACAGGAGTAACTTGAAGAAATATAATTCCGGTTTAATATTTACGACCATGTTTGTTTTTCTCTACTTTGAGCCCAACAGCCGAACTTAGCTTCATTCAATTGGGGTTGATGTGTATCATTCACGTGATTATTTGAGGTGTAAGATGGATAACTTGAAGATGCTTTTTCACCACATGCTGACGTTGGCCACAGAAATCACTCGCCAATGTTTAGAACACGATTATGGCAAGTTAGATAATAATGTTGTGTCTGTTGCTATATCCAGTCCACATGGGTCGTCTCGAGTCACATCTTAACCTTGTCAATTATTAGCTCATAACCTTGCCCCTTTATTTGGACGTATGTGTATGTATTGCTTACCCTATTTATCACGTGTATTTAGCTTATTTTTTTGTCAGGCTATAAATATTGAGTCACGCCTGATCGAAGGGGAGTTGACACACTTGTCTTCTCTGGTCTGCTTCTCCGCTTCGTTTCTCTGGTTGTCTGACTGGATAAACGAATGTATGAAACACGCATATCCAAAATTCATTCTCCTATACGACTTGTTGCGTTCTTCTCTAACGCGAATTAAGCTGATAATTATATACAACGATTGAGACCATCTATATTTCTTTAACACTATCGTTCGATCAAACTGTAGTCAGATCAATGGTCCACAAAAAGAGTATGGTATAAGGATGAACTTAAAACAACTGCGGCAAGTTTCAACTTATCAGAAAACACTTTTAATAGTGCATGGGAAACAAACATTAATATTAAAACGGGTAAACTAATTTTACATAATTATTGAATCTATTGAAATCGCTTTCTAGATTCCGATTGACCTGTCGATATTCTATAATTTTATCCAAAATTGATACAAAAGCTTTACAACAAGTATGAACTAGAGGATAGGGTTTGTAAGTGCAAGCTATATGCTTGCGAATATATGTGTATATACTAAACAGTTTTCTCTGTACTGTATTAAACATTCGATCAGTTCGCTTGTGATTTATTATTACATAAGTATTATTTAAGGCATATAATGAATATTAATTGATCAATTACACATCAATAATCTTCATACATATATGTCTATCCAAAATTATTTAATAATGACTCTTTGCACTTGATCATAATGCTTTATGTGTACGTACTCTTTTTTTTATTGAGAAGAATGTGTATTTGTTTAACTGCGTGTTTCTCATGTTTCATTGTTGTTAAGTTCATTGTTCATTTTGTTGTTTCCTTGAAAATACATTTGTAGTTATCAAAATCAACCACGATTAATTGTCGCTGGCCTAGACGGTCTTGTGCATATTTTCTCTATTGATCCAGTCAATGGTGGTGAAGGTGTTTTAATAAGAACTCAAAGGTAAATTTTGTAACCATATTGATGATAATAATGCTGATGCTTGAGATCCTTCTTTCTTCTATAACTATATTTAAAATTATATAAAGTATATAACTGAACATACAGATTGGCAGATGGATGGACCTTTAAACTATTCATTTTTCGTATTAAGACTAATAATACTAATCAGCCCTTCAAAAAGAAAAAATAGGTTAATCAGAGTCTGTAAATACCACTAAATAGTGGTTTCTTATCATTCAGTCAGTCAGCCAGTCACAATGTAGAACTTCGTACGTACGTACATCTGTTCGAGTTGCCATACCACATTAACACAGAGATACAGTTGCCGATTCAAATCCCATAGTGGTAGAAGTAGTAAGAATATAAGCAGTAATCAGAAAGATTAGGGTTTGGAGATGTTATTCAAGGAGTATAATCCAGTGAAATAAATTTGGAAAGAGAAAAAAGATAGAGACATAAAAAATTCAGAAGATTAGAATTTGGGAGAACACAAAGAGTGGATGCACCTTCGCCATTGCAAACGATTTTGAGCCATGTCATTCAAGGTCTCTAACCATCGGTTGCTGTCATCTCGCGGATCCCGACCAGGTAGTCTACATCTACCAACATGGCTCAGTCCACTTGTCAATGACTTCATTGATTTGTGCCACGTTTTGATCTGACCGCCCCTATCTTTCTTCCAACCTACTCCTACACCATAAAACATTGCACGTCGGGGCAGTCGGTGGTTGGGCATACGTAACACATGTCTCAGCCATCTCAACTGATGAAGTTTCAGTACTTCATCAATCGATTTGTCATCCTTACCTATTACCCGTTTCCTAATAACTGATTTTCTTATCATTAAACTATAGCTATTCGTTCAAATTGCTGTTAGTCATTTTGGAGTTACCTTAAGTTGTTTGTTACTCTGTTTCAAATAGATGCAGTCACACGCAAATGCACACACAAACTCCATCTGTCACAAATGAGGTAACATTAAGGTTTATTAATCAGTCAACTACATGACCACGATGGAATAGACACATTCATCAACAGGATTTCTATAGTCTTATAAAAGTAGTCTGAAAAAAATGATAGCGTTTAGTTGTTAAGTTACTTCCTAATTAATCATTAAGACAAGTTGAATTCTTTTTCATCCAAAAAAGAGGAACCTGTAAGTGATAATCCATTATCATAGTTGACTCTTTTTTATGAAAGATACTCATTTTAAATGTGTACACTTTTGCTATGCGTTTTGTTAAATGATGACTAAATCTTCTACAGCAGTTTTTAAGCTCTTACTCATAGATTTAAATATTTGCTGTGCCTGTTTAGATCAATGTTTCCAGATTAGGGTGTTGCCTTATACATCTAGAATATATCTACACTGAGAAGGTTTATATTGTCAAGAGTGCTGGTTAATTTTGATAAGTTTACTAGTGGATTGTAATCTAGCTCGATAACTCTAGTAATTTTGAAATAAACGATCTACTAATGACTGAATGATATTAATCTGTACTAGACCAACCGATTGATTGACCAACTGGTATTTCTTCCATCTAACTCTATATGAATTAGAATAAAAAAGGATTTACTGAAATAAATTCTGTGAATTCATAGGAAACACTGTCTACTCTTTTACACATATGGATTTCTGGTTAGGTTTTTTTAGCCAGTTAGTTTTCTATAGGATGGGGTCGCTAACCCCATACCCAACCTTCCTCCTTTATCCGGGTTTGGAACCGGCAGTAGCCTTCGGAGGGGTCACAGGGCACATATGGATAGAGTATAAAATTTTTCAGTAATGAGAATCGGTGTAACTTGATTTTGTGTAATATTAATTCAGTCTTTTTTCGATTTTGAGAAATATTCCCTTCCTACTTTCTAGTCTATTATGTTTTGGAAGCAGTGACCTTTGGATTTCACCAATTAATCTTCAGTCATAGGCTCCAATGGCATACATTTGTTTGAAAACCCGAAAAGTTTCAACAGCCTTCAGATAAACAGCGTAGTTCTAAGCGAAGTTCATAATCATGTACTTGGTTAGTAAATACACTAAGTTATTATGTTGAGCGGTTGGAGATAGTCGTCAGGGTACCCTAGATCTAGGACTCGTACTAGTTAACATTCATTAACACGGTGTACTTCCGACCTTCAGGGGAACTGAAGTTCTCTGTGGGATTTTAACCTACGTCACCCAGCTTCATAGTTTGAAACGTCACCACTCATCTATTCAGGCTATGACTAACCTCCTGTGGTTTTGAGATATTTACATTGATTGATGACCGAGTATTACCTAGTGTTATGCTTGCCTATTCATCAGTTCTGGTAGGATTCTGTCGGTTACTTTATCAGTTTGGATAGGAAAGGATTAGTCACTATCTAATTTTTGTTATTTATGTCCTTTCATCATTCTAGATTACTATCTCCACTTTCAACAAATAATCAACCAACTAGTATATCATCTGTAGCAATGAATCCTAATTCACCGTACGATTCAAACTCTCTCCCAGCATCTAATATTACTAACAGTAATACTAATATTTCTACCGGAGATGGTAATGCATCTAAAAATGTCAATTGTATTCGAACTGGCGGGCCGCAACAACCAGGTGTTTATGCATTACCAGCGTCTGTTGCTACAACTATCAATCTATCCAGTGGCAGTAATCCAGGCGTAGTTACAACTGGTAAGGTCAATACATTCGCATCAGTTGTTGCTGGTGGTTTAAAAGATGAAAGTGAGTTTCCAATTGTATGTATACATGTGTGTGCAAGGTTATCGCACTATTTTATGTTATTAATTATTTATCAAATCTGATCATATTTCTGTTAAATAACGCCCAATATTTAACAGAAATTTCCAGATGATAAATGTTCACCAACTTAAATGACTGGCTATGCTTACGAATGACTACGTTCCTACACAAACAACATAGAACATGCTATAAATGTATATCGATCAAAATTTCCACGTTTATCAGTATAGTATGAAAAGCGAGGTAACGATTGTTTGCATCTTCCTCACCGTTATCGAGTTTGAGCTGTATTACTTCAGATCCATAACCATAAATTAGTTTATCGCTCAAACTGCAACCAGAAAGTTTGCTCCTTGTGAAATTACTAATACCGACAATCATTGCCTTTCTGAATTGATGTCATATTGTTAGTTTGATCATTTTCAGTCTTCTCGAAATATATACGTTTTGTAGCTATCATTGTAATTTTAGGGATACAATAAGAGTACAATAAAGTTGTATCATTCAGTTGTTACAGAACAGAGTTTGACGCAGTATTTTAATTTTAATATTATTTTTAAAATTCCAATTTCATTTAAAAAGTCATGAATGCAAACTCTTATCTGTATTTCCAAGATTTGAACAGTTAGTTTTCCATTACAAGATTATTATTAAATACATGATCATTGCTATTCAGTTATCTATGGATTTGTTAGTTACATTAAACTTACTAGAGGAAGAATCATTTATGTTTAACACTTGACTTAAATCTAAGTTTTAAAAATTCACCCGACTGCACAAGCAAGAAGCTATCAGGACTCAGTAGCTTAGTGGATAGCGCGATGGCGTTTGAAGCGAAAGGTACTGGGTTCGAGCCCCAGAGTGAACATCAACACTGAGATGCAGGTACATCCAGCTGACGAGTCCCAAATAGGACGAGACGCGCTTCCTGGATTCCACTGCTAGCCACTATCCATCTTCGCTTATAAAAGAAAAATAGTTTTTATGTGTTGTGATTTTGTATTATTCATTACTGAGCTTTAATTATCTGTTGTGTTTCGATAGTGTAATATGAAGCCGAAGATTATCAGAACTATGTGATATATTAGTGCAATACATTTCGAACAATCTGATCACACATAATATACTTGTTAAGAACATTTATATATAAAAATAAAAGGTCAACTAGACTGGAAATGGGGGGTAAGAGTCGACAACGATAATAATAAAAATAATGTGAAAACAATTTGAAACCTAATCATTTTGGATAATAAGCTAATATTACCAGGGTAGGTTTAAGGTTAGAACAAACTGTTTTTGAATACACAAAAGGGGGTTTGAATTTTCGTATGGCTAAGGCTTCAATAAACCTTAGTATACACACTTTTATACAACACCAGAAAAGCCGAGTTAAGATCAATCTTATAATCTGTTTCGATTATATGTTTTGCAATCGAGGATGATGGATATTTATCCTCTACTCTTATCGGGTCATTTGATTTTATTTGTTTCCGCAGCCATTTAGGTACATGTTCATACACCCTAATTTGCTCCTCTCTATGCATGTGTGACAACACACATTTAAATTGGTAAACGCAGTGGAATGTGACAGAATCGTTTTCATGTCTTTTAGGTTTCGCATAAAGCATGGACCTCGTACTTTCTTTGATAATAACCTTCGCTGCACAATCTGTTGTGTATTTCTTGATATCGTTATTTACTTTTAGACACAAGTGTTACTGGTGTGAATCAATCACCGAATTCCGTGAATTCAAGTTGTCATGATGAGTGAATGAACCGATAATGTAAATGGATCAACACAACCCCACTTCACACACATCAAGAAAGATTTATCTACACTGCAATATCATTTCAAGTTTAAGTGTTGTCGTCATCATAGTTGTTATTTTTATTATTGTGGAACAATCGGCCAAATGATTCCAATTGTGTATTTTGGCTAGTTCATTATCATCTACAGTTTATTTTTGTCATTCAAAGTTTTATGTACAATGGATTCTCGAAAACGATTATTTCAGTTGTTAGTCTGCTTTTATCGTTTTATTTCTTTGGGTACCCACTTTGTTAAGTATAACAAACACACACACTGTCATCTACTTTTTCCAAATATTGTTAGAGTAAAGGAAACTGGAGAATATAACCAACATACACAATCACATACTCTTTCGCATCATGTTTAGGTTTTTCTAACCATCTTTATTTTCACAAATTTCATTTGGCGTCTATTTCCCATCACCCAATAAATGCCTCTGTGTATATCGAAAAAAGTGATTCTCAGCCAAGGATAGACAATGAATTAAGACACAAACTACTTGGTCTATTCAACCCTGTAATATTTCTCTCTTTTTTTTTTATATCAAGTTCGCCATCTTTATTTTTGACTTATTCACATTGTTGATTGTCCTTTTATTTGTCATTACTTGTTGCTATCTCTTTTTTAACTGCCTGAATAAACTGAGTAAACCGTACTAATCATTATCATCGTTATCAACTAGGAGTTTCTTGATTAATATGGCATTGTGAACTTGTTTTCTATTAGTTGATGCATTGATTACTTCTCTATGAATTAGTCAAATGTATGCTTATTATTATTACTTCCCATTTCTATTTCATCGAATAGTGAACTATTCTTTCTGTACAAATTTTGTTGTCCTAAAACTAAAAAAGGAGTCAATTCACTCTTTGATGACAGATTTTCATTAATCAGCTGTCCTTATCTTTAAACTTTGTATTTTTTACATTACTATTGGCCCTGTTAATATTACCTATATATATATATATATATTGAGCATCTCACTCTTATCCCTATCCTTTTATTATTATTATTATTATTATTATTATTATTACTACTACTTTGAAACTGTGATTCGCATACTGTTTGTTTCCCATTTATCTAACTGTGCTACTTGTGAGTTGTTGAAATAGATGTGAATTGGTGGTATGTTAGCATGGTTTTGCTTCTGAAATATTATTATTAAGAATTCTTTTTGAACATATTCCAAAGAAAAATTTCAGAGGATATGCTAGTCTTCATAGTTCAAGCTCGCCTCACCTGTTGGACATGGGACACATGGTAGATACAATATGGGTATTGGATGCAGACAACAAACAATACAATTGAACTGTATTGAAATTCTCTGATCTTTGTGCTCAGTACGAGTCTGAGATCAACCAGTATTTGTCTAGATAATTTAAAAAGAACCTTGTTAAGAGGTTAGTTCTCCTTTTATATAGAATTATAACTTCCGTTCAATGATTTCAACTCGGTTTTCCCATTTCACTCTTCTTATATTTGTTACCTATTAAATTTGCTTGACCACTAGTCTCCGTTAAATAAACCGTGAGAGCAAAGGTTGGTTCGATCTACTTTACAGCCCTGACGTGATAGTTTGCGTTAATACAACCCTGAGATTCTCAACATGTGATTTCGATTTGGGACTGAGCGGCTTCGGAGGCAGAAAGAAGAAAATTACTTTACCGTTCAACTGATTGGTTCGGAAGCGAAGAGAGATGATCTAGCTGGAACTGTTATACGATTTGTTTCTTCTTTAAATTAACTCAAAAGGCACGTGCAAAAATATATGATCAGTAAGGCCACAAGTCACAAGAAATGTGAAAAATACAAACTAGGACATTGCAGAGAAACATAGGTCACGTTTATGTTACAGAAGTTTTAGGTAGAAAAAAACATGGCAGTAATTTATATGTTAAACAAAGCTTATGATTCATAGAAGAAAGCAGGCACAAAACTAAATGTTACTTCGAATTGATTGGGATGTCCTAGAAAATACCTGATATATTCTCGTTGCTTCTTTACTTCTTTCTTCACATCGATATTCTGAATAAATTTCCCGTCATATTACACCTCAATATTATGATTATTACTTCAGTAATTTACAGAAACATCTTTCAAAATCTTAATTTTCACAGCGATTTCGTGGAATCGAAAACTTTCTTGATCTATGAAGACAACTTATTCCTGAGAATATCTCACTTCAATTTATCGAATGAACGTAACTTGATAAATCCATCATACTCTGGAAATATTGTTTTTCTTAATTCAGAACAACATGTGTAATCCAACAATATTGTTTTCGATTAGATCCTCATAAGGCTTTATCCTAATATACGGTAATATTTATATGCATATACGAAATGATTAGACCAATCAAGGGAGTTTATGATTCAAGGATAACAGTGGAATAGATTATAAACAAAGATGGATAGTGGCTAGCAGTGGAATCCACGACGCACGTCTGGTCCTATTTGGCACCCATCATCTGAATGTACCTGCATCTCAGAGTTTATGTTCACTATGGGACTCGAATCCAGTACCGTTCACTTCAAGCGCCATCCCGTTATCCACTCAGCTACTGAGTCCTGATAGCCACCTGCTTGTGCAATGGGTGAGGTGTAATTCACTTGGTATTATTTGCTTGTATCTTCCCATTGTTGTTTAATACTGCAATTGATCATTCTCTTATTGGCATATGTTCATCCTGTGCCGACTGCCTCTATATTGCTTGAAGTCACAAGCTTTATAAGCAAATATGGAATAGATTACATAGATAAACACAAGTGAAAAGTACAAATTGGTAGTGTGATGACAGATGTACATAATGGGAAATGGGTCAATGATTAGAAAAATATAGACACAGAAATAACATTCATAAGAATTATAAGGTTACGCAATAAGAAACTTACAGATAATTGGACCGTGAAACGTATATTTGATTACTCATGTAAAGGATAAGTTACCTGGCTACTCCACTTCTATGTGTATCTACGAATTCAGCTGCTCCTGTGGAGAAAGCTATATTGTGTGCACCACCAGACAACAGAGCCAAAGAGTTAGTGAACACCTCTCTTCAAGGTTAAGCAAAGTTACTGTCAAGACAATACGCTGCTCGGTTCTTTCACACTTGATCGATAGCGATCATATGGTTGACAGAAATAAGTCATTCAAAGTTAGTTATCGTATTCCTACCAGTTTTCTTTATGGGGTTCGATCTCGTCTCTTACACATAACAGAAGCTACAGGAATTCGAGCCAACAATCCAAGTCTTTGTGTTTATCAGAAATTTGAAAAACCTTTATCTCTCTCCCTTGGCCTTAATAAATGATTTTATTTATTACTACTTTCCATAGTCTTTCTTTGTTCATTTCCCTTCACCCCCTCTCATCATTTTCCTTTCTCTCAAATATACGTTTCACGGCCCAATTATCTGGACACTTCTTATAATTTTTATGAATGTTATTTCAGCAACTATATTATTCTAATCCTTGACCTATTTCCCATTATGTAACATTGATTCAAGCCAACAAAATGAAATAACAAAGCTAATTTTAATGAATAGGGGGTTTATCGAATAGCAAACCAAAAACATGTGAACAGTGAATGCTAAACCTGAAGCCATAATGTTATGGTGAAGCGCGTCATCCATCACTATCGCATAAATTTGGTGAACCATTTAAGCCCCTGAGAACCTCTAAAATCAATTCAATATTGACTGTTTATCTTTTTAGAAAATATTTATGATAGGAAACAGAAGCTTAGCATGCACATTTATTGTACAAACTATGTGAAAACAAGCTGTTTATGCAATGTTAGGAGGAAACTAAGAACATTTCTCAAAGGAATTGGTTATAAGCATGTGAATCTTCATAACAATATTGCGCTTCCGGATGTTAGCAAAAATCAAAATATATGTGCTAACATTCTTCAGATCAATAAATTTCATTTAAACAAAATAAATTTAAGAAACGATTAATCAATCAACATTGTTTCTACCAAATTGGTAAGCTAGACAGAGTAGTGACAGTTAAGGTGATCATCTGGGAATAATCATAACATAGAGTTTAATATCTGACCTGAATTGAAGTTGAGATTATTTGACATGAAATGTCAGTACTTAAACCATTGAGGGTAAGATCTAGTCAAAAGACCAAGCCGTATAACGTTTAATCGCTAGAGTGTGAAACCATTAAGGTGCTTTTGTCGAATAGCCAATGAGCTAAGTAGTACAACTTACCCCAAGAAGTTTTATCATTGTCTGTATGGCTTTAAGAGTTAAAAGACATTACATTATAAACTATTCAAAAAGGATCGTATAGGAACAGTTAAAAGAGACTTATTTCGCAATTAGTTTTTGCTACGATTTACATTTCTTTAGTGCTCATAATTTGTACAATTAGCATAATGGACTGCAAGATTGTTGTTGAAGAAGACATGACCCTTGATCTTCCGTTCCCTTTTTTGAACTGACACACTGTTTATCTCTCACAAATACTTTGCTGCACATATATGCTTCTTCTCAATTATCCACTGTTGCGATAACAGAACTCCAATATAATTGCTGTCTACGTTTATAGATTACAGTGATATCCTCATTATATGCTTAATCTAAATACACATCTTGGATTATAGCAATTATAGTTGGAATTGCTTACTACTTATAATCATGGACTAGAAGAAAAAGGGAAACTCGAACACGCCTATTTCTAACAATTTAAGTAACGTCCGGTATGTTTTTCTTGTGCGTACAATCTATTTTTAGTGTATTAACACATTATTTCTTTTCGTAATAACTTTGTCATCATTTTTGGGATTGATATATTTTGGTCCATCACAGACCGTTCTCAATCAGTTTGTCTTTAGGCTCTGTGATCACTGCTAAGGTAATGATCGTAGTTCCCTCAGAAAAGTATAGAAGTCGATTAATAACGAATTGGGGTACATTTAATCTATCCATTCTTAATAAATAACCCTTTTATTTCCTTCATTGTGATTGTAAAGAAGAAACTAAAGAGATCTATGAAATATCTTGATTGTTTAGTATAGGCGAACCTTACTAATAAGTGCTAATATATGATGACTGTTAGAACACACTGGAGTAAACTGATCATGCTTACTTATTCAAACAATAAGATGCCATTTCACATAAACATTTATCTTAACTTGTTTTATTGAAAAAGAACAACTTATGTAGATTATACCGATATGTGTAGTAAAATATTCGGCAAAAATTTAAGTTTAGTCATTAACTCTCGCAACTTCAACAGAAATTTTTTTTCTAAAAATGTTCCAGGAGATTTTCAGTAAACCGTGTAATTTCAGAAGGTATTTGTCACAAACTAAGCTTAGTTAGACCACCAGGGAAAAGTAAACGACAATTTTCTTCGAGTGCAAAACCTCCCAAAAGTGTTCATTCATCACCACGCGCCTGAAAATCGATCCCTTGAAGTTCAGGCGAGCGTGAACTCTTAACTTTTTGACAACTAAGTAGTCACCCATTTGTGTATTATTACATTGTTGAGCTGAATTGCTAGCAGGTTTGTTTCAATATACATAGGTACTTTAGTAGCATACGAATTAGGCTTATTGGAATTAGGATTATTGATTTCAAAACTATCAGATCCTTTGATTAATTTCTAGTAATGAATCTAGAGGACGAAGTTTACCAGAATTATTTGATGTATTCGTACTTATATTTTGAAATATAAGACCACATTTTTACTTATTAGGGCTCTTTTATAGTTTGGCTTTTATCCTTTGTACATATAAACGGCCTAACAAGTTAATGGATTTGCTGAAATGTTTTCCAACGATATACCAGTTGTGATAAACTGTTCCTATGGCATTGTCAATATTTTTCGTTCGATTTTACTACTACTTTTAAGATTTAAGTAGTCAAAATATAGCTTAGTATGTGAAAACCCATTGACATAGAAAGTATATTCATAAATAAGTAAAAAAAGTAATCATTGTTGGCAGTTGTAACAGTGAAAATTCATAATAAACATTAGATTGCATTGATCATGGGCAGATTTTGATTAAATCTATAAAAGGTCACATAATGAACTGACTCCAATCAATGAGCTATGAAAGACCAGACAAATCGTTTTGTCTTTATATTGGTCTCCTAAACAGTACTTGGAGTCGACTTCACCAAAAGTGAAACTTAGGATTTTCAAGTGTCCCAACTATAACTTTGGACAGATTCATTTTAACTGAATCACTCGTTTACTCTACTTTAGTCACTTGGTTATTGGAATAATGAATAACACTTCCACAATCTACATAACGTTTTTAAGCAAAAAAGAAAAATGATTCAAATTTATTACCACAGAACTTAAACTTTGATGTCATATGTCACCAGATATTTAACTATTCAGTCATCAATTTCTCAACTATCCCCTATATTTTCCTCAGAGTGGGTACTCAATTGATTATATTTGTAAATAGGTTTTTTGCCATAAAATCTAATACGTGATGGTTCAACAACGTAAGGGGTTACACTACGAAACTTGATAATCCTGAGTTCAACTGTTGAATAGATCTGTAGTAAAGAGTTAGTTCCATACTAGAACAAGACAAATAACCATAGTTTCTTGGTTTTTCAATAGATATCTGTTATATCTAGATCCTTGATTCTTACTATGCCGCGTACTACTAGACCACTTGAACGATCGAACCCGCAACGTCGCAAGAGATAAGACTAGTAAGTAGAAACTTTATTCCCCAAAAGTTTCAAAATATAGTACAGAAATCTCATGTATTTATAGTTATTGGCTGAATGTAAATCATCATTTCGGTCAAGCAATATGCACATAGGGGGTCATTCTTATCCATTCAATAGGGAAGTTACACGTTGACATTCTAGAATATTCCCCTAGAAGTGATTGAATGGAATGTCTTCGGCTCCTTCTGGGCTTCTTGAAATTTCCTAGAGTTTACCAACGAGCCATCCTTACAGTATCCACTAGAATTTATTTTATGATGTAAATTATCCTAAAATTAAATTTATTTTTGTCTAACTATTGTCATCTACTGACAGTGTTGTAAGTAAACATGCATAAACGTAACGTAATCAATAAGCATGCATGCATGCATAAGCGTGCATGTTCTTTTCGAATTGTTTTTCATCATATAAAGACAACGGGACAATTAACTGATTAGTCTAAGACTTAAATTATATAATGATAAACAACAGATGGACACTATAACAATAATATTATCATTCATTCATTTTGATACCTACATAGATAAGACTATGAATTGACGCAAATCAACTGATAACTGAATAAACAAAAAGGACAGTTTAATCTTAATAACAAAAATAGTTATGATGTTATTCGATATAATAAGGAATTCTTATGTTTGTTTGTTTTTTTTATGAAAAGGGGTTTTTTGTGGATATCATAGAAACTTTGATAGTTGACATCATGAATCAATTGAAGCTAGACCACCATGGAAAATCTGTAAGCACTAGATGACCGTTTCGTCCTATTGTGGGACTCCTCAGTAGTGCGCATCCACGATCCCGCCTCACGAGATTCGAACCCAGGACCTATCAGTTTCGCACGCAAACGCTTAAGCACTAGACCACTGAGCCGGCTGGCATCTAACGGTGTTAATGTCTAACTTCAACCAATCCACGAAATTGAGCGACCAGTGGAGTTCAACTAGGTTTATTGTGAGATAGTAACTCACTAAAGGCATTGATGGATGTGTCACTCAATTTCGTGGATCGGTTGAAGTTAGACATTATTACCGTTGGATGCGGGCAGGTTCAGTGGTCTAGTGGTTAAGCGCTCGCGTACGAAACTGATAGGCCCTGTGTTCGATACTCGTGAAGCGGGATCGTAGATGCGCACTGTTGAGGAGTCCCACAATAGGACGAAACGGCCATCCAGTGCTCCCAGTTTTTTTAAGTAATAGTAATGATATTGTCGTACAATATATACTGGTCACGATAAGTAAGATACAACTTTGGGATTAAAAATTATAATTAATCAAATAGATATGTGTGAATGAATTGTTGTCGTCAGTAAATATGCATCATATTTCATTGGAAAGGTATGGCTTCACCTTAAAAGTAATCACAAACCAATGAATAAGGTTCATGCTTCTAAACAAAATAATAAAAAAAGTTTTTATATATTGATTATTTAGATCTTCTCCATGATGTTCAACTACATCCACATGACTAGTCTTAAATTGGATGAAACAGGCGTCCTTAATTCTATTGCTAGCCAACATTTATTTCTACTTAAAACAATGTTTAGATTCCATTCCAATATCTATTATAATGTATTTTAGGGGAAAAAGATGGTTGATAGTAATTTCTATCCTATAGTAAATTATTTTAGCCGGTTTTGCATTTTTTTTTCTTCATTATGAAATCAATTATTATAAAGCTTTATTGTATTCCTTTTAAAATTTATTGTAATTATCTCATTTTAATGGCGGATAAGTCGGTAATAAGAAATGTCTATTTTATGCATGATAAAGTAATCATGACAAGTTTTTCTTTATGATATTTCTAATAATATTTAACTATAATAACATCTATTGTAGTGTAGGTTACTGATGTCCACATAAGTAGTATATAACGATGGTTGGTCATTGAATGTATTTCAGTAAAAAAAAAGATCGATAAGGAGAGAACGGGAACGGCACACAATTCGTACGAAAATGAATGAGCAATTATAATCGGAGACTATGGACGGATATTTGCAATAGAAATAGTCAAATCAAGACAATTGATTGTTATTTTGCAAATTAACTGTTCACTATATAGTTCTCATATTTTAATAAGATGTGTTAGATCGGCTTACAATAAACTCTATCAGAGCCTCCAGAGAGGCTCATAAAGAGACCAACCAATC
Source organism: Schistosoma rodhaini (assembly GCA_944470415.2). Classification (NCBI taxonomy): domain Eukaryota; kingdom Metazoa; phylum Platyhelminthes; class Trematoda; order Strigeidida; family Schistosomatidae; genus Schistosoma; species Schistosoma rodhaini. Next base: position 7,105,549 of record OX104040.1, read on the forward strand.
AGCGATTAGTTAGAAGCTATGCTACTAAAATGCTACTAAAATAACAAGGTCCTGATTGGCTGTTAACATACTGTTACTATGGGATCTCAAGGTCTTTTAGCTACTATAAAACCCCTGTTTTTCTGTACATAATTGAACCTTGTAGTAAAGTGCTTCTCTGATACTCGTGTCTTCTCTCTGGTCTTCCAAGTCGCTGAGTAGTGCTAGCCTGGGGTTATCCGAATAGCTAGGATCCGAATAAAGCGTTCAACTTACGAGTCATAACAAGATGTTCTGTAATGTTGTGTTGAAGTATATTCATTTGTCCTCAGTCGTGTTCTTTTTCACCACAATAGGATGAACTTCCAAATTATGCAACTTATATTGAGGCGGATGATACTGATGTCGACAGATATAAGTAGTATGTAACACCAATCAGAAATCGAGCGCCCGGTTGCGGAAGGTTGAGAAGATCGAATCGAAGAGAATGGGAACAGAGTAATTGTAATAGCAATGAAGGAACGATGAAGATTAAGAAAATTGATGGAAGATTTGTAAATGTCTGCTTTTAACATTTTATGAAGGAATTTAGTGTTTAACAGTAAATTGGTTGTCTCCACTTTTGTTCTCGTTCGTTACAGTATTATTAACAACCGTCAAGGTCGTGTACAATATAGCACTGTTTATTATCAAGAGTTCAAAGTAGAAATGAATGTGAAGAAAATAATAGTCTTCAATACACGAAAATGGATAATGACTAGCAGTGGATCCCAGGACGCGCGTCTCGTCCTATTCGGGACTCGTCAGCTGGCTATCAGGACTCAGTAGTTGAGTAGATAACGTGTTGGCGTTTGAAGCGAAAGGTACTGGGTTCGAGTCCCACAGTGAACATCAACTCTGAGATGCAGCTAACGAGTCCCAAATAGGACTTGACGCGCGTCGTGGATTCCACTGCTAGCCACTATTCATCTTTGCTTACAATGCTTGTGAATTTAGGCTATATTAAGGCAATACGCACAGTATGCACATATTCCAATTAAAGACTGACCAGTTGCAGTCCTAAAAACATCAATGGGAAGATTTAAACAAACAGTACCAAGTGAATAGTCTTCAATGTTTATATTAATAAATACTTATTTTAAAAAATCCTTTCTTCATCTGACAAATGAATTCATTTTTACTGATTATATAACTTTGGAAAAATTCAAACGATTTCTATGAAATGTAAAAATAAAATCTAATTAGAACTTTGAAGTGTTTATGTGTTAGTTCAATTAATATAACAAAAACTGGTAAATATTTACTTATAGAGCATAGATGGATGGCGGCTAGCAATGGAATTCAAAATGTCCGTTTCTCCTTATTTGAAACTGGTTGGCTGAATGTATCTCAATCCCAGAGGTTTTCTTTCTAAAGATCCTTTAGATTGATCAACTGCAGTCATAAACGTCAGTGGGAAGATCCAAACAGTCAGTATATATGAATTAAAATTAAAATTCGCCTTATCTGATAGCCTATTGGCTATCTGCAATTGGTAGTTAAGTGAGTAACGTGATGGCATTGAAACGAAAGTTACTGGATTTGAGTCTCGGAGTAAACATCCCCTTTGGAGTCCAGGTACATCCAGCTGACCATTCCCAAAAAGGACGAAACGCTCATTCCGGACTCCAGTGCTTAAGGTTCTTGTAACTTGATGACAATATTTAGATAGTCTGCACAGAATGCGTATGTACCAAAAGAGATTGATGAATTCCAGTCCCCAACGTCAAAGAGAAGATCCAAATAACCAACATATATGAGTTAAAGTTTCACTGAGATAATTTAAAAAACCTTCCAGCACTTAAAAAGTACCTCTGAACATATTTCAAGAAGGTCGGTTTAGAAATAATTAACCTTTCTGCATAAGTTAGTGGTTTTCACAATACTACACGACATTTTGTCCAATAAACAAGCGAACAGAGAATATATTTGTCTTATTCTACTCCATCACTCTCAATACGTTTCAGGTTCCCTCTTTCTAAAGTGTTAGGGGTTCTTGGAATTCACCCTTACAAACTGTTTGTCCAGTTCAAAAAACTAGAATGTTCCATAAGAATCATGGGTAAATAAAGATCCTTGTAAATTCAGTTTATAAACTAGTATCTCAGTAGTGAATCAACTATCTGAAAGAACAAAACCTGCACATGTTTATTGTCATTATTTACAAAAGAGGTATAAAATTATCTGAACTTTTCATTCTTCATAAGCCTCACCAAAAATTTTGATAAACTTGGAGATATTTTTTAGGGAGTTACAGACGTGAAAACTCAATCAATTTGTACTCAGAAGCATTAATCAAAAACGTTTAGTATCTCCGTTTTTGTGTTTTAACTATAGCAATCTTCCATTGTTTTTACAGCCTGTTTTCGTGAACAAAAGTATTAAATTTAAAATAACTTCATTTTTAAGCAAAGATGGATAAGGGCTAGCAGTGGAATCCAGGATGCGCGTCTCGTCCTATTTGGGACTCATCATCTAGATGTGCCTGCATCTCAGAGTTGATGTTCACTCTGGGACTTGTGGATTAAGGCTAAATCGAAGCAATACACAAAGTATACACATATGCTAATTAGAGACTGACCAGTTGCAGTCCTAAACATCAATGGGAAGATTCAAACAAACAATACTAATTAAATTTAACTTCATTCTTGTTATCAATCATTTACATTTTCTTATACAACCAAGTTTAGGTAAGTAGATAGACCACACTCAATGACACAGTCGAATCACTGAGTTGATAGACAAAGTATCGAAATCTTTGAAAGGATAAGTTTTCATTATTGTTCAAACAAGTAAGAACTTTCAGGCAAGTATTCCATAAAAATGAGTTAAAACCGTCTATATGAGTAATAGAGAAAATTGCTGACAGAAAAGATTAATTAAGAAAATTTGTAGTTCACTATATGATCATGGTATAATAAAACGAGGTGAATGAAATTAAACAGGACTAATCTTTCTGAGAAGTCCCTTGATAAGACTAAACACTTTTCCAATCCATCATGGTTACAATATTATCCCGACTGAAGCTAATCTTTGGTAAATCTCCCCTACAGAATAGGAGAAAAGTGTAATACAAGTATGAGTTCATCGTTTTCCATGTAAGGGGCTATCTGGAGCCCATAGGTAATAATATGAATAATGATATTTGTTTATTTGAGAAGTTTCTGGAGATTATTTCAGTTCATAGTTGCTTGTTATGACGGGTACATGCTAAAATTAGAGCCATTGAAAACCTAAAGAGATCATGATTACAGTTTCACTCTGGTATGAGGGCTTTCAGTCGTAAGAATCCAGTAACATCTCCACGGTTTGAACCCAATGTTTTCAAACCCCTCCATAAAACCTTAACTCCTAGGACACTGAGTTGGTATTGAATGGTTCATATATTTAAAACTTAGAATAATTTAATAACATCCAATGTCATTGAATGTTAACTGTTTAACTTTTGACATCACTGAACTCTATTGATCTCAACTTTGTACTGAAGTCTAACGAATCTGTTTCCAAGTGAATCAATAATGACCACATAATTATAACTTAAAAGTCGTTTTAAGAATATTCATTTAACTTGTTCAAGGTATTTGTAACAGTTTCAGTATAAAAAGTATCCAAGTTACTGATAAAACGATGTTTAATAAACACTAATTATTCATTCTGATTAAACAATGCGATAAAGATTTAATGATAGTCATAATTGATAAGCAGACAGGTGCCATTATACATTAAATATTTCCTTAAGTTTGTAATCTACTGAACATTAAGTTAGTTATGATGAACTAGAGTATATAGTCACAAATACAAGGTGTTTACATAAAGCTAAACAAAACAACTGTCTAATATGATTATCATTATGTTTTGTTACAGCAAACAATCATCATTTAAACAAAAATGGATAGTGGTTAACAGTTGAATCCAGTTTGACGCGTGCTACGTTCTATTTGGGACTCGTCAGCTGGATATACTTGCATCTCAAAGTTGATGTTCATTATGGGACTTGTACCTAGTACCTTTTGCTTCAAACGCCATCACGTTATCCACTCAGCTACTGAGTCCTGATAGTCACTTGCTTGTGCAATGGTGTTAAGTTTAAATTCACTTACTATTGTTTGTTTGAATCTTCCCATTGATGTGTTAGGACTGCAACTGGTCAGTCTGTTATTTGCATATGTCCATTCTATGAGCATTGCCTCGATATAGCCTTAATTCACAAGCATAATAAGCAAAATGGATAGTAGCTAGTAGTAGAATCTAGGACATGCATTTCGTCCTATGCAAATTATTTAAGTCTAAATCTATTTATCAAAAACGGAATGTTTGTTTGTACATTTATGTAAATGGAATGAATAGATTAGTGATTGAATAATCATTTTTAATGATAAGAACTGATTTATCCCGAATCTTGTACATACAGATGTAGATAAGATGTAAGATAAATATTTGCGATGAAACTTGGGTAGAATAATTAGAATTTGTAATACAATTTTTGATAATTGATTTACACGAAAGACATATGTTTATCCTTCAGAAAAAATAGGTTAACTAAAGGTATTGTTCATTTGGGGAAAAGATTATTCCTAACGTTTTGAATATTCTATATGTGCATTTTCCGACCATTTTACATTATACCACTAACTTACTTACTTACTTACACCTGTTACCCCTCATGGAGGAGCATAGGCTGCACACCAGTATTCTCCACACAACCTTGTCCTGGGCAATCCTTTCCAGTTCTTCCTAGTTAACATTCATCCTATTCATATCTGTTTCCATTTCCCAGCGTAATGTGTTCTTTGGCCTTCCACTTTTCCGCTTCCTTTCAGGATTCCAAGTTACGGATTGTCTCGTGATCCAGTTCAGTGATTTCCTTAATGTATGTCTAATCCACTTTGAACGTGTTTTCCTAATTACATCTTCAGCTGGAAACTGCTTTGTCCTCTCCTATAAAACGCTGTTGCTGATGATATCCGGCCTGTGAATGTTGAGTATTTTGCGTAGACAACTGTTTATGAATACTTATACTTTCTTGAAGATTGATGTAATTGTTCTCCACGTTTCAGCTCCGTACAGTAAAACTGTCTTGATGTTCGTATTGAAGATTCTCACTTTGAAGTTAGTTGACAGTTGTTTTTAGTTCCATATGTTCTTCAATTGTAGGAATACAGTCCTTGCTTTGCCAATCCTCGCCTTTACATCTGCATCAGATCCTCATTGTTCATCAATGACGATTCCCAGGTACGTGATCATACCATTAAGCTCAGTTTAAATTCAATCACAATAAAAGTTTCATTCTACATCTTTTATGTAGCCATAAACACTTTTATAGAAAAATCATAAAAACCTAAAAGACTTTCATTAATACATCAGTTAATAGGTTAAAGAGTTGAATTTGTAGAATAACCAATATTGTCGCTATGCTAATGTTAAAAATTCGTACGTGTTACATATTTCTAATCAACCAGTTCATCTTTTAGTCAATGAGCCAAGTTTACCATAATCTAAAATCAAATGAAATGAAAACTGAATGATTTATACACCGTTATATAGGCCACTTAGGAAAAACGTAAGAATTCGAAATATCCAAGCCTTTACGTGTATTGTATTATGACAACAAGATTTTTCCTAATAAATGTTAACTTTCCAAGTCCTATGAAAAGAAATTTCTACGAAGCATTTGATGTGGCATAAAATAAAAGTCATTTATTTCGAATTCTTCTTAGAATAATGAGATCGCTTTTTTAATTCTAACTGGCTCATCTTTATTTAAAATTGATTGATTATTGGGTAACGACCAATATCATGCGTTTCATGTCTTTCTTAGTTCAGACAGAATTCTATTGACCAAGTTGCAATATGGTCACTAGTCTAGGTGATTCGACATAGAGTATACTACGTTGAAATGCGGTGGTGGTTGGAGGTAGTTGACAGGATACCCTGAGCCTATGTTCCGTGCTGTTTGGCACTGAGCTCAGTGATAACTTCGCTAACTATCAAGCTGGCTGACACGGAACAGAATTTATCAGAAAGCACCAGTTCCCTCAAGAATGCAGATACACCTTACTGTACCATACAGCACAAATCTAATTTCAACTACTACTTCAACTCGTCGTTACATTACTCATTTTCCTTCACACTTGATGTTTACACAGAAACGGCACAACGACTCAAACTTTCAAATTGCAGGGTTCACACTTTACGGGGCGTTTTTGAAACAATGAATAGAACTGAATACCGAAAAGTAATACAGTATAAGCTTTGTGTGTTACTCCAGTGTATCTAACTGATAATGAATTTGTTTAACATGTATAAAAATGGATTTAATTGGGTATTATATGAATCATTTTTTGGAGATAAATTAGTTCACACAGCAAGCAAATGGTATGATATATCATTAAAACTAAATAGTGAATTGGATAACAAATTTATCCCCTATCAGAACCGTTCAGTATTGGTAACACTAAACCCTGTATGGTATCAAACCCCTAACCTGATTTTTTCAATCTAAACAGTCCAACACTGAATTTCCTAATCAGAATCCACCGGTTTATATTTTCTAACTTCAACCCTAACCTTCGGAAACATTAGAATCAAAATCCAGTCAGTAAACCGTCAAGAGAACCGAATTTTCAATCAAGTTGTAAAAGTTGATAATATAGTTCTCTGCATTCTGACTCAATGGTAAAGTGGTTTCATCATCACCGTAATGTGTTACCCGTATAGAGTCTTGAGTTTGTACTGAGAAGTTTACCAGTTCCTTGACCAATATCAGTTATAATTATAATTAATACTTTAAGTGACAAGTGTTAACAAACTTACTAGTGATCAGAAATAACTTCAAAGCCAAAGAATTACAGTTGGATGTCTGATTTGAATCATCAAAACGTAATGCTTAACCACTATGGAAAATCTGGAAGCGCTGGATGGTCATTTCTTCCCAGTATGGGACTTCTCAGCAATGCGCATCCACGATCCCTCATGTGGAACTCAAAGCCAGAACTTTCGGTCTCGCACATGAAGGCTTAACCTTCAGATCACTGAGTCGGCATCCAACGGTATTAACGTTCAATGTCAGTAGATCTATGATCTTTCGCAACTCTTCTAAGTTGGACAACTGTCTCACACCCAACGCGGATTGGACCCAACTGGTCACAGCTTCTCACTAGAACTCCAGGAAATAAATATTTATTAATTATTTGCAAGAACAAGTTATTTTCGACATTTAACATTAAGAATCAGCCTACTAATTATAGCGATTTGTCTGATTGATTATCCCATTATTTTAAGCCATTTAATGCGTCATACCATCATCCTTCCCTATTTGATTTGTGATTCATCTAGGGTGTGAAGAAGTTAAGTAATTGACTACTCATCAGTTGTTGGATAGACATTTTTCATATTCCAACCAATAACAGTTAGATTCTATTTTTAGACCAAAAAGCTCGAGACGATCATTTAAGGAGAATCTACGTTAACTGATAGAATCGTATGATTATACTAGGAGGAAATTGTTTTAGGAATTCTTTTACATACAGGATACTACTGTAATTTGCACGAACAGTTGATAAGAGTGAACGACTGATTCGACAGAATATAATAATTTGGTAAAGTAGAAGTAATTAACACTCAACTTCAAATAAGTATTGGAAAATGCAGATCCACAAATAACGTCATTAATATCATCAACGTTATGAAGTCTGTCGAGTAACTAAACAATGAGTAGTCACCATACTTCTGCCATATGTCACACCGGTGAACGAGTGAAATTCGACAGGACTAAACAAGGTTCAACAGTATTAATGTGATAACTCCACTGTCGTCAATCCTAATCAATATCCAGATTGATATGATTCTCCGTTGGGTCAAATTTCGATAACATTTCAGATGAATAGCAAAATATTAAGAATTACAACTATGACTAACGTGATATCTGATGCTGTATTCAACTATGAGCGAATATGAACACCGTTAACCAATAATTCCGCATACCTTCTTTTATTCTCTACACTTAATGCCAGTGTATACTTGTTGTAAAATTGGTGAAAACGTTTCGTTGGCTTTAATTTCAAACTTCCTATAGTTCAGCAAACTTTCTTTATGACAGACTTTAGTGCGAATGGTGGATCTATGATTTTTGAACCGGCAAATTTTGAGAAGTGTCACGCACCACAATTCCAACATTTAGTTGAAGGTTTTATGATTTTCGAGAAATACATACTACTCTTGGTATTATTTTGTCTTCGTCCTGCCTTAACAGCATGAACAGAAAGATCAGACGGCACGTTATTTTTAGTTTCCAGCTTAGCTTTATGTCATTTTGGGTTTATTAATCGTCGGCATTCTGCAATAACAGTCTGTAGCATGATTCCATGTTCCATGCAGGATATTAACTGCATGAGGTCAGCAATGATGGGAGAGTTTAGACTAGAAATGAATAAAACGTATTTGAATTGGTCCCTGGATAGGACATTTGATTTAAATCGCTCTGCTTTTAAGTTTATTCTATCAGCAAAAGTAGTACAATCTTCGTCAACTTCTTTTGTCAACTGGACGCATCCGTAACGAATATAGAATAACGAAACCTGTTCACAAAACATCTTATTCAAAATATCAATAGTTTCATCAAAATTCGACTCCCTTGGATGTCTTGGCAAGATATAGATTTCATGTTTGAAGTATTTTTATAGGCCAAGATTTTTTGTCAGCAATCTTACTTTTTGTTCCTCTATATCTCCATATTTCACTCAAAAAAGATCTATTCTAGCAAACCATATCCAAATGTGTGACTAGCGCATTAATAATGGATTCTGATATTTAATTAACTGATAATTTTATCTGTTTATGTTCTAGAGTACATTTGGACTGGATTGAAAATTCTGAAATAAGTGTTGTATGATTTTGGTCAATAGTACAAAAACTGAATGACAAACAAGTAACCGATGTCATACAAAGGACATCGGTAAATATCCTGTATGTCGATCGGTCAATTAATTATACTGAGTTCTCTTCCAGTTGCTGGGTTGCCTTCACTTGTCTAAGTAAAGGCTGATCAAATCCGTCGTCAATTCGTTTTATCCCACATTTCGTATTAAATAAAGCCAATTGGAAAAGAATATAATCTCATGGTCAACATTGGGAATAATCCAATTTTCACTACACTAAAAATTATCGAGAAAAGTAAGATAGAATAAGTGAGGCAAGTGTATTTTTCTTTCATACTGTAGGACCGTACATGTGAATTGTTAACAAATATACCCATTCATAATATATAATGAATGTAGTGATATAATATTATGGATGAAGATTTGTTAGAGACCATGGATTGGTTGAAGTTAGACATTAACACCGTTGGATGCAAACTCAGTGCTCTAGAGATTGAGCTTTCGCGCGTGAGACCGAAAGTCCTGGGTTCGAGTCTCGCCGCTGAGGAGCCTCATTAAGAAGAAATGGTCATCCAGTGTCTCTAGGTTCTCCATAGTGATCAAGCTTAGACTGACTACCGCACTCAATTTTGAAAATATAGCCATCAATGAAAAAAGTCGGTATAAAAAGTGGTAATGTTTCATATCCTTATCTATATCTGTTTCCTAGATTACTCGTTGTATACATATTTTGTAGCTTATGAATTAACAATTAACATTATTAATTATAGAAGGGGTTTTGTGGAGATTTAGTATTTATCACTGTTGAAAGCGTGAGTCAATTGAAGCTAGACCACCATGGAAAACCTGGAAACACTGGACGGCCGTCATCTCGTCCTATTTTGGGACTCCTCGGCAGTGCGCATCCATGATCCCGCCTCACGAGATTCGAACACAGGACCTACCAGTCTCGCGCCCGTGCTTTCAAGTTTTCCATAGTGGTCTAGCTTCAAGTGACTCATGAATTCAACTATTAAAATATTCTAAGATTGAAAAAAAAACACTGAGTATAAAATATATAGTGTTACATAATGTTAAGACTATGATAGATCGAATCACTCTCCGTAAATGCGATCGTTGACGATTTCATGCATTAATTTAATTTAAGGTCATAAAATGTATGATCGTATGATTTTTGACCATCATTTCGTTGAATAGTGATAATTCATGTGCGATTATTGTGTTTTTTACTAAGTGTATATTTGTGTCCTATTAAATTGCTCGACTAGATCAGTCAACAAGAATAATTGAAGTCCGCTCAAAATCCCTATGGTAGCTCTCTCGATTCATAATGACTCGGTTCTACTACTAAACTTTTACGTAGTAAAACCTCAATATAGTCTGTTCATCAAATGGAGATATATACATAATATGTATCTTATAACCTTCTCTGAATTTCTGATTACTGTACAAACTACACATGTGCCCATAAAGTACATTTATAACAATTCACTATGTCGAATTTAATATTTACTTTTAATATGAACAAACTCCTTTAGAGTCAGTACATTTGACACATATTCTTCTCCATTATGCAAAATATTCCTAAAATTTCACAAAATTCTGGATCTTCTGTTGTCATATCATTCGCTTGTTATCCCTGGTCAGGTCATAACTTTTTTCAACATCAAATGTTTTGTCGGAAACATATGTCCAGACAATATTTCTAAATCCAATTCATCAACAATCATCCGAACAGGGAATCATCGATCTGAAAGAAGAAGAGAGCACATATTCCTAATGTCTTCGTCAACCCAACAGTCATATGGCAATCCTAATATTTCATCATCCTGATAGTTTTTACGAACCCCATCGTCTAACAAAGAGCTGTTTAGTCATGTCAAGTCCACTAAGTAACCAAAACATCTTCTGTAAGTAATCAAAGTAAAATAACACTAGCTTGAACTACGTACAAACAAATAATCAACTGAGGAATATGTACATAACTCAAACTGTTTTGTTTTCTTGATGCTGATGGTAAAAATCTTAAATTATATCAAATAAATAGAAATAATCAGAAGGGGATTTGTGGAGATTTCAGTATATTTCAAAGTTGAAATCGTGAGTCAATTGAAGCTAGACCACCATCGAAAACCTGGAAGCACTGGACGGCCGTTTCGTCCTATTATGGGACTCCGCAGCAGTGCGCACCCACGATCCCGCACTCGCGAGATTCGAACCCAGGACCTACCAGAGCCCTTAACCGATAGACCACTGAGCCGGCATCCAAAAATAGAAATAAACTTTTACATTCATTTCTAGATGTCTATACCAATTAGGAAGAATCACTTTATATCTTCGCCAGCATGAACATCAATTAGCAGTCAAACGCTATGTCAAGTCTTCGCTTATATCAATGCACGTGGACAACTCCACACACATATTCGACTGGAAAAATGTGGAGATTTTGGATAGAGGCAATTCCAAAAACACCAGAGAATTTTTAGAAACTTGTCACTCAGGTCAATCAGCAATAAACAAGCACATTGAAATCAATTCAATTTGTTAACCAATCAGGAAAATTATGAAGAAACATATGAACAAAAATCAAACCAATGGGAGATACAACCAAAACAAAGAAATGAACAATGACAGATTTAAAGTCAACAAGAACCAATCAACATCGAGGCGTACAAGACAAGCTGTAAACTACATGTGAAGAAATTCAAACATTTCACATCTACACGAAGTTTGTGCTGATGATGTCGTTCAGAAGGACGACGAAAGCTCCATGACCAAAGCATCCAGCTGAGAGAACAAGACTCCATCAAAATCATCCACCTGAGCTACAAATCTTCTTCACTATCTCAATTTGACAGTATATCTATCTCACTTCAATTGTTCTAGAGCCCAGTTTATTTCGTTATTTCGTAAACTAAACAAGTTACGTGTTCAAATATATTTGATAACGCGATTTCGAAAATCTGACAACATGTCATTTTGAGATGGATATATTTCAGATAATCTAACTAACCAGACCAAAAGTATAGAGTACGAGGATTTCAAGAAGTGTGCGTTGTGTTATATATGTCAGTTTATGTAGGAACCAATCGTGAAGTCAATGAACTGATATGGTGGTGATTAGCAGTACTGAGTGGACTGATTTGTTAACCAATCCGTGTAAATTATTGAGTTAGCTTATATAGTCCAAGAATATAATGAGTTAAATAGACAGACATAGAAATATTTGAGCATTATTTTGTAGATATCGGAAACCAGAGTCCTTTTTTAGCTAAAATAAATGTTGCTTCTAGCTACAATTCTCTAACTGTCCACAAGTTCGTTTCTAATTGTCATTCATGATATTATCGAGAGTAATTAAAGAAAACGACCACTGGTTTGTTATTTTCTTCAATACTGTGGATAACCCTATCCTATCAACGAGTTAAACCAGCACTGAGTGTCCAGTAATAGCGGATGTTTTCGAAAGGAATATGAGACTCAGGCACTTGACAACATGGGACCAAGTCAGATATGCTATCGATCTATTGTAGAAGGTTTTTCATTTAAAATATACCATATAACATTATTAGATGAGCTGGGCGCATTATGTCTTGGGTGAAAGCAGCTTAATACTGAAAATCCGGAAATCCGTTATCTTATGATGCATGAAAACAAAAGCTTCTAAGATATCTTTTTTCTGTACGCAAGCAAACTGATTTGAATCAATATACTCATTAAAAGCAGGTTGATATGGGAGTCGCTGCAGTTCCCCTGTCGTTTTTATTAATGGCTAAGTTATTACAAAGGATCCATATAACTACTATCGTACGTGTATTGTATAAACGAAATGAATTAGTGATATGTTAGGGCTAGTGGGAATATGATAAATATGATAAATCAATATCACATCCTCGTGATTCCTCCCGTTCTGCATAGATTCTAAGCTCACAACTTCAGCTTTCTGGAGCTACATAAGCTGTAATGCATACAAAATCTCATGCTGATTGTTTTCTATTTGTGACGCTTGAGCATACTGACCGAAATGAGTGAGAAGTTCTATTGACTAAACTGATCTGCTTCATTACATACTTTAAGCACTATAATTATATCGACTGAACTGAATTATACGATAACCAAGAATACTAAACTATTCAGGTGTCATAATTATTGTTTCATTCGCACAAGCATTTTACTCAAAATAGTTAAATGTAAATAATTGAGCTTATAAACCCAAAACACGAACTGTACGCCATTAAGACTCATCTATAAGAGGACAAACGATTGATTTGTTGTTCTTCAAAATTGCATGAAGCTAAGAAGGTTCTCATACGTTTTCTGATATGCAATTTATGCCTTCTGTCAATTAATTGAAAGGTTCAAACCTTCCTAATAATCAATTCTATGCCGGTGAATTTCTGAATATGGAAGATTACGTGGAGAAACAATTTACAAGTTGACGATAACTGTGTTTTATATTGACTACTGCCACTTTTATTCATCTAATGAATCATCTAAATATAAGCCTAACTACTGTACAGTTTTTTGCATTATAAATCTTGTTAGTATGTATAATTATAGTCTAGTTCGGTACTAATACTACTATGATAATAGACGTAATCCGGAAACGGTAAATTTGTCATATAATTACCTAATCTGTAAGATCTTACGTGAAAGTCGCATCACTATCTACACAGACTCATCGTATCGTGACAATTAACAATGATACTTAGTACTTTTGAAGAACATATTTATGCTGTGGATAGAATAATACATTTAATGTGAATGATAATAAGTTATACATAATGAGCACATCTGCAAGACTGAGCCATGCCATCCGATTGAATGTCTCCACATCCATCACTGACGACCTTCTCCAAGTGCTACATGTCAAATATGCATCTTATCAGTCATTATATGCTTGGCTTCTAAGACCATGTGTTTAGGAAACAATGCCACTACAAATATTCATCCGAATATATAGTCATAGTAAAGAAACTTCTGTATACGACTCAACATTCTAGCAAAACGTCTAGACTGATGCAGTACTACAAGTTTCGTAACGAACCTTCTACTTATAAAGCAAACACTTAGTAGTTTTTTTATTTTCACAAATAGTTACCCGTTATGATTATCGGTATATCTATCCATGAAACTACGAAGACGAAAATAAAAATTGGGCAAAAGTTTATTGATGTATCATTACTACTGGTATAGAAACAGTAACATTTGATGCAGAAAAATCAGTTCACAAGTTGGATGTATAGTTAAGTTAAAAATACTACTACAAAGAACTTCATATAGTAAACAATCCCTGTCACATCTCGAAACCTTTTGTATTCCGGTCCATATTTTCTATCGTAAAGAATACCACACAAAGACAAGCGCTAGAGAAACTACTGTCTTACCTACTTATTGATGATTCTTAAGTAAAAGTTAGCTTCGTTGAGTTTGTATATACTGTTTGCTTAGTCTGGATAGTGAGATTGTTATTATAGGTGTGTGTTATCTACTTTTCATCAACTGCAATATTTAAGAATATGATGAGCTATGCAGTTTAAAGTTCTCAATTGATCGAGCTTACGTGTAAGAGTTCGTCTTCTTATGTATGCCAGTAGCATATGACGGCAAGGACACCGGCATATCACAATTTATCAACAATCCAGGTTACACCTGATCGCAATTCCTTTTTGCTTCCAGAAAAACAGAGCAGGACGCCCTCAGCCAAAATTATCCCCTAGATTTACCAAAACCGGACAAAATCTTCCCTAAAATAGGGAGATTTGGAAGTCATGAAGCAGCAATCGGTCCAACATGTACACTACAAGACACAGAGAGCCAAATCAATGTTCATCGCAATGATTTTGTGGTTTCGATGTAGCAAAAGACCACTTATATATGAGAAAACTTGATATTCGTGCAACCCAACGCACAACCAACAGACCCTCAGCAATTGAAATACAGAATGACCTCCTCTTTTCAAGCTGTTCAAGGTCACTGAACGGCTTTGAAAGGATCTGTCTTTTTTAACCGTGCCCAATACTATCACTCCAAAACTATAAGCTCGGAAAAATTTAAGTACGGTTATATTAAGACCCTTTTTAAATGTAAAGGTTTGGGTTTACTTGTTGTTGAGATTAAGGACCGCAACTGATCATTCTGAATCGGCAAATTTACTTTCTGAGACAATTAGCAGAATGATTTTTCTAGTTAAAATTTATAATAAAATTAGATGGTGGCTGGCTGAAGAATTAATAGTAAACGTATCGTCTTATTTAAGAATATTCCTTTGCATACATCCACTTCCCAATGATGATGTTCACACAGGGATTAGAACTCCGTATCTCTTAAAATGTGTTTTATAACTGAATGTTGGTTTGAGCGCCTTTACAAACTATTTGAATTCTCAGTTGTTTCTAGAAATTTATACTTTTGTGTTTGTATGAAAGCAATAAAATTTTCAGGAATTTCTATTCTACATTACGATGAATAGGAATGAAACTGTATATATTGGTGTAAAAGAAATTGTTTGTGAAA